>JAUMJK010000097.1:6692500-7292500 GCA_033558105.1 Coccyzus lansbergi
GCCTAACTCCTGTCCACCAGCCAACCTGGCTGCCTTGGGAAGTTATTAAATATTTTCCTCATTCTCTTCCTGGTTTGATATTTCACTGGTTTAGGTGAAAACACACTAACATGACCTATTATACTTTCTATTTTACCAAGCGTCCCTCCTGGTTTGTAAACAATAACAATTTAACCTTATAATCTCTTTACAAGTGTCTCACCTTGTCCAAGATGTGAATAAATCTTCCTGGATTACTTGCAAGTGAGGATTACAGTAGCATATTCATTTGTCATTTAGACTACGTGATAATATACCCATACGGAAATACATAAGATTTTCTGAAAATAATTTCCTCATTTCTAAACTGCTGCCAGACGCTTTTTTCTCCTTGATGGTCTGTGCCTTGGAGACTCAGAGGCACCTGCTGCTTCTCATGAACCTCCATTTCTCCATTCACATAATTTTATTTATGCAAAGAAATAATTGAAAAGATAGAGCAAGCATTAACATAATTTGTTCCTATAAGTTGTTAAAGCAATCCCAGAGCTGTTACTCAATCCAGCTCTCGCTGGTTCAGGAGACGAGCCAAATCCTAAACCATCGGTCCGGATTCTCTACTTTAGGTCTAGGTTTACCACATTTGCTTGTGGCCCCTGTTACAAAGCAGACACAAAGCTCTTTGAAGCAGCAGATTAACAAGCAAAGGTCTGTCTCTCTATCTAGATTTAGACAGCCTTGAGTTTCCATGTTTCTTGTAATTAAGCAGAGTCAAATATCAATCTCTTTTGACAGTAATAACACATGAATACTAAACACAGCTCTCTAAATGGGGCAGCAGTACTCAAAGTACTTTATAACATTCACAAATCAAGCCACTATTGTACAGCAAACATTATACCTAGATTACAGATGGGGAAAATGAAAGCACAGAGATGTATTCTCCCAAGAGCACACAATAAACTTACAGTTGGGAAAGGAAATTAATTTCATCTCTAGTTTATCATCTTGTTCTTTTGCCACTATCCCCTTCTTTCAACAGCGAAAGAATAAGAATCAATTCCCTGTCTCTTCAAGTCCTTTACAGGATTCTGCCTCTAGTTTCACATACATACATAATTCCCTTCATAAACAAAGATCTTTAAATTTAAAACAAACCAAGCTTCCAGTTCTGAAACTCCTGAATTGTTTCACTTCTGAGATCCAATTTAACATACGTATCCCAAATCTTAGTTTAGACCTCTGAACTGTAACTCTCAAGATGCATAATGTGGATCTCAAAGTGCTCTCACTAGGCCAAACATCTCACCTTAAGAAAACCTGCATGAACCTGAGGAGTCAATGCTGTTGTAGTCATCTAAGCTCACCAAGTATCAGATTTGCTAAAGTATATTTACCAGGAGTAAAACCAAAGCTTTGCATATGGAACAACCACAAAATACACTTCAGATACTAGGGCAATGGCTAAGACATGGATAGAACCCCCTAATATTAAGAAATACATAAATGTGAGTTCATAAATTACTGTGTTCATAGACAGTTTCAATGGAAGTGAACATCCAAGGGAAAAATTTACTTGCTGTTTTCTACACAACAGCTTTATGCCAGTGTACCTGTAGTTTAATTTTATTGAATGAGGTCCCATTGGGAGAATAACATTTGGTGCATATTTGAATCAAATAGCTTAGCATTTAAGAAATATCTGCACCTGGAATTATTTTGTACTTATTTCTATTTCTGTCATAAGTCAAATCAAAACTACATCCCTACTTCCCGAAAATGTGAATGAATTTTAGATTCCAATTCATTATCCATAATATTTCTAAGAGAGACTTGAGCTGAGTTTTCACAGAATCACAGAACAGTTTGGGTTGGAAAGGACCTTAAAGATCACATAGTTCCACCCCCCCTGCCATGGGCAGGGACACCTCCCACCAGATCAGGCTGCCCAAGGCCCCATCCAGCCTGGCCTTGAACATCTCCAGGGATGGGGCAGCCACAGCTTCCCTGGTGAGGCCAGTGCCTCACCATCCTCGCTGTGAAGAAATTTCTCCTTATGTCTAGTCTAAATCTGCCCCTTTCCAATTTATAGCCATCCCTACTTGTCCTACCACCACATGCCTTTATAAAAAGTCCCTCCTCAGGTTTCTTGTAGCCCCTTTCAGGTATTGGAAGGTCACTATAAGGTCTCCTCAGAGGTTTCCCTTCTCCAAGCTGAACAACCCCAACTCTCTACCTGTCATTGTATGGGAGGTGCTCCAGCCCTCTGATTACAGCTGTAGCTCTCATCTGGACATGTTCCAGCTCCACCTCCTTACCCTGAGGATTCCAGAACTGGACACAAAAGATTTACCCAATTAAATTCCAATAATCCAGGGGGAAAAAAAAAAAAGATTATTAAAATAAAAACTCTTTAAATTCATTTGCCATGAAAATATTTTCAATTGGAATATTCATAAATACACAGGCAGCTTCAAGGATGGTGGACAGATTATTATGCCCTGCCTATTAAAATGGGTATAACTATTAACACAATTTATTTATGTTTATTTTAAAAATCTTAATTAATGGACTTACTAAACTACGTCCAAGCAAATGCGGGCTCTACGCATACTCCACATGTCTTGATGCTCTGAATTTGTTTGTACAGCTGTGAAATTCTCAAATTAACTATCTGTCACGAAAAGTAAAATACTGCCAAGAGAGCACAGAGATGAAATCCAAGCCAATGGGAGAAAATTACAAAATGGCATCCTGTGACATGAATCACTTCTACAGAATAACTCCTGCTATAATAATAAGTCTGTAGTTTCTAGACAGTAGATCATTAGCAGCAGCAGCACAAGTAGTTCCAACAATTTACTACCATACAATTCTTGGGCAATTATTAAGATTGATATCTGTCATCTCCTGTGCATGATTAGATTTATTTATGACTGTAAAATCTCCAAAGAGGGGGGAAAAAATTACTTCTTTAAAAATAGAGCATACAGTCACGCCAGTAACACTGCCTTCCCTGTTTAAAATTTCCATTTTCATTTAAAGCTTGAAGTCTTTTCTGTTTGAAGCAAAGGGTCAGATATAACCTCAACATTTTCAGAATTATCAAGTTCTGAAGCATGGTTTAGCAACTTAAAAGTGAAGATGACTGTCTTCTGGAATTTGCAAAGGAAACCAGCACATAAGAGCCATTGAAATGAACAACTGTTAAATGTTTCACCTTTAGAAACTGAAAAACTTCTAACAACTTACTGCTGAATGACTAGCAAATCAAACACCACAGGGTAAGAGAGCTAGACTCAAGAAGGATGGACTCTGATCTCTTATGACATCCAAAAGAGCTTATTATAGTATTTGAGCTCAGAATGGCAATGAGCAGAGGTTCTATTACTTGCACCAAGAGTGCTCTCAATCACATGTTACTCTCCTGGATAATGGATACCAAGGCAGAATGTGACTTGGGTGCAATTTTGAGCTGTAGGGATTCATCCTAAAGAGGAATCTCTATATAGAACAAAAAGCAAATATTTCATTTAAAGTAATTTTCTTTGAAGTTCGACCTTTGTGAGAGGTTACATTTGCCCATGTTCAGCTGCACCATCAGCAAGATATTCAGCCCCAATAAGTAATAACGTTATTGATGGGAATGGTTGGACTCGATGATCTGGTGGATCTCTTCCAACCTGGTTATTCTATGTAAGAGTGACCTTCCTGTTTTATCCAACCCTGAATGGACATCTAGGAAAGACTAAGATCATAGCAAACACGTTACACTTCTCAGTACTTTCTCAAGCTCCAACTATCTTCAACTATGGATACTTGTTCATCTCAATGGGGTTTCTATGTATTCATCTTCCAAGAGATGCCTCTTCTATTCACCTTACTCAAGGTTTTCTTGAACCCAGGTAAACTTTGGTATTCACTGGCGAGAAATTCCCCGCTCATTCATAAGCAAGGATCCTCTTTTCTTTGTTTGGCTCCTACTCACTTGATTTGATACCCCATGGACTTTGTATAGCAAAGACTGAATCTCTACCGTGCCAGTCCTGATTTTGCAGGTTCTATCATACGTCCCCATGCTGTCTCTTTCCACACTGAAGAGCCTTAACCTCCTCAGTCACTGGTAAGAAGTTATTCCTTCAGTTCCTTCCTCTGACTCTTCTGAAGAGACTTTACTTTTGCACTATATACCTTTTAAATTCCTTTTCAGTTTCTTAAAGCTCTATTCCCAAGTAGTTTTCTAACTCCTTTGAAAAAGTCCCCAGCATCCACCAGTATCTAGACATGAAAAAAAAAGGGAAGGGTTTACATGAAAAACACCATTTTTCTTGCAGATTTGGAAACCAGGTATTTCGGGAGACAATTTTTTTTTTTAATGGTTTATGCATCACGATTTATTCCACACTTGAAAAGGCTGATGTTGACATAGAATCATAGAATCACCAGGTTGGAAGAGACCCACTGGATCATCGAGTCCAACCATTCCCACCATAGATAGTCCCTGAAGAAAGTTCAGTCCTCCCTAATAAGAAAGGGAATGATACAGCTCTATTAAGAAACAAACTGCAAAACTGACAGCAACCAGAAGCTTATTGCTTTTAGGTTAACTGCTTGTGCAATAGGCTTTAATCTCTGCTATTCTGCAGAGTATTGCAATATGAATTTAAGGAATTACGGCAAACAACTGATGAGTCAGTTTATGCAATACGAGTTTTTAATGTCTTATTACATGTGTTGCAATAGCTGCCAAACTGACCAGACAGCCTCAAAGAACTGCAAAAGTGAATTCATGGTCAGTAGTACACATCAAACAGAGGAAAATGATATATCCAAGACAAAAGTAAAAGAAAGTTTTTTTATGGAGCTTTGCCATCTAGGAAATAGGTCCCATATAAAAATAAACTTCACTTAAAAAACAAACCAAATCTTCAAGCTTGGGGAGAGACTTAGTAAGATTCCCACCTTCATAATCTATTGTGTTACCCTGTCTTTCTTACTTAGCTGCAACCTGGTACTGCTTTCAAGCTGCTCCTTCTGACAGCCATTCATCTTATATCACTCTGTTTCTATCTAAAAAATTTAAAAGTTTGATATATGGATGGAAAAGAACGTTATCTATTTTGACAGAGGCTGGACTTTATAATAATAAAGTCAGCAGCTTCTTCAAACTGCCAGTGAGGTCACTGGGGCACCAGGGTGAAAGACCATATGTCCGTCTTCCTGTGCACACTGTAATGGCCAAGTGCCTTCAAAATTCCACATGCATTATTAACAGAATGTATAATAACGATTCAGGGGAGGATTGTGGAATTCTTACTATGCTAAATTTCATACAATATAGTCTTCTTATAAATTTCCTTGGCACCACGAGTCAGATTTTCCAATCTGTGGCCTAGTCCTCTTACTTACGACTGCTATACAGGGAATTACAATCTGAAAGAGTAAATAGCTCTCTAATAGTCTACAATGACACAAATCTATTTCTTTGCCCTTTCTTTGAATTCTTACTATACCAAGTATGAAATTACATACATTGAGAATAGCAATGGAGCGGTATTTCTTTCCCTTTAATTGCGCTGCCTGTTATACCAGTTTGACAAATAAAAAGCCAACAAATGTTATTAATTACAACATGTGGGGTTACAAACCCCTATTTGGCTTCTAAAGTAACTTAAGTTCAAAACAAGGGGTTCGAGTAATTGAAGTAAGGCAGTCCAGAGACTCTGCTGGGGAAGTTAACACAAGAAAAGAGGTCTATGCCTTTTTAGTGGCAAAAACACAGTACTAAATATTGCCACATTTCTGAGTAATCTCAGTAATCTCATTGTACCCAATGGTAGCTCTCTCCAAGCCACGACAAGACAAAAGATTAACGATACCAAAAAAAAAAAAAAACAAACCAAATACATAGACTCCAAAAAGTAGTTCAACATCTAACAAAAAACACAGAATGAATGAGTTGGCAGGGACCTTACAAATTACCCAGTTTCAACCCCTCTGCAATGGGCAGGGACACCTTCCACTAGGTCAGGTTGCTCAAGACTTCACCCCAGCCTAGCCTTGAATGATGCTTCCAGGAATGGGGTATCCATGCTCTAGGCAACCTGAGCCAGTGCCTCATCACCCTCATAGAATTTCTTCCTTAAATCTATCCCAAATATACCCTCTTTCAGTTTAAAGCTATTACCCCTTGCCCCACACTGCATGCCCTTGTAAAAAGTCCTCTCCAACTTTCCTGCAGGCCTCCTAAAAGTACTTAAACTACTGGAAGGCTGCAATAAGGCCTCACTGGAGCCTTCTGTTCTCCAGGCTAAATAACCCAAAGTCTCTCAGCCTGTCTTCATAAGAGAAGTGTTCTACCCCTCTGATCATTTTTGTGACCCTCCCCTGGACCTACTCCATTAGATTTATGCCTTTCCATTGTTGAAGGTCCCACAGCTGAAGGCAGTTCTCCAGGTGAGGTCTCATCAGAGTGGAGTGGAGTGGGAGAATCAGAGAATCACCTCTTTTGACCTGTTGGTCATACTTCATTTGGCATAGTCCAGAATACAGTTGGCCTTCTGGGCTGTGAGTACATATTGCTGCACCTTGCCCAGCTTTTCATCCACCAGTACCCCCAAGTCGTTCTCGGCAGAGCTGCTCTCAATTCCTACACTCTCCAGCATGTACTGATACCAGGGACTGCCCCAAACCATGTGCAACACCTTGTATTTGACCTTTTTTGAACTTCATGAGGTTAGCAGAGGCCCACCTCTCAAGTCTGGCCAGGTCCTTCTAGATGGCATCCCGTCCCTCCTGCATACCAACTGCATCACACATCTTGGTATCATTGGCAAACTTGCTGAGGTTGCTCTCTCAAACCCACTGCCCACGTCACTGACAAAAGATACTAGACAGTGTTGATCCTAATTTTGACTCCTGAGGAATGCCTCTCATCACTGGCCTCCACTTGGACATCGAACCATTGACTGTAACTCCTTATATGTAACCATTCAGCCAATTCCTTATCCATCCCTCAAATCCATGTCTTTCCAATGGAAGGATGAAGATGTCATGCATGATAGGGTCAAAAGCTTTGTACAATTAGTTTGAATACTGTTTGAATTTCTGAACATTGACTAGAATTTTATAGTTGTTGATGAATTTGAGCATTATTTTTCCTGATAATTTTATATTAAATAGACATGGCTTTCTGAGATGTCAGTCTGTAAAAAAACTGCTTTGCACTTTGAGATTTCAAACTGATTTTCTAGTGCACCAGCTGGGCGAGACAGGAAAAGGGAAGGTTTTAGAGCTCTGTAGTGAATTTTACCTTTTGGGCAATCACTGAAATTTTAGTAGTTTTTGTCAATAATGGTACCCTTTGTTTGTTTGTTCCTTAGGGGAAAAAATAAAACAGTAAGACTTCTTTCTGCCTAGCTAGTTTCCTAAGCTTAACTGAAAAGACTACCATAAGCGTGTTCTGAACTTGGGATCTGAACAGGCCTCACATAGGTGAAGACAGGCTAGACTGCGTTATAAAGAGGAACTCAAAAGTCAACAGTACTTCTACTAACCAAACCCCGATTGCAATTTGAAGTATGAAATATAAGTTCCAGATGTCTTTTCCTCTTTTGAGAAGGTAAGTTTCCTTCCTTCTCTACTTCTTCTCTTTCCTCCCAGCTCTCTATTCCTTTTCGTTTAGGGGGGGGGAAAAAAAAAGTAAGCAAGCAATGCCCCCCCTCCACCCACCCCAATACACCAAAAGTTAAAAATAATTAAATAAAGCCTCCCTGAGTCCAGAGATTTTTTTTCTACAACAACAAATAAAAGCTTGGAACTAAGCAAAACAACTTATGCAGTTACAGCTCACACAAAGTTGATAGTTTTCAGAAAGGCTGATAAAATTTTTGCTGTGCCCTAATTTCTGGTACGGTCTCGTTACGAGAACATCAAGAATAGAAAACATATTTTGTAATTCCTGCTCCTGAGTTCTTTTTTTTTACCTGCTCTGTATTTGCCTGTTTAAGCTTTCAAGGAATATACACCCAATTTCAATAAGAAAAATAAAAAGAGTTTCGCAGCAAATGCATTAATGTATGTCTACCATTTAATTCAACTTCTCTCAAAAAGAAACTTGTAGAATTCTAATTCTCCTAATAAGATTGTCATAAGAAAATAATATAAATTAAAGGGAGGTTGTGATCAAGCAAGAACTTAACTCAATCTCTGCAAAGCTCTTCACTATGTTCTGGAAGTTCATACAGAATTTTATTACTGGCCTCCCTAGAGATGTTTATGGAAGAAAAGTATCTTCCATAGCTACCTAATACTCCCCTAGCAAATAAATACAAGAATCACATTTTGTCCAGTGGCTACCACACCACACCGATAGATCTTGTATATCTTACCCTTCACACAAGTAATTTTTTTAGTAACCTCCCCTCATAGTTACTTTAATAATTATCCACCAAGTATTAATTCTCCCAGTTTTATATTGTAAATTTTTCTACATGGAGCAATTGCCTCCTTGACAATTAGCAGAGCCTCCACAAATGAAATCTTTTAACTTTGCAAAAAAGTTTGGTACCAAAACAGTCAGATACATCAGATACTGAAAATACAGGCTAGAACATTTACTGACACTTACTTTGCCAGGCTTGTTTGCATCAAAGCTGTTTTCTTTAAATTTCTCCTGCAGCGTCTCAGCTAACCGACAAAGCAAGGCACCATTATCCAATTTCTCCATAAAGGTTTCTGCTGTTATTTCTCTACCTGAACAGCAAACAGAAAGTTAACATGGTAGAAAGGGTGCGACAGCATAGATGGCATTTGTGTAAGAAGAGAAATCAATAGAAATCTTTACCAAACTTGAAATACGTTTCAACTGAATAGCTACCATTAATTTGAATATTCAGTGAATAACCTCATTGCTACTTTACTGGTAGATATACAGCAAATCACTCAAAACCAACATGCTTTCTTTGTGAAGGCCTGTGGTGTTGGAAAAATAATTATAGCATATCATATAACATTTTCCTTATGAAATTCCAGTGCTTTTAACAGCATTTTAAAAGAGAGTACAGCAGGCTAATGATTTCCAATGATGTGTATAAGTAGCTATGACGTAAGAGTTGCTAACACTACTGCAGCTTATTTTGTAAGAGAAGCAGTAAAACATACCCAGACTTTTCAGACTTGATCCTATAAGAAGCCGACAAAATGCTACGATGATTACAGGGCTCCTTTCAAAGAGCTTTTCAAGAAGTAAAGTCAGGTATGTTAAAAAACAGGGGAAAAGTGAAAAATCATGTTACACATCTACTTGCCACACGGATTAAGAATTTTAACTAAAGAACAAAGCCAAAACAGTCTAATTTCAAAACATATCAACTATTAACGTGCTAGATAATGCTGTACTTCAAGTGCCATCCTCCCTAGCTACAGTAGGTCAGACGATCTTCCCTTACACCATAAAAGCCTCCTCCTGACAGAAAAGATCATGGATCCCACGATAAGATGTGCATGCTGAGCAGATTGGACAGGCCAGATGAGAAGTGAATAATTTACCACCCTAAATAAAACTTCCAGCACCTTAACAATATTTCCAGGTAAAAATATTCCCCTTTCTTACTGAAGGATTTCCATTTTCACATTTCTGCTGGACAATTTGCCTTCTCTTTGGATACTTTTTGACCAGCAGCTGTATTTTTCAGCTTTCTGAACTTCTAATATCAAGAGAGCATCAAGGACTAATTCTTGTTCTACATATTAAGAGAAGATTTATTTACTTACGGTGATATTAACATACAGCATTTGGGAACAGCAAGAACAACAACCGTTTTTCATTGGCTGTTACACAGCAATCATCAGTAACTACAGTCTTCCCTACCAAAACAATAAAAGAATTAAAAACCTGAAGCAGATCCATTCCTGCTACTCAAACCCAGTATTTTGCCAGCAGCACAATAGGTAGAATTCTGCCCACTGCTTGTCGGGGGCCTTTGCCACAAATTTTTGACTGACAAGCAACTGTCTGAATAAACCAGGATTTTTTTTTTGTTTGGGGTGGGGATTTTTGGAGTTTTTTGGATTTTTTTGGGGGGGAGGGGAGGTTTGCAGTGGGGTTTTTTGGTTTTTTGTTGTTTTTTAAGTTAGTTTGGGTGAATTCATTTTCAATGAGATGTCTGTAAATCAAAAGCATTAATCTGATTAGAACAACATGTCTTCTATCACAAACCCCCTAGAAATAGCAGATTTAGAAAGAAAGAAGTAAAGCTTTTCTATACATTTTAACTCAGAAAGAGGAGAAAGCTAACACTCAACAGTAACACAAATGAAATGGATAATAAAAAGATAATATTGTACTTCTGCAATATATTGCTGCTACACTGTAATCTGATAGTCAATGGCACTTGCAACACTGAAGACAGAAGCATTATAAAGCAATATGACTACAAAAATGCTGAAGGAAAGCGATTTCTCTATGCCCTTGCCTGAAAACTGTTATATACATCAGCATCCTTCAGTAAAAAAAACTGAGTCTTTTCAGTTCAGTCAGTCAAAACCTAAGATAAAGATCTTTGCAGCGATCATCTTCAGATACAACAGCAGAGATATTTTTGGTTAAACTTGTTTTTTTCTAGCACATTTCTACCTCAGAAATACCTGTTTAATGTGAAGGGGTTTATTCCTTTTCATTCCCCCTTAATTCTCCCTACTATAAAGCCCAGTCTATAGCTCCTGGATACCCAAATGACTTCTCCAGGCAAAACAGCAGTAGCAGCAGAGCAGACGTCCACTAGTAGCTTGTGCATAACCGACAATATTATAGCAGGGCCCCAAGCTCAGCTGAAGCCAGGACTGAAACTATAATAGCCCACACATACAAAAAATTGAACATCTTAGCACCTCAAAAGTCTTCGTTACCATTCTAGCCTACATAATTTCCCATTTGCCCCATCAGCATTTTTGGCAAGAGTTATAAAGACCTTATAAAGTTAAATTTGAAAAATGACTATGTGATAGAAACTGCTTTATTTTTACTATTTCAAATATTTTTAACATTCAAGATTTCTATTTTATTTTGGAAAGCATAATTTTTAACACATGTAAAAGAAAGAAATCACATTCTACATATCTATCTTGTCTTATGATTTATAGATTTATTATTTCACTGGTCAAGCATTAAAGACCTAAAACTTATTTAAAGGCATTTTCTCTTTACACAAACATGGAAAAATTCTTCTATCTTCTTCTGCTATTGAACAATATATTATTTTAATTGCTGAACTGAATTAGGAGTTTGGGCCATATTGTACACCAAGTTGGAGTATTTTAGCTCTGTTCCCTTTTATGAATGCTGAAAGAATGAGTTTTGCATTGAACATCTGTATCCAATGAAAAATATATTAGGTGTCAGCTTTCAATTCACTGTATTTTATGGCTCCAAAAGGTGGCATTTCTTTGCTAAAACAGACACTCTGACATATTTAACAGTTGAAATGTATTGATTCAAATGAGAGTAATGTTCATAGCCCGAGGAAAAAAATGGCTCTGTATATTTGTATGGAAAAAACATTAAACTCCATTAAAAATGTATAACTCCCCCTATAATTACAACAAAGCAGTTGCAATGTTTTTACAGAATGGTAATAACATTAAATACAATAAAAACCCAACACTAAAAGTATGGGGAAAAACCACAGACCCCAGGAATATGAAGGCTTTCTCAAATCTCACGGGCTTTGCTTACTCTCTTTTTTACCGCAGTCACCCAATGCCCTTTTAAAGGACAAACCACTTGACCTGAACACCTACCGCTTGGAAACTGTGGGCAGCTAGCAATAAGGACACCCAGTCCTGGCAGTCCTAGTGCAACCAGACTGGGAGGTCTAAGAAAGAATAACTAGAAAGAGCCCATGCCCCAGGTGTGGGCTCAAGAGGCCAAAGATAAAGCGTTCTCTATGGGCTGTCTCTGACAACCAGAGCCTTCGGAAGGCGGTAGAGGGACTCAAAATAAAGTATCAAACTCTAGATGGTTTCTTTATTCCTGCACTGAGTTCTTCCACATGTAGTTTAATGACTACAATGCAAAACACTTAACCAGTATCACAACTGGTCAATCGACTATTTTAATTGTATCCTTCAGTGGTAAAGCAGAACTACTAGTTTACAGATAATAAATTGGTAGAAAAATAAATGCTGGTTCCATCATTGTAAATTGTGATGCCTACTTTGGATTAAACTTTTATTTAACTGATTTCATAGAGTGTACAACTTTAAAGCATGACATTCACCCTATTTATTCATTCTAATAGTTTTGTTTGCACTGTTTATTCTTTTTCATATTACACTGTCAAACAAGAAATGAGAAAAAAAGCAAGTGTGAGTGACTTTGTTGTACAAGCTCAAAATGGGACATAGAACAGCAGAAACTGCTAGCAATACCAACCAATCATTTGGTCAGAGGACTGTCAATGAATGTACAACTCAACACTGGTTGCAAAAATTTCATAACGGAAGAGAGAACCTTAAAGATGACAAGGGTCGTGGATGTCCTTCTGCAATAAATTACAACCAGTTGAGGGCCATTATTGAAGTGGACCCACACAAAACAACCCATGAGGTAGCAGAAGAACTAAGCGTTGGGTTATTCTGCAGTCCTTCAACACTTGCACCAAACTGGAAAATCAAAAAAGCTCGACGTACGGGTGTTCATTCAGCAAGAGCTGAATGGAATCAAAAGATGACTGTTATGAAATCTGCTCTGTACTTCCTTTGCACCACAAAATCAATAAATTCTTGATTGCATTGTGATATGTAGCGAAAAATGGATTCTATATGACAATCAATGGCATTCCATACAGTGGATGGACTGAGGTGAAGGACCGAAACACTTCTCCAAATGACAGCTTTATCAAAAGAAGGTTATGGTCACTGTTCGGTGGTTGGCAAGTGACATCATCCTCAACAACTTCTTGTATGCTGACAAAAATCTCACAGCAGAACAGTATTGCAAAGAAATCAACAAAATGCACCAAGAGCTGCAACATTTCTATCTACCATTGGTCAATCAAAAAAGACCAGTTCTTTTTCATGACAACAACCAATGGCATGTCTCACAGTTGACTCTATAGAAGCTGCATCAACTGGTCTATGAAACTTTGCCCCAGTCAGCTTACTCACCTGACCTCTCTTCCACCAACTGCCACATTTTTAAGTATTTTGACAGCTTGCTGCAAGAGAAGGTTTTCCACACCCAAGCAGTAGCTCAAAATGCCTTTGAAGAATTCATCAGTTCCTGGAATCCAGAATTCTATGCTACCAGAATTAATAGATTTGTTTCTTGTTGGAAAAAGAAGCATAGATTCTAACTGTTCTTATTTTGATTAATAAATTTTATTCTAAGCTGAAATACACTGCTCGAAAGTTGATCGTTAAAAAAGGGAATTAGTTTTATACCAACCTAGTAGAAATGTTTCAGTCAGATGAATCTCTGAAACACTGTAAAGGATGAGCTTCTACAAAGACTGAGGTACCAGTGGAACAATTCCTCCTGGCCCTCTCAAATTTCATGGCTTTTAAAACCAAGATAACAAAACACAATAAAAATAAACGAAAGGCAAATTATTTTACACATATGCAAAACTGGTTCTTTTCTGACAAGGCTACTCTAAAAAAACAGAGTAATAAAAAGAGAAATAGTTTTGATAGCTCTGAGATATTGAAATGGGGCTTAGTTGAAATCGGACATATAAACAGTCCCAAATACAGACTGATTAAGAAAATTATAAAGTCTCTTAATTAAATAAATTGCATCAGTGCCAGCAGACTCATAAGAAGTATCAGTATCATGAATTATCTGATATTCAGGTATTTAAAACCTGCATTTCCCAGTGGTTTGAGTTGAACATACAGATGTTGAAAATAAAGATCCTGCTACGGAATCCTCTTAAACAGTAGGATGAGCAATAACCCGGAGCTGAAGCACTTTTTGTTTCATTCAGAAGCAAAGAAAGACAGTTTTCTTGCAGACGGCTTCCCACCCTTGATCCCACGAACTTCACACCACCTTCAACACACCTTTAATTTCCAAATCTGGTCTCCAACTTGGTGCCTCTCCTAACATCCTTACCTCTCTGTTCCTCTTCTCCAAATCTACTTCACTTTTGCACCCAAGGAACTTTTACGTGCCTTATACAACATTCAATGTTTACATGTCCAATTCCTCAGATCCTTGCACTCTTGTGAAGCCCAGAAAGCTCTGTTAGAATGAGACCTCAGCACTGCAACCTCGAAGCCCTGATATGTGCCCAGGACACATCTTCCTGATCTACTCCATGGTCCCATGTGCTAAATGAAGCTGGATGGAGAACCAAAAATATTAAAACTTTCTGCAGCTGGCAAGCACGCTCTGGCAATGGGAAAAAAAGATCAGAGATCTACACAATAGCCACAGGACAAAGAGAAAACCCATTCTGCTGTACTTATCCAAAACTATAGACCGATGATGAGACCCGTTCCTTCCAATGTCAGCCCTTTCATTTCCGCAGACACTAGACAAAACAAGACAGTACTGGAGAATACAGCAGACAAGCAAACCCTATTTGCTTTCAAAATGCTGTTTTGCCTCTGCTAGAAGATTGCAGTGGCCCAAATGTGCAAACCCCCTAGAGAAACTTGTTGAAGATGAAACAGAAGTTTCCAGTATCCTCAAGAACATTCTACTAAAAGAAGCATATACATAATCTACTAAACTTGGAGTGTGTCAGCAGTGAAAGTATTGTTGAGTGTTTCATTTGATCTATATATAAAATACAAGACGATAATCATTTGCAAAGCAGTTAGGTCAACGTGTCTCCTTAACTTTGCCACTACATGGATCTCTAATGGAGCTACCATAGCTCAGCAGAAGGAAGTGAGTGTCAGCTCTACAACATCCATAGCTTCGATCTTTCTCTCCACCATGCAAGCCACCATCCACTCAATCCTGGTGTGTCCCACTTTGAGAATGATATAATGTACAATACTGTATAAGTTAATCCTATCTGACACATTGATTTCATCGCTGATGTCTTTTTTTTCCAGTCCCCAGGATACAGGCAGCCAAAATCTATTCGGCAATAGAGCTGTGATGACAAATCATCCTCTTGGAAAATCCAAGTTTCTCTGACATGGTTCCAAAAATAATTAGCAAAATGCATACAAAATTACCAGTGATTACAAAATCATCCCCCCCCATATTCCAAGCTAACATAGCATGGAAACATCCATGCTGTATTAGAATTAAATGTCCAAAGTCTCTGGGTTAAAAATTCTTATAGCCTTATTTTCCAGCTGTACCACATATCTCAGCCTTCCAGTTTGTGATGTGGGTATCTAGCTATGCCTGATTTCCACTTAACATCAAACTTCTTTGTACTATAAAGTGCAATGTTCTTCTAATGTTTTCCAGTTTGTGATCTTGAGCCCCTACCAGGCTTCGGTGGAGCAAAACTGTCCCCCTGTCAACTTCCAGTAAGACCATGTAGGACGTATTTGCCTCTCCACAAAAATGTCTCAAAACACCATAGTTGATTGAACTATCTCAAAGAGGTTCAGCAGTATTCTTGTCTAAAATACTTCCCATTTTAAAATCTACATTTATTTGAAAAGATTGTGTCCTTATTGAGTCATACTACAAATGAATGAACAAAATGTAGATCAAACAAAATAGGAACCAACATGGCAAAAATGAATTGAAATGCATATCAATTTTCTTTATAAAATGAGAAATTATTTTGCATTAATACTGGCATAAAGACACCTACAATAAGGCCGCACAAGTTATAGCACAGAGCAAAGCAGGATGTGGATAAACAGCATATTATCTGCTCCGTGTTATCTACACATCCACAAGCATGAAAATCTACTAATCATTAATGCAAAGTATATCATTTCACCCATGGAGGAAAAAATACACACAAGAAAATAAACAAAAGAGATCTTCACATATCCTTTCATACTTCTGAATGCTGAAAAGTGAAAGAGTACAAATAGGTTTTTACAACAAGATAATGGCATGCAATAAATTCATAACTATTTTATCTTACAGCAACATGCTCATGTGCCCCTTCTCTCATTAAAGTTAACCTGACTTATACAGTAATTAAACCAAATTTGAATTCTGAGTTAGTATATTTATCTGAATATTAATTACTTTAATTCAGTTACACTTAATTTATTTTGAATGTGAATTTTAACTTAATTGAATTGTTAATTTGAATAACAATGTCTACACAGGAATTCAAATCACTATAAATTTCCGTTCTTCAGGACAAACTATGAAAAGAAGAGCTTGGTGTGAGAAGGTGTAGGGGAATGCATTAAGCAAATGAGCTGTGTATGATGCTTAATTAAAAGAAGGTTGTGCTCATTTAGTTCTGCAGTGCAGGATTTGGTGTCCATATGAAAAATCAGATTTTTAATTATAGTTGGCATTTCAGAACCTCCTGCTGGTTGCTACTTTCTTGCTAAAAAAGTGACCTCATTCCTAAACTTGTCACTGTGAGAACCCTGTTATGAACTGCAAACAAGCTTCTATTTGTTTCAGAGGGCCTCACTGAAACTTCATTGTTTAAAACACTTAAACGATATATTAAATCTTTAATGGAACGTGCTGCTTCTGATTCAAAAAACAGTTCTTTTGGATTGCTGTCTTGTGGTAACTGGAATGAAAAGTCAAGATCCCTAGATTTTGTTCTGGCATTGCCTAGAATATTTTATATTCAAAGCTCATTAATTTAAATGGAAGTACCACAAGAAGATGTAATTTAAAACAACTGCCACTTTTGCAGTTGTGGATTCCAACTTTAAAATGTGTATTCCTACCTGTAGTGTTCCTGCAAACTACTGACATTGTATTTATTAACTACACTTCTAATAATACAGTGATGCTGCCCTTCCTCTCAAAAAGGAAATATGCCAACATAGAATATGTAGATGAAAGTCACTAGATACACTTTATTACTGCACTTCATTGAGATGGTTCAAGCTACAGCATTTCTGAAGATGAGACACTGCCTCCGTCTCACCAGAATGGATTTACAGAAAGAAGAAAAAAAAAACACAACACCCCTCACAAACCCACCCACACCAAACTTAAAAGTGCTCGTCCAATTTTACCTCCAAAATAACACCAACAAAAGTTCCATGTAAACATCACTGCCTCTGAAATATTTTCTTGTTTAACGAGAGGAACTGTTGGCATGTTTCCTTTAGGATGAGGTATTGTTCAAATCACGTATGCTTTTGGTAGAAGCCTTTTGTCTTACAAAGATGACACAAAAGCTATTTTCCCCTGAATGCTCTCAACAGACAACATACAACTTCCGGGTTCATAATTTCTAAATTTCTTCCTTCTTGAATGACTTGTATACCCCAAAGAACTGTTCCTTTAATTCCCATAAGGGACATACACTCATTTGCTTTTCTTTGTCTACCTGATTTTTCTTGGCTTTTGGTTCACATCCTCTCCTATCAACATGTTTCAGCTTCACCCAACAAGGCATAGAGCTGCAACCAGTAAATCCCCAGGTCCCAGCTGCAACCACTAGGTCAGACCCCTCCATCCACAAACTTGCACAAGTCTTAGCCCGCACTGCCTTGGGCAGCAATTATCAATCACTAGACTCCCTGGTCAGCAAAGAACTATTTAATGGCTCTTTCCATTCCAGAGAGTCAGTACATCTGTAATTTTTTAGGAGGGCTACCCATAAAAATGGAAGAGACACTTAATGGCAGTAATTTGCACTGCTCAGCTTACTGGTATTAATACAGACACACTTGCAAAAGAACATTTAAATGGAAAATTGAGGAAAAATGAAGTGAACGATAAAGTTCAACTATGCCACCCACAGAAACACTGTGGAAGGGAAACTACTTATTAGCTTTTCTAACCTAGCAAATAGTTGTACTATTTGGAGGGAGCTAACTAATCACAACTACCTTTATTGTGGAATCACCAACAAGCCTGAAGGACTGTTTCCCAGTTAACAGCGTACAGAGTTCTCTTACTGGTCAGTATCTGCATTCTATCATACTATATCTTACCCAGTAGGTTTGTGAGCCACAGGGCCAAATCCTCTTTCATCGGCAACAAGTTGGCCTCATGTCTGCTTGCAAGCCACTGACTGTATTGATGCATATCAGAGAGGCCAGGCCCACGTGCTTTCGGGCTCAGAGCAGTGCACATTGCTTATCCACTTGTTGTACCTGTTTTAATATATGAAAAAGGAAGAAAAAAAAAATCGTTACACCAAGTTTCACAAGTTCATTTTTAGAATTGTGGAATACAACATTAACTATGATCTAAAAAATCAGATGTCAGATAAACAAATGTGGATCTAACACATGAATATAACGTCGACAACTGAAGTTTTGTTTTGTTAATGGATCACGTTGCAAGTGATTAAGTCATACAGATAAATGTCAACTTCACTTGTACCAAAGCTATACACGTTGCCAACATATAACCAAATATTCTGCAAGGAATTATTAAAATCTAATCAAAATAAACGTTTTACACAAAGCTAACAATTCACTCTGGTACCTGATCCAATATCCATTCGAAAGAAATGGAAAGCTTCAGAGACTGTTGGATCAAACCCAAGAGAAACACAGGAACAACCGAGTTACACTACTACAGCAAACTTACTAACAACTAGCAAATGCTGTCACAAAATGTAATCAGTTTATTCTACAGCTTCAGAATAATTAAATAAAAAAATGCACACCAAACATATTTACTGAATAGCATTATTTATTCAGAATGGAACACAACAGCTAGTGCTGGCAACACACACTTCTCATTTCCTCCTTTTATACAAATATTCCTCTGCTACGGTGAACTTCAGTTTCAGGTAAGACAATGTGTCATGTATTATACATCAGTTCAGTGTTCCGACTCTTGTAGCAGCCAGAAAGGTTAGACATGTGTCTCTGCTCCTGAAGGATGAATTCCCCCAATTTGGAGCAGAGGTGCCAAGGAAAGATAGTTAATATTCTCTTAGACTTTTTTTTCAGAAAGTCGGATCTGGACCCTAGAGCTTGTAGCAATGAGTTGAGATACTTTCTTGTCTGTAGCCTGCTGAAAGCCCAGTCACACCAAGTAGCAGTCACAAGGTCTATAGGTGGCACTGGACAGGCATTAAGTGGGGCTGGGAGGTGCCTACTGTCTCCCAGCTGGTCCACAGCTACTGAGCTGACTTGTGCCAGCTGGCTTCAGCCAATCATAGAGTCATAGAAATCACACTGCAAACACTGTTTCATTCTGTCCTTTGCATGCCTTTCAAGCCAGGTAAAAGCTAATAGTGACTAAAAACAACAATGAAAAAGAACAATTTGTTATATTACTCCGTTGTGGTCTGGAATAATAACAGAAAAACCAATTCCTTTGCCAAAAAGAGGGAAATGTTTACTGAATGTAAAAAGCAATTGCCTTTCCATAAAATCATGCTGTAACTGGCATTTCCAAATACATGAAATGCTGTTTGGGATATTTTAATGCTTATATTAAAACACTCCAGCAGTTTTTAATCATACACTAGGTAACTAAACTCATTGTCCACAAAAACACATGCTTAAGTTCTTGTTCAGAGTACCTTACCCCAAATCCTTAAGTTCAACTTGCCCTTGAGATAGGCTCAGCTTTCACTATGAATATACTTCTTACTTAAATTAGATAATTTTTTCAGTTGGGGAAACTAGACATTTAAAAAATACTTTATTCCCTTGTATAAACAGATATTTCCAAATTATCGGTAGATTTTACATTTTTCTAACAACAAAAAAAGATCCTTAAGTATCAAAATCCCCTTGAAAGAAGAGGTGTTTAAGATGGACTTAAGTACGTCATTTAAGCACAGTTTGAAAACTGACTTTGTAAAAAAAATGTCAGTTTGAATTTATGGCTTCCTGGGTGATTAAATCTAAATCATACTTGTTCTTCTGGAGTGATGTGCAAAGGAGTGGAGAGAGAACTAGGCCATTAGCTGTGCAAAAACCAGCTATGACTACCAAAAGACATGCCTTTGGACTAGGTAATACTAACAGCTAAGGAGTTACACTGACAATATATTTAAAGTTGTTCTAAATCCCTCAGAACCATGCAATTTGGTGCTTCAAGCTTCAGTTTGGACAGATGGAAATAGAGGCAAGACTTGTAACTGACACCACCTTCTCTTCTAAGTCTCTTCTAAGACTATATGGAAAAACTTGAAGTACAAATACCTCTGTAACATACTTTCTTTCCAAAAAAAAGCCATAAAATAATTTTTGACTGATTACTGGATTCTACAAACTCCATTGATGGCATGAGAATCAGAACTGAAACTTACTTACTCTCTCAAATCACTTGTGAAATGATATTGTTAAGAAGTTAATAAAAAACTGTCATTTGTGCAAGGTGACTTCACATACAACAGATAAATAAAGCAAATTAAAAATATATCATTTTTTGCATCAGATTTTCAGTTTATTAACACCTATATATCTAAATACTTAGGAAACAAAACCCTGCAATTAGTTTACTTTGATATATAGACTGGAAAAATACATCTGAAAAACGAAGCACCACTGTACTAAAGGAACCGGTTAAGCACAGCACCTCTTCAGTAGAAGTAATTTCAAACATGCTTTGAGGAGTAGGTGCCCCTGGAGGTCCCTTCCAACCTAAATTATTCTGTAATTTTTACATTTTGAGGATGTACACAGGGTCTGCCCTGCTAGCAGTATAACACATGGCACACACACTGAGCTGGTTGTGTTAACAGAAAAACTAGAGACAACATCCTTCTCTTTCACCTCAGGAAGGGCTTCCCCAAAGTACCACTTCCAAGAGCACTTATATGAAGCGTCTTAGGACGCCTGAAGCTAATAAACAATCAACAAGATGATAATGTGCCTGCCAGTCTGCCAGATACAATACAGGCTGCTGCCGCTGGTGGGGCTGCAGTATCTCCAAGGTCTGAAAGTTGCATTTCTTTAAGACTACAAGAAAAAAAAGAAAGAGAAGGCTTCTAGAGAGCTACACAGAGGCAGTTTGGGTTTCCTCATCAGTCTATGAAACAAGCACTGCAGTCTGTTTATGCTTCCAACTGAGCTCTGCGGAGATGGAGATCAGAGAATTCAGGGATTTGTGATATTGCTTCAGCTTGGTTCTACAATCCAGAGCTGCCTTCTAACGTATTTCATACTGACTTACCTCTTGTTTCATAAACCTCAGCAACCAGGCTGTTTACAGGCCTCAAGGAACCTATGAGCCTCACTGAATGAAGGAAAAAGTGGGAGAACAAAAAGCTGATAGTGGAGGATGCATGTGTGCTTCAGTTTGGTAGTAACTGTGGTGGTAAGAAGAGAAAAGATGCAGAGACAAGAAAGGCATTAGGAGTTTAAGGTTGTTCTAATAGGACACAAGCTCTCAGAATAGGAAACTAGGAAAGATCTGGAAAGGCAGACAGACAGGTGACTGAATATCTAATAGCTGAAAATGATTCAGGCATCTCTATACTGGGGCTAGTTCTTGTAACAGTAGCCCTGAATTAAGAAGAATGCATGGATTAATATGTGAAGCAGGCATGCAGAATGAGGAAGCTATTTCTGATGAAGTCTATCCATTGAAAAGACCCTTAAAGAATCACACACAACCCAAACTTACCTCTGAACAACTGTACTTTCAGAAATGCAATTAACTTTCCCCTTCCTCCCTACTTTTCTGAAAACCTACCATACACTTCAGAACAACAGTTTCTTACTAGAATCAAAGCACCAAAGTTCTTACCTTAACTTTTCTAAAAATAAAAATTAAAAAAATAAATCAGCCTTCAGGGAACGGTGTGTAGTTTATTACTTGTAGCTCCTATCACAGATTCTGCAATTGATATTGTGGGTCAGTTATCAAACAGCAGGCATCAAAAGGCATTAAACTCTTAATTATTCTTTATGTAAACACTGACCACTTAAGCCTTCAGTGCTGAAGTACCTAAGCTTCATTAAAACATCCATCTACTTCATCAATTGTAGTAGCCCATACATTAACTATTAAAACTTCATCACATACTGGCTGAGATCTGTGAAGAAGCTGAACTGAAGTGAAGGTGACAACAGTTACATCCTGAGCTCCTAAAAGACCCCTTTGAAGATTTTACCTGCAGTAAAGCCCAGGCTCCTGATTCTTTGCTCATATAACATGAACTCATCTCCTTAAAATGACAACACATTTTCTGGTGAGCTAGAGGAAAGTTTATTGACAATTTAGCAGTGAGGAATTTGGTTAGGGAATGTGATAAACTTGCTACATAGATAGACAGTAGCCTTGAAGGATACATCACCACAGCTGAGGCCTCTTTGGCTCCAAATATTTCATCCTTTCACTTTGGCAGACATGAAGTATGAACAAAGTAGCCAAAAAATACTGGTTTTCCTAATCTCACTACTTTCTAACAGCAACATCAAATCATCATATATACTGCTCTTTAAAACTAGCCAATACAAACTCATCAAACATTTTATAGCATGTTACATTGCTCAATAAACTGTTGAGGCTGATGCAAGATACACACGAGCATTTCCAAAACTTACCTCTAAACACTTTGTTCCCCAAAAAACAAGTTCTTCCCCCAACTATTCTGAATGCAGACAAGGAAAGGTCTATAACTAGGTTTCATTCTGTTTTGATACAGGTCATATTTATGCAGCACAGCCTTTTTTTTCACCTCTCTCAATAACAGCACAACATCTCAAATTCTTAGACTTACTGTCTAGCTGAAGAATTCAATGTGGGATCATTTACAGTACACCCAGTGACATGTAACAAATTCAAAACACTGAGAGGTTATATTTCTCTCTCCTTGCTTCTACCAAACAGCGAGTTTTTATTTTGCTTTACAGTAGTACATTTAGTTTTCTGCGTATTGTAGCTCACTCCTTGTATTTTGCCAGCAGTGTAACTTACTCTACCTGCTGATTGTTGTCAGTGATCATCAGGAGAAAGCAATGAGAATCAAACAAGTAATCTTCTGTAAATCTGCTGGCTTTTGTTGGGGTTGACCAGTAGATAAAAAGGATTCATGAATGATATACTTTGTACTCAAGACACACAGGGAAAAACTGTTTAATCCAGAAAGTAAAACTGCCTGCACAATTAGGCACTCACAACTGCAGATCTCTGGATTGAATTCCATTTCCTATTCCAATCACCTTCCTTCCCTGTAAAAGTGTGGTAATAGTACTCTTCAATCAAAAACAAGTATAAACAGGAGGATAAAAAACATTCTATGTAGTAAAAACATATATATAAAAGTATGCATGTATGTACAGATATACATACGTGGAAAATACACATATTCCATCCTGTGAATTCATCATACAAGCCAGTAAGTTTTTACTCCAAACTACCCATCCAGTTCTAGCAAATATACATAATGGCTTATTTGGAGTAGCTGCTGGCTATGCAGCACTCTCTGCATTACGTGAGTTTTGCTGTCACTTCAGCCTTATTCCTAATTATAACATGTGCACTTGTTCTCAAACAAAAGAAGTCTTGAACCACTCTTATTAACTTGCTCCTAGATACAACCCTTCCAAGTCAGGGATGAAGTCTTGTTGAATTACTTGCTCTTTATGACTTGGTTTAAGAATTAATATAGAAATTAAGTATCTTACAAAACAAGATGGGGGGTTATTATTTTATTTGTATTCAGTTAGAAAATAATAGAAAGTCGTTATAAGTCTCTGTCAAGGTAGAAAAATAATTATAAAGCAAATACAGAAGCATGTTTAGAGATCAATCAAATCACCTTTGATGTGAAGGTCTTACGCGATGTCCCCTTTGCACCAGACCAGCTTGGCTATGACACTAGGCAACAGACATCTGGTTTGGCCCACCCAGGCACTACTGCCTGGCAGGGAAGCTAATCGACTGGCTCTGCTCAGCTGGCAGCCAAACCAGAGTCATCCAGAACTGAAGATTTGCATGTATGCCAATTCAGTGGCCTAGTTGCTCTACAAAGCTGGAACAACTGGAACAGATGATGGCATAACTCTGCCTTGGACACTGGGTTCAAAGACTGTGTCTCGTAAAAATCTTCATAGAATTAAATATGCAGGCTTTAAGCCTGTGAAATGAGGTCTCTTGTAATATGACTGAGCGAGCACATTAGCTATCAGTTGCACAAGAAACATCATGCACACAACTGTGCAACAGCTTTACCGTCGATGGCAGAGAAAGCAGACAGCAACTTAGACAAGAGCAGCAATAGTTTTCTCTGAAGGTATTGGAACTTGAGCACTAGACTGCACATTGGCTTTGACTGAGGGGTATCGGCTATAAACGCAGACAATCTCCTGCTGTCTTAGAGAGAAGGTAATGCTATTGGAAAGCAGCCATCCTGGAAAGAGAGGAGACAGAGGATCAAAAGCCAGAATGGAGCTCATGAGTATCTGGCAAGGGTCTCTGCTGGATCTCCCTGCTAGTTCTAATCACCTCAAGCAGATGGAAAAGAACAGAACTTTTGAAACTTTGCTGGAGTTTAAGTGGGCTGTGAGAAGCATTCACTCACTGTAACTGGAAGTTGGATGAAAAAGAGCTTCGATGAAAGATTCAGTACTCATAAACAGATTAGGTTGCAGCAACAAGTTGTGCATTTGTGGAAGCGGAAATGAGTTTGCCCACAATTTGGGACCCACAGTTGCAATCACCAGTTTCACATAAGCCTGTGGCATTTTTACACCCATAGCATGTCCAAGCATAAATCCATTCACATTTGAAAACTGATTGCAGTTTTCCTGCCTTGGTGTTGGCACATTTTTCAGATTTGGGGAGTATAGTTAGTCCACACACTAAAGGATATTGTTTTTTCCACCCCTCACCCACAAACACATATACGTGTACACACACACATACATGCAGAAAGGGGAGAACAAAAAGATATATGAATGTCTTCCTCTGAGAGCCACAGAGGTAACTAAGAGTCTCTGTAATTGATAATTTTAACATCAGGAAACTGTTCCCTATGGTGAGAACTGCTAGACAGTGGAATAATTTCCCCAAGTGGAACCACAAAAGCTCCCCTACTTGAAATCCCTAAAATGGGCTAAAAGAAGCAGTAAGAAAACAGAGAGACCTTCCACTTGCTGGTAGATGTCACTCAGTCCATCTGTACCACCTGCTATTTCCAGTTTACTACAGAACAGTAACCACTCATTTTGCTCTTTTACAGATGTAAAAACAAATACAACCACTTTTTAAGCAATTCTGCTACTACATCACATAGGTCCTCTTCCAGAGCTATTACAAAGCCTTCCCTTCTGAAAGGAACAACAGGTCATTCTCATCTGCATCATCCTAAATATATACATTTGGAATCTTACTTCTCCCACTAACATATGAAAGCAGATAAAGCACAAGCTTACAAGTGCAACAAGCACATCTTGTAAGGAAATTCAATTTTTCTACTTATTTTATTATCCTTATAAACTATACCGCAACCAATTTAGCCCAAAGTTTCTGGAGCTTTCCCAGATTAACTTGGAGCATACTGTACATGTTAGGAGCAGGGGGAGGGGCACTGGAGGGGAACCACCATCTGAAACTCATTAATCAATTAGAATTTTTAAGGGCTTACATCAAAATGTGATCTACACTGATAAAGTAAACTTTAATCACAAGAAGCCTTTGTCCTTCACGTTATGAATATACGTGTTACAAATGCGTGCACTTCGAGCAGGGGATAGAGAGCCTGGCACAACAGCTCACCGATACTTTAGACCTGTAAGGTCCTTGGTCTGGGGCCAGACCAAAATGAAGTTAACCACACTTAAAAAAATCTGAGCTAATCATTGGAAGCTTAGACATTTTCAGGACTATGCCTAGTAGAAACATCTTTGTTGCCTTGTCTCCTCCATCAAAAGGAAAGCAAAATGTCCTTCACACATAGACCAAAACAAAACTTCAGGAATGTTCAATACCTACTTGCTCAGAAAATTATAAATTCTGGAAACTAAGCCCAATTCCTAGTACAGTACAGAAACTTTCAAGTTGACTTCTCTTCGCCTGGTTCTTACTGTATGTTTTTCTGCTTGTCTAAGCAAAATAGCCATTAAAAATTGGTGCAGACAAAGCTTCAGCCTTCACCAACTAGAAAAAGAAATACATATTTAAACTGATACATTGGATCTTACAAGGAGTATAAGTATCTCTCTTGCTGCAAGTACACTATGCAGACAGTATTACAAGTTCAATCATCAGCTTTGCTTTAAATTACAAAGTTCCATTTCCAAATCCTGTCCTGAAATTACTGTGAGGTGTAAAGCAGAGTCAAAGGGGGACTTTGGATAGTAAGCGTGCCAATTTAAACAAGACTGTGGGCAAAATAAATAAACTGATGAAATAAGTTTGCAGCTTAAAGTCAATACAAGCTAGAAACTTGAGGATAGTACTGGCTCTTCCACACCTCACCACCTCCAAACAGGGAACCACGACATGATGCTCATCAGGTGCCCTATGGTACCATATGATGCAAATTTAGAAACATGAGCTAATTTCCTACTAAATCACAATCTATATCACAAGACTATCATAAAAGCATTTCACTTGGCACAGCACCTACTCCCCAGTGAAGAAACCATTCATAACTTAATGTACAAACTGAAGAATATGTGTCTTGTTCATTTTTAATTTCAAGGTAATGTCAGAAGTATGCTGGACCAGCACTGGGGAGCCTGGAATGCATCCTTCCTGAGGCTTCAGGAGTCACAGAATCATAGAATCACCAGGTTTGAAAAGACCCACCGGATCATCGAGTCCAATCATTCCTATCAAGTCCTTCTCCCCTAGAAGCATGCAAAGCCGGTAGAGCCAGCTGACTGCACACCACTGCAGCGCGATGCTGAGAGCAATCTTAGATAAGGACTGCAGACATCAGAAAAAAAACTTTCACGGAAAGGATTATTGGACACTGGCAGAGGCTGCTCAGGGAGGTGGTTGAGTCACCATCCCTGGAGGTGTTTAAAAGACGTGTGGATGAGGTGCTGAGGGGCATGGTTTAGTGATTGATAGGAATGGCTGGACTCGATGATCCCGGGGGTCTTTCCCAACCCAGAGATTCTGTTAGGAGGTCCACAACCTACGTTTCTTACAAGTAAAGGACTAGTGAAGCAACAGAGCCCTCTTAAAGTCAAGCTCTGCCTTTCTGAGCTTTGAATCTAGACTGCAGGCTGAAGAGGAAAGCAAGAACCTTGCAGGAGGGCACCAGAGGGGTCTCATCCCTCCTGCCCTCGCCTCGGGCGCTCACATTTCCCCCTGCAAAGCGACCCAAGCCGCCCTCCTCTCCCTTCTTGCACCAGCTGCAAGCCGAGTGTACGCGCAGCAGCCGCTGGAGGCAGGGGGGACGCGCAGGGCGAGCAGGAGCCCCCCGCAAGAGGAGCCCAAATGCTCCCTTCGCTTCCCGAGGGCGATTTCTCCCACCTGCCCTCCCCGGGCTCCCCGCAGCCGCCTTCCCCCCAGCTCTCACCGGGATGCGTTCGTCCTCTCCTCGGGGCCCCTCGGCGGCAAAGCCGAGCTAATGACTTTGCCATGAGCGCTGGAAGGCGCCGCTCCCGGCTCTGCCCCTCGGGGGCAGGACCGAGCGCAGCCGCCGGGACGCTCCTCAGCGCCGGCCGCGTGGGAACCGCGCGGGGGGCTCCGGCGCCCACCCGAGCACCGACTCGTGCCGCGGAGCTGTCGAGCTCCACACAGACACAGAGAGACACGGGGAGAAGGGGTGGGGGGAAACTAGAAGAAAATCCTCCCGCACGAGCCGCCGCCAAAAAGAAGCTGCCTCTGCCCCGCAACGCGGTGCCAGCCGCTTCCCCGCTGCGGGGTGCGCGGAAACAAAAGGCCCCGCGGAACGGAGACGAGGGATTCTCACCTTCGCCCTCCAGCCCCTCGCTCTTTAAACTCGAAGGCAGCCGGCGAGACGCGCCGAACACCCTCGGTTTAAAGGAGCCTGAGCTGCGCGAGCGGCAGTGAGACCCGCAGGGCTGCCCGCGGCTCCCGGGGACGGGCAGAGGGGCAGATCGGGGTCCCTGGGACGGGCAGGGAGGCAGATGGGGCTCCCGTAGGACGAGCAGGGCTCCCCCCGCCCGCACTCACCGCCCCCGCAGCCGCTGAGCTGAGCAGCCGCGCCGCCTCTCCTCATACTTCTGTCCGCTCCTCTCCGCGCTCTCCTTGGGAAACCCTTCCTCTTTTTTTTTTTTTTTTTTTTCCCTTTCGTTTTTTTTTTTTTTCTCCCCACCTCCCCGCCGAAACCGATTTCCTACACCAGTCCGCGCAGCCTGAACGGAAGTTTAATACTTACTTTTTTTTCAGGGGGACGGCAAACGCAGTTCACACTGATTTACCCTTGAAATGCTGAGATATTGTATTACAGCCCTTGGCAGCGAGTTGGTGCTTGGGTCCATTTCTCTTTTATTATTCACTTTCCAAGACTCCTGATTCTGGAGGGAAAAAAAAAACATAGGAGAAGGGAAAATTCCATATCCAAGATAAAACTTTTTTTTTTTCTTTACTATGACTCGGTGTCTCTGGGACTTTTTAACACTTAATAGCACCTCTTTTAATTGCCACATTTCTTTTTTTTTTCTTTTTTGTTTGTTTTTCTACTGGCAAAAGGACCATAATTCCAGCTTTATATCTCAGGGACCTCTGCTTTACCCAAAATAATTTCATGCCACCTTGCTATCTCTAACAAAAAAAAAAAAAAAACCAACCAAAAAGGATGCTGCTCATAAATTAATCATTCTTATATTGCACTTTTTAAAGAGGGATGGATAGTTTTATTTGTTCCTGGATGTCTGTGCTTGGTTTACCAGGCTAACTCTTACTATGCCTTTATTTCAGTCATTTCATTCTCACCTTCCTGCACTTTTGTAACACTTCAACATTTTATTAAATGTCAGAGCTAACCTTCTCCAATTGTTGTTTATTCACGTATTCCCCAGCACAGAGAAGCCCCTTTGGTGAATTCAATAGCGGGAAACAGATGTTCAGACTTCTGCTTCTCCTAGTGCATGAACATAGATTGTCCTGTTGAGTTTCCTAATGGTATCACGTTATCACTCTCCATAAGAGTGCTCCAGTCAAACAGCACACTAATTTTTTTCTTTGACAGTGTATATTCACTTAATTAAATTGTTCTAGCTAAAGCACAGTATATATGATTATACTGAAAGAATTGGTTTAACCTGATTGATGAAAAGCGCATCAAGTTGACCCCTATTTTTTATTTACATTCATTTCTTTGTACTCTGATCTGCTGGGAAAACTTGATTTGCACAATTAATGCTGAGCTATTTCTCAATAATTGCACTGTAAGCAAATTCCTGTTCTCTGAATAGCAGATGTGCATTTCTAGCCAATCAGAATACCCTCATCTTTCACTATTTATTGCATTCATGTACTCATATTATGCTGTTCTGATGGACTATTAACTGCTGTGATGAGTGTTATTTAAATGAGAAGATTTCATCAGCATGCTGATTTATATAACTATGATGAGCTCTAGTCATGTACTGTGTGAGTAAGGGCACAGATTTAAACAAACTCCTAGTTTTGTTCTGGATAGCAAAATTTGGGTGCTCTTGGGCATGACTGTTTTCTTTCACTTTTTCAATTTCTTGGTCAAAAGCAAAAAATGAAATAAAAAAGCACTCAAGTATCTTAGCAGCATACTGGGGTGGAGCGGATGGTGGGTTGATGAGCAGAGTCCTGCATGCATCTAATTATCTTATATCTTATATGAGAAGATAAATTCTGCTAAGGTGTCCTCTACTTTTAAAAGTCCTGCTACTTAATAGAAGAGTTGGGGAAAATCCCCTAAACAGCAGTTAGATCTCCAGTAAAAGCTTCTTAGGGTTCACATGCACGCTTCAGTTACAAGATTCCTATTAAGTTCAGGAGCAACTCTGAACAGGGAGTTAAGCTGAGGCTTTTCTAGACATCATGCAATAAATCTTGTGTATGCATGTACCTATGTACCAGTGGGAAGAGCAGACAAAGCAGTTGTAAGATTCTGAAGCCAAAATTGTTTGTGCACTCCTTCGTATGGTCAGTTACTACCGAAGAGTGATCTAACATTAGTAGAAGAGCAGGCATTCACAAATACACTATCTACATGAAACATGTACTACCTTGTATTATTTCAGTCATTAATTTTTTACCATCACTTCATAAAGAATTGATAGTAGGCTAGCAAAACGCAACACCCAGTACAACAGTTAAGAAAACAAAACTGAAGGTTAGACCAAATCCTACTCAAGCAAGACTGAGTGGAACACAGTGCCAAGTATGCAGCTGAAATGTACATTATATAAATGCTGCGAAAGTTTCAGTAGTGACACCACAGTTATGAATGCTCTGAGATTCACACTTCAAACAAGACTACAGCTTTTCTGTTTCATACTTAAACAATAGTATTTGATTTTCAAACATAACAAAACAGCTTCAGAAGCACGATACAAATATATTTTCTATATCAGATGATTTCAATAACATCCTTGCTAACCTTTGCAGAGGAAATACTCAAAATTTTCTTCCTGAAATGCTACAATTTTCTTCTCTGTTCCTCTACATAAACAATCTTAGCTCCCTGCACTTTCAACTTCCACTGTCCACATGTTCTGACAATATTTCTACTGCAGTCTACTTCCTAAGAGATAATAGGATGAGCAGGCATATACATAAATGAGGATCTGAAGACAGGCATCAGATGGAGAAGAGAGAAAGGGTAGAATGACTTACAATGACTGAGGAAGATAAAGCTTGTTTGGAAGTTATGTGCACATGCAGGAAACCTGCTCAAAATTATTACAGTAACTAGAACAAAATGGTTCTACACATTGTCATTTAGGTAATGTTAACAGTAGGAAGGGATTGTTGACTCTCAAGAGACAGAAGATGTGTATAGCTGGCTGAGATACAGCAAATTCTGTCTAAAGTTGTCATAAGCGTTTATGATTTGGGACAAAAATTCAGGATAAAAGATTCTGAAATATTTATTTTAACTTGGTGCACATTGTAAATCTTGATGCATAGATAATTAGAAATGAAATTCTGGACAACAAGATCAGCAGAGATGATCACAGTGGTCTATTTTAATCTACAAAATTCCTCAGCCTTTTTCTAAAACTGTTTCATAATGCCCTTCTCTCGTGACTGGCAGACGCTATATCCTTCTGTGGCATTACCAGGATTTTCTTAAGGTGCCTTGCAGATCACTTACAAATATTGAGAGAAATTAACCTAGATTAAAGGGTTCCAATGCACAGAGTGCTGAAGTAGCAGAAACTAAATGTGAGGAAGAAAAGGGACCAGGAGAAGGGGAATGTATAGAGGAGGTTGAAGTTCTTGGTGGGCAGAAGAAAGACACAAACATCTTGTTTGGCAACTCATGCTTTCCTGGTGATTTTCCAAATACTATGTCTTCAGTGGGTAATTAGTGCAACAACTGATCGATATAATATCAGTTAAATGTAACAAATACAATGTAATTTGTGACTGGCATCCCAATTCTATATCAACTCTTCAAGTACATACAGCCATCAAAAAGGACAGACCTCGGTTACCTAAAAGGATGGAAATGGGAAAGAGCAACTGAGATGAGTAGCAGAAACAATGAATAAAAGGTCTGTTGAGTAGAGAACATCAGAGCTGTTGATTTTCTTGCTGTTTGCGACTTAAGGAACTACACAAACTATTTAACTGAAAACTAAGCAAGTGTGGAATGCTCTAAAACAATTATTATGTTCTTTCTTTCAGTATGTGTCACAGAAGTTAAGATTAAAAAGATGTGGAGTCAGTCAATAAAACTGGTGATACGTGACTTGGGTCATCTTGCTAAAACACGAGAACTCTATGGACCATCAACAAGGAGCACAGAACATGTTTCACAAATGACCTAGCATTGTCCCAGTATTATAGTACTTATTTTGAAAGAAAAGATTTCCATGTCTTCCTTGACTTCTACTAAAGGCAGAGCAGTCAGCAGCTCTACAGTCCTGTCATCAGTTAAGTATATCCCTGTGGAACTCACTGAAACGTTTTGTACTGGCCAGTGGCAGATAACTCCTATTTTTACAATTTTGCCAAAGCAATTGGAATATAATATATAAATCCTAGTTAAAATGCATCCTGTGCTTGGCAGTTTGAAGAATATGTGGAGAAAGGCATGCTGTAAATTAATTCCATCCTCTGATAATTCAGTTTAATGCACACAATGATTTTGCAATTGATTGAACTCTTATCGAATCTGCAGTGGAGTATCCATTTTAAAGCTCTATTAATAAAATGCAAACAGTTCTTTCACCATAAAAGTACTATGTTTTGTCCCTATGTCTTATAAACATAGTATGCAAGAAATTTATTTTCTATTCATATAATGATACATGACTTAAAATAATTACAGTTTTCATGAAACTGTTTTATTTCTAATCCTAAAAAATGCCTACATCTAATCTACTGGACTAATCTTCATCTGCGTGAGGAAAAACACCTGGATGAAATTTGACCCAATAACAGAGTTTTCTGTTATCATATACCCGAATTGATGGACTGTCCACCAGCATGTGGAGACTGCTCTTGAGCTACAGGTGTACAGTATGTGCATCACTGGGACAGATACAGAATATGCACAAAGTGATCACCATCCTGATTTATACAGAAATCTAATTTTTGGCTGATTGTTGTAATATTTTATTTATGGATACAGAACAACCGGTATTTTCCTTGGCATGTCAACTGTGGTTGACACAATGATAGTAGGCCAAAATCTATGTTCTCTTTTGGCAATGAAAGTGTAACAATCTGCCTCTAAACAAACCCATGTCTTAAACATTAACAAGGGTTCCAGTACTTAAAAGGGGCCTACAGGAAAACTGGGGAAGGGGCACTTTATCAGGGCATGCAGGGAAAGAATGAGGGCTAAGGGTTTTAAGCTGAAAGAGAAGAGATTTATATTAGCTATTAGGAAGAAATTTTTTACTGTGAGGGTGGTGAGGCACTGGCACAGGTTGCCTAGAGAAGTCATGGCTGCCCCATCCCTGGAGGTGTTCAAGGTCAGACTACACCACTCCAGTCCATGCTTCTCGGAGACATTATCATAATATTTTGCTGAGTGGGGGAAAGTGTATTTCAGTGGGCTAGTTAGCGATCTGATCTCTAAATAAAAATGCTACACTCATCCCAGAAGCAAATATGTGGCATACAGAGTTTATCTCTGTACAGGCCTATGTGAGACAAATACGTCTTCCTTTTCTAGTGGCTATCTAGTGAAATAGCAGCAATTTCATGGAGCTATTCTAGCCTAGTCACTTCTGCAATCCCATTTAGGATCCTATTTCCATATGAAAGCCCCATAAAGCAGCAGATTCTTTGACTATCTCACAAGTTCAGTTCTACTTTCCTCACATTGCTCTGTTCATGAAGTAAAAACTCGCACATAATGAATTCTCCTCTATGTCAAGTGATGCACACTCACAAAACATGGAAATTGTAACAAACCTGCCTTCATAACAACAAACTTTAGAAATGTTGGCAATGCAAAGGGCGAGAAATGGGTTGGTCTTTATAGACAACTTAGGTTTCTGTGAGTTTGATTTTCTTTTAACAATACCGTCATAGTTCTCACAGCCTTCATCCTGCTCTTCCTGACACTAGTTTTCAGCATTTATTCCTCAGCCCAACACTTTCTTCATCAATGTTTCAAGTTAAATTTTCTCAGAAGCTATTGTTGAGATACTACTTCTGTTGCTATTTTCCTTTTTTTTTTTTTCTCCAGCTGTTCAGTTCAAACAGTCAATCTTTTTACCTTAGGGAATGCTTTGACTCCAGCATTCCTTTTTCATTCTTCTATTAAAGTGGCATCATCGAAGCATTTCTAATGGAAAGAACACCATTCTCTGTATGCTGTAGTACACTGCCAAATGAAACAGGGGGAATGCCAACTTATTTAATGAGTATAAGTTATTCCTGTCTCATGGGGGTTTGGAGATACAGTTCCTTTTCCCAGCTCCACAAATATATCTGTTGTATGAGTTTGGTCAAATCACTTTTTACCTCAGTTTTCCCATCTGTAAAATAGGCATATTCATGAAAACTTTCTCTTGTAAAGTAGTCTGACATTAGTAGACAGCAAGAAATATATAAAAATGAACTTGATTTATTAATGCAATTTATAGAAGAATCCTGCACTTATTTCCCTTCTCTGTCTTTCCTTCTTCCTTATCCTGCAAACCATGTATCTAGTAATATGTTATTAGAGAAGGGAAGTACGGCAGTTTGGGAATAATCTTGGCTCTGGTAATCATTTGGTATCATAACAAAACAAGAAATCTGTGTGTGATTTGAGGAAAGTTAGTTAATCTTCCAGATGCTTCAGACCTCCAATCTATACCATGATTATGGAGTTTATCTCATGTTGGTTGTGAGGTAAGAGATGTCTATTAAACATTTGATATTACAGACTGGGGATTCAACAGAAACGATAAATATTACTTTATTGAATACATTACCTCTTTTGCAAGCATTCTTCTTGCTGTGAAGATGTTGCTTAATTGCAGAATCATCTCTGTGACATTCTTCATGTAAGGGCACGTTGTGGAATGACAGTTTCCTTCAGGAGAATCTTAGTTCACAGCATTACAACGTGAAATGTGTTAAGAGTATATCAAATTGCTGACAAAAGACTAGCATTAATATTTTGTTTCTTTCAGATCAAAAAATGCATTTGTAATTATGTACATTTTTATTACGTTTTGGGGGCTCTTATTTTGCATAAATTTTACTTCAGCACTAGCAATCCACAGATTGTCCTTGTTTAGTTTATGTTTCTCTTCACTGGGATTGATTCTTTATCTTTGCCATTAACCGTACTAGTGTTAAAATAAGGAGAGGAAGGAGTTGGTTTTGTTCAACAGGTTTCCTGTTCAGAATAAAAGCAAAGCATCATTGCCGAGTGTACACTTCTGGTTTTCCTTTAGGGAGGAGCCTGACATCTCTCTGTTTATGCTGTAGCCTTTGCCTTGGGCATGTTTTCCTAATTGGGGCTGGCTGAAACTGTTCTGCTTTCATGCTGCCTGTCATAGGCAGAATTACAAACAATGGTGAGACCGGTTACCCAGCTCCCTTCATTAATGACATATGTTGCTGAAACACATTCAGAGGATTTGAGTAAGATCAAATTTCAGACTAACCTTGAAACCAGATGCCCAAAACCAGTAATGAGGAGCGAAAGCTATTGATAGAAAGCTAGTTTCTTAGCTTGTGAACGTTATAGCTAGGCTTGCAAATAAGACCAGGATCAGAACTACAGTATTAAAAATTATTATATGTGATCTTTTAATTTAGCATGTTGTTTTTTCTTCATTTGTAACAAGTCCAGGCAAAGAGCCCACAAAATTATTAAATCAAGAAATAATTCAACAAACATGAGACAAAACCCTCTTGTGCAAGATATTGGAGGCCTGGTGAGTGAGAACTAGGAACAAAGTACATCAAACAACTCAGACTGATTATTTAGATCATTTACCTGGAAGACATGATAGCATGAGATACTTGGATGCTAGTAATTCCATATGGAATGTAGACGGATTGTACTGTCTATCTGTGGCTCTCAGACTTCATTCAATAAAAAACAAGATGGGAAAGACAGTAAATTGACATATTTCAGTCTTAGTATATGCAAGTGCTAGGGTCTAAATCTCGTTATTTCTATGCCAGTAGTTATGCATGTGAAATTTTGATCTGTAAAAAAAAAATAAACAAAAAACATGTAGTGATCTATAAAGACATAACTGGTGATGCACATTTTATGCTGTAACATACACCAAGTCTTAGTGGACTTGGACATAGATAAAAAACATATATTTCTTTAGGGTAACTTTAATTTTTATTACTCTAATAATAAAAAATAGATTATGAAACTATTAATAAATATGGTAGCTTAAGTAAAGCAGATAATCATACTTCATATCCTACAAGTTCACCAGCTGTTTCTTCATGAAATGCCAGAAATCAGAAGAAGTACCAATGAAGCAGAGATTTATGCTACTGTGAAAGTGGAGCAAGTATAAAGAATTCCAGGCCAAGATGTGTAATTTATTTATTTATTTATTTATTTTTCTAAAAGAGTTTGGAATATCTCTCCCTCAAAAAATGCTGAAAAATAAAATAAAGTCTTACAAAGACTCCTCACCTTGCAAAGTTCCACTAAACTGTCCCCAGGGATTCAGGACAATTCTGTGGATTTTGTTGAATATGGCAGTGATTGGTGTAAAGACCAGTTACAACTGAATGGTTATATTCAGAGAACTGTTAAGAACTGGGACACTGAATCACATTGGGGACAAATTTAATGGAAAATCCATGACAAATCTGATGGATTAAACTTCTGTTTATGTGCATAAATAGTACAACTGTAGGAATACTCAGAACAGGACTGAAGTAAATGTTTGCAACTTACCAATTAAAAACAAGAATTAAAAATAAATGAAAATTTGAAAAAACATCTGCATTGTTATTTTTGACCAAGATCTTTGCATTTCCCACCAAGCTAGTTTAGCTAATTCAAATTACCTGAGATAGTGATGCCTTAGCTATGGCAGAAATGTACGCAGAAGACATCTATGTGCACAACAAATAACCCAGAACCCAATGTGCTGTGTATAACTTGAACTTTATATGTTTAGCGTGAAGCCTAAATGCACACGCTGAAATCATTCCCATGAGTAAAGTTTACAAAAACTGTAAAAGAAAAGGACTTGGAAACCAGGAAGAACAAAATGCTGTTGGGAAACATTATATAGTCAGAGAAACAAACAACAAAACAATATGATGTAAGCAAAAGAATACACAAACATTTTCCTTTTGGACATCAAACCATGCTAAGCCTGCTGCTTGAGGAACCATTTCATTCTACCAGGCACTGTCTACATTTTCAGTTCTTCCTGTTCTCCAGGTCTTCTTGTTCTCCAGTTCTTCCTCTTCTTCAACAAGAATAAGGGTAATTTTGAACCATGCCATATCTTTATCTTACAGGTCAGGGACTGACAGAACCCTTTCTTCGTTTCCAAGTCTCTTAAAAAGAACAAGTCAGGGAAGAGCAGTTCAAATCAGTGAATATCCATTCATGGAATCGCCAGGTTGGAAGAGACCCACTGGATCATCGAATCCAACCATTCCTATCAAACACTAAACCACGTCCCTCTGGACTTTGTCCACCTGTGTCTTAAATACCTACAGGGAAGGTGACTCAACCACCTCCCTGGGTAGCCTGTTCCAGTGCCCCATGACCCTTCCTGTGAAAAACTTTTTCTTAATGTCTAGCCTAAATCTCCCCTGGCGGAGCTTGAGGCCATTCCCTCTTGTCCTGTCCCTTGTCTCTTGGGAGAAGAGGCCAGCTCCCTCCTCTCTACAACCTCCCTTCAGGTAGTTGTAGAGAGCAATGAGGTCTCCTCTCTGCCTCCTCTACTCCAGGATAAACACCCCCAGCTCTCTCAGCCGTTCCTCATAAAGTCCTGTTCTCCAGCCCCTTCACCAGCTTTGTTGCTCTTCTCTGGACTTGCTCCAGAGCCTCAACATCCTTCTTGTGCTGAGGGGCCCAGAACTGAACACAGGATTCATGGAGCGGTCTCACCAGTGCTGACTACAGAGGGAGAATCACCTCCCTGGACCTGCTGGTCACACCATTTCTGATACAAGCCAGGATGCCATTTGCCTTCTTGGCCACCTGGGCACACTACTGGCTCATGTTCAGTCGCTGTCAACCAACATCCCCAGGTCCTTCTCCTCCAGGCAGCTTTCTAGACAGACCTCTCCTAGTCTGTAGCTCTGCATAGGGTTGTTGAGGGGCCCTTCTAAATATTTCAATGGAATTGTCTTACTCAAAGTCAAACCTCCCAAGCAAATACTCTGCTTAGAGTACAAATTTCTTGAGGTTAAAGTAATCCTCCTTCTTCAACAATTACTCCAGAATTACAATGTTTTATTTTTTTTAACAAATGTTTCATTCTTTTAATGTTAAAAATAATTTGATTTTAAAATGTTTGTTTAAAAGTTCAGTCAAAACCATTAAACAAAACATATGGAGTTTATCTAACCTAGTATTTTGATTTTCCTGTCATTTGATTTGACAATTTCATTCCACAGGAAATTCTAACGCCTCATTCATCCTGAAATCACTGCTTGATAGCAAAGACTACCCAAGAAAACAAAAGCAAATTTAATTTTGGTATTAAAAAGCTATTTAGGTTATTCACATGGAAATGTTGTAGACTATCCCCTTGGATGAGTCATTTTGGTGTGGTAGTTTATCTATCCACTACGACTGCAGTATTTAGGCAAGTTACACTCAGATTGTAAGCAGTTAAATTTCCCAAGTAATGCTTCAGTCACGACTGTTAGCAGCTGCACAAGATGCTTTTACTAGATGAATGAGCATCCCTCACTGGGACACAAGCATCTCTGTTAATATACAAATTTTCAAGAGCTCCTAAGACCCTTAGGCATCTGGTTCCCATTGACTTGCTGTTGTGGCAAGGTGCCTAACTCCCTTAGGTGTTTTTGAACAGTCAATCATAGGCAAGCTTTGTCTGGAAGACTTGATCCATATTGTGTCTTTTCTAAGATCTATTAAGATCCAACTCTTCCTACAAAAAGGAGGAACCAATTCCAGCCCTCAAGGGTCAGAAGTGATCAATTAACAGAACTTTACACCCTTTCTAATGTGCATCAGCATTTCTGAGAAAGAAGAACATATACAAAAAATAATTTTCCATTGTTTCATGAGTGTAATTTTCTTTATGCAGAGTGTAAAACTCCAGAACATTCATTAGAGAGTAATAATCCTTTATGTAGTTACAAATGTATTTCTCTCAAACTAAACAAAACTATTGTAAAAAGCAAGAAACATGAGGATATTTGCAGCAGTGTCTTCAACTAAGAATAGTGTTTTCACTGTTTTCCTTAGAACAAATCTAAATAATGTGAATTTTATTATTTCAATGCTTAGAACTGGATGATTGTTACCTTTTTCTTACCAAAAATGGAACCTTTAATAAAGCAAATCTTTCTGTTAGTCTTTTTCCTTAATTCTAGGAATCAATATTCACCCATCACCATCTTCCCATCCACAGGTACGAACTACACAGCAATTTTTTTTCTGCTGGCTTTAGAGTTCAAGCAAGCACCCTACTACTACAAAGTCATCTCTGCTTTTTTTTTTTAAAAAAAAAACCCACAAACCTCATTCTTATTCTTCTCTACAAGTACAGTTTGTTGTTTTACCACTGCTACTTTCCCATTTTATTGAGAAAACTAACAACCATGTCTCAGGGTCAGCTATGAACTAGCATACTCTAGTGCATATATTACTGTATTGTGATGCTTTTTGGATGTACATAAAAGCTCCGGCTTTTACCATTATACAATTCCTTCAGCTCTGAATGAGGAACTAAGTCAAACAACCAGAATAACATGAAATTATATGAAATGCACAAATCCTAACTGTTGTGGAAAGCTAATACCAGATCAAAATATTCTGGTTTCTGGGCATTTTTGCTAATTAAATGCAAGTATTTTCTGTAAAATGTTGGGGGGAAAAATTCTCCTTCAAGAACCCCATTAAGTTCAAAAATCTGAACCTAAGAAAGTTTAAGTCTGTGTTTGTTTGGCCTGCCCTTTCCACAGAAAATATCATTATCAGGACAGTGTGACAGTTATGGTAGAGGTTTCTGTGATGTAAGAAACCTAATATAAGGAAGGTCCTGTCAAAACCTGCCAGAGGTATTTTCCAGAGACAAATACACAACTCATTATTAACATGAAGCCTTCAATGGAAACTGAAATTGTTTTACTATACTACTGGTCCTATAAGCATCAGTATAAGTTTTAATGATTCACTTTCAGAGTATGACAGAAAATAGTATGCCTTTATACATGTTCAGATAAATAAACAAACAAAAAACCTCTACACTTTTCTTAAATAGAAAGTAAAATCCCTTCAGAGATTTTCATTAACATTTGCCTGATTAAGCCATTTATGATTTTTACAGGGGATGTTTTTCCTGATATAGTAGAATGGAGGTAAGTGGAATCTTTTTATCATTAATGAGATTAACATATAACTCCTCATTCACTTAAGTAATGATTCTTACTATCCTGCTCTCCTGCATTTGCTTCACAATGAAAGGGATGTTAATATGGAAAACTGAATTCCTTTGTAAATATTAACCAATGAGCTTCTTAGCAAAGACTGAAAAAAATTTATGTATATATTCCGTGGTTTCCATTTCCTTGGCTTTATTGTTTTTATGTAAATTCTCCCAGGACATTTCAGGTTATATGTCTGGAAACCCCAGCCATCCAGCAGAGGAAAGGCTGAGAGAATAATGAGAAATGTGCTGGAAGAATTCACATAAAAGCTTTGGAGACAAGAAAATGGAAACAACAGATACTTAAAAGCCTTATTGCTCAAAAGCAGCAATGTCTATCCAGCATGTGCATGTATGTGTATTAATGTAGCTGTCTCTGTATACATAGACATGTAGCATTCATAAAGACACTGTACAGAGCTATGAAGGAGCAATATTAGCGTATCTGATAATTTAAGATGTACTCAGGATATTATGGCAATGAAAGTGAAAAATCCAAGTGACTTATGTTACTAGAACCCAGACATACATATAAATAGCTCTATACATAGTTGTCTTGCATTAAGCTTTATATATATTTTAAGTGAAAACTATAATCAATTCCAACATGAAAGTGTATTTATAAGGTTTCCCTGTATTCTTGTGAATGACAGAAATTTAACTGTCAGGGAAACACACAGAATCTCTGAGTAGGAATGAATTTTTAGATGCAATTTTTAAATGCACATTTCACTCCCCACCACCCCCCAATACTTTTAAATACACAACATTGTTAAATACTATCCCCATGATGCTAGACTAAGCTTAGTCCTAGTATGCTTGACTTCATACAAGTACCACAGCATTGTGTATCAAAATTACAAACCTTTAGCCATAGCCATGGCTATGTTTTATGACTAAGGCTTTATGGAATACTATTTTCAGAGGGTTCTGATAAGATGGTCTCTGAAACAGACAGCCCTTTAAGACAGTTATGTACACATACCCTAAGAAGGGGAGATGGGTTCAAACTGCCTCAGAAGGATGAATTTGTGCACCTGAGCCTATAATAGAAGTATGTTATGTCAGTAATGAAGAATTTTCATGGTTCTCTGGAAAAGAAGCCTGGAAAAAGGCATGTAGACAAATACACTTATCAGTACGTGCTGTGATCTATCAAAAGCACTGCCACAAAAGACAGTAAATGAATCCACTCTAAAAGCTGTCAAAGACCATGGCAAGTGATCAAAGCATGCAGCTTAATACCTTACCACTCATCAGCTGAGCAACATTAGCAGGCTGCAAACATGCTTTATCCCACAGTACAAGTAAGCTAAAATGCATTAGCTCAACCTTAAAACAAAACTAGTTGTAGCTAATACACACTTAACAACTGCAACTGGAGTGCACACATGATCGTTTTATGTGGCTCACTGGATGAGAAGGAGTTTCGCGAGTGCATAGTAACTTCGCCACTTCATATTCACAGTCAGAAAAAGGTGACACAGTTTGCCACTCAATTTTGCTTGCTTTTATGTCTAGAATATTGAAGAGCTACACCATAATTTAGTAGCTTTGCTAGTATAGTCCTTACTTATAGTATCAGAATCTGAAATGGGGCTAGGCAGCAAAATGTTTAGTTTCCTAAAAATTCAGTTTTGTAATAGCCACACGTGAGCAGAATTACTAATTAGAGTGGTTATTTTTAGCTTATCTCACTAATGGCACACATTATATCTAGCACTCTTTCAACCCATAGACATTCAATCAATTTTTACTCTAGTGTATTATACCACTGCTGTTTTGTTATTGGCATCAATCACTCAGACCATAGGTCTAATTTCACAAATGGGCATTGCTATTAATGCATCCATACACTACAATCAGCGTATGCAGGACTTCCCAAGCAATCCTAACTGGCGCATTACACAAAAATGTTTCAGAAGAAATGCCTCTGCAGAGAGATATGCCATTTATGCAATCTGAGACTCAAGCTGAGGAACAAATTAGTAGGTTCAATACATTTATTATGCAATTTGGTCTGTTCTCATTCCAAAGCCCCAACACAGCCTGGTTCAGTTTTTAGATACAAGAGATTACATTGACAAAAAAATTCTAGGGATGTTACCAGAGGTCATGGAAGGAGTGACATAGTCTGCCAGGTACTGGCCTGATAAATAACCTCACTTTTCTGCAGTGTTTGCTGCAGAAATAGCAAGAATGGTGCATGAGTTCAGAATCATCAATATACATAAGTTACTATACAATGCGTTGCAACCTTATGCCTAGTATGCAATCTGAGGAAGCTAAAGAAACCTCCTTACAGTTAAAAAACAAACAATAACACCAGAAATATAGGAGACAATCGTACATCTCTCTCTCAGTGTATTGATTTTTGTAATTTTAAATAACCTCTCCTACCTAAGTAGAAGTTTTATAATGCTAGGTATACTGAGTAAATGGAGCAGAAGAAATAGTTCAACTGTGTTACAGCCAATATGATCTCCAAGAGGAAGGAAAATACAACAACGGAATCCAGACTTCTGGCTAGTTTGACCAATTTTGCTTCAAAACTGATATCCCCTGCCAGGGTAAAATTTACTGGCTCCATAACTAGAGTGAAGAAACATACTAGTTCCATAAAATTTCATGTGACTCTTACTTGACTTCTCCACTTAGATAAAACAGTACAGTAATTCATACAAAATGCAGGGCTTGTGAAACTGCTTTGCAGTGCTTCACTGCAAAGTAGGCAAGTTTTCAGGCAGCTGTGGAAATGTCTTCCCAGATTCCATACCTAACAATTTTTACTTACTTGCTCAACAACTTTCTTTGCCATGCATCTTATCAATCAAAAGCTGTAATGGAGAAACCTTTACTACAGATTAACACAACAGTAGATCAACACTCTCAAAAGCTCTTTTCTTATTTTAATGCTCATTTTAGAGATTAAAATAAAAGATAGGCTTTAATGGGAAAAAAAATAATAAAAACACTCTGAACCAAAACTCACAACACAAGAAACACTGGCTATCCCTGTTTGAAGTATCATAGATACTTGGAAGAGGCATGTAGCAAAGACCTTAAATAATCCAATGTGTTGCAATGGTAAATGTGTACTCTAGCCTATCATACAAGAAATGCCCTCTTCTCTCTTCTGTCATTTTTCTTCTTTGAATCAGACAAAACAGAAATTCCTTTTCAGGCTATGTAAGGAAGTGACTACTTACATATATTTTCCCATCATTCATAGAAGAAGGCTCTTTGCACTCACACCTGCAGCCTGTATGATCTTCTGTGGTTCATTTCAGAAAAAAATATAACAAAGAAATTTCAGAAAAAATATAACAAAGAAATTGCACAGTTTATATGACATGATATATACGCCCCAATACAGCCTAAAATAGTATAAGAGACTAATACAAGAGTCATTAATAAGGGAAGGAGGATGATAGTAAACAACTAAAGACCTGTATGAGGCCCAAAGTGAAATTTCAGTTGTTTTTTTTTTTAAAGTAATTGAGCTAAGCATGAACGCACCACCTTCCATGGCTATCTGAAAATCCTTTCCCTAATCTATTCTTCCCATCTCTGTGCTTTTACTGTATCTCCTGACACCATGACCCAACCTTTCCCATCCCCTTCCCCATCATTAACTCTCTATCTCATCTCCTCAGTCTTTAAGTGCTTACCTCGTAAGTGTGTCTCCTCACTACCCTAGAAACATTCCACAGCTAGAAAACCAACTCAGCATTGCACAGATATGGTTAAACAATGTCTACACAACTCAGAAGACAGCAACACACTTAACATAGATTGACAGTAACTATAAAAATAATGGAAACTTTGATATTTAGTAACCTTGTTGTTGACAGGAAGAGTCCTAGGCCTACTCATGACTTAGAACTAAGACTGATCACAGAAGAGAGAGAACTAGCACTTAAGACTTACAGGAAAATAATTCACCTTAGAGAAAGAAACCATATTTTTTTAAGTTTAATTTGATTACTATATGGCATTAGCATCAGCAGATCAATCAACAGATAGATTCCAGTCTTACAGTGGAAGATCCTAATATATATTCTGAGGGTTGTCAAGCTCTCAAACAAAACTTGGAGTAGAAAGGGTGTTCTTTCAATGGTGAATGTGGAAAAAGAATTACGATTTTTCAAGGCTATTGTAGTGTAACAATTTATTACATGAATCATAAGTGCCTCTGTGTTAACTCATTTCTTTCATTTGTTCCTTGAATTTATCATCTAATGCATTCACGGGATCATAGAATAATAGAATCACTAGGTTGGAAAAGATCTTTGAGATCTAGATCACCAAGTCCTACCATACCTGCTCACTAAATCAAACCCTAAGCACTTCATCTGCTCATCTTTCAAATACCTCCAGGGATGGTGACTCAACCACCTCCCTGGGCAGCTTGTTCCAGTGCCTGACAACCCTTTTGAGTGAAGAAATTTTTCCTAATGTCCAATCCGAACCTCCTTTAGCACAACTTGAGGCCATTTCCTCTCATCATATCACCTATTGCTTGGGAGAATTGAGCAACACCCACATCCCTACAACCTCCTTTTGGGTAGTTGCAGATAGTGATACGGTTTCCACTCAGTCCCCTTTCCTCTAGGCTAAACAACCCCATTTCCCTCAACTGCTCCACATAGGACTTGTTCTTCAGACCCTTTGATAATTTTGTTGCCCTTCTGTGGATACACTCCAGCACCTCAATGTCTTTCTTGTACTAAGAGACCCAAAACTGAACACAGTATTCAAAGTGCAGTCTCATCAATGCTGAGTACAGGGGCACAATCACTTCCCTGGGTTCTTGTGCAGAATTCTGTGAGTTCTTCAGATTAGGCTCTTTTTTTAATTATATGCATCAACTGTCCCTCATCATGAGTCGAAATTCTAAATGCAGCTGCAATACCTAAAAATGCATAAATGTCTTTTTGCATGAACCGTTTTATTACAAAGATGTCAAACTGTATTCCCTTGATGAAAAATGCTGATATTTTGACTTTTCATCCTAGTTTGAGACAACACTAAGTGCTGAAATATTCAGAGTTTTCAATAAAATGGAAATTCCATTTTCCAGTCAGCTCTACAGAGACTTATTAGAGTGTGCAGGCCATCTCCCTTCACATGCAGGAGTACTCCAGATACTATATTATTCAGTATGTTTTTCCAGTCTGGTTAGATTTTCACAACCTGTTTTTGTTAGTTTCCTGGTGCTGCAAATGTGATTATTTGATTTCTTTCAACTGAAACATACAGAGGCATTCACAGAATATAAACCCATGCACTTTGTCCAATAAAGAAAAAGAAAAGCAATGTGGAAGATTTCTTGTGAAAAGTTCTCTGACATAAAGGGAAATATGTCTTCTCTTCTTTATGACATGGAACATATGCAGCTCCAAAAATATCCCTCACTAAAAAGCACAGGCCTGGAATTCACTGTATGCCACAGCGCTTAATTCAAGATTTAACTTAACTGAGAAGCCAAAGTACATAATACACAATCATATTTCAACCACTTCAGGTTTTTATCACTTTTCAATTTAAGTAGACCATTAAGTAGTAAGTGTTGCACTCGACTGTATGTAACTGAAAAGTCTGCATGTTCTACCTTCTCCTTAATATATCTTAGTTTATAATATGCTTTGGAATATATGGGCATGGCAGATGATAGGTAAGTATGAATTTATTAATAACAAAAGCAATTCCATTGTTAACAATACAACAAACCTCTGACCATCTGTAGCCAATTTTATGTTCATTGCTCCAGAAATAGTTAACAGCAAGCTTGAAAAGAGATTTTTCAGGAGAAAAACATCTATTTTAGAATGATACCCTCTATGATACTTCCTATTCACAGTTATTGAGTTATGAGCTCCTTCAACCAGAAGAGTCATAGAATGTCACTGTAATTCCTCCATTAGCCCCTTAACCCACAGGTGATCTACTATAACCCCATGTTTTTTAAGACAGAAAAAATAAAACTATGAAATAAGAAAGCTAGATAAGAGCTCAGTTGAGAGCTCTGTTTTCCTGAGAGTACTTGAGAAAGATCTTTCCCAAACAACGATCCCGGGAAATCCAGGAGAGGGTTTGAAGTGAGGAGACTAGTATTTAAATCCTTACAGTTTCCTAATTTTCTCTTTATCTGCTTTAATTTGGAAGTATGTTGTGAATTAGAGAAGCTGGTCATAAACAGTTAGCAGTTACCATTAGGGCAGGAGTCTGTGGCCTAAGGACAAGACCTGAACATATTTCTAGCTGAGCATGGGACTAAAAGGTTCAGCAACTCTCTTCACCTGCTTTAGTGGAGAAGAAAGCAGTAAAAGCAAGTTGTGGGTCTCTTTCTTGTCTTTCACCTATGTTAGACTGAAGTGTGATGTAACTCAGAGGCTGCAAGAGTTGTGTCCCTTCATATCTGACCTAAAGAATATTTGCGATCAAGAATCTACGCACACTAACAAACCTGGAGGAAATTATTTCCAGCACTAAAATGTGTGGAAGAGAAAACGAGTTCTGCATAAGAGGAGGAATATCATGGTTTCCTCTACAGTATTGTAGCTCAAAGTGTTATATTCTTGTTTCTGGTGCTGGTCATTGCAGTAAATTGCTGGTTAAATTACCAGGCCTGCCTGCAGCCCCTGTACCCACTGAGTGGCCAGGATTGTGCCATGGGGTTTGTGCATTCCCTGAGGAGCCCTCAGCAGCTCCTGCTCCCACCAGCACCACACTGACTTCCCAAAGCTGCTTCATCCCCTCAGGAGCTGGGGAGCAGGGCCTCCTGTGAAAGCTTCTGGGAGCTTGGCCACTCCGCTCCTTCCCACAGCACGAGGGAATACTGGGTGTGGCAAGTCTGTCATGGGGGTAAAGACGGAGGGAAAGGAGCCATTTCCCAGCTTAAGAGATGCCCTTGAGGTGGCGGCTGTGAGGAAAGCACCTCGGCATGGTTGCTCCAACAGGTAGGCTACATCCTGCAAGCTACAACCAATAATCCCCAGTCTGCCATGTAAAACTGTCTTTCAGCTGGTGGAGGAAGAAGAGGAAGAAGGGCTCACCTCACAGCAGAGAGGAGCAATTATCACATTTTTTATCCAGGCTGTCTGAGGGGTGTCCATGTGGGAAACCCTGGCTGTGTTAGTGCCCAGACGGCCAGAACAAGGTGTTAGCCATTCTGCAAGCATCCAGAAGCCTAATGTAGATATTTGGGAAAGAATGTGTACCCTCTGGAACCACTAATGAGCTACAAAACTTATTTTTAACTTCTTAATTCACCTCAGTTCATTAACACTTTAATTCATCTCTGTTTCTTCCACCACCCTTCTCTGAAGGATTTCGAAGTCTTACAGCAGCCTCCCAGTAAAGGAGGCCTACAGGAAAGCCAGGGAGGGGCTTTTTAATAGGGAGTGTAGTGACTGGTTGAGGGGTAAGGGTTTTAAACTGAAAGAAGGGAGATTTAGATGAGGTATTAGGAAGAAATGTTTCACTGTGAGGTTGGTGAGGCAGTGGCACAGGTGGCCCAGAGAAGTCATGGATGCCCCATCCCTGGAGGTATTCAAGGCGAGGCTGGGTGAGGGGTGTAGATATGGGTTTGTGAGGATTTCTGGAAGACACTGATTGGAGGTTGTCTGAAAGCTCTCGCCAAGTTGCTTGAGAAGGTATAACCAGCTAGGAAAATCTCATGTTATCAGAGCAATAGGCTTTTTAGGCTCCTTCCTTTAGCAGAGGGAAGTGTTAATTGTACTACAAAGGTATTGTGCTGGTGACAGCACAGATAATTTCAAAATCCATCAACAGAATTTTGTGGTGCGGACCACATATTTTTTAGCAAGCATGATTCTATGACTTTGTCTACTAAATGCACAATATCTGCAAGGGTCTCAAAGGGAGATTAATAGGCTCTTTAAGGTCCCTTCCAAGACAAACCATACTGTGATTGCACGATTTTGTCTACTAAATGCATGATGTCTGAGAAACTCAAAGGTAAGTTAAAAGGCTCTTAGAACCCAAACCGTTGTGTGATTCTGTGACTTAAGTCTATTCACAGGAAAGTTAAAAGGTTCTTTAATGTCCCCTCCAACCCAAACCATTAAGTGATAATACACCTTTGTCTACTAAGCGTAATATCTGGAGGGATTCAAAGGAAGGTAAAAGGATGTATAAGTTTCCTTCTGACCCAAGCCATTCTGTGATTCTATGACTTAAGTCTACTAAGTGCATTATAGATGCAAGAGACTCAAAGGAAAGTTAAAAGGTTCTTTAAGGTCCCTTCTGACCCAAACCAGTCTGATTGTATGTAGGAGGTGTCCCTGCCCATGGCAGTGGGGTTGGATCTCTAAGATCCCTTCCAAGCCAAACCATTCTGTGCTTCTATGATTTAGAATCACAGAATCACTAGGTTGGAAAGTACTCACTGGATCGAGTCCAACCATTCCTATGAATCATTAAACCATGCCCCTCAGCACCTCATCCACCCATCTTTTAAACACCTCCAGGGAAGGTGACTCAACCCCTCTCTGGGCAGCCTGTTCCAGTGCCCAGTGACCGTTTCCATGATTTTTTTTTTTTTTTCTGATATCCAGCCTAAACCTCCCCTGGCGGAGCTTGAGGCCATTCTGTCTTGTCCTGTCACCTGGGAGAAGAGCCCAGCTCCCTCCTCTCTACAACCTCCTTTCAGGTACTTGTAGAGAGCAAAAAGATCTCCCCTTAGCCTCCTCTTTTGCCTCCTAAATGCATCATAGCTGCAAAGGGAAGTCGAAAGGTTCTTCCGACCCCGTGACTCTGTGGTTTGACACAGACGAAGGGTTGAGGAGGGCGGGTTAGCGTCCCCTTTAAGGGGCGATGGCTGCCGATGGGATTGACGTCCACGACAGCCAATAGGCTCTCGCCTTTCCCCCGTGACCGGCGCCGATTGGCCGCGGCTCCGGGAGGAGGCGGGACCCGCGCTCAAACCCAGCGCGGGCGCGATGGAGGCCGTGCTGGGGCAGGTGGAGCAGCTCCCCGCGCTTCTGACTGTGTCTCGCTCCGCGCTGGTGCGGGACTGGGACCCGCTCACTCTCGACCGCGCGCTAGACTGGGCTCGGTACTTCCAGCACCTCCACCATCGCTTCCGCGCCCATCCCCGGCTCCGGGAGGCCGTAGGGCGGCGGTTGCGGCGGGGGCAGCTCGGCTTCGCCCACCTGGGGCGCTGCCCGCAGCTGCTGGCGCTGGCGCTGCTGGAGAACCGCGCTCTGTCGCCCGCCGCCTGCCGCCGCCTCCTCCACCGCCTGCTGCAGCCGCCGCCCGGCGAGCCCCTCTCGCTTCTCGCCCGCCGCAAAGCCGCCGCCCGCCTGCTGCCGCCGCCTCCGCGGGGCCAAGCGGAGGCGCAGCTGCTGCTCCTGCGGCTGCGGGAGGAGGAAGAGGAGGAGGAAGGCGAGGCGGCGGGGCTGCTGGCCCGTGCCTTGGAGCAGCTCCCCCAGCCCCGCGCCTTCGAGGTGGCGGCGGCGGCGCTGCTGCAGCTGGTGAAGCAGGAGGGGAGCAGCCCAGGAGGAATCGAGGCAACTGGAGATGGCGGCGTTGCCGGGCTCCTGCTTTCCTGGATGTTGGAGAACACGGAGCGATTTTCTGCTCTCTGCCTTCACCTCCCAGGCTCCCTTCTTGCCTCCCTTGCTTGTCACTATTCGCAGTTAAGCAGATCTTATCTGGATCTCTTAACCAGCTGGGGAAGCCAATTGCTCTACGACCCCTTGCAGGGAGTGTGGGTTAAAGATTGTTCTGGCAAAGCTGAATTATCTTGGGAGGAGCTGAGGGAGCGCTTCAGCTGCCTCTGTCAGGGATCTGCACTGCTCAAGGGACGAACCCATGCTGCCCTGAAACTCTTGAAGGCTCGGGATGGAGGCTTTGAGGTTCGAGGCCTGAGTGTGTGGACTGACTTACTGATGGAAGTAGAAGAGCATCTGAAGAAAGAAACAGCGCTAATGTGTGAACACAAAAGCGACACGAAGACTTCTGAAATCCAGCTCAGTTCTATTTTATATGAAGGGCCAGAACACTCTAAATCACTTTGAGTTGAAAATCAGGCATTGATGTGACTGCTGACCATGCTGTCCCTGACTGTGTGAAGTCTATCAGGAGGCCTCGTGCTTTCTTGTAATTGCACTATTAATTCTGGTCACTGCAGGAAATGTCTTCGTTTTGGTACTTGCTGCACACCTAATAAAATGCAGAAAATGCTTTCTGTTTCAAATCAAATGTTGAATAAATGCCTTTCTGTTTTTTAAAAAAACCCCAGAAAGTACAGTTCCAGTATGGTCATGGTATTTGTATCTCTAACTACAAGCAGCTGACAAAACCCTCAGGATTGGTGAAGTTTCAAATGTGAAACCCCCAAATTCAGGCTTAATTTAATAGTGGTTGTCTTCATTGGACCATCTGCCCTGGTGGCCACATTCCATGCTTCTATAGCTCTTGCATCTCATTGACCCTGTGAGTTTAAGTGGAGGTGAGAGAAAGCCAGCTGTAAAGCTTATTGAAAAGTTCTAAAATTAGAAAGTTTTATTTGTTGCCCTATTATATGATGGTACGTAAATCATTCCAAAGAATACTGCAGTAAAATGCAGGGTGTTCTGTGTGATTTTCTTCCATTTTCTGTTACGCAATTTTCAGTTGGGTGTTTTGGTTTTTTTTTTTTTATTTTTTTGTTTGTTTTTTTTTTTTTTTTGTAGAAGAGAAAAGTGAGTGAACAACATTTCTATTATAATTTTTTGTTCTTCTTTTGTTTGATCAGTTTCTGCAAACAAGTCTTGATCAGGATAGTTTCTGTCTTCCTTTATCACTGTCGTTTAAAATGAGTGTTGTAGTGCAGAGGTAACATTAAGCTCTATGTTCAGTTCTGTTAGGTAGTATTCCCAAAGTAAGCAGAGTAGTAAGCAACAAATGGGTAGAAGGAGATGGAGGAAATGTATGCAAATGCTGTAAAAAGAGGTTTTCATTAATCTATTGTGTGCAGTACCTGTCAAAGAATTCCTGTAGGCCACATTCTTACATGTTCAAGATCAATTGGGACAGCTTGCTCTGCTGTTGAGGTCCTTTAGAAGGAAGTTATTTGCTTCTGCTTATAATCTTAAAAATGCAACCAAAATACTAAAAAGTATAAACTGTATTTCAGCTAATTAGGGTAGCAGACTATTACAATGTAGTCTATACTACTATGTCAGATATTACTGTACCACAAAACTAGAGCAGATAGGATCTTGTGATTTTTAAAATGGAAATAATTAGTATGAGAGAAAGAATATTGTTCATCTTGGAAGAGAAATAATGCCTCTTCTAACTTGTAGGGAAAATAATGATTAAATTATTAATAAATAATAAATAAGTTGGGGTTTTCCCCCCTCTTCTATAACAAAAGGGATACTCAAGGGTAACAGCACACTCTATATAGAAAACACACTGCCAATGTTCTATTAAAAATATGACTAGTTGGGGGGGGTTTCCTTCCTACATCATTTCAGGGAGGCAATACAGTTACAGAGATCTGCAGATGAGCATATAAAAAAAGCTGCAGCTGTGGCAGTCATCTTGTTTTTTCTTAAACAGGGTTGTGCTGTGTGTCCCCCCGTTCTTCTGGAACTCGTGGTGGTCAGTTTTGAAAGAGTGCTGTGTCAGTGGACCTCAGGACCAGCTTTTCTGCGGTATTGAAAGGAATATGAACAGTATCTGTAAGTGTTTAAAACTGCTTAGGATTATAAAGCGTGGAGTTTGAACTTATGCTGTCTAGCCACAGTTCCCTGCATTATGTAGTTTTGGCATTTGGTACGGAAACTTCTCTTGAGCTTGCCCTTAACGCTTTTAACAGGCACAAGAGTTTTTTTGTCTGTTAGAATACTTTTTGCTATCCAGAGGTTCCTAGTGTACCCAAAGGTACCAAAGTTGTTCTCTTCCCTGGACTACATGTTAAGGGTGGACATCAAATGTTGCAGTAATGATACCAATGTTATAGTAAAAAAAAATCCTATATCAGTAATATGGGTAGAAGCTGTTGGCATTCCCTTTCCTAAGTAAGGAATAATTGACCTCAACTTTTTAAAAACTGACTATTCCCAGGTACTTGAGTCTGACAAAATTCAGTGAGAGTTAAGACTTGGTTTTTCTTGTCAAGATAGATATGTATCTTTATGTACTCTTCATGTTGATGGTGAGGTAAGTCTCTTAACAACTCTAAACTATTTCTAGGATAAATCCAATGCATGTAGGGAATTTGTACATGCAAGTCTTACTCTTTGATAAACCTAAGCTTTCTCTTGGAAAATTCAGTTCATGAAGCCAGATGTCTTCTTTCCAAGTAATGTATCATTACACCTTTTATGATGAGCAACTACAAAATCTTCTGCTGCAGTAGCTAGGAAGTAATAGGCCCATTAAAGTAACATTGAAGAGAAAGTAAAGAAATGATTGGGGAGCGGAAGGCAAGAGATAGGCCCATGTAGATATTCATACTTGATTTCCAGTTCCATCCTTGTTATAGGAAATCTGAAAAGTAAATGATAGTTTAGCCTTAATGAGGAAGAAGCATCCGGTTCTAACAGTTTTGCAAAAATGTTCCAGTCTGTCACAAATACATTATAAAGAGTTGCCAGATACATGATTACAAAATTCCAAAATCCATAGGACATTTATTGTAATAAATGCACCAATGCACATGCCCTATTATTTCAGCATGTCGGTCAAGTGTGCCAGGTAACTGTGCAAATGACACTTAAAATTTTTTGGAACTCCATTTTTACTAAAAATGTAAAGAGGGACAGAGCAACTGTTACGTCTGTGGCCTCCTCCCTCTTTATATTTGCATGCTGTGATTTTCAGGCCAGCCTTGCAAACTCTTGACCTACACAATCTCAACCATAATGGAAATTAAAATATTAGAAATTATAGACTACAGCCTCTTTCTCCACCACTCTCTTCCCTTTTTTACTCATAGAGAGAAACAGGCCTCTCTTTTCTCTATATTAAAATTACGGTTGAAAAACTATTACATTCCTGTTTCAGAAGATGGATAAGGATTGAGGACTCATTTTACATTGTGAATCATGAAGATTTTACTTGCCCAATAAATAGCTAAAATGGATATATTTTGCTACTGCTGTTGGGGGTTTTGAGTTTTGGTTTGGTTTTTTTTAAGTAGTAAAGTGAAAACATTTTACCTTTTGTTGAACAGTATTGTAACTCCCCACAAGAGACATATCAGGATATGTCTGGATCTAAATTGCTTTTTTTTCTTATTTTTCTTGTGAAATGTCTGTTACCTTGTGATAACCCTACTAGGCAAAATCTAGAAGAAAATAAATTATGTCCTCCTAGTAATTTTCAGTATTTATCTAGACATGAGAATAAGGAATAATGATGTAGAATAAATTGTTCATTTAGAAAAAAAAATAAAAGCTGATTGATATAATTCAGATAAATATAAGCCTGATTGTGACTGAAAGAACACATGTTAAATTCAGAATGTCCAGTTACAACATCAAGTCCAACAATACATTCAAAGGAATTCTTTGTTTCTTTCCCCCACTCCGCAAGTAAGTGAATCAGGATCCAATGTTCTTGTTCTTCAGTGACAACGATAAGTGATTCTCCTTTTTCTTTAGTATGTGAAAGACTATTTTTTAGGTCATGGTATTTTGATCATATGGTAGCAGTATTTTCAGGTGTTTAACTAGAAAGTTTACTTAAAGTTACATGGCTAATTTTATCTCTGCTGTTTCTGAAAAGTGGAAGATCTAAAGCTAAATGATATTCCTTATGAGGCTGTGGGGGAATGATCCATTGTAGTGTGCAAATGAAGGCCTCACACCATCCCCATGCAGAGTGCAGCGAAGGGGCACCTCTGGCATGGGAACCATCTGCTGGAGAGGCTTATTTGATTTGATGGGCAGTTACAGAAAAATAAATAAAATGTAAGTGGAGATGGTGAGGAGAAAAGGCAGAAAACTGCTCCCATCTGAAGATTCTGGAGAAAGGATAGATTTCCTCTTCACCAGAACCAAGTGACTTCGATGCTGCCGGGGACAGCATTGGGCCTGTGAATACCATGGTTTTAAAAAAAAGTAAATGAAAAGACTTCTGATTTGGTGTTGGCTGCTCTGCTAAAGCACTTGGCCTCTGCATTCCCTAATGGCCACTTGGATCGATGGTTTAACAGGCAAGAATATTAAGGTAGTGAATGAGAAATGTAGCTGTGCATGCAGGGTAGGAAACTGCTTATTTAAATAGGAGTTGCTCTTGCAGAAGTGAGAGCAAAAGAACAATATCCTATCTGCCTTGGCATAGAACAGACTTGAATAATCACAAGTATGGTCAGGAAAAATAGCTTTTCATCAGTTAATAGTTAGTATAGATCATTCTCACAAGATATTTTCTCTCAGTATTGTATCTATTTTATGAGGGATTAGGTGTTTTGAAAACAGTTAAGATGCATTCTCATGTTTTTCAAAGATAGTCTCAAAACATGTTAAGCTGGTTAATGCAACTATTACTACAGTACTGAAGCCACTCATGTACCAACACCACTTTAATTCCTCGTGTACTGATAGCTTAGAGTTACTGATATTATTTTCTGTATTTGATTATATCCTGATAGTGTCTCCTTGTATCAGTTCTTCCACTAGAGATCTTTGTTTCTAATTCTTTAATTAGAGTGATTTTTATTTTCCTTACAGTTAGTGCATTTAATCATCTCAGATACCACAGAGGGTGGCAGTAGAGTCTCTCTGCACAGATGGACTTGGACTTCTGATCCAAAGGGAGAATCCAAGCTCCTGGGTTGTTTCTATAGGCAGAAGAGATGCAGGGAGTTAATACCCACTGTTATGCTACCCACTCAGAAGTTTCCAGTTGAAAAATCCTATTGAGAGTCTATTTTGTCCTTGCAATTCTGATTTCACTAGCTCTTTAATTTAATGTAGGATCAGGTAATAATATAAACTGTATCCCCTAACTGTCTTTACCCACAGACCTGTTTTATTAATAATATTAGGTATTCAGCTCTTAAATTCCTTTTCTATTACACGATAAATTCCTGTAGTATTATGTGATCAATTTACTGTAACCCTTAACTGGGACATTTTACCAGAAATGATAGCAGTATGCCCCGAACAGAGAATATAGCAATCAAATGCTGAATTTTGTCTTGAAGTGCACTTTCCTATTACATTTCTCCCTCTGGGAAGAAAGTCCAGGATGAATGCTCAGACGTGAGCTATTCATAGCATGTAGCTCACTAAGAGGCTAATCCCAGCATTTGATAAAGCGTTATTTAAGTTTTTGGCAGTCGTCATGAGTTTTAAATCCCACCACAAAGATTCACTTTGAATGTTTTCCTAAGGATTGTTTCCAGGACTAAAATGATATAAGCTGCTTTTACCTGCACATTTGTATCCCTGTTTCTCTTATGGCGTGTTGGACTTTATGATTATCTGTACAGGAAATCGTAATTGTGGTTTGAGTTTCCATACATAGTGTTCTCTCAACATCAAGTTAGCAATGGAGGAAAATTATTATGTGCTTTCTTTTGTGCATTATAAAAAATATACCCATAAAAATAAGCCAGCAATCAAGACTAGTTTGGTAATGATCCAGTGGTCAGTTAAATGCATGGAAAAATATTTGATTTTAATGCTGAATAACTGGAGAAAATCATGCAGGTTTATTTGGTTTACTCTTGTAGTAGGAGATAATGAATCCTCCTGAAATACCAGCAGGTTAAAATGTAAATGCAGCCTCTCTTTCCAATAGATACGGGCAGTGAAGTCATTAATATTTTCTTATTAATGTAAATGAGCCAGGTAAGAACAATTGATTTCTTTTAGGAATTAATTGGACATGATCAATCCCCAAAACAAGTGTAATAACAAGGTCATTTATCAACTGCTTAGGGTTGCAATAGCCTAGGCTTGCCCTCTCAGCTAGGAAAAGAAGCTATGCCCTGGGGAAAAGGCTTTAAATCGTTGTTATTGACAAAAAAATGTGTACTCCTGTCTCTCACAGCCTCATCATTCTTAGTGCTGAGATATAAGTTGCTGAGTTCAGGTGTTTTATAATTTGCCTTATAAATGATGTATTTTTTTCCAAGCTTATATTTCTTTTACATAGTAAAACCATAAGTTGTGAGGAAACCTAAATATAACAATATAGTAAGAGTGACAGCCAGCAGCTTGGGCTGGCCCAGACTTTTGAGAAAACACATGGAATTCTCTCCCTACCTTCAGAAATACCACCAGGGTTTGTGTTCTAGCAAAGCAGTTGTGTTGATGGTGCTTGAGAAGACATGCTTAGCATTCTGCTGAGTTGGAAATTTTTTCACATTGGAGGAACACTTTCTACCTGAAATTAAGGGTCTCAACAACTACCCAAGGATCTTTAGACATTAGAAATGATAAGTAAGAAAGTGTCATAATTTAATTTATGTTTAGATATTTTTTAACTCTCTCAAGTAAGAAGATACTTTTTGCTGGATTCTAACAATGAAATTACCTGACCCATCATTTGTTTATTTACTTCAGGTGAGTTTGAGCACTGAAATAATCTCCAATTTCCCTAAATCTTTTGCTTTTTGGTTTACAGACATGCTTTCCCTTAAATTCAGCAAGCAGCTTCCCTTTTATCTTCATAACTGTGAACAAAAGCTTGTTCAGGTTAAAAGATAGTATGCATAAGGGAACTTCAGGGTGACCATAATGCAGGAAACAATTTCTATAATATGAAACTAGAATTTCTTGCTGCTACTGGAGTGGTCAAGTAAACTATTTCCCCTATTTGTGAATGAATTTTATAACAAGTTAGTTACTGTGTGAGCCACAATTCAACAAGGGAACGCCCTCCCCATCACGGAATGATATGCCAACCTGTCATTTAACCGAAAAAGCACACACAGAACTCAGCAGCAGGAGTTGAAAGCTTGAAACAGTTAAAAGGAAGTCAGTTTTCTATAATGGTAATATCAGCTCAATGGAATAATTTATCAGCACTTTTGTGGTTTTCTTTGCTTGCTTTCAATCCTGTGCAGACTCAGGGTCTTCCTAAAATACAGGGGGTTTTATTTCCAGAAAAATTTTCTTGGGTTAAAGTAGACCTAAGCAAGTCAAATCCTATGGGCTGATAGAGGAAAAAGTGGGGATAAAAAAAAAGATGAAAACTTAAAAAAAAGAATCAACAATTTATTACATTGGTTCTTGGTATGGCTCTGAGTACTCTGGATCTTCCTAATGTTTGCAAAGATGTGTGGCTGTTTTAAAGGTCACATGTTCCTGGGTGATGCAGAACAGACTTGCAGGATGAACAGGAGTATGATCCTGCCTCTAGTATACTGATCGTGTTGTGGTGGTTTTTGCTAGTGTTTTCTTAAGCACAAGTTCTTGTTCTATGAGCAGAGTCTGTCTCTGTTGCAGGTAGCAGGATTGTGAGACTATGCTACCTCCAGAGGTGGCACAGTGAGCAGATTTAAACTGTGTGTGTGTCATCACCCATCTTGCAAATCGTATTTACTGTAAATGCATGGATATAGTTGAAGGCCCAAGGAGACAATTATAGCTAGAGAAATGGTTTATATTCTCAGATTACTTCAGCCACTATTACTACAGCCAACACGTTGTTCTTTATTTTAGAGTTAATAGAAACATTGAAGTGTGGGGTTGCAATGCCCAGATCAGGAGGGGACACTGGCTTGCGCAGCATGAAGTCACTGTGTCATTTTTGCATAAAGTTCAAAGTGCTGTGACAGTACCACTGAGTGCGAGCTGCTGTCATCTTGCCTCTTCCCACTGTTGTCCTACTTTTGCTCTTTTTAATTTGACAAAAAAACTGGTTTATTTACACAGCAGAACATCTCGCCCAAATAGTCACTGGGAGGTGTGCAGGTGCAGGCTTTTTCACACTGTGAATTTCTGCATCTTGCTGTTTGTCACACCTCGTGAGCCTGATCTGTAAGGGGTGAGCACAATGTAGAGCATGTGGCTCATGATGAAAGCTGTAGTTCTAACATTTTTAGAGTGATCATTGTTTAAGACTATTGGAATCCATCCAGTAAAAGCAAGAAAATAAGTTATATCTGGATCAGGCTTAATACTGCTTCCCTTTGAATGTAATTGGATTTTTGTCACTAACTGTAGTTGAGCAGGATAGAGCATGAATTTTAGTGTGAAATGTAATAGGTGATGTTGCCACAGAAGCAGGAAGAAGTGCTACACTTATTTTTGAAATAAAGTACAAAAGTGTAAAGCAGGAGTTCCAATGTAAGGAATTTATAATGTGAAAAAATAATTGTTTCTTTTAAGTAACCGAGGAATGATTGGTAAGGTGTTAACTCTGGTAACATAAAACTCTCATCTTCACACCTTCCATCTAAGTCAGGTTTTCTAAAACTTTCTCTTTATCCTATGAATTTCTGCATATGACAGTTTTTATACCTATTCAATCTGTGAGGGGAAAAATGTCATAAATCATTCTTGTCTGTTCTTAGTAATGTCAAAAACACATGTTGCTGACACTGCCAGTTCAAGACTGTTGTTGGAAACCTGAAATAAATTGCAAAAGGGTAACAAGAACAATTTATAGAAGGTACGTTATCCAAACATACACACATGCACAGTCCACTAGTCAGTGGACATATGATTGAATCTGGAATTACTACAGTAACTTCAGGTAACTGAGCATGCACTAGCCACTAATTACAACAGGAAAACACTGAACCCTGTGCATTGCACTGACAAATTGCTCCCAGTGGTATCTAAGCTATTTCGCTCTTGTCATTATAGCCTCTAGCAAAGCCAGGATATTTGAAAAGAGTATGGTGTCTGCAACCTATTAAAGATATTATATCCCTATTTATAGTCCAGTTCCACGAATAGAAAATTCCAACAGAAGAACGTTTACTATAGAAATTTTGGAATATGGAGCTTTTAAAGGCAGTTGTGTTTAGTTTATGGGCCAGATATTTAGAAAAAAGCAATTAAAGCCACCTTGCTCATTAACATTTCAGTTCCTCATGGAGCACTTTAAGCACAAGAAAGTGATTGCATTTTGATTTGTAATGCTTCAGTGAACTGAACCTCCTCTCCTGTGTATGTGTGCATTGTATTAGAGGGCAGTCTCTAAACACTTGCATGTGGTTTTGTTCTACTACAATTTGACTGATATGATGATCTTCTAAATTCTTTGAGCTTATGGAATCCCATTACCTTTTGCCATGTGCTTTGTTCAGCCCTTTTTTACATTTAATTTGCCAAGGCATAATATAAGAAATACACAGCATAACGGTATTACCATGGCTATTGCTAGTTTATAGTAATTGAGAAGACTGGATTTATTATAAATAATGGTAAATCAAGGCAATGATTTATAAAATGCATATTTTGACTTTTGAGTTATAAATTGGAAGACATGACAGCATGAGTATCATCTCTTTATCATAGTTTGAGTACGATATGCACAAGTCAACAAATCATTACTCCCTTTAGAAGATACCTGAAATTAGGCGATAAACTATCCCATGCAGTTGGCCCAGAAATCATTATTTTAGAACAATGTATGGGTTAGCAAAATGTATGGGCAACTTTAAAAATATTCTGATTCTCAGAAACTCATTAGAATTAGTGTGTTGTATTGAGGATAATGTCTTTAACTTAATATTTTCATTTTCTTCCAACAGCAGTTAAAAGTAATAGATAAAACATATAAAAGGTTAAAAAAAAATGAAAATTTGCTGTCTTCTGGTTACAGAAAAATAACCCAGATGTTGGATTAAGTTTTTACTCTCTCAGCCTTCATGCAGGTATATCCAAATAAACCTAAAATATATAGCCTCTTAAAATGCAAAGGGTTTTCATCATCTTGGCAGCTGTGACACACAATCGTAATACACCTGATGAATCCTTGTCACTACAAAAGCTTCAGGCACAGTGGCATTTTGCTCTTTATGCTGAAGATCATGACTTCACTGTTTGGTGAATGTTGCAAATGCACTTGAGGTAAAAAGTTCAGCTACTGATTAAGGTCTGAAGGGAACTGTTCTCAAACAAGATTAGAAGAGACCTTTGGTTTTCATTTTTCTTTGTATTTTGCTTCATGTTTTGTAGTGTGAATTGTTACTGCAAAAGCTGGAAGTGCTGGTGCTTTTAGTCTCCCTTTTTGAGCCTATTGTATGCAGTAGTACAGCATAACTAAAATGGTTTGGTCCAGCTAAAGCAACTGGTCTCAAGAAGTTAGTTCTTTAAATGTAATGGTAAAAATAGGAATTTTGTATTCTTATATGAATTGCCACGCTGTCTGGTATGCTTATTTTGAAGATATTTTTGCAAAATCTTAATGTATGGGACTGCCTGTATTTCTTGATTTAAATGTAAAATGCAGTAACTTTAAAGTTTTCACCCAAAAATTGTATCTTTTTATTGAATTAAGTTCTAAAGAATATAAATAATAGCTTTGTCAGTCTGTCAAGTGAGGAGGCAACTTGATATACAGAGAAATCAAATTACTTGTACAGAGCAATACAGGGAGTTTATGGCATCTGGTCCCTTGATGCAACGATTTATATTCCTGGATCTCATCACAAATCTCTTGTTTAATTATGCGACTTAAGATATTTGGAATATTTGATAGCAGTTCAAAGGCAACTTTTAAGAAAAAACAAATACCCATATGATATTACCAGCAAAATTGTTCACCACATGCACTGTTGTAGACTTAATCTCAGTGACATTCTTACTCCTTTGGCTCTTCTATGGCAAAAAATAATTAAGTTCATATGAAGTAAATGGAAAATGGTAGCTTTTCCATCCCAATGAAAAGCTGAAATCTGAATGAATGACAAAGCCTTTAGAATTAGTGGCACATTGCTATAGTGAACCGAGCAAGTGACCTGCCCTCGAGAAACAGGGAAAAGCAGTAATGTTCATGTCCCATCTGTCAGAAAGGTGTAGGAGACATTTCTTGTTACATAATGGCTGTCCCACTCCTTGAAATATTGTGGGGATTAGAAAATACCTTGCATAATTTATGTACACCATCTCTATTCCAGAACCATACGTTACCATTCCCACAGACAGATTACACTGACATTCTGAACCATATGTATGGCTTATGCAGGTAACATAATACTTTCAAATTATACGTGCTGTGAGCCAATAAAATTAGTATGGGGTTCTTAAGCGATAGCCTCATAACAGCTAAACTAACAAAGGTTTATAAAATACTTCTCTCCTAATTTTTCATGGGGCAGTCATAGGTTTTTATTTTTTCCCTTTAGCTTTACAAATGAAATGCAGTATTAGGAACCAGCTCTGTTGCTCGACAAAATCTTGGTGTTCTCAAGCATATATGGAATTCCATTCTTTCTTCTTTCCAGACATGAATTTCTAGGATTTAAGAACCGAATTTTCAGCTGATACAGAATTGCCACAGAGCTATGAAAAGTTACGCCTGTTGGGAATCGGGCTTCTTGAGAGAAAATAGATGATACTTTTCTATATACTCTCTGAGATGGCATTTTACTGTTCCATTGGTTTTTATTTCTGCATGGGCTGCCTGTATTATTTTTCCAAATACCTTCACTGGTTCACTTCCAAAACAATTTCTGGACCATTTCATTCCATTAAGGCTTTAATTCTTTGTTTTGGGAGGGGATTGCTTTCATTTTTGAGAATATCCTGCTGATACAAAACCACTGGCATTTTTTGGCTTCTTGGAAGTAGCTTACCAAGACCAATAAATCTATACAAGGGTCTATGAAGGACAAGAGGATTGATTGTTTCTGTCATATTGGGATTGTCTGCTTCTGAGCCTAGAGAGCTGGAGCCAAGATGCAGCAGTGAGAAGGCCAGCAGTGCACAACTCATTTATCCACCTGGGAATTGCCCCTAGCTGTGGAGCTGTGCTGGCTCACAGGCAGCTTTCATATGTTTTCTGTGCAGTCTGTTGTGACCCCATGAGGAGCAGCCTGACTCTACTGCCCTGGAGGATGGTGCTTTCCATTTGCTTTAATTCCAGCCTGGGAATACCACGCTTCCACAGACCTATGAGCCTTACTGCTGCTAAAGGAGGTGGCCTGGCCTGCCTGCCCACTCTTAGAGGGAGACCAAACACTTGTGTGGTCGCGTTGTTAAGTAGGTGGGTGGCCCTGCTGGCCTGGCACACCTTAAGTTTGACTTGAATCGTTTCCCACTCTGCTTCACCTTGTAGCTCGAGAGTATGTGTGCCAGAGCAAAGGCAGAAGATACACCTATGGGAACAGATGGCTGTGGTAAGGGATATTATAGAATTATAGAATCACAAGGTTGGAAAAGACCCACTGGATCATCAAGTCCAACCATTCCTATCAAATACTAAACCATGTCCCTTAACCCCTTGTCCACCCGTCCCTTAAACACCTCCAGGGATTGCAACTCAACCCCCTTACCTGGGCAGCCTCTGCCAGTGCCCAATGTCCCTTTCCATGAAAATTTTTTTCCTAATGTTCAGCCTAAACCTCCCCTGGCGGAGCTTAAGGCCATTCCCTCTTGTCCTGTCCCCTGTCACTTGGGAAAAGAGGCCAGCTCCCTCCCCTCCACAACTTCCTTTCAGGTAGTTGTAGAGAGCCATGAGGTCTCCTTTCAGCCTCCTCCTCTCCAAGCTAAACATCCCCAGCTCTCTCAGCCGCTCCTCATAAGGCCTGTTCTCCAGCCTCTTCACCAGCTTCATTGCTCTTCTCTGGACTTGCTTCAGAGCCTCAACATCTTTCTTGTGGTGAGGGGCCCAGAACTGAACACAGGATTCAAGGAGCAGTCTCACCAGTGCCAATATGTGTAGCAGTGTCTTCTGGAAACATTAGTTTCATGCTTCCTTCAAGTACACCCTTCAGCATATGTTTTCTTTGTTCTTAACCAACAGTTTAGACATTGGGTAGATGATGTCATTTGGTGAAAAGCAGTGGTAAAGAAAAGAGTTTCTTATTTCATGGTATTCCATTGCAAGGGTGCACAAGCTAGGCTGTCTCAAATAATTATTCACAGTCATTTCAGACATGATCAAATGAAAGATGGTATCTTTCAAGTATATTTTGCTGCATAAGCTTAGATTTATTCTAAAATGTATACTATTGCACTCAATTTAGTTCAGTCCTTCTCCTCTTTTAAAATTCCATTTCATTATTTGAATACAGTTGTTTCTTTTCCATTTAGAAGAAAAGCTTCTTACTGTACAAGATCACTTGAGAGGGATATAGATCTAATAAATAAGATGAGAGTAGGGCCACTGCTATTTCACACCACAGCTGCAGGACCACTTGAGGCACAGGACATTGACCCAATATCTGTTCAAGGCTTTCGGGATTGTCACTTGTTAAAATTCTTGTTTCACATATATGTATATATATATTAAAATTTGATTTCTAACCATTTTTATACTGTAATAACTGAAGTTGCTGTGACCTGATGAAAAAGAACACTCCCTACATTTACTGCTGTTTTAAATTTGTAGTAGAATTTAATAGCACTAGGTGTGTTTACTGATAAACTTTCAGATGATTAATTAAGCTTTCCCTCACACCTAAATAAACACACCCACACACAGAGTTCTTAAGTAGCTGTAATCTGAAACTTTTCCTTGCTGTAAAATCAGTAGGTGGTTGCTGTCAGCAACAGCATATTTGTTTTACATTTTTCTCCAATAACTTTCAGTCTGGAAAAAAAGGTGTAAGAAAACCATTTCATTCTACACAAATAAAGTGGGAAAAAACAGGTTTGATTTTATAAATGGTATTAAATATCTAGGATACTTTAACACAGTACTGGTGTCCATACACCGCACTACCTGATTATCTGAAGTATTTGAAAATTAATTTATGGATTTGTTATGTAATTTGCTTTGCTAGCATTGTAGGTAACTGTACAAACATATTTTGCCTTCCTATCATCAGTATTCTTAACACAAATAATTTTTACTTATGGAGATGCAAGGACAATAGCGCTGGAAGGATTCCATGCTATTTCACTGATGTACGTGAAAATCCCCATGGAAACTTAGCAGTCTTTTCATTGATTTCCGTGCCTTGGTTTCTTGAGTGTTCCTTTACAAAAAACGGCCTTGGGTTACTATGTTTTAATGCTGCCTGTTTGTGTGCTACCCTGAACGCTTTGTAATTCAGCAGGTAGCATCATCTGTTCCTCTTGTGCATCTTTCTAGAAAATATAATACCTGTTCTGAAATTGCTGTTATCAAAATAACCGGTGCTTCAAAGAAACAAAATATTAAATACAAGCTCTGTTTCTTCAACTGTCACTGGTCTAGACCAATGTGAAAAGGACTTAATGGTTCAAAGTCTTCCTCACTCCCATTCCAATAACAGGAAGCAACTGCTTTCATTACGTTTCCTGCATTTTGCTATTATATATGAGGACACAATAATATGTAGACTTGAATTACAAGTGCAACTCTGACACTGTTGATTCACAATAATGTATCTGTTTACTCGGAAGGGGTTAAAACTTCTTCATCCATGTTCTTTTAACATGAAGGAAGGTATAGACTTCACAAAATGGTTTGGAATAAGACTACCCAGGTGGTCATGTAAATATATGAGTTCTTTTGCAGAGGGGTTTTTTTTCAGGCTCTCTGTTTTGGGATACTACCATGTATCTTTCTGCCATATCAAATAAGAAAGGTCAGAATAGCTCAGATTATTTGGAGCCAAGTTGCATTTCTGCCTCTAATTCTGTTCTAAAATATATTGATTAAACTTGCAATGCTCTCTCTGAATGCAGAGGCACAAGAACAAAAGGATTCCAGGAGAGGGTAAATCAAATATTTCTTTTGGTAGAATCCAGGGAGGTTTTTATGATACATAAAATGGGTTGATGAGAACTCATTCTTAGAGAGTTTTTATCAGAATTAGACTTCATTGCAGTTCAGGTGGATGCTATCTGCATGTGGCAGAAATTTTGTCTGATGACTGCATTGAGTCTGCTGGGCAACTGGGAAGCCCAAGGGATACAATGGGCTGAGACAGGTGAGAGCAGTTTACCTACCACACCACGGGCTGGAGAAAGAGGAATTTCCAAGACATCCAACTTTGAATCTACTTGGATGAATGCAACAAGGGTCTTTATTGGAAGGGGGCTGGGGGAAAGTGGGGTGGATCCATAAGGCAGCCTGGCAATGGACAATAGGCTGGTGCTATAGGAGCAGAAGAAACAGGTGCTGGGGGCTGACTGTGAACATGCACTGCCCAGCTCTGTGCAGGGGCACTCGACACACCTGCTGCAGCAATGTTTTGTTTACTTCTCCATTTTCTTTTCCTTTCTCCCTTCTTCTTTAATTCCAGGATGCTTTTTTCTGTCATTCTTATTCTACTTTCTAACTCATTTAATTATTCTACTGATTCACACTTTCCCTTTCCTCTTGTGAATAAAAACCTGCAAAGATTGGATGTAGATCTGTGTTTTGCTGTTTGTTGTGGTTTTTTTTTTTTAATGGAAGCTGATGGCTGCCTTTAAAGGGATGAGCACGATGACATTTTGAAGAATGCCAATTCCTATGCTTTGCTGTAAGTCTGAATTAATCTTGTGCAAAAGGCAGCATGTAGTCTAGTCACACCTTATTCTCACTTAAAACATTTCAGTTAGAATTTTAATAAGATCCGATGTCAGAGCTTAATATCAAAATATCCTTTCAAGAATGGCTTAATTATTTAACAAATGTACACACTCTCTTGTATGCATTCTTAGCACTTCATACTTAGAGTGCTTATGCTATTTTATATATTTGAATCTATGCTGCAATAACATTGTAGGTGTGCTTTCTTCTGTTTTATTATGTTGATTGTTTTGTCACTTCTTAAATCACTGTTGCCAAGACTATCTCTGTTTTCTTTGTTTGCCTTTTGATGTTTCTTCCCATGGTGGTTTTCTGTCTATTTAAATGAAGAGTAAATCAACATACAAATCTGTCTTCAAATGTTCTCACTGCCTTTGTACTCTGTTCTTTAAGTAGAAAGCAGTAATTGGCACAGCATTTGGTGAGAGTATATACACATACATTTAATATACACAAAGTATGTGTAGCATTAAAGCATCCAAATCTTTTCAGAAAACTTTTATATCCAGACTCTGTACATTGTGATTAAGCAACAAGTTTTTCACTACTACAGAGCAAAAAAAAAAAAAAAAAGAAGAAAATGTTGTCCAGTTCATCAGAATAAATTAATTCCAGGACAAATTTGGAATACAACTATTCATACAACTATACTGATCGAAGCATGAAAGCAGAATTTCAGAATTTCTGTTCTTGCCTTTAAGAGCATAATGATTATATAGTATAAATAATGAGTGACAAAGTAATTTCACTGAAGATAGATACCATCACAGAAAAGTTGCATCCTCATTAATGATGATGAAACCCAGTCACTATCACAAGCAAAAATTTTTGTTACTTCCATAAAGTCAGGAGGATGAGATCAGAAAAATATTTGTGTTTTATTTGCTTTCTCTCCCTCTGTAATATTTTAGTCTTTTCATTGCTGTCACTTGTATTGCACCAGTGCTGTTGGTGCTTAGCTAGCTCCAAGGTCCCAGTTGTGTTGTGGACAGAGAGACAACAGGAGAGAAGAAAGGAGAGGCCTTTGTCAGAGTGCTTACTCTTGAGAGAGCTATCAGGCATAGTTCTATCATTCTTGGCCTTTTACAAGCTTTGTCTTTGTCTATTCCTAAGTGTGAATAAAAGCCCACTTTAGGGCTGGCTGAGCTTTAGCCAGCTGTTGGAAGAGTTTATTATCTTGTCTGAAGTACCAGGTCAGTTCCAGAGATACTTTGCATCACCTAGCCTTGACCTGTGGAATGGAGTAAAACCGTGCAGCTTAAGGGAATGCCAAAGGATATTGCGGTGGCAGAGCTGCAGCAGATCCTCGAGTCAGAACTGCTGGCCCACGAATCAGACCCTTAGGCAAGTGTATGCAGTGGATACACAAGCAGGAAAATAATTGAGGGTTTGTATCATAGTTATTTCAGGCCACTAAACCACCATACCTACAGCTAAGGAATCTTAACAGAAAAATTTACTAGGTGGTTCATGATATGGTTATTACCAGCTACTACAGAAATCTTTAGGGCATTTAATTATTATTTTACTATTCATTATTTCAGTGAAAAATGAAAATTGGGCTCTGTTAAATGTTGTTTGTTTTATTTCCCTGGGGTCTTTACCAAGAACAGTAATTTATCTTTTTTTCCCCCCGTTTCTGTAAGCCCCATGATGAATTCAAACATTCAAGTTCATTAATTAAAATGCTTCCTTCTCTGCTTATTTTAACATGACGCATAGAGTTGATTACCTGAGTATATTTTGGAAGATTGATGGTTTAGCTTTTTAAGTTACAGCTTTTACAGGGACGGTCTCTGAAATTACTTCAGTGGTAAGGTCTTGTTCCTAAGGTACCCTGCTATATGAATCATAATAAGATATAGATTACAAAATAAAGACTTTGTGCTAGATTGCCACTCTACTGTAATGAGAGAGGAAGAGTTTTCAAGCTTTTGTATTCAAGCTTTGCTGCTGTAACAGATGAGGAAGGATGAAGATGGTTCATGGTGGGATGCTCTGCAGAAGAGGTGATATAGCAGTGGGGAGTACTTTTGCTTACTGCTTTGCTGTGGTGCCCACACAAATACAGGAGCTCTTTGCAAATCTGCTCTGGTGTGGGTGCATGAAATTGTTTGTCTTTAAAATTGACATTTGAAAAGTTTGTGTGTTTCTTTTTAAAACAGAAATGTGAAAATTCTTGCGGTTTTTTGAGCTCATGAAGATGCCCCCCTAAATTTCTAAAAGTTTCTAAAAGAAACTCATTCCCCTGGCTCTAGAAAGAAAAGAGGTGTGCAGTGGTGGTTAAGAGGCAGAAGGGCCAAGGCTTTTGGAATGCTGTACGTAACATGAGATCCCCTCGAGCGGAGTGGAGGGACTGTGCAGTCAATGCCTCATATTCCCCCTTGCCTACAGGGACACAGCTATGCAATTTTAAATGCATTTTTTATTAAACTCATAATATTTTCCTTATTAATTCTATCACATTTCAGATAATATTTTTGCACATATTTACACAGAGATAGTTAAGTATATGTAATTTTTATATTAAATTTTTATTAAGCATTCAGTCTTTGAAAAATGTTTTTTAAGTCCAAACCCGAAGTATGTTTAACTATTGGAAGTGCAAATATAGTGAAATCCCATTTTAAAATAAAGTTTACAAAAATTTAGGAGCAAGCAGGTTCTAATGCATAAGTTAACACTCATTAATCCTTTTGTAGTTGCTGTGAAGCTGTCACAGGTAACCTGAGGGCTGGAAAGCAGCTTAGTTTTGGTGCTGGAAAGGTGGGTACCAGACCTACTGATCTTACTGCCAGGAGCTGAGGTTTGCTGTGGAGAGGGAGGGAAGCAGCAGCTTGTGCTGAGCAGAGATTTAATGCCCTCAGTGCTATGGTCTGGGCACTGTTTCAGGGAATCTTTTGCTGTGCTGCAAGAGCATGTCTGTGCTGTGTTTCTGAGGAAGCCAGCATGCCTGTTGGTGATCTTCAGAAATTGCCTATGCACTTTTTCATTATTTTATAGTATTGTTCTTTGAGCCAATTCCTGAGCAAAGTGAGAACCAGTTCAGAGTAGCTAATTCCTCTTACTCAGACTGGAGGAATCCTTTGCATTTTTGAGCCATCTGTGTTTGCTTTCATGTTCTAAGAGCTCTCTAAATGCACATTTTGTTGGAGTTTTTCTGGAATTCCTTACAGGTTTGTTAAGTGCTGGATCATTATGGATTCTGTTCCTGTGGATTGTGTCCATTGAGTTGTTGGCCATGTGGATAGCATTCACGGTTATTTATTTCGAGTCTACAATACTGAAATAAACTCTCTTTCCCCAGTTCTAGTTGCATCTTTCAGATTCCTCTTGGTATTGGCAGGTTGCAAGGTTTGGGGTTTTTTTTTTCTTTCTATATTACTTCCTTTGTATCCGGGTGCCATAAAGTAATAAGCCTTTTAGGTATTCCTGGAGTGTTTTCTCTGTTTGGTTTATGGGAAGCCTTGATGAGAAGGCTCTGGCAGCTTGCAGCTGTTTTAAATAGGATTGAGATCAGAATTTTGGAGGGCTTCAGAAGGGTCTGTCCTGCTGGGACACAAAGCAGTGTGAAATGACTGGAGAACTTCCAAGCTAATATGGAGTAGAGATGTGTCCATAAGAATGTTATAAACAAAGACCTAATGAGCATTGAACTTTACATGCTTTCAATATTGATAATAGAATGCACATTGTCACAAAGAGCTGTGCTATGCACATGTAGCTTACTTCAGTGCAGATGAATTAAGTTTAGCAGGAACTTAAGATTGATCCTTGTCCAATATATGGACAAGTCATATATTACAGATGTAGGAAGAGGTTTTTCACCTGTTGAAAAGCAACCCCTGCTGCAACAAACACAGCTAGACTGTAGCTGTATTTGCTAATGATCTGGCCCAGTGGAGGTTCAAGGTAGTATCTTTCTTTTGTGTTGAACAGCAAAACCAAAATAATTTTAATTTTGTCTGAGTTGGGTTTAGTGAGTGGTGATGTAATTCTATAATATTCTCAAATCACTAGATTAAGGAATACAAGTTCATTGCACCATGGCTGGATACTGCAATGCAAAATAAAACATTGGCACATTTACATGCCTTTTGTTTGCATAAATAGCACTGGTCATAAGAACAAATCATTCTTCATGTAAAAGATAATAATAAAATATATTTAGATTAAGACTCTTAGCTGACTTAACTCTTCAGCTTTAAATGATCTTTAGCTGTCCCATTGATGGACTGGATTGGAAGGACCTTGTTTGTAGAGTGTATACACATATACATTATAAACACTCTCAGAACTGAGAAGGGATCATCTTCACAAAAGCTATTCATTATTATCTATTGTGATGGTACTTTCAAGCACTATTCAGTCAGCATCTAAGGCCTCATCAAGAGAGAGTTGATGGGATGTGGACACTGGAGCAAGGTACTGTGACTCTAGAGCATGTCAAGTATCCTGTGGCAACTGCTTGTTTGCTGGTCTTGTTCTTCTCAGATGAAAGGTGGACTAGCTCACTTGCATTAAAGGATAAGCTGTGGCATGTTTGTTATAGGGTGAGAGGACATGCTGACAACTGCCCTGGAGTACCTTATGAGCACATCTTACATCCTAGTGCCATATTTGGGGTCTCCATACCAGCAGTCTGAGGTGGGATCTGTGTTTTCAGTTTCATCATTCTATCGATGTAATTAAAGGTATGTGCATACCTTTTTTCAAGATACCTTTTTTCCTTAACTTCTGATCCTAGTTTTTCCTAATTAATGTTGACTCTTTTACAAAATATTTTAAATAACATAAACATACTCTTACTCTGTAATGAAAATATGAACCTGGAGTGGTTGTACTGGTATGATCTTAGAAGTTTCACTATACTTCTATGCAAGTACAGCTCTAAAATTCTTCTCTGCAGAAAAACATTTAGAAACATTACTTCTAGCAGCAGGGTTTCTCTTTTGATTGCACATTTCTGAGCAACCTGGTCTAGGTGAACCTGCTTTAGCAGGGATGTTGGACTGGATGAGGTCCAGGGGTCCCTTCCAGCCCCTACCATTCTGTGATTCTCCATTTCCAGGAAATCATTATTTTCAGGCTTTCGTTACTTTTCATCAGGTTTTCAGGCTATTTGTGAAAGAATGGAACAAAAAGCTTGTAGTAATTTATGTAAAAAATCGAGTATCACACAAGAAGGCTGTTGGAAATAAGATGTACTGTGAATGATCAGAGCAATTGAGGTTTTAATGCTCTTTTTTAATAACTGGTAACATGAAATTGTTTTCTGATGTAAGACACATTCAGTAGGCATCTGCTCATCACCTACCCGTCAGAAAGGTGGCCTAGTCACAGTTCAATTCCTAGCTGTGCTATTACATTAGAAACCAGTGTGGCAGTGCTTATTGGAAAGTTCCTTGTGTAGACTAATATTTGTTTTACTGTAACTGTAAAGTTTGAGGACCAAACCTGATCTGAGTCAGTGAAGTCATAAAAAAGGGAAAGTCTCCACCATTTTGAGGTTTCTATTTGAAGACAATAATAAAGAAACATTAATTTAAAGAACACTTAAATGTTTTTAAGCTTTCAGGTATCGCAGTACAGCACTGTACAAGCCTGTGTCATTTTGAAAATGGCGAATAATTTCTCTTATCTTCCAGAAAGCCCACACTGCACTCACTCCTCTTGCCACTAGGCTAGGATACAGCCACTAAGGGATGTTTGCCTGGCATCACTCTGGATAGGCTGCAGCTTAATAAGTTAACTGTTCCAGACTCCTAGTCTCTCAGCTACATTATAAATACTTTAAGATCCCCAGCTGTACTGTGCCTGTGCAAACATCTTAAAATTATGAGCTCACTGGCATGCAGCTGGGTGAATGCTGAGTTACCAATGGTTTATACCCAAGGAAAACATGTGAATAGCACCAGAACTTCTTATTTGTAGAAGTAATCTAATGTTAGGTAATCAGGGCCCGCAGATTTAATTCTTTCTCACTGTTGCTAGATACTTGTTCTTTCATTGCTGATGATCTGAGATCTGTGAAACAATCTTGTGTCATCCTCTACTTTGCTTTGTACAGAGTGAGTATGTGAAATGAATACCTTGCTGTTGGTTTATAGCAAGAGGTGATGAAGGAAGAAGGAAATGCTCACTGTATGCTGGATTATAGCACAGAGTGCTTTCCTGGTTTTTGTTCACTGAAATTTTGGGATAGCTGACTGTTACGGAGTATGCCAGAATTAACCATGTTTCTGTTCTTAATGGAGAAACTTTTCAGGGCTGACACCCTAACTGGAAAATATAGAATCTTGTTTCTAGAGGGTCTTTACAGACTAAGATCACGACTGCTTGTGTGATACATATACACTTGGAAGAGCAAAATTACATTAAGCATGGATACCTTGATAGTAGCTGTGAGTTGTCCTTGTATAGCCGAAATCAATAGCAGTTATATATTATCACTCTCTTACAGTTGCCTACTGGCATGCTTCCACATCAGAGAATATTTTGCATCTTTGTCTTTCACAGATTTCTTCGTATTTTTCAGATTTAATGTTCCTTATAATTTAGTGCTTCGTTTGAGTATCAAATTACAAATTTTTTTAGTGCATATATATTGTAAAATATGGTCTGTTATTTTTTGAACTGCAGTGTCTACATGACTTGCTTTTTGTTAATTTTAATGATCAACTCCTTGGGGCAGAAGAGTTGTTCTAAAGTTTCACAGTATTGAGAGCAATGATAGAGATTAAGTATGTGGAACTGTGATGAACTGCATCCTTTCTGGCATGAAGTCAAGAGCATTCAGTTTCTGGTTTAGCAGTTCATGAACCAGCTTTTGTTTTGACTGATGATGTATTCTTTCTTTTCAGACAGCTGGGGGACTCAAGATATCTGCTAGCAAACTACACTTCCCCATCTCCCTCAAATGCCATTCTTTCACATAACGTTGATCTCTGCATTTAACACTACTTCATAACTCTTGATATTGGTAAAAATGCTGAACCACTAAATTACAGAAATTAATTGTAGGCAAAATAGATATGAAAAACCCTCTTCTATCAGCCAGTCACTCTTCTGATTCAGGCAGAATTTGGTTTACTTTGTACTTCACTGGTCTTGTTTTCCATTGGAAAACTAAGGAGAGGCTAAGATCTTTCTTGACTAATAAACATCCAGCCTTTTTGCAAGCAGTAATTGTTTTCTGCTGGCTTCATCACCAGGTGTGTGTCTCTTCTTTCTTCATATGCCACCTGTCGGCTAAAGACAAAGCAAATATGTAGTATTCATTGGTTGATTTTTTTTTTACATTTTGGAAACAAAATTAAGGAAACACAAACTTTAAAAATCATTCATAGTTAGCTTTTATTTTTAGCTTTCGGTTTAAAAAATGCTTAATATTTCTTCATAAAAAATAATTTTGAGTTGATTTGTGTATGTAGCCATATATTTAAAAATAAACATAGCAATTTATTGATTCGTTCATTAATTTCATTTATTTATATGTTCAGTAATAGACATATTGATTCGTGAGTAAGTTTAATTGATTATATTTGTTACATGTATAAGATGATCTATTTCTGGGATTGAAGTAAGCTAGAAAGAATAATGGTTCTTTCTTGCAGCATGATAATCCTTAAAACTAATATGTTTGTGCTAAGGCTATCATCAGTCTTGTCCATATGACAAGCATTTATCCAGTAAATAATCAAAATTTTTACTACTCTTGGCACCGTTATTTGGAAAATACATTCAGTATTCTGATTTTTTCTCACTTTCCATGGTGTTTTCTCTATAAACATTCTGCCAAATGCAGAGAAAATTCCATTCACCACTTGCTTGACTCTCCCCTCTGCTAGAATCTGTTCCACACCTGTACAGTTTTTGGTCATGCTGTGCCCTCGTGGTTTTGGGGCAATTTATTACCTGCAGTTGTTCAAGGGCCTTTCATACAAACAGCTCTTTTGGGAGGTGGGACCACAGCTTCCATAGCTGTCTAAGTATTCACAGCAAAAAAGAACTTTGTATGACCAACCTGTTCAATGACCAGAAAGACTGCTGAGCATAAGTTTATATGCGTGTGCGGTAGCCATTAGCCCATTTTGTGACAGTGTTGAAATTATATTCTTATAATTGACTCTTAAAGACAGATACAGAGCATTTTTTTTCTGCTCTTGCTGGGTTTCTGTGACATCACACAGTAGTTAATAATTGTTGGCTTGTTAGGTTTTTAACCTATAAAATGTTGATAACACATTCTTTGTTCCCTAGAGAGCCGTGAATCCAAATTATTTTTTTGCAAAATCCTTTGGAATCCTTAAATGGTACAAAAAATACTATTAATTAATGAAACAATCTTTTGCCTGAAACATTGGTGAAAACAGTATTTTTGGAGTAGTTCTTGTCCACTTCACTATTCATTAATTGTAATCTAAGAAAATGCACTAAAACATATTCTAACATTTGTATTTCTGTTTTTCTACCTTAATTAAGATCTTTTTAGCATAAAAAAATTATCTTCAGTAATTGCTGTTCTGATTTATCTTGCATGTTGGTTAAATTAAAGGCACAGTTGACTCTGTCACAATAGAAAAAGCACAGGTGGCTAAAAATTCAATAATTCAGCTTTTGAAGGTGAGAGAATAGCAAGTTTACATTAAGAATGGAACTGTACATCAGAACTTAGTGAAGAAATAGTTCCATCTGGGAAAAGGTTGGGTATGTCTGAACTAATTCTTGTACTTTTTTGGCAAAGAAAGACTAAAGCTAAATTTTCAAGATTCTTAACCTTTCAACTTCTTCAGTATAATATATAATAAAACATGATGAATAAATATGATATCTGTACTCAGTTTAAATCTAGCTCTGTGGTTTATCACTCTAAGATTCATAACCAGCTACACTGGTAAACAACCCATTTTGAGGGAATATGAGCTATCTAATACAATTACCAGATAGATTGCTGAGTACTTAGTCATATACTTTATATCTTAAATGAACAGGCTAAATGAACTTTTAACGCAGATTTATATTCCAGGAGGTAGAAAACAGAACTCATGTCATTTCAGCTCTATTCCATTGAGAATTACTTGAGACAGCATACACTCATGCTGCCTCTGCTTTTGAGAGAAAACAAATAATGCAGAAATCCAAGAGATAAAAAAGGTCTATCACCACTCAGCAATACAAAGATATTTATCTTGAATTCTTATTCTAGAGACCCTTCAATATTGTTCAGTTCCTCCGCGGGAATTTTTGGACCCTCAAGCGTATTAGGGTAGGTGAAGCAAAAAAGTTGCAGTTTTAATGTCCCTGTTTTCCTCTACTTTGTTAGAAGAATGGATGAAAGGGTAACAGAAATGGGAGTCCTCATGAGCCAGAATTATTCCTTATAGTTCCTGTATGCAAGCATTCAGGTGTCCACAGAGTTTGTGTCATACTTCCTCTTACTTGCCAAGTCATTCCATCAGACTTTGAGGTGGATGCAGTCCCAGCCCATCTTTCATCCCATTCTTTCTTACTTTTTCTTAAAAAGCTACTGTTCATGAGGTCACTGGCAACTTACCTTCCCCTTTCTGTTCTTGCCAGTTCTACTAGGTATAGGAATTTTTAGTTTGGAGTATTATTTTTTTTCCTTAAGGCTTTCAAGTACATGATTTTTGTTACATTTTCCTAATATGACGGGGAATATGCTGCAACTGTATTTTAGAAGGTTTTAGAGACCTCTATAATCATAAAGCAGGCAGCAATAACTTTTGGTACTGTGCTGTAATGCTGGTGGAGATTGGGAATCATGCTTAAGATGGAAAGAAGTAGAAGAGCCAAGCCTTCAGTGTCACTTGGCACTTTGTCTGGAGCCCAGGAGGACACAGAAAGGCTGATGTTCTCACCCATAAGAGCCAGTAACAAAATAAATCTGTTAAGGGAGCTGCCATGCCCATCAAACCACCTGTAGTTATTCAGCTTTCCTCTAATGAAACATCTCATTAGTTTTAACTAAAAACTAGTGAATACAGTCTACAAAAAGATTATTTAAAGCTAGACAGCTTTCTGGCACACCATTCTAGCTTAAAATGATACACTTTGGGGCAGGAGATATACCAGAGCAGGGAGGACAACTCTGATGAACTTCCAGGCCTACTGCCACAACATGTTCTGATGTTCCACAGCTTAAGTAAGGATATTTCTTGTTCTGTGTCCTATGAAATCTACTTTATCCAAAATCAGGCTGAGGAGGAGACATTTTGTCCTTGATTTTCAGTTTAATTATTTTTTTTCAGCACCCTGACCTACTGAAAGATGTCCCTGCCCATGACAGGGTGTTTGGATGAAATGGTCTTTTAGAGGTGTCTTCCAACCCAAGCCACTCCATGATTCTATTAAGATAAAGCAATGTCTTGATAATGAGGCAGTGTAGAAATTAATGCATTAGTGTAGTTGGTACTGTGAAGAATACTGAGAAATTTAAATGCACATATGGTAGAATTTATATTTCGGGGAAAAAAACAAGTGCTGCTTATTATTAAACCTTGTTTTATAGGGTATTTCTCATGACAGAAGATTTGTAGACTGCATCTTTAAAGAGGTCTGATAATGACCCTGTGCAATGCAGTATGCATATGAAATTTAAGGGCTCAAAAAGCAAGCTAGCAGGAATAGAAAAAAGTAGACATTTGAATCTGATAAATTTCTACTATAGTTTCCAGCACAGCAGGTAAGAAGTGATCAGTTACGTATGCTGAAGAGGAAAAACAATTTGATTACAACATACTTTTTGTATATATGCTCACATAAATGGGGCTCCTTCAGACTCTGCTGCCTCTGTTTATGCATCGTGGTGTTTTAAAACCCTTTCACTCATATTGAAAAGTGAAAGGTGTTGCCCTTTGTGATTCAGTGTGGTAAAACAGAGAGGGCTTATCCTGTGCTGAAACAAAGACACTGCAAAAGAAATTGATGAATAACTTTTCTGCAGGATCTTCCTTTCTTTGGGGGTGGATGGAGGGGGTTGTTTTGGTTTCCTATTAACTTACACAGTAAGGGTTAAATGAAATACTGAGATCAGTAAGCTCTTAATGAAAGTAGCCTCAATGCCCTCATGTCCTTATGAAAAGGAACACAAGGAACCTAGAGCTCCTCTTTTGTTATAATAGGGACACAGTGAATGAAACATCTGAGACAAGATGAAACCCTTAGCACAAGGAGAAAATGCCCAATGTCTCTGAATTTTCTTTCTTATTAGAACCTTTGAAAAACAAATTCAATCTACTGGTGAAATATGTGACAAAAAAACTGGAGCTCAAAGGAGCAAAGAGATTGCTAAAATACTAATTTAGTTCTGAGTAACACTAGGCCCCGCACTGGGAAAAAACAATTTCAACAGGTTGGTTTTGAGAAGTTTCTCTCTGATATTTGCAGAATGATTAATAATACACAAACTGCTTAAAATTGACAGCATAAACCAAATCCTGTTCCATTTTATATTTATTACAGTGGTTGATTGTTGCAGCTTTGTTATTTACAAGTTATAACATGGATTCCAAATCATAAGTTTGGCTTAAACATCTAAGTTTTTAAAATTGATACGTTTTCTTTTTTCAAATTCCATTCTGTGCTGGAATCTCAGAGCTTTTGTTTTTTGTTTTTTAGATTTATTTTATTTCCCTACACCCAGAGGACCAATATTCTCCAAAAAACAAAAATCCCCTCACTTAATATGCAAGTTTGGCTTTTTTAAAAAAATAAACATATAAGCAATAATTCACTAATTAATTCAAGATTTAGGATTGTAAACTCACAATTTGGATTGAAATCACAAGATTTGGAAAAGCTGATTTTGGGCGACCTCAGTGGAGATTAAATTAGTGCAGAATCCAGCACCAGTTCTTTAAGTGATACCAGATAAAAAAACTAACATGCCAATCAAAATTTAATTCTGACTTTGGTCTACAAAATTACCTTCTTTCAACTGTGATATTCTCAGATTTTTATCCCTCAAATACAGTTGGATCTCTTCAATATTTTGGAACACACCCTTTGAGGAATTGGCGGTTTTTTATAGGACTGTGAAGTGGTGAGCTCTCTAGCATGCAATACCTGGACAAAACATTGTCTTTTTGATGTAAATCTCTTAATTTTTCCCTGTATCCGCTAGGTTGATCTTGTAAAAGCAGAAAGTCACAAAAATGGGATTTCTTAGGCTCAAGAGCAAGTTCTAGCCTAGTCTGAGCACCAACATAAATTATTGCAGTCTTGATAATGTTCTCATCCAGTTTTCCCCCTTCCAGCCTGGAATGGGCCATCTGCCAGCCGGGAAATTGCTGCGATAGGGTAATAGTGCTCCAGTGTCCCTAAGGCTCTCAGCATCCTGCTCCAGGTGAGCGTTAAGTAGGTGCCAGTTAGGCCAGCTGGAGACTTCTCTGTGCCAGGTGAATCCTGAGATGGAAAGAACGAACCACTTTTTGGCCTCTTCCTGCTGTCAAAGGAACAAAACCCAGGCCAGAATGAAGTCCAGAGCCTGGCTGCTATTTAATTAATTTATCCATCTGTCATATATGTATTTCTCAAAGGTGTTGTGAAGGCTTCATGTCTGGAATGCTTTCATGTGGAGGACCTTTGTGTTTGGAATAACTTTAAGTTCCTCTGATGAAAACTGCTGTATCGGCAAACCCACTGCAATTACAAGTAGTTGTTGTAGAAGCCACATGGTACATAGCATTTGATTGCTTCTAGTTACCTTTGTTTTTCATTAAATTCCATTGCCTTCACAAATTCTGTTCCCTGAAACAGAAAAGAGATTTTCAGTTTTTAAACCAGACAATTGTTATTCATAGAATCAACTTTTCAGCCAATAAATACTACAGAAGCCTGGATTGAAAGGTCACTACTGCGATAGCCAGTGTTAGTCTGTTTTTTTTTAATGGAAAGTAAGCATTATGTGGCTTTGCTGCATAATATGTTTTGCTGGGAGGTGACGCTGTGCAGCAGTGAGCTTTCTCTAGAGACCTATTCTCTTGGCTTTATGTTGAGGACAGGCTTCAGCATTAAATGGCTTTAAGCTTGTCAAAGAAAGGTTATTAAAAATGTTCCTGCCTTTCTGTCTCCATGCTCAATAGGCACAAAAATGCAATACTATAGGGATTTTTTTCTATTTAGTCATGTCATTTGGCATTTTGCCTATAGCTAAAAATGAGATACCATCTGTTTTAGGCTTACTAACGATTCTGCATTGTGACTTGAGCCAGTTCACTAGTTTATTGTTACCACTTAAGAAATAAACTTGCCTTCTGATAATTGCACTTCTGCTACTACATTTTGTTAGGATTTTAAATCTCAATAGTTCCTTGAGGTGGGGACGTGAAATCACAGTTGTAAGATTTCTGTGCTCAGGCACTCTAGGTAGGTTGTATTTGTGCTGTCTTGGCACAGTTCTTTTATCACAATATATTCTTATAACATAGTGGGATCACATTTGCCTTAGGGTCTTTTGAATTTCATCAAGTCTGCCTTCTGGTGTGTGGTGACAGGTAGGTAGGAAGGTAAAGTGTAGCTGCTGAGCGCCACACTGCTGCTTGGCTAAGCAGATGCCCAGAATGAAATGAAAGATAAGGCAATAGTTGTGGGCTCCCTTCACTGACTGTCATTGGTGTAGAAGCTGCTGTGAGTTCTATTGTAATCTATTAGTGCAGGCACACTTTGGTAATGGCTAAAGGGAGGCTTCCTTAGACCTATACCTGATGCCCACTTAGAGGAGGAGTCCAGAATAATGATTGTCTCCAAGATGGCTTGTGCTCATGCAGCAGAACTAGAAGCTATTCCTCTACTCCTGTGACCACTTGTTGACTGACAAAAATGTTGCTTTCAGTGTAGAAGTCTCTTGGGTGTGAATCAATGGGCAGCAGAGATTTGTTCTGCTTCACAACAGATGCTTCCTAGCAGGGAGAAGCATCTCTCTGTGACATTGAGCAGCCTCCGCTCTTGGATGTGATGTGGGCTTGTTCCCAGCTTCCCACTCACTATAGAGCAGCTCTTCAGGACCCTCCCAGTCCATAACATTTTTTGACAGTTTTATGGTCTCCTGATCACTCAGAACAGTGGAAGCGCAGAATAAGTTAGTATTAGTGCAAGCTAGTGCACCTTTCTTTTCCAAATGACCCCCTTCCACTGTGGTCCAAACACATATCATATCTTGTCCTAGTGTGGAAAAAACTATCAAGCTTCCTCAAGCAACCTTAAGCTTCCTGCAGTAGCGGAGCTCTGAATCTAAGGAGATTTCAGAAAGACATATTAGACAGCAATAAGGAACTGTTGTATGTGACTGACAGATCTAGGAGCAGAGGTTTTATTGAAAAGACTGAGCAAGAGCTTTTGTTTAGTATCAGCAGAGCTGGGATGTGTGCCTTTGTGCACAAGACAAGTTCAACCAAGTCCTTCAAAGACTGCCTAAGACCTCAAAAAATTCATTACTGTGATCTGAACACTGACACCTTGAAAAACAATTCTCTCTGTAGAAATGCTACTCATAATGGGAACTGAGATGCTTCTCTTATTACGAAGTCTGATTTTGTGAGATTTTTGCCCCAGCTGCTTCAGATTGTATGAGGTTAAAACTTTAATAGTCAGCTTTTCAGCGTAAAGGTATTTTTTAAAGCCCCAAATGGTTTTAATATCTTAAGTTATGTTCTAGTTACTGAGCTGTGCAGAAAGGTAATTTAAAGACAGTCTTGTGTGACTTTTTTGCCAAAATCTGCTTGCTTATTAAAGAAATCTTAGATTTTTGCTAGCAGCACCTCTCTCAGAAGATGGTCTCTAAAGCCTTGAAACTGCTAAGATGTTTCAGTTTGAAAACTGGCTGTAGTACACGTATGTATGTAACTTCCAGAATTTTTTTATTGTCTTGATGCTGTGATATCGATGGTAATCACTTCATGATGCTGTGATAAAATATAAATAGACCACTTTGGTGCAAAATAGGAACTGTTTTAAATTCCTTGAATTTAGAGCTTTTAAGTTATATCCTTCAGATCTTTTAGTTGCACTGTTTTTTTCAATTTAGTTTGCAGAAATGAAATATATGTGTACTAATTGGTTGGTAAAATGCTGTAATTTACAAGGATAATTACTGTTTGTAAGGAGAATCTTCACGAGTGTTTGCAAACACTTGCATGTATAACTGTTTAGACTGGTTCAAACTGTGGTCTGCATTTAGTCCTGACAGTTTTCAAGTAGCTACTCCACACAAAACCAAAATGAGTTTATCCTCTAAGGTTTTGATTAAGACACATTCAGGGAGACCTTATAGCAGCCTTCCACTATTTACAGAAGGCCTACAGGAATGATGGGGAAGGACTGTCTATCAGTGAGTGCAGTGATAGGATGAGGAGTAATGATTTAAAGCTGCAAGAGGGGAGATTTGGATTCTATATTAGGAAGAAATTGTTTACTGTGAGGCTGATGAGGCCCTGGAACAGGTTGCCTAGAGAAGTTATGGATGCTCCATCCCTGGAGGTGTTCAAAACCAGGTTGGATGGGGCTTTGCGCAACCTGATCCAGTGGGAGGTGTCCCTGCCCATGGCATGTAGGGCAGAACTGGATAATCTTTAAGGTCCCTTCCAACCCAAACTGTTCTTTTATATATTATATTTTTTTTTTTATTTGGAAGACCACTTAGGCTTTATTACAACTTCTTCTTCTTCCAGTTAGATATTAGTTGTATTATAGCCTATGATTAAGGTCTTGCTTTTAGATACTTAATTTGTAGAATACAGGAATAAATGTAGGTTTTGGAGAGGAATTCTGGTGACATCTCGAACACTGATCACTTCTTTGTCTTTTCCTGAACAAGTCCAAGCCACATTTACAGTGCAAGTTGTTGTGTATGAATAAGTTACCATATCATGTCTCTAAGGGCACAAGTTTTGTTTATAGCTTAGGGCAGAAATGCTTTTACTTGGCCAAGTGCAAGCAACAGAAACCATGAATGTATATTGTATCAACTATCAAAATCAATTCATCTTGTTAGACTTACCTTCTGCTGTAGTTTTCTGTGATTATTGCAGGCAACTAATTTAATGACATAAGGTTTCCTGTGTTAGTGAATATCACAGGATATGGGATCTGGATTTTGAATATGAAATTGTAGGGAACCTATTAGAGACACATGATCATCATTATGCCATTGAAAATCAGTGTCACTTCTGTGATCAACTGACTAGTTTCCAGTACATAGGTTTTCGTTGAATATATGAAAATAGTCTCCACGGAAATCCTTAATGATTAATTCATTTTCTAAAATATGCATTAGAAGATTCATCTTATAGTTTCCCACAAGACATATTTATTAAAATGGAGAACTTGATGAATAGTTCACAAAGGTAAAGAAAAAGTTAGCAAACAAGCTGTATTGAAATTGGTGACAAGGTTTAATAACTTTTTGACTAAAGTAGTTGAAAATATTTTTGGAGTCTGATAATAGGAGATATATACTGTATTGCTGAACAGGATTCAAAAGAGAAACAAAGATCTGAGAAACAGGACTGTGGAAAAATAGAGAATTTTAACAAATCATGTAAATAAATACATGCAGTCTATGACATGAAATGTCAATGATAATCATAACAAAAATTAATTTATGGAATTTATTGCAAGCATAAATCAGAGAAAGCAAAGATAAAAATGCTAGCGTGAAAGTTGAGAAACTGAGATGAGGAGAAAGAAGGTTGTAGGCAAAGAAGACAGAGGAGATGAATGTGTTCAGAGTATTCCCAGTAGGTTTTATATCTGAGAGTCTTCAATATCCATCAGAACAAAATGTTCTGGTGAAGAGCTTGTTTGCTTACAGGACAAGACTTAGACAAATTTCTACCCTCTGCTTTATCTGGCAAAGCCTTCCCTGTGACTGTTTGCTGAAACTGAGCAGGGCTGCCTGGTGTATGTATTAAAACCATTAGAGGAGGAAAACACCAGCTCATATGGGTGAAGGAGGCAGAATCTATAGTTAAACTAGGAAAGCAACAAAATGAAAGTCTGCTTTCAACTGTCTCAATTGCAGATGTGAAATCCAAGCATGGCTATGGGGAAGGTTTTGCAGCTTCTAATGGGACTTCTGTTATTAATACCTTTCACAGTGGTTCTCAAAGCCTTTCATAAATATGAGAGGGTTCCCAGTGTAAAAGCCCAGGTCTAAATCCAAACTGCCCCCAAAAAATAAGGCTGTCTGGCTCTGAAATTATGGACTGGCTAATTTTAGATGGTTTTGAATGACAGAGTATGGACCTGAATAAGCTTTTTTGAAAACTGAAAGGTGAATAGTCCAATGAAAGTGTTGAATATACTTGATCGAGATCAAATGTTTTGTCATTTACCAGAAACAGAAAAACCTACAGCTTTCCTTGTAGTCCTAGGACATGTTCCCTTATTTTGAAATTGTGTGGAATATATTTTGTCAAATCAGGAGTTGTCTGAGCAATGTGCACTGGGGGTTTTTTGTATCAGATTCACAATTGCATTCTTTTTAATTATAAGTTTATAAGCAGTCTTTGTATTGCTCTTTATAACTGGCCCCTGCCTTACACTTCCCATTTTAAACAATCATCTCAAGTGTTTCTAACTTCAACAGATTTTAAATAATCCTGCTGGGTGTCTGCCCGAGGATGAATATTTTGGAAAAATTCCAGCTGAGACATTGCTTTTGCTGTGTGGACTAGGAAAAAGGAGAGGGAGAGAAAGAAGCTCTGGCTCCTCCAAACTTCTGGAAGCTTGGATTTGTGCTTTAATATTCTTTTTAGGTTTTGCAGTTCTTGTTGTCCGGATATTTCTAGAACCTACATCTCTAACTATGCTGGTAGGATAATACAAGTGCATCCTTTAGTGTCTTTGTAATTAAGTGAATTGGACTGGATAACAACTTGTATTTATTTATTTTCATCTAAGATATTTCTATTGTCTTTGGTTAATTGCTCCAGATTTGTCAAGAAATTGTTCTGTGTTCTTTCTGGTGTTTTGTTCCCTGTTCTGGGAGGTGGTGTGATAAACACGGGTGGGAAAACTCAAAAAAACTCAGTTTATCTGATCCTTCTCCTGCCTGGTACTGCCTGCAGGAAATGGCAGCTCCCTCCTTTTGCTCCACAAGTCAGCTTCCCCAGGCTGTGTGGAGTCTGTAGTTTCCTATTGCAGTCAAATAATCGGTTTGTGACTTAGAACCCCCCAAAAAACCATTCTGGATGTGAAAGACCAACCAGTTAAAAGACAGTATTGCAGCATTATGAAATGGAAAATAATGCAATCTGAAAGATTTCCAACAGTGAAATGAAGCAATTGTTATTAAACCAGAATTCATGCTAGAATATGTTCCCTTAGCTGAACACAATTCATACCTCCACTGAAATCATATTGAAAAAGGAAAGAAAAGCTTTCCCCAACTTCATCATGTAATACACGTGTCCCAAATCAAGATAAAATTGTAAGTAACATAATGAATATTTAAAGAACGTGCATTCATTTAATTTAACTTTTTGTTAGGGGTGGATGTGGTGTCTTTAAAAGCGTATTTTCATGCTTGTTAGAAAAAAAAAGGAACAATTTTTTTTGTCTTTATTCTGCTGCAGTATTCCAAGATGAGTGTAACCATCTGGCACCTTTTCTTTAGGGATGTGATTGCTCATTAAAAGTTTGCATCTCTGTTTTTCCTACATTATATTTTCACACTGGTAGTGGATTTAATCAATATGTATCTATACAATGCACTCAATCTATCAACAAGGTCTGACCCTTATCCTCACAGTGTGTTTTAATAACATATCTGTTCTTCAGTAGAGGGAAAACCAAAAGTCTTCACTTGTTTATTCATCAGTGTACTAAATACTCTGAATTTTGGAATTGATTTACATTTAAAAATCACTTGAGAGTAAAAAATTGGAATCAGTGGTCTTCAGGATTTCTCTCCCATACCTCAAAGCCTTACAGGAGACAAAGAAAGAGTTTTTACTTGCATCTACTGTCATGTCTGGATAGTGAGACATTTCCATATAGGAGAAACTCGAGGCAATCATTGAGCTTTTTGGGTAGGGCACACATTCAAGGACTGTCCATGCAGTTTACAATTTCTCTCCTGCACTGTTCGATCATCAAGCAATGAAAAGTTTCCCTTGCATACCAGAAGTACCAGCCCACTCTGGTATCTCTTGCAGATTAACATCCCATGGGCATTCCTCAGCCTGAAATTATGTTAAAAACCTATTATGGTGACAGACCTTGGTCTGACTGCTTTAACTCCTTCCTTCTCCTTAATCCCAAAACAGGGCCAAATGTGTCTAAATATAATTTGAAACCACTATTATCATGAATACAAATACTTTGTTGAATAAGGCAAGTAAAATCCTTCATTTCCTCAGGTACGCCTGCAAAGCCTCTTCATTATCTGCTGTTTCAAACTTTCCTGCTATGTTCCATGAACTCAATACTTTTCAATAACCTAGGATGAAAATGTACATCCCCTGTGAGCAGGACATATTCCTGTACCCTGATGGCTGGCAGATTATTGGCAGATGAGTGCTCCCCAAGCCTGCAGTGCAGCTTGGGAAACCCATTTTCTAAAAGCAGCAGATTTCAGGCATAATAGACATATTCATTCTCTGTGCATAAAGGACTTTGTGCTTGTCTCATACCACCACTGGTACAGCTCAAGCACTTGAGTTCCTCCCACCAGCCTGGATAGCTACCAACTTGTAGGCAATGTCCAGATGGCACAAAAATATTTTTTTCAGAATTGGTATGTGAAGAAAACTCCACAAACATCTCGTTCTGTTCCCTAGTTAAAAACTGTGTGGAATATGGGAGACAACACATTAGTGTAGGATAAAGTGAGAACCCTAAATGAAGACTGCTTTTTCTTGCTCTCTGTACAGTAGATACGCACAATAGATTTCATGGTCGGGAATTGTATGAATAGTAATCTTAAATTAGAAGGTTTTAAGTTACTGGTTATGGATTTTTCTGGCTCGTCTCAGATAAAATGTCTTGAGCAATGAAACTGGTGAAGGCGCTGGAGAACAGACCTTATGAGGAGCGGCTGAGAGAGCTGGGGTTGTTTAGCCTGGAGAAGAGGAGGCTGAGGGGAGATCTCATTGCTCTCTACAACTACCTGAAAGGAGGTTGTAGAGAGGAGGGTAATGGACCCTTCTCCCAAGTGACAGGGGACAGGACAAGAGGGAATGGCCTCAAGCTCCGCCAGGGGAGATTTAGGCTGAACATTAGGAAAAAAATTTCGCGGAAAGGGACATTGGGCCCTGCAGAGGCTGCCCAGGGAGGTGGTTTAGTCACCTTCCCTGGAGGTGTTTAAGGCACAGGTGGACGAGGTGCTAAGGGGCATGGTTTAGTGTTTGATAGGAATGGTTGGACTCGATGATCTGGTGGGTCTCTTCCAACCTGGTGATTCTATGATTCTATGAAACTTCTGCCTCTTCACACATTCTAAGACCAGAAAACAACTGCGATTTAGTAGAAGAATGCAGGAGCAGGAGATTTCATCTGACTGACAAATTATACACAACTTCACAAATAAAGATTTTTCCCTTTTCAGATTTATATTTTGAAAAATGTGTCAGGTGATGATGCCGTAAAGGAACACTATAACAACGAAGTTCCCTTGTGGCTTTGTTTATCTGAAGAAGTAAAATTCCTTTGGTTGGCATAGAATTAAACATGATATTCCTTCCTGTATCTTGTTCCTGAAGAATCCCTTTGATTTCAGTGGATTTATTCATGGTGTAGAACAGTATACATGATGTTTAGCTGTACCAGAAATTAATCTCTGCTGTCTAAATGCAAATTATTGTTCAAATCTGAAAGGAACTGAAACTGGGCTAAGACAATTCCTGCATTTTAATCCAAAGATTTACCTGCACTTTGTAGAGATCTTTACAGCGTAATCTGCCTACTGATAGCACCACATGTGCTATGGAATGGACTTTCATTACAGAATACAAACCTTAGGTCCCAGACTGGAACAACTAGTGTTATTCTTATTATCCAGTTATCTAGTTTAAAGCTTGTCTACACACACCAATGGAATCTCTGATTGTGGTTCTATACTGTGAAACAGACAAAATCTTTAGAAACAATGGTCTAGAAATGACAATGCTTGTATTTGCTCTTGAAAAAGTAAATACTATTGCATTATAGCTTCTGAGGATGCAAATAATTTTTTTATACTGTCCTTCTGGCAGAGAATTTTTCTGTAGTTCCTATCCCATGTTTTGGCTTATTTATTTATAATCTCTAGCTATAAACACATCTGTAATTTCTCAGGATTTTTACAAGCTTCATGAAGTTTAGTCATCTTGATTTAAAGCCTCAGTTCTGGGACATGTAAAGAGATATGGAATCTTGATTTTTTTTTTCTGTTTTTTTTTTTAGTAAGATTCAGGGAGAAACTTATATGCTTTGAAAGCAAATGGTACCTAGATGTTCAGATGCTAGAAAGAGAGTGAAATGACTATGAAATTTATGTATTCAATAAAAAGAGAGAAGTTGTGTAACGACTCCTTAATGTTCAGGATAGGCAACGCTATACATTTTATACCAAAGCAGCTACTCTTCTGGTGAAATGTTAACGCATCAAACAATGTTCTCAGTCATCAGCATCTGTCTTGTGCCATGTAGTAATTCATAAACAAGAGTTCATCTCAGAACCATTAAGAAAGATCACCAGGACTGGAGTGATTAAAGTAAATACAGTTTCCATGGATGCAAACACCTTTCCAGATAAGATACATGCTTTCACTAAGTAGGATTCTTTACTGGATAAGCACCGGAGAGGAACTCAAGAGACCTGAGATCTAATTCAACTTTGCCATTAGGCAGAGAAATTAATTTGCACAAGACACTTCATCTTCCTGCATCTGTTTCTGAATATAAGAACTAGTGGTCTGGTGCTATCTATAGGACACACTTTTAGATAAGAAATTTTGTTTAGTTTTCCTTCTGGGGTAGAATGTCACCTAAAAATATTTGAGATTTCTTCCTAATCACCCCATATTTAACCATTAAAGATTCCTTTTTAGTAGAAAACATTTTATTCTTTTAACAATGGCACTTCTACATACATTATTTTAGTGCTATTTTGGCACTGGTTTTTTAAAGTTCAAGCTTCCGAATATCACACTAGCATTTGGTTTTGTTGGTTTTTGAGCAGATAAAATGTATACCTTAGTTATCTTTTTTGGCTTTCTCTCTTTCTTTCCCAAGTTTTTGCAGTGCTTAATTTCTGAATGTTTGGGCAATTGTCAGTCAGTATGCATGCATGGTTTCTTTTTCTTCTCCCCCTTAACTGTCCTTTAACTGGTATAATAGTTTTACATCCATATGCCTGTGTATTTGTATATGCAGGTGTACTTACACTTGTACAAATGCCCCTGTTATATAAGCTACATGATAGTAGTCATCGGTCATAAAGTCCTGAAAGGCCATGAAATCCAAGTGAGGGAGATTTAGAGCCCAAATCAGCATCATCTGGATGTACATGGTTCCTTGCTGGTGTTGGGATGAAGTCTTAAAGCTGCAGCCTATTGACTTTACAGGGAACACGATATCAAGGGATCTTTGTCTCTTATTGACTCTTAGAACGCTTCACCTGCCTGGAGGTGTTTAAGGTACGGGTGGATGAGGTCCTAAGGGACATGGTTTAGTGTTTGATAGGAATGGTTGGACTCAATGATCCGGTGGGTCTCTTCCAACCTGGTGATTCTATGCTTCTATGATTCAGTTCTCCCCCATGTGAGAGCATTAGTTAAATGCAGTACAGGAGACTTTATGTACCCGTACATCCAGAGTGGGAAAAATAATTCTGCCTTTTCCAGGATTTTAAAAAGCAGATAAACGGCAGAGCTATTGTACATCTCAATGTTCTGCCACTAGAGTGCACCAGAATGTTTGGTTGCAAGGAACTGAAAGCAGTAACTTCCCTCGTCTTAGCATAGTGTGATTTTATGCTGTAAAAGCCTCTCCCAAAATGTCTGAGTGATTTTAACCCACTTTTAATAAAAATGTCTAATAAGAAAATATCTGTTTCCATGTATATAATATCTGAAGGTATAGCTTAAAGTTTAGGTTTCAGTAGTTAAAAAACTTGTTCTTTCATGGTTTCTTCTGCTAAAGTTATATGCCCTTGCTAATTCTGCCAATAGATGTTTTGAGCTCTTGAGTTGATAACACTGGATTTTACCGAGCAAGTATAGAGTGAAAAATGCTAAGTATGATTGGAGACACAGTTCTAACAGTATTTCTTAGTCAGATTTGTAATTGATGTGATTGCATCACCATTCAAGTTGACAGATGAAAATCTAATCATAATTATTACTACCAAAAATGAGATGCTTTCATTAAAAAGCAAAAAGATTGTGGCAGATTTCAGGTTGGGACTTCTTGCTTGCTTGCTTCTTTGTTTTGCAGTGCTAATACTGCAAGCTAAATTTGAATGGAAGTGCTGACTTAGCTGTGCTTGGAAAAAAGAGAATCCACAACAGAATCAAATTATATCGCGCTTCTAGCAATAGCAAAACTCACATTGATTTTAGTGAAGCCAGGTTTCTGTGCTCCGTGTTGAGAAGAAGGAATATCTTTAGCACAAAGTAATGCTGTGTGGAGAGAGCTGATGCTTCAAAAGGAGCTGTATTTTTCTTTACTGTTCAGAAAGGTTCTCCAGATCCTTATCACATGGGTGTCTTGTACTCTCTTGTTTGCAAGGCTGACCTCGATGGCCACAGTTTTGCAATCTCCATTCTGTCACCTTGTGACATATGAGAAGAACTAGAGCAAGCTGTGCCCCTGAGGGTGCCTGAAAGTCCTCTGTAGTAAGGAGCCTAAATCAAAGGATCTCAGAGAATCCTTTTGTGTAGTAGAGGACGTGCAAGCCAGTAGACTGAAAATCCAGTTAAAAAAATGTGTGAGAATCATATGAACCACAGTTGTTCTCCCAGTCCTGACTTGTGAAACTTTAGGGATTCTTATTCCCCAAAGAAAAATTCATGTGAAACATTCTAGACCTTGAAAGTGCTGAAAGAGAGATTTATGGGTTGTGCAATAATAACCAATAGCCTGTATTTCTAATTTGAAACATTAGGTTTTGGTTGTTGAAGAAATAAGGAGCCAGGCTATTAGTCTAGCAAGAGTACTGATTTCTGGAATTTCATTTTACCTTGGTACTTTTACCTCTGCATTCACAAATAAAGAAACAATACTATTTCAATGCATTAATATCATGGCAGCGAGCAACAGAGAGCTCTGCTTCTAGACAATACATCACGAGATGTCTTTTGAACAGAAGTGCTTAAATCTACCTATCTTGCTTTATAGTTGTAAATATATCAGCAAGTAAGAACACTGTTTAGTCTTTTCCATGACTCAGTAAACACTGGTTGTTCCTGAGCTAAAACCACTCATTTTAGTGTTATAGGACTCCATTCGTCTCTAAAGGCCTACAGAGACTTCAGTGAAATCCGCATACCTAACTTCCTAAAAGTACAAGATAGTGATTAAATAGTGATTAAATAAAGAAACAACAGACAATTTAATGCTGTCAGATTTTAACACTTGCCTGCCCTTGCTATATGCATTTATAAAATATACTGTCTTCGGACCCACTAAAAGAAGGAATAACAGACCCCAAACCAATCATCAGCTGCTGTATAGATGATGAGGATCTGCAAGACTTGGTATTAATTTCAGTAGGTTAGATTCCATACCAAGTTGTCAGTGCAGAAAATAAAGAACAAAATATATCAAAACACTTGAGCATGTAAAATGTACTCAAATAACACTACTTTAGCAAACCCCTTAAATATAACTTTTATTTAAGAATCCCCTTTTGTTTCATTCAATTGCAGGACACTTGTGTGCTTACACTTAAACACTTGATTAAATACTGTGATGAATAGGCATGACCTGATAAACGTGGGCCAATCACCTCATTCAGAGTACAGAAAAAGCTCAAATTCTAACATCCCAATTATTTATTAACAGTAAAAAATCATTGGGGTTTTTCTCTTCTGGTGATATCACAGCAACAAAATGAAGTTACAGTATGTATGTATGTACAAAGATTTCCAAGGTGACTAAATGAGACTTTTTATAGAATACCTTTGTAAGAGTACTGGTAAAAGTGAAAAAGGTGATCAGAAGCTCATTTGTTTCAAAATGTGGATTTTTTCAGACTATTCTCTGGATAAAATTTTGGTTGTTTTTTATACCATTGATTTACTAAGTGAGTTTACATTGGAATAGAGAAGATTTAAAGGACAGTTTTCATTTATGGTTTGAAACACATTATCCAACTGTTTCTCCCACAGTTATGTTTCTCTCTTGACTTTGCTTAACCCACAGTTTGCATCTGTGGCAATAAATATCAAATTAAGGAAAAAAAAAAGTGAAGGAAACTCCATTCTAGTAATTTGATTTCTCTGGAAATAAAGCGGTGGATTACTAGAATCTAATTTGGAAGTGATGAAGTGCATGTGATTGCCAAGTAATTATTTCTGCACAGTCCTTTTCCATGGGGACAACAGAATTATTGGACACTATGCAGTGTTAATGATGCCATGGTCTGACATTCGCACGAACAGGCAGAAACACTGGTCTTTTGAGTACATTTTGTGACAACAATTTGTATAAGTCCAACAATCTGTATTAATATGTGCAAGAAAATCAGACTGCATTAGCAGCTTTTGTTGATGTTTTATTTTTGCAGAATGAAACCCAAAGTTGACCTCATGATCAGAATTTAAATTTATATCCTAATTCACTTGCAGAAGATGAATATGTATGGTGGAGTTGTAGAAAAAATGTTGCAGGTATGAATTATGGAACATGTTCAATTAAATATAATCTTGTTTGTAAAATATTCTGAAAGCTTTCATAGGCACTGGTAAATACAAAAATCATTGTCCTGGGTCCATGACTGTTAAACATAACTATACTGCAGTTCTGAGAATATTTTAATTACGTTTCAGACTTATTTCAGATGCAACTTTTACTAATCTAAAAGAATGAATTTTCCTTCAATACAAATCATAAAATTGTGTTGTTAACTACCAGAAGAAAAGATGAAGAAGAATCCCTTTTTAAAGCAAGGAGTTAATCCTGCTCTATTCTGAGAGCATTGCATTATTGATGCTGCTTCAGAAGGACTGAATTTTTATAACATTTGTGTGTGATGGGGTCTTTACTTGGAGGCAATAGTGCTGTGATTGTTCCCAGTACCCCAGCTGCAATGATACCATAATGTGGAAAGCAGTGAGCAAGCATCTTACCAGGATTTGCTCACATTCTGCTAACTAGAATAACATAACTGAGGTTGCAAGGGACCTCTGGAGGCCACATAGTCCAATGCTTCTGCTCAGAGCCAACCTGTTCTAGTGTTCTGTCTTACCACCCATAGTGGTAGCTATAATGGTGCTCATTTTAGTTGTTTGTTACCAACCTAGTCAATACCAGCTTTGAGCAAATACATAATCATCTCTAGAAATTTTTAAAAGCAACAAACCAACAAACTCACTACCAAGAGCAACAAAAATGATGTCGGAGTCCACAATTTCTCATTCTGCCTTAGCAATCTTAGATCAAAACCAGTACCAGGTAGAGATAAACCCTACCTCTGCTAATATTGGTCACTACCATAGTTTAGAAGGTTTCCAAAAGGAAAAGGGAAAGTTTAAAGAGGTATTTTCCTCTAAAATTTCTTTGCTGTAAGTTATGATAAGTTAATAGATGCTCTCCTATTACTTTAGAGGAGTTGGAAATGATGCTGGGTATGATGGCTATAAACTTTAGAATAGCCTCTGTGTACTCCAGCTGGCTTGAGGCTTCTCTGTTTAACACCTACTTTACCAATAAGATAAGAAATGGTTTTATGAGGCTGCTTCATGCCTGTACCTGCTTCTTCAACGGTCATTTTTGATAGGAATGGTTGGACTAGAAGATCCGATGGGTCCCTTCCAACCTGATTGTTCTATGATTCTATGATTTATTCAGCTTATAGAATATAAAATAATTAAAGATTGTCTTGAACAAAGCTCTAGTCTGTTAACAGGGAGCTCCCAAACTTTATTTCCAATAGAAAATAGCCACTGACTTTTATAGTAGCATCCTATGACTCACACAAAATTATTTTATCACTGGACAGAAGGCATCTGTAAAGGGTACAAAGCTTGGCTAGTTCGGTGTCATGAAATCCCCCTACATTTTTAAATATTTTCCAAAGTAGTGACATTTGCCTAGCTGGTTTTTTCCTTATTTTTCTCTTGAAGGGGTAGATTTATAGACCCTGGTGTTCATTTGCAGTCTAATCCCATGACAAGGCAAATATAATAGCAACTCTATTTCTCAGGGTTTTTACTCCAGGCAGGGGAAGTCACCTCCTCCCTTTTGAATGACAGTGTATGGTGATGCCAAAAGAATCTCTGAAATAGCTGGCAAAAATAGTGTGGTAAAAAAACCTGCAAATGGTAAACTAGAGATTAGAGCTAATTATAGTAGGGATATGTATGGTGTGCATTAATACATTAAAGTTTTTTCTGATGTGAAGCTCAGTCTATATCAGACTAAGATTTACTAATCCAAAAATTTGTTTTTAAATATCTTTTTTTCCCTGTCTGTATATACTAAAGAGCTGATCTTGCTTTGCTGAAGTCATTGGGACATGTTATGACAGAATTTTCTAAGCAATCCTTAAAGCTGCAGCTGCCAAGACTCGCATGTAATTGTTTTACACATGCATTTGGAGAATGGAATTTCAACTGCGATCTGCATTTAGAAAGGCAGATTCAGAGTAGGCTGTACAATCATGTTATGCTTAGGTCATGCAGCAAGGTGTAAGAAGTACTGTAGGATACCATGGTCTATTTCTCATTAATGAGATGAGCCACTGCATTGAAGTGACAAAGGAGCAAACTTTATAACTACCAGTCATAGATCTTATTGCGGAACATCCTGCTGCTTTTGCTGTTACGGGATTAAAGAATAATCGCAGTGAACAGAATGACAGGCAAGGGCAAGTGGTTTTTCTTTAAAATATAAAAATAACAATGATATACTCGAAGAATTGAAAACAAAAACAGCTGAACTACTTTTGGATTCTGGAGGAATTCGGAAAAAGTTACTTAGTCCTTTTTCTGAGTCTCCTTCATGTTCTGCTTCCAGTCTGTGGCTGGAAGCAAAGTACTCCAGGCAGTTCTTGGCCTCCAGAAAAATCAGCAGTAATACTCCATCTACCAAACTTCAGGAAAATGTATGCAGCTGTCTCAGTTAGGAACCTCTCCTTCCATGACCCTTTATATTGCCTGTGGGGAAATGAGAACTTCAGAGTTGATTCAGTTAGAAAATGAGCGCACAGGCTCATATATAAGGGTAGAGGTTGTCAGTTCTCCAAAAATTAGGTACTGTGAATGCTACCTAAGTGACACTTTCCATCTCATTTCTCCTGAGGCTAGGAAAAAAACTAACAACTTTGTAATTACAACACTTGAACTTCAGTTTCTGAATGACTGGGATCAGATCCTTGTCATGCGTATCTGCCTTCACTGAGAAAATAAATTGCAAAGATAGTATGCTTTTCTTCTTGCATATCTATTCTGAGGATTAAGGCAGTGAATAAGGAATATGCAAGAAGCAGAGAAATGTAACCTGAACACGTGCCTAAGACTTGCTACCTAGTTGCTAGCATAGTAAGAAAATGAAATGTTAGACTTGAAAATGAGTGTTTTAGATGAAGCTCTGCAAGAAGAAATTTATACTTTTCACTTTTGAGAGACGTTGCAGGGGTTAAGAATATTTTTCAGCTACCATTTTCTCATTTGTTTAAAAAGAAATATCTAACAAAGTTCCTTGCAAAGCCATTGCAAAACTGCGGTGCAACAGCATATTCTGTCTCTTCCACCTGAGGAATGTGATAGGAACTGTATTTTAATTTAAAACCATTTTAAAATGGTTATATGTTACATTCCCTTTCTCTACAATTTGTTAAGTATGAGCCTAATATTAAAATCAAGATTTTAAGTGGATTTAGAATGCTTTTTATCAGCACAGAGATTGCTTATGTCTCTCACTACTTGAGCTGCTTTCTTGTCAGAGATACTACCTCCCCTCTTCCACCTGCTTGCCATCCACTGTGGGAACATTTTACACAGAAGAAGGCCTTGAAACAGAGAACTGACAGATAAACAAAGACCAGCTGGGAGGAATGCAGCAACTAGTTCAGTGGGAGCCAGTACCAGCTGAAAAAAAAACAATTAAAGAGAACTATCAACATAGTTAACTTTAGTATAACTTGGTTTCTTAGCATGTGCAGTAGTTTAACCAATAATATGTTAGTAATAGCTTTATGGACAGCTAACTTGAGCCAATAATACACTGTAGATACCCTCATGGACACCCAGTTATGTACGAAAAGGATTTCTAAAGAAACAGCTAAGCTCAATAAATCGAACACTCGTTGATAATACTGATCTCTGCATTTGATTCCGTGATCTCCCATCAACACTCTACACTGTAACCTTACCAGGGAAGAATGGTTCCTCCCTTCCATCTTGCAGAACCCACTGTATTTGTGTGTGTTATTGCAACTAATAACAAGTAATCATTATTTTTAATTTTACATAACAAAGCCATATTCTTATGAATAAGTAAACTAACAGAAGGACAGGGTACTTGAAGCATTTGATGTTAGCTAATTCTCCTTCCACTTATTATATGAAAAGTAAAAAAAGGCCAGGACTATGTATTTTGGAAAATCTCGCTCTTGGTATGGTAGTCGAGATCCAGCGCAGTATTAAGCCTGCCTCTCTCAACATTAGCTCAAAAGTGGAGAGTCCAACTTTTTGGATGATGGCAGCTGTACAAAAGGAAATAATTGTACTGCTTAATTCAGTCTACTTTGGACATGACTTAGATGTTCTGTGTTATTCTTTTTACCCCTAGCCCAGGTACTTGACTAAATGGAACCCAGAATGCTTTACATATAGAAAAGAGAAGTTCAGGAACTACTAAATATTTCAGAATCCTTTGTTGGCCAAAAGTTCTTACTCTGCCTCAACGCTGTAAGAATAGAGACGGTTTTAGTATCATTGTTTCCCCTACTCTGCAGAAATGCTTTTAACAGCGCTGAGGAGGAATCAACACTTTTCTTTGCTGTCCCTGGAGAGTCTAGCTGCTACAGTGAAGGCACAAGAAAAGCTACTATTGGGAACATCTGCAAACACTAATCAAATATATCATTATGAGAAAAGCAACATTTACCAAAAGATCAATGAAAATACTTTGAGAGCCCATTTTCTACCGTCCCCATGTCAAAGCTGGAAAGGATCTCCAGTGTCTGAGAGGTGGTTTAAATGGATTTTTTCTTTGTTTCTGGCCTGAATCTTTACGCGATTGCTATAAAGTAAAAGGTATTTTAAACAGAAAACTTAGACTGACTGTCCTAAGACTGAAAATTTGCGTTTTATAGAATTACATTTACAAGCCTGGTAGACTTATGAAATGCACTTTCTCAAGCCAGTTACGAGACTCTAATGGGTTAAATTAACCAGGCTGTATAAATATAAGCTGAACATATGGTCAGGCCCTCTGAGAGTTCTAAAAACCAAATGTCTGCTAAAACAAGTGAAGTCCAGCTTTTTGAGAGCGTGTTGTCAGCATGAAAAAAGCCCTCCTATTTACTACAATGAAAAAGAGGGAACATCCACAATTATTTCACCTCTCTGGTTGCACACAATGAAATGGGAGGAAAATTAATGTTTAAGTAGGGACAAAAAAGGCAAAGTGGAAAATCCATTTGGGAAACTGATGGGAAGAGTTTTGGGAGGTAGAAGAATTATTTAATGGCTGGTCTTGTAATGGCAAAGAAAGGAACTCTATAATGCAGTCCCTCAGACTGCTGCAGAAGTTTTAATTTCTATGAAAATTTTTTTTGTTTTCACTCCTCATTACAGCACCTCACAACTAATGAGATAAATGTAGCAAACCCCCCAGTCTTTTAAAATGAAATGTCTGTTTGAAAATTCTTAACCATTTGTTGGACTGTAAGTTTTAGAACTGATCAAAGATATCAGAAGTTTTCAAGATGTTTGAAGGATGATAAAATAAATGCCTGAACTATGACATCCATATGATCTCTGAGTAAAAGATATTTTTATCTCTTCTTTCATTCATTGCAAAGGAATACTTTCAAGCAAAAAAGTGCTAGTGTGGATCTTTCTTTTATTTGAAATCAGTTTTGACCTAGAAATTTTTATTTTACTTTTAACAGCAACATCCATTGCTCTGAAAACCTATTTGACAAAATAGAAGTATTTCTCCCAGTGTTCTTGTGTCACTGTTCTCACCTAACTTATAAACTGAAAATCAGTTTAAGTTGATAGTGATTGAGTACTCTAGAAGTCATAGGTCTTCTAAACAATAGAGAATTAAGTCTATATTTCCTTATTGGATTTTAATCTACGAGAGAAAATTACTACCATTTTGTCTCTATGTTGGCAGTTTGAATGGAGGCTTAAACAAAGCAGTCAAGGACACAACAGCCTGTTGGGAATGAAGCATCCCTTTAGTGTCCTTTCCTACACATTCCCTATCCTCTCCAAGCAGTTACTAAGATATAAGGACAGCAAAGCGAGTTTATAAAAGTACTATTTTAAAGTTGTGTTTGATAAAGAAAGATTTCACTTACCCTCATAAACAAATTATTGTCTGTGTGGGGTGAATCAAAGCTAAATAATGTAACCAAAAGTATTTTGCTGCTTATAGCTGATGCTTAATAATATTATTTTTTTTCCTTCCAGAGGACGTTTACTGATGATACTTTCAGTGATTTTGTCTGCTGACATGTAAGTAATATTTGCTTTGCTATATAAAGACCTCAGGCAACAAAAAGCATTTTTTGGTAAACGAAACAAAAAAAGCCCAAACAGCCCTTCAAATAGACAACAACCCCTAAAACTCCTTGTTATTAATATTTTACTTATTGCAATCTATCATTATTTGACTAAGTTTCACTCTTTCCCATGACAATTACTGAAGATAAAAGTTATTTCAGACTCTAAATAAAATAATTCTTACTTTTTTGGCTTTAGTAATTTCATTACCAAGAGCTGGTCAAATCATTATGATAATTTTAGCTCACTCAGACCACTGTTTTAAAAACAAACTATTACTCTAAATATCAGAATCTTCTCAAGGTCTTTAAACCAGTTTGAAAGTAGCTTATACTAAGTAATATGTATGTGTTTACCGTTATGACAAAATAAGGTGATAGCAAAACAATGTGGAGATAGTCACAGGGAAGTCTTTGCTGTCCAGTTTAACATCAGTCTACTTAATAGCTGGGAGATGCTTCTGAGTTAGCCAGCTTTAGTGGGCCAACATGAAGTTTATTCTCTATAATTTGTGGAGAATTTTCCTACTGCTTTTACATCAGTAAGTGAAATGAATCTGATTCAATTTTGTCAATGCTGCATTTTTTGGAAAAAGAGGAGTGGACTAAACTGACTTGTTAAGTAAGACAAAACCTAGAAAACAGCAGATAAATTCTGGCCTAATTCCTAATTCCTCTGATAGGTTTTAGAGTTTCAGGACATAGAATGGATGACCATAAAGGCCAGGGAGGGTCATGGATCAGTAGCTTTATCTTTTGTTCAAGTCTTTCAAGGCTTGGAACTCTACAGTCTACTTTGATCAGCTCTACTTGTCAGAATGAAAGGGGGGAAAAAAAGTTCGAGAAAGTAATATTTATCTACGATGATATCACATTTGGGACTCACGAGGGTCATGCCATCAGGTTTTGATTTCAATATGTTGGGATGAGGACCTTTTTCGTCTTATAAACACCGTAGCTGCATGGTTGTTGTGCATCTGTAGATTGTTTTTCTGGAGACAGCTACTTCACATCAGAATTTAATAGTTTAAATGAGGGATTATTTGGAGTATGTGTACCAAATACTTGGTAAGTGTAGTTCTTAGAAAATACCATTTTCCATATTCACCCAGCCAAAGCTGTGACTGTACTTTTTCCAATTAGAGCATACGAATGGTCATTTCCATCAGGCATATTGGCAATTTCAAAGGTCACATGATTTACAACAACTATTTCATTCATTAGGTTGATATAAAAATCAGGTGCACACAACTCTGCAGATTAATGCAGTTTATCAGTCACACTCAATGAAAATTTACAAAGTCTGCGATAGACTGTGTTATTCCTATGAAAATAGTAAGTTATCTCTAGGTTAGGCTTTTCAGACTATTTATTAGCTCTGGGCCAAATTTCATTTTCAATTAAATGAGTATAAATCCCTGTATGTATGAATGAGTCATTTAAGGCCTTTAATAAATGAATTCTCAAGTTGTCTTCAGTTCACATTCACACTGTGTGAATAGCACTTTAAAAAATTACTTTCACTTTTATTTTTTTAATCAAATCTATTCTTACTTCTGAAGTACTTGGAAAGCTCAAGCTTTTGGCTGGCATTGAATATCAATAAACCAGACCTTCTTCCAGTTATGCAAAAACAGACAATTTGCCTTGCATTTCAACTTCTGCATTGGTTCTCATGGAATTGGTCCTGGAATTATGTGAATTCTTGGTGGCTCAGTAGTCATTTTTTAATGTGGTTTCTTTTCAACCAGAGACTTCTACATTCAGCCTAGTGATGGTGTGTAAAGTGAAATCATTGGAAAATTTGCAATAAGCATGTAAGCCTGACTTTAGTGCTTCAGAATTTTGCTCTGCATCTCTCTCTAGTCACCTTTTCCTAATGCTGGTCTGTAAATAAAATCTGCTTCTAATATTTATAGTAGGGCAATACATAAAATCACAGAGTCATCGCATGCTTTAAATTGGAAGAGACATTTAATGGACATCTAGTCTAACTCCCTTGCAGGACCTTAACTAGATCAGGTTGCTCATAGTCCCATCCAACTCGATCTTGGATGTTTCCAGGGATGGGGCTTCCACTCCTAACCTGGGCAACCTGTGCCAGTATTTCACCACCCTTGTAATAAAATATTTCTTCCTTATATTCAGTCTAAATATACCCTCCCTTACTTTAAAACCATTACTGCTTCTCCTGCAACAACTTCAAGAAATTCACAAACATGACTCACAGTATGTTTGTAATGTGACTCATTCAAGTTTTTAATGGAGAGCATTACACCTATTCTTAATACCAGAATAATAACTTGAAATGCAGTACTATTCAGAGATGCCAGTCTGCATCACTCTGACAGGCTGAATTAGTGACTAGAATGATTTAGTTTCCATAATGACCAATTTTGTCTTTTAGACAATGTAAGGAATAGATCTTGCAAGAGTTCTCTCCCAAAACCACTGCCAGGTGTGAATTCTATAGTTACATCTGCCTTAATCACAGAGATAGGGTTAGAATTTATTTCTGTGAAAAATTGATCCTAGGCCCTTTCCCTGGGTCCTTCTTTGATTTCTTGACTCGCCTTTTCTCGTTTTCCCCTCTTATACACACCTCCAGCAATCAGCCAGCCTGGCCACTTTTTCAATGGCTTCACTTCCCTTTGGTAGAGCCTTTGGAAGGAATGTTCGCTTAAGTCAGTGACAGAACTGATGTAGGTGTGAATGTGGCTAAGATTTCTTTCTCTTTTCAAGATTATTGAAAAAAAAAATTCTTTCTGAAATCATTAATGTCCATGTTAAATACTTCGCTGTGCCCAAAGAGTCTCTCTTGGGAAACAGGCATATCTGTATTTTCCTATTAAAAGCCCAAATCCATTTTCCTGCAAAGTCAGTGTACATGTGTAGATAACATTTGTTTTTAACTCATTTTTAATGGAGTAAATAGCCTGTGGTATGCATTATAGTTTTCAAATTTTGTCGATACACCCACAACAAATTTTTGTATTTTTTTATGGTGATGTATTTTTCATGGCATGTGTAAGAAATACTCTTCATTGCATGGATTAAAATTTTGGGTTACACTTAGGAAGTGGCATATTGCTAATGGCATAGTAGAATACTTGTTTTTTACAGAAACAAGCAATGAGTCGGGGTATTCAAATGGCCATTGATCATTTCTCCATGGAAGTTACTGGGGTGATACAGCAGGGAGCATGGAATACTTTGAATAATCTCTTTTCAGTAATGACACAGAAGGGCAAGCTTCCTAGGCAACCTGTATTACACATCTAGAATCAACATAAACCCATCCTGTTATGCAGGAAGGTGTAGAGGGACCACACAACTCACTGACTTGCAAATATGACTGTGATAAATTTGCACTCTTTTTTTCATATGCTGAGACAACACTAGTTGAAAATCTTTGAGGACAAGCGTATAATTTTTCCTTTCATACTAGACCCTCCTAGCATTAGGATTTTATTCTGCATATCATCCTCCTTTTTCTGCCAATATTTAGCTTTTCAGGTATAAAGAAAAGTATATTTCTTTTAACAAAACTAAGAGAACATTAAAAATAATAAGATAGTAGTGATAGAGAAAAATTATTCCATACGCCCCCCAAAACCATTCAGAGTTTTAAATAACATGTTCAGATTTTCTTCTGAAATAATTTTGTGAAGCATGCCCAGTGGCTTATAATTTCTGTCTGCAAGCCTCTGCATACAGCTAATACATATGTTAAAATGCACACAATGCATCTCACTTTCCACTAATGAGATTTCAAAATCCATCCTGATTTGCTGCTGTTTACACAGGGAAATTAAAAAATTGATTGGTTACTTCCTCCCCTGGATTTCTCCACCTTGCCTGGCCACTCACCGTGGCTAGGCAACCACGCAGCCCCTTTGGAGCAAGAAGCAGACTTTGTAGCAGCAGGGGCTGTGAGGAAAGAGGCTCTGGGATCAATTAAAATGCCAGGCTTTTCCAGGCAGGTTTCCAGAGCATCTGTGCATGATTCCACATAAATTTAGGGAATTCAGGATCAGACAAAGGTAAACATTTCCATGCTTTGCTTAGTATTGAATTAAAATGAGGGGATGGAATATGACAAGACCATTCAGACTGAAACTGTGTTTACAGTCTCCATTTTATTTATTTACATCCAGTTGCTTTGTTATTGCACATACGCCATAACTATAGGCTATTGGAGTCATTGTTTGGGTGTGCAGTATATCTGGAAGTTTAAATCAAAAAGCTCTTGCTGTTGTGAAATGGTATGTGAAAACGTACATTATCTTAACAAAGAGCTGATTTTCTTTACACATCATATACTTTTGTCTATACGAAAAAAATCTCTCTCAAAAAAAAAAGACAAAATCTCTGAAAGAAAATATTTTTCTATTAGTCATACACTCAGACAATTCTGGTATTCTATATTCTGGCAGACAGGTTCGATATCCAACCTCCTGGCCAGCATGCTCTAAGTGCAGCTGCTTAGAAAAGCCCTTTTGTGTTTTGAAGTAAGCAACAAAACCTTTGCAGCCAATGAAGGATACTGTCTTGTCTTTACCTCTGCATCTCAACAATGCTCTGTTCCTGGAAGAAAACAGGCTTTGTTTCTTTGCTGCATAGAGCAGAGCTCAAGCCCCTCCAGCACTGCAGCTCTCTGCAGAAGAGATCAAGGTGAAGAGATAGGCACCACCTTTTGTTGCTCAGTATAGGTGGGGAACAGAAGCAGATGTCATAGGGAAGTGATGGGATACTGCCACTCAGCTCAGAGAAAGCAATGCCTACGTGAATAAGCAATTCAGAATGAGGGCAAACAACACAGGAACAGACGTTTAATTAACAAATGATGCAGTGTTGTGTAGAAACGATCAAGACAACACTCCAGTTAAATCCGAAAGGTTAAATCAAACCAACTGGCATACAGAAATTCATATAAAAAAGAATAGTTCAGTGTGGAGAAAATCAAGTTTGCCTTAAAATAAAGCCTAGTAATGTGAAGACCATGTCTGTAGATCCCTTATGCTACAAGATTCCGAGATGTATCTCCAAATAATATAATTCTTTAAATAATATAGACTGGGAATTTCAGAATTCCTTGATGGAATTCAACCCTATCAGTCACCTTTCCAACCTCCTTCAAAGTTTCAGCTGAAATTGTTTTACCACAACACATCATCCCATGTCCAGAGACTACAAATGAACCCAGAGCAAGATTTCTAATTAAATTTAACCTGCTGAAGTAAGTTTGCTGAGAGGGTAGTGGTCTAGGTTGCTCAGAAACATATATGACATGTCACAAGTGTTATTGTTCTATAAAATGAACTGTATATAAAATGAACTGTATATTTAGGAAAGGAGAGAGCTGTATTAAGCCCAGGTGCAATTTTGCACAATTTTGGTGCTGTTAGGAGAGCAGGAGACAGACGCCAGTAGGAGAGGAGGAAGAACAGTTTCTTCCAGATTGCATCAGTTTATTTTGTGCTGCTGCTGCCTTCCCAAGACTAGATCATAGATCACATCTACTGCCAGCAAACTTCTTCGGCTTGAGAAAGGCAGTGTCTTTCTTGCCTGAATACAGATTTGTGATCTTTTGAAATCTGTGATATTTCTTTACAGCAATGCCTTTTTGAAGCAGTATGATGTCCATTTTTTTCCCCAGTAGTCCAGATATGTATGGAATTGCTGGCTTTTGATTTTTTCAGCACTGTCATGTGGCTTTCCAGCAGCAAACCTGCTTTGCAACATTATAGAATTAGTTTTCTCAAGCCATAGCAAAGTGCTACCTTTTGTTTGATGCTCTCAACTGGATAATAGTAGGTTTGTCAAAATGCAATGTTAGCATCATGGCAAGCTTACAAAGCTCATCTTACCTTGTTTTTAGTTCTTAATGGTTAAGTGCTCATTAAAAATATGCTGAAAGCATAAAAATAAATTGCCTAACCCTTCAGATGAGTACATATGTGTACCTTGTATCATACAGCTTAACAGTTACTTTGATGCTGTTTTCACAGGCTGGGTGAATATACCCAAAATGTTAGCATCAGATTACAAATGCAGACTTCAAAATCCTTCATCTCTTCTGCTTGTGTGCCCTGCTTTGTGTGCCAATTATATATACTTAAAGGACAAATCACAACCTTAACAGAAAAAAATTTCTGTGAAATAGCTCATGGATCAGGAAATTGAACTAATTTCACTGTTGAACTAGTGGCCTTTGCAAGTGACTAACCTGGTAACTTCTGGGTTTCCCTTTCTTTTCAGAGAGGAAAAAAATCATTTATTCTGCCTTTCCAGAGAATTTTCAGGATCTCTTCAGGTTGCCATATTTTCTGATCTGGGTGACAATATCATTAATTCCTACCATGTTACCCTTAATCCAAATGCTTGTTGAGAAAACAGCCTGATCCATCCTCTCCTTAACCTGGGTAAAATCTTGATTCATATGAAAAGGCAAAACTGGAAAAAAAGGATACTGACTTCTTTGCAGTTTCTTTAGACCCAGTTCACCATCTGCTGCTGTATTAGTTTTTGGTAAGAAAAGTAATTTTCTAAGCCTAGTAGATTCTCACACACGTCCTTACCTGTTTTTAAAATCAGCACTGTTCTGTGTACCAAGTGAAGTGCACAGTTGCTGTAGAGTGGCTTTACATAATGCCTCATTTGATTATGATTAAAACTGAACTTTTCCTCCAAATGCTGGGAGAGAATTGCCTAGAGCAGCATCTGTATGCATGTTAAACAGTAATTAACACATTGAGTTAACACCTCGGATGGTGTATGGTGACTGCCTCCCTTCTTCTGCAAATACAACTGTTGTCTTAATATTTCAGGTAATGATCACTTTCTTTCAAAAAGTATAAAAATATAATATAAACATCTAGCCAGCACTTTTTATACCTTAAGTATAAAAAAACTGAATTCCAAATTGCAAAATGTGCGTTTAATTTTAGACTGAAATAATAACATTCACTTTTATTGCTTTTATTGCATAATTCTTATAAATTAAAACACTTTCTAATCTCTGTTATAGGAACAGTCACATATCTGATATTCCTTTTACACAAAATGTGCCCATAATCAGGGAAATCTGTGGATTTTGGGCAGCATAATAAGAGTTCCAAGCTTGTGGTGGCTGCTGTTTTGCCATATGTGGTTCAGGGGGACACAGTCTTTGCCTCAGCCCTTCTGCTTCTCCTCCTGGCTCTCCCTTTGTGAACTGACAGGATATTGGAGTTGACAGGGTTTCCACAGGACTGAAGCCAATGGAAGCACCAAAGGGCCTGCATGAAATATATACGTTTGTTTTGTTGATAGTGGGCCATCCAGCTTGGAAAAGGAGATTTTAATATCAGCTTAGAGTTCTTCTCAAGCATACAAATTAGAAAGGAAATTGCTCTAAAACAAAAATATGACTATTTTAGGCAAAGACTGTGTACCCAGAAAGGGGGAAGAGGAAAAGGTACAGCATTAGTCTTGAACATCTCTCTTTGACTGTTACAATTGGGCCTGGCTCCTTGAGCCTTTGGGCTACTTTGCACTGCTTCAGTGATGCCAAGCAGCCTCTGACCATGCCACAAGAGGATTCCCCAGGCTGGGGAGGATCCTCAGGTGGCACAGAACCTTTCCCAGTTGTACCAGGGAATCAAAGTTCTCCCGACACATCTTTCAAACCGCCAGTCATACAAACTGCTTTAACAATTTAGGGGGAAAAAATCAGACATTCCTGAATGTTCAGAGGAAGAATGTGTATGTATGTTTTTCAAAGCATGCTGTTCAGTTTAACACATGCAGTTCCCGATAAAAGCAGTGGCGTACTTGGCCAAAAACCTTAGCAGCTCTTTGAAAATTTGCCCTAATGTGAATAACCATAAAGAGTATTTAAGTGCAGACGAATACACTTCTAGTGCACCAGCAATTGTAAAAATAAAATGTCTCCTGCTGCTGCCAATGCATTACCCTGAAAGATTACTACAGCACATGTGCTCACAAATGCAGCACAGATATAGTCTAAACTTGGCTTACAACAGCAAACCACAGTAACGCTTTCCAAGAAGTGGTTTAATGGTGTTGGCCTTAAAGGTTATTCATACTCTTGGCAGATGACCCAAATAACAGAATGCTGTGAGCACACAGGCTCATTGCAAACAGAGCAACCATGGCTACTCTGCTCTCCATTGTGGACTCCATGCACCACCCAACACGGCATCTAATCCTCTTGTGGGCACTTGCTCTGGGCAATGGCTGTGCAGCTGTTTTCTCTAAGCTTTGTGTTTTCTGAGATGTTTCATAGTGCAACTCTTCTGCTCATGTTCTCTTCTACAAGGAGTGAAAGAGGAGTTGGTAGGAACATCTGCCGGTGGCATTGGCTTTCAAATTCCTCCTCTTGGACTGCAGAAAATTGTTCATTCAAGCATGAGTTCTCCTGTAGGTCCAATGTTGTTAATGGTGGTGGTGAGAACCAAAGAACACACATTCTATCACTTTACTTTGAAGTTCATAAAGGCCCTGAGAGCACCATAGACTTCACTTTTGTAGTTAGCACCTCCTCTGTTAAATATGCTTTAATGGAGAAGAAAAAAAAAATTTCCATTCTGTATCAAAGCACCACAAGAACTTCTGAAGCTTTATTAGCTAACTGTACCTTGAGGGAAAGGGGTTTTGTTTGGTTTTGTTTGTTTGTTTCTCAATTTGGAAAGCTTGATGCAGTTTGAGGAAGAAATATGAGCAGCAGGACACAGCTGCATTTCTTCAGTTATGACAGCTGATTGTTTCAGGTTGGACTAGGTCATAAATTTGTGTAAATAAGAATATATTATCACAGCAATTCTGCACAGTGTTCCTCTGTGTTCCTAGAAAAACTCCTGAATGGATTTTCTCTGTACGTTCTGTTCTTATACTGCTCCTTAAATTTGTTTAACTGACTACCGTTGGCAGAATGTTTTGCCACTAGACAGACCATGGAAGGCAATCAGTGCTGCCTGGTGTGGGTTTTGTTCTGAATGTTAGTTTCAAGTGAATCTGTATGAATTATTAATTGGGAATAATACCTCCTGTTATCTTAGCTTTTTAAAATATATGATTTGTGAGTTGATTTCAGCTCCTGTGGACTCTCACTTGCTGGTAGTCACCAGATACAGATGCTCCCTACAAAAGGTGTTTAGTTTGTTGTTTATAAATTGTTCTCATAATGCACATACTAACAATTATTACATGCATGGAATAAATTTGATTTACAGCATGTAAGAGTGTGCTCTTTGGACACCTCTTATTAGTGGTATAGAAGTGGTATTTTAAGACTTCTTCCCCCTCCCCAAAAGATTTTCATTTTCAAAAGAAGGAGAAATGAGACAAGACCAAATAATCATAGAACGACTAGGTTGGAAAAGACTCACCAAATCACTGAGTCCAACTATTCCCACCAATTTCTAAACCATGCCCCTTAGTACCTCATCCACCCTCACCTTAAACACCTCCAGGGAACGCGAGCCAACCACCAACCTGGGCAGCCTGTTCCATAGCCTAATGACCCTTTCTGTGAAGAATTTTTTCCTTATGTCAAGCCTGAACCTCCCTTGGCAGAGCTTGAGGCCATTCCCTCTTGTCCTGTCCCCTTTCGCTTAGGAGAAGAGGCCAGCTCCCTCCTCTTCACAACCTCCCCTCAGGTAGTTGTAGAGAGTAATGAAATCTTCTCTCAGCCTCCTCTCCTCCAGGCTAAACAACCCCAGCTCTCTCAGTTACTCCTTGTAAGACTTGTTCTCCAGCCCCTTCACCAGATTTGTTGCTCTCCTCTGGACTCACTCCAGAGCCCAGAACTGAACACAGGATTCAAGGAGAGGACTCACCAGTGCTCAGTAGAGAGGAAGAATAACCTCCCTGGACCTGCTGGTCACACCGTTTCTGATACAAGCCAGGATGCCCTTGGCCTTCTTGGCCACCTGGGCACACTGCTGGCTCATGTTCAGTTGGCTGTTGACCAACACTCCCAGATCTTTCTCCTCCAGGCAGCTTTCTACACAGACTTCTCCTACTCTGTAGCTCTGCATAGGGTTGTTGTGCCCCAAGTGCAGGACCCAGCATTTGGCCATGTTAAATCTCATCCCATTGGACTCTGCCCAACGGTCCAGCCTGTTCAGTTCCCTTTGCAGAGCCTCCCTACCTTCCAGCAGATCAACACTTCCGCCCAGCTTAGTGTTGTCTGCAAACTTGCTAAGGGTACACTCAATGCCTTCATCCAGGTCATTGATGAAGACATTGAACAGGACTGGACCCAGCACTGAGCCCTGGGGAACCCCACTTGTCACTGGCCTCCAGCTGGATTTAACACCATTTACCACCACTCTCTGGGCCCGGCCATCCAACCAGTTTTCCACCCAGGAGAGTGTGCACCTGTCCAGGCCAGAGGCTGACATTTTCCATAGCAGAATGCTATTAGAAACTGTATCAAAGGTTTTACTAAAGTCCAGGAAGACCACATTCACAGCCTTTCCCTCATCCAAGAGTCTAGTCACTTTGTCATAGAAGGTGATCAGGTTAGTTTGGCAAGACCTGCCTTTCATGAACCCATGTTGACCGGGACTGTTCACCCGATTCTCTTGTATGTGCTTCATGATAGCACTCAGGATCACCTGTTCCATGACTTTCCCTGGCACTGAGGTCAGACTGACAGTCATTCAGGACCACTGGAAGATGATGGAAAGGGGTTTGGCAAGCACATCTGCCAGTTCCCTCAAAACTCCTGGGTAGACTCCATCCAGCCCCATAGACTTGTGGAAGTCTAGCTGGGCATGCAAGTCTTTAATCACCTCCTCTTGGAACACCTATCCCATTTTTTTAGTGAGTGAATGAAACTGAGAATACTGAAAGTACCTTTACCTTTCTTGATTCATAAACTGGCTCTTGATTAGCCAGCCCACCAGTTCCAAGAAATTTATGAATAATGAATCAGAATCGGCCAGAAAAAAACCCCCAACAACCAAACAACTACCTAGCGAGATTCAGAATGGGCATTTATGAATGAAGGTTTAGTTGTTTTTTGCAGCATTTGATAGATTTTTTTGAGCAGCACGGCATTCATTTCACATGTCAAAATTCATGTAGCTCTGTAATGAATTATTTCTCTTTTCTCTCTATGCTTGTTTTATGTGAAGTTCCATGCTATACTTAGAGCTCAGGTATCTCTTATGTTGTGTAACCACTGGGAATGTAAAGATTTTGTAGTTTCCATGACATAGATCCACAAGCCAAACAAATGAAAGCATCAGTTTTGCAAGCATTGCCTCTGCTCATGGTCATAATGCTGGTTTTCACAATGGCAATGCACAGAACGTTCAGAATAGAGCCAAGACTTCACTTAGAGGTATCTAATTTCAGTCTTCACTATGGTTTCTGGGGTCTTAAAGGAATGAAACTACTCATGTATTCAGAGTTTTACATATAAAGAAGAGTTTACAAGATAAAGCTTTTTCATAACTCTGCTGTGTATGGTTTGTAGGTAACTTAAGTGCTGCCGTTTTTTTCAGGTCTTGCCTGATTTTCTATTCCATTTTCACTGGCATTTTTTCCCTGCATTGTTTTATCCTGCTGGAATATACTGGTCAAGAATTATTGAAATATAATTCAAGGGGATTAAAAATACATTTTCTTCCCAAAACAGGCTTATGCTAAAATGTCATATAAAAGAACCTCAAGACTTCACAAAACAGCTAATTTTAAAAGTTATTTTATTAATCGCCAAATAAAACATTAACTTAGCTATCATCCACGTAAATATAACTTAATAAACTGGACAAAGCTCCCAGTTGAGATCATGGCTCTATTTATACTGTCATGAAACAGAAAGAAAACCCCATGAGTTTCGATTTCAAAAAGTTTATCAATTAGTTAATGATTGGCTAGTTTCATTATCCCAAAAATTAGGAATAATAAATCTTTTTTCTGTGCACCTGGCAGACACAAGAAGTCTCCCTACTTTACTACAGAAAGAGAAGTCTCTTTGAGAACTTATAACAGCTAAACCAAATAATTAAACATTGACATAAATTCACACTTTAAAATGTCCTGAAATGGTTTAGAAGAAGCTCTGAGTATAATTTAAATTAATTAAAATGAGAATTTGGATTTTATAAAACATCCTTCATGTATAGATTTTGAAGTATTGTATAAAAAGTAACAAAATAACTCTCCTATTGTGCAGATGGAAAACAGGCAAGAGGGTAAGTGAATTGTCTGTAGTCAGAAGATGGACCACTGGCAAGGCTAAAAAGAGCAGATAAATTTGAGTCCTTCTCAAATCAATGTCCTACTCACAAAATCCCAATGCTCCATATGTTTTCCCACTATTTTATTTTTTTTATTTTAACCCAGATCATATCAGTGATCTAGTTCAGAACTCAGTCTTGCAAATCCTTACTGTAGCTGTCATGATCTGGGGAGCAGAAGTGAACCATGAAGATTGAAGAGAACGAGTGCTTTTCTAACATACCTTTGCTTCCAGAGGTATTAGAGCAGTGAGATACATTCTCAGTATTTCTAGGTATTTTGCTGCTCTAGCTCTGAAGATTTATTTTCTTGGTGAATAGGGACTGTGTAGTCATGTGGGTCTTCCTGAGTTTTTTTGGATAGTAATTGAGAACACACATGGAAATAATAGAGTAGATTAATATGTTTATTACCTGCACATGAAAATGCAAGATTGATATACCATGGTACAAGCTGCTTATTGCCAATTCTGCCAGAGACTTGGGCTCTCTCCTCATTTCAATTGTAACAGATTTTTTCAAATCTGGAAAATGCCTCAGCCTCCACCTTATTGTCTTCATGTGGCTGCAAGTCTAAGCTGAGCTAGTCTCTCCAATTTGCAGTAGGATGAGGTGAACTAATGCTGGCCTTTTTCCTCTAGACCCTTTTTCTGGTGACATTGGAAAGTTCTGGGAAATCCAGGGAGAAGCAACGTATGATAGAAGCTGTGGTTGAGCCTTCTGAGAAGGCCAGAGGCTTTCAGTAGCCTCTTGATATTGCATATAACTATGACGGGCATCCCCCAATATACTGTATTTCTCTGTATGTACCTTCTTCTTCACAAGGACCAAGTGTGACTTAAAGAATTGTGTTATTTTATATAAATAACGTGCCTCAAAAAGGCATAATATCTTGTATGAGAGTCAGTGTCTGATGACAAAATGCATGCATTGCTTCTGAATTTTCATATTTCTTGACTCCTGTGGAGAACATTATCTGGTGATTTGAGTACCAAAACATTTAGTCATCTTATTTTCAGTATCACTGTATCATCTTTTGAAGACATGTTACAGAAAGTCTGTACCATCTGTTACACTTAAAAGGACACATATTAGTCATCTTCACACCTTCAAAATGAACTCCATAAGCAAAGCAAAAAACATGGTATAGAATATTAACAAGCTGAGGATGATTTTCTATTTTATTCCAAGAGCCATTCCCTTCTTCCAAGTCCTTTCCCTGTCAGCCCTTCCACACAAGTACTTGCCTCCTCATGCTTGGACACAGAAGCAGGGAAGTTGTACTAAGTCCCTCTTTTCTCTCTTGGGATACTCCTTTCTCTTCTGCTCCAAGAGCACTGATATAACTAGTTTTCAAACTGACATGCCTCTGCTAAGTGTCCAGCAATAAGATGAGTCCACTCTTTAATAGCCTGTGAGCTTGCTTACACTGCAGTCACTGCATATCATTCTTGCTTAGAGAAAAGATAATGTAGATGGGTGTGGGTTTAGTTGGGAAATATGCTAAACTAAGACACATCCACTGATGCTTAAGTTCAAACAAGTCATACCTTCAGATTCCAAAGGCTGGTTTGAAAGCTTCTACTGCAGTTACACGATGGAGATTTTAGACTTTATGTACAAGATCTCCTGTGATATTGTTTTCTAATTATTTTATGGAGCCTTTTGTATGGATAATGATATTAATAGATGTTAATTGCAGTAATGGCCTTTTCTGCTACATTACTCATGCAAAAGAACTTTAGGTAATTCCCCTTCTCATTGTAGCCTGGAGAGTGAGTCAATGCCAGCTCCCATAGGTACCATCTAAAGCAGTAGAGGCAGGGGGAACCACAGAAACCAGGTAAAATTGCTTTGTTTCTAGTCCAAACTGTATTTTACCATCCAAAAGAAATACCTCATTAGGGAGTGTGAAAAATTACTCATATTCTCTGCTCTCTATCCTCACAAAGCTGCTGCATTTCTCTGACTAATTCTGAAAGCATGCTCACAAGACAGGCAACAATTTCCGACGTTGTGGGTTGAGTACTGGTAGCAAGATGCCACCACACACACAATGAAAGTTGGGCTAATTGTGTATTTACATAGAACTGCAACGTACTTTGAGTTCAGGACTTCCTCAAACATATTCGAGCAGCTAGTTCAGAGCCAGCAGAAGTCTACAAAGCCCTTAAGCTCCCATTTGACATCAGTATATGCCTAGGTAAAGTTGCACAGGTATTTTTAAGTCCTGTCTGGTTTCTGAAGTTATACACATCTACCTGAGGTATAGGAATGATTACTTCTGATGAATAGCTATAATTACTTCTAACAGCCTCAGAAATTATTGGTTTTTACAATGTTGTACTTTCAGATGATGATAGGAGCATGCATCAAACAGTCTGTACTTTCAGACAATGAGCGCATTTACAGGTCTGTGAACAAATTTGCTGCAAAAAGATATATTTATGCCCCAGTTCTCTTGTCTGCTCCCAAAAGATGAACTCTTGTGCCCTTGTGTAGGTTCTGTGTATCGCCTAAATTTGTCAAGTAAATTATTCATCATGAATTATTTCCTGATTGCAACATGTTACAAAAAGGCAACTGAAAATGACAAAGATCCTATACTGTGGTAGAATAAATCTAATCAAAGAGAACTGCCATATATCAACAACTTGCCGCAGAGCTTTCATAAAATTAATTTAAATTGATTGAAACACAATACAAGCAGGTGATGTCCTGTGGAATCCGAGCTGCAAAAATCTAGAGCAGTACATGTTAGTTGCTATTTTCTCTTATCTATGAAGGTTAAGAGATATTTCACCTGAGACATCTTACAAGTGATTAACTGAGATAACATGTGGGTTCGATCTGACTTTGGTAAAGCTACAAATTTGACAATAACAAATTTACATCTCTAGTTCAATTAAGTTGTTGACCTGTCATTCATCACATTGTTTCTACTCACTGCCAGTGAAAAGTTGGGTCAGTCCTTCAGGAGTGAATTTAAGTAAGAAAAAATGCCTTTCATGTTAGATTTCTCCTGACAACATTCATTTGGCTATACTGAAACCCTGACAATAACACATTCTTCTTAAGTGGTTTGGGGGTTTTATGTTCCTGTTATAATTGCCTATTGAATACGTTGTGACATACAGTGATACTTACAAGTAAATCATGGGAGAAGGAAAATGCCACTCAGTAACTGATAAAGTTATTAAGGCAAGCTGTTGAGTCAAATATAATGAAGTCTGTATTGATCAGCAATTAACAGAATTCCATCCTTTCTTACTTTATTATGTAGCAGTGGATGTCAAAATGTAGTCAAGCAACTTAAGTGTTTCAGAAATTGAAGTGGAAAAAAATGTTTATAGCGTATGAGCTACCTGATGGTTACACTTTTTTTAGCTGCATTAATTTATTTATTTATAGGAATGTGCTTCTTTGGAAGCAGTTGCTATTTTGCACCCATTTGAGAGTCAGCATGTTATAAACAAAGCTAGTTATTATGCAAATTAATATTAAGTGAATCTTTACTCCCTTTTCCTCCTACCTTTCTTTCACTTAAAGTGAAGAGGATTTGGAAAGCAAATAGCTTTTTGTGTATGGGGGAAATACAAAACATCCTATTTGAGTGTCTTAGCTATTTATTTTTCTATATTTTTCTGTGAAGAGCCTTGGTGATGGCAAAATGCACTTATGTTCTGCTGCCAACAAGTGTCCATACTTTCCCTGTGTATAGCATTCTCCTTTTCATCTACGGCAGGAAGGCTCAGACATTCCGCTGTGGAGTACACTCTCATCTGTCCTGTTGACAATTATTACTAAAGACACAATTTTTGTAGAGAGAGAACACATTTTTCCATCAGTTTTTCTTAATGCCATTTGCAAGTCAGGTTTCTATTGTCATCCAGGTTCCAAGTGAGTAAGCTGAGCCATGAGAAGGTTGACAACATGTCTTCTATCCTCAAGAACCTTATGCAAAGTGGTGGCATTGCTGAAATCACATTTTATTCCTGGCCATCTTTTTTGAAGGATTAACACTAGTTGTGTTATTGAGGTCTTCCAGTCAGGAGGGAGTGAAGGGCAAGGAGAGGAACATGTCTTGCCAGCAGAACTAATGGCTTAGGGCAAACAATTAAATAGGGAATAGCTTGTGTTTTTGTTTTGTAAGCCAAGATGTAACAGATAATGCTCCACAACCTCCCTGAAACTATTTCTGTAAGACTTTATTCAAAATAGTGCCAGCATTAGAGCATACAAGGAAAACGATCATTTCCTGCATGGATAGACAAGAGTGGGACTGGACTAGAGCAAACTTAATTTCTTTTAATAACAAATGGACATTTGGAAATTCTTTGTGTCTTTGTGTATAGTTTTGTTTAGCTCTTTTAGCCAAAGAGGGAGAGAAAAGTTAAGGAGGGAAACAACCTGACTTCCAAAGTCTTACCATCTTGTCTTGTTTCCATCAGTGAATTAACTTTAAATCTAAAACTCATAGTTTCACTGTGTGAGGACATTTTTTTCATTTGAGAGTCTAATCTTTCTTATTTTTGTTGAAACTCATTTCTTTCTAGGAAACCAGTAACTCAGTTAATTGTACAGGTCTGGGTTTACCACAGGGGGAAACATACATGTATCTGCACAGAAGTTTGGTCTATGATTATCTAAAGTGCTTTCAGTCAGAGCAAACTGTTTTTTCTAGCAGCTTGCTTGTCAGCCTTGACACAGTCTGATAAAAGGAGATTTCCAAATATATTAAAAAAGCTTAATCTATTCATAAATCTTATCATAGAATAACCAGGTTGGAAGAGACCCACTGGATCATCGAGTCCAACCATTCCTATCAAACACTAAACCATGTCCCTTAGCACCTCATCCACCCGTGCCTTAAACACCTCCAGGGAAGGTGACTCAACCACCTCCCTGGGTAGCCTTTTCCAGTGCCCAATGACCATGCCCCATCTTGTTTACTTATTTTAGATAAACAAAGAAATAGAAAGGCTTTTGCTTGTTTGCATACAGTCTGCTGTTTGTTGCCTATGTTGATGAAGAAAGGACTTGGTGATGTGGGCTGAGGCTTTGTTGTGCTTTGAAGAGAGGAGTCTTAAAGTTTATGTGTTGTTGCTTGGCTACAGCCCTTGCTTTTCACATCTGCAGGGGATAAATTGTCATGTTAGGGAAGGCAAAAAGTGGGGTTTTTTTGAAAGAACAATTTACATTCAGACTTTAAGGTGGGATTCTGAAGGGTTTCTCTTAAGCACGGATGTCTTTAGATACACTGCATTGTCTTGTTTTCCTCTGTTGCTGTACATCTTTATAGTGATGGCAGATGTTTATTGCAAGTACCTTCTTTTACGTATATACAGCCTCCATTTCCCTTTTCAATCTCTTGCCAGCATTCAATGAATCTACATATTATGAACTAGAAAAGTGTTCTATGTGACTGCTGAAACTGAGCCGACACCTGTGCTCTCTGCACTTAATGTTATAGCTCTGGCATTTATAACCTTATTTTGATATGAAGCAGCCAAGAAGAGAAAGCAGCCTTTAGAAACACATATAAAGGAAGATATAGCTAAACAATTATAACACGATATTGTAAATAAGAATATTTTCTGTATTAAAATTAAATTAATTTATTGTGCTTCCTAAGTCTTCTAGACTGGTGTTTACTTTCGGAAATGTGTCAGTGATACTTCTCTAAAAACAACCACTGTCCATTTTACTTCATGCAACTTCCTTTTGTGCTGTTTAGCGTCCTCTACACAGCAGGAATTTCTATGTCCCCATCTAGATAAGGAGCGGATAACTTCTTCCATGTTATGTTCTTCCATGTTATGGGGGATTCTGAACACGAGATGATCTAAATTCAGGTCCTGGTCTGAGCACAGTGCAGTCTGCGTCTAGCACTGGCCTCCTGCTTGTGATAGCAATTGAACAGAAAGATTGTGATAAATGTTTACCCTATGAAATCACGAAGTCACAGAGCAGCTTAGTGTGGAAGGGACTGCTGGAATGATCTAGCCTAATCCTTTCTACAGCAGGAACTTGCTCAGTTGGATTTTGAATATCTTCACTGAAGAAGGCTCCATGACTTTCTTGAGCAACCTATTCCAGTGTTGGACCTCCCTTCCTGTAAACATTTTTTAAACAGTTTTTTTTTCCCTTAAATTTAGATATCTTATGATTTCCAACTTTTTTTTCAATGCCTCTTCTCTATGCACTGCTCATGACCAAGAAGAATTTTGCTTCTTCTTCTTTCTCTCCTCCCCACCAGCAACCAATTACATGGTTGATGATAACACAAGAACCTGCTGCAGCCTAGACAACCCCAACTCTCTCAGTTTTCCTCACATGACAGATGTTTCAAGCCCTCAGTCACATTTGTGGCCCTTCGCTGGACTCACTCCTGTTATTTCCACATATCTCTTACGCTGGGGAGCTCAGAATTGGACCCAGAACTCCAATTGTGTCCCATCAGTGCTGACCATAGGGCAAGAATCACCTCCTTTTGACCTACTGGCAACACTCTTCATAATGCAGCTCATCTTAGAATGAACATATTAATATAGATATATCATAAGAAAATATTTTACTAAGAAAGAAAGGAAAATATGCAAAATTACGGATTATTCATGCACATGAATTTTACACTGCTTGTTTTCATACTCTGCACTTTTATTATGCTCTCCTTTATGCCATCTTTGTAAAGAGATGATGTGATTCCATCTTGTTTCTAGCTGATTTGTTGGCGCTGATAGACTTAGAGGATTTTATTACCAGGCAGAGGTATCCAAGTATCTGTCACGTCTTTTAAAAAGTCCTGCTTTTTGACTGACACATGTCACAGAATAGCAAGTTTTTTACTCCCTTGCCTCTAAAATAGACACTCTCCCAGCCCATTTCATAACACTTTACACTTCATCATTCATTTTCGTGATGAAATCCCAAGGCGTTATATTTCTTAACCTGTTGGCTAAGCTATTTGAAGCTCTCTGTTTAATTCAAGGGTTCTTGATCATGGGCGTTTGTTGCTATGATGACTGGCAAGGGATACAGCTGAGGCCACAAGAGAAAATAGAAGACCAGACATGAGATTCCATTTCCACCTAAGTCAGTAACAAGGTCTGGCTGAGTTCATGAGGCCAGGATTTTGCCCCAGGTCTGTTATGTTTTTCCACGTTCACCTTCCTAAATCTTAAATTCACTTAAAAGAATTCCTGATGAATTGGAAATTTAGCATGAGACTTATAAAGCTGCAAACTGTTGGATGTGGATTACACTTCAACGATGAGAGCTAACTCTAAAATGCAGACATGAACTGTGCCCACCTCCATATGTTCGTGCAGTAAGTCCAAAATCAGAAAGATTAAGGGTTTTTTTTCTTTTTCTCTTTTTCTCATCTGGCTTTTCTTTGAATACAATGGACAGTATTGATAGCATCCTGGCAGACAGATAGTGAGAGCATGTTGCTGAAAAACTCAAATACAGGCAAATAAAGGTTGAATAAAACATACTCAAGTATGTCTCCAGGATCTGGCAAGCAGAGAGATGATTAAACTGGGATTCAGGAGATATAAGAACTCTTAACAGCAAGCACATAAAGGAAAAATCTTTTGAGAATTCTGCCAAATGTTAGAATAATTATCTTTATTTCCTAAATAAAACTTGATTTGCTTTTTTTCATTAACTATTGTTAGGGGTGAATTCAAGATGCTGCCAAACCTTTGACTGATTAATCTGACTGGTTGATTAAATTGATTAATTCGTTTCATTACAGAAAATGGTATTTTACAAAAATTACGTGATGGAAACACAAACTATGTTAGTGAGATACAGGTGGATTAAACCTTCCCAAGCCTTTGGTTTCCTTCACTAAATTTTGTGATATACCTGAGTTAGCACACATTGAAGTATTTTAGCAGTTTTATTCCAATATATAAAGAGAATGGAACAACCATAAACCTCTTACAGGCCCTTTGGTTGTATCTCTACACTTCCAAGGTAAGTACAGAGACCACTAAGTGATGTGATTGCTATCTCTCTGCCTCATCCTCCTCACTACCACACAAAACAACAACCTGCACTCCCAATCATGCAGTTCTCAGGTGGCTGCATCGCTTAATCAAAGGATGCTCATCTGCAGCCAAAATATTTCCATTTTCAATCATCTAAAGGTTGGGGGTTTTTTTCAGTTGAGATTCTGAGCTCTTTATAGAAAGCAGACCCTTTTGATAGAATAACAACAATAAAAATAACTGAAAATAAAATTTTCTGTGGAACAACTTGGATGGTCTTCTACTGAATAATTTTGATGAAACACTTCCTTCAAACTTATTTTCAGGAGAATTTAGTATGTGGGTCTAATGTTTTCCTTTACAAGATCTTCTTATAAACTAATTATTCGATTAAAATTTCATTTTGGTTGTTTTTTTAGTGTTGAATTGCTCATCTATCTATCTACAATTTTTAGAAGCAAAAATGAGAACTGCTGAGAGCAATATAAGGTGGAGGTACACTAATATTAAGATTTCCCATATGAATTTCTAAGCCTTTCTGTAGTTAACAGTATGTTTTTTGAAATGTGTCAGGGAATTAATCTTGCAATCTGCTGAATTTTGATTTCCCAGTGGAAATCAACCAAGAATGGTCAAGGCTATGAGCTATGTAAAATTGTCCTTTGCACAAGGGAATGCTCAGGGTTAGTTTGATGTGGAGTCAGAGTAAATGTTTGGCGGTGGAGGCAGATGGATAAGGACAGCAAAGTGCTGAGTACTCTAGAAAGCTGGGATGGCTTTCTTGAACCTTTTGGGGCAAATCTGGCCCTGCAGTTCTTTCTTCTTATTATTCCTCCCTCTTTCATGTAGCAGAATTAGTTGGGCTGCATCCCCACATCATTATAGCAGCAGAATTGAGTTCTGCTTACATCACACAGCCTGCACTGTACTGGTGCTAAAATCATGGACACGATGACCTTTAGCACTGTAAGGTCCTCCTACCAACCCAACTGGACTTTCACCTGCTACATTGCCACTTCAACAGCACATTGCTTTCATAGGAAAAAGAATATTTGGGGAAACAGAAAACTATTAATCCTATGTCAACTACAGGTAAAAATATTCTTCATAAGCATGATCTCTGTGATACTGACTGAGAGTTAAATCCCTACCCAAATGTTCTCTCCATTGCTTAGAAGTCAGGTAAAGAAAAATCCTGTGTACAAGTAAATTAACTGAAAAGCTGAACAAAGTCTGTATTCTCACAGCTGAATCAAGCGTTATGAAGTACAAAAAATTCTAGACATATCTGGTTTAAAAGAGTTTTTCTGAATAATTGTGATTGACTCCTATCTATTACCACCAGACATCTTTCTCACAGGAATGGAAAAAGGAAAAGAATCTGGTAGTCTGATTACCAGAGTTTTACTGCTTCATGGCAAGGAGTTCTGCATGTCTGAGGCAAAGAGCTGGTCCAGACCAAAGCTGACTTTTAACCACTCTCAGTTACTCCATTCTGGCAAGACATGGGGGAGCTAGAATTTGTGGTTCAGACCTTGATTAGGGCTCACATGTTCAGGGTCAGTTTTCTTTCATATCCTGTACTTTTACCATTGAGAAGGAAAAAGAAATTATTTGCATTTACAAGGTTAGTACCTATTGCATTTTAAAGGAGCCGGGGCTTGACTAAATAATTCCACTACTCACATAACATACAGATATTATCTTGAGGGTATATCAGTTTAGACACTGTTTACTAACTAGTGTGGCACACTTTATCTTTAAAATCAGACAACGCCTATGTACATAAAATGTGCCTTTAGTTATTATCTACAAATAAACCTTTAGTAATGAGGTTTCAGATCTATTGGTGGAGTGTTGATAATAAATCCTCTGTGGAACTGACTTCAACCCATTAAACGAGCCTGCTTCTGCCATCGTGGTTGTTAATTTGACAGGACTGTGTCACATTAAGTAGAACAAACATGTTTTCACCCACTCAGCCATCCAGAACGGACATGGCTGTTACTCTAACAACTGGATATTGATTGGAAGCATTCACCCTTCCTGACCTGGGGCTGGTACATGGAAACAGAGCCAGGACTGATTAAGAAATTGCATGTGTTTGTGCACATGTGTGCAGTGTTAACGGTCCGCATAAATTTCAAGCCTTTTGAATTCATGTCATGTTAATGCTCTGAGCATGAGATCTGTCACTCATTTCCTGCAGGGGCCATGAAGCCTCATTTATCTTGAATTATTTATTTGTCTCTATGCTTGTACCCATCTGGTCTGTCCATGCTTTCAGGGTCCACTGCCCTGTATTGAAAAATTTGTTTATTAGCTGTAATTCTAGTAAAAATGTCTCAGGAAATGACACAATTAAAGAAATATTGGGATTTGTTTCTGGTTTTAATCTCATCTATGGCGTAATTTACCAGATAATGCATTACTTCTGTGCCTTCTTGATACAGGTAAAGAGAATATCTTTAACTGGTCTTTTCTGTAGATAACCAAGAAAAAAGAAGCTAAAGGGGAGGGGAAAAAAAAAGAGGTCTTTTCTTCTATTTATGAGAACAGGTTACCCTGCAATATAAATGTTCAGTATGCTACATTTTCTTCCTAAAAGTTTTACTCTCTTGCTTACATTATATTCATATTTTGATGTATACATGATCTAGTTTGTAGCAGAGAGGAGGAGCTGAGGCCAGCTCTTCCCATATCCCATGTTGGCCAACTGCAATGAACTGACATGGGAGGAATATGCTACTTGCCACCAAGAGTTGGGTAGCAAGTGTCTTCCCTTTATGATAAAATAGAAGCATGAGCTTGCAGGTAACTCTCCTGGATTAAGTGAGATTGTATACTGGCTCTCACCTCATGCAGTTTAGCCTGAACAAAGCTATGAGTTTGTTGATGGTTCAGTTTTCCTTTGATAACATCCCTTTGATTTGTTTTCCTGCTGCCTCTCACAATAGGGGTTCCACCAACTGTATCATATCACTCAGAAAAGACTTGTGCTGCATTTTCTCAACTTTACCATTTCCAAGTATAGTTTTGAGAGCTGGTAATAGATTTTTACTTCCAAAGGTAACTACGACATATTGTCTTGCACTCAAAGGTCAAGTTGTGGCTATCAGAGTGAGAAATGAGAGATTTAGGCAGATTTAACAGAGATAGAGATTAATAATCATACAGGCCAGTTATCTATATATTTTTTCTATAAAATAAAATATACAACACATATAATGGATATTTTACACAATATAATATGGTTTGTTTTCTAACACTAGCATGTGTATATTATAAAATATTGACACTATAATAAATACATTGTAAAATATTAAAAATAATTGCAAAATATATGGATTTAAAGTTTAAACGTTTTTATTTATGATATAAGAGATTTGAACAACCAATATAACATTATGAAAATGAAAATGTTCATCTGAAAAATTACCGGTTTCAAAGACATAGCAGAGAGATGGAAACTAAAATCACATTGCTCTCACACTTCATCATGAAAATGGGATAAGCAATGCAACAGTGAAGAAAACAAGGAAGGTCATCTGAAAACAAAATAAATTTTAAGACATAATGTATTGACATAAAATACACATATAAAACGGTGCTAAAAATTCAACAAAAAATGGGGGAAAGCTGAACAACTAAATAATAAATGAAAGCTTATGATACGAAAAAGATAATGCCAATCAAAGACAAAAAGAAAAATCATATTATGTATAGAAAATTTGCTCTTTGCAATTTTAATGAAAGAACTTACTTTCGGCTTCATGGAAAAAAATTTCGCAAAGCATCTCTTTTGATATTGAAAAGGCTTTTATTTTCCAACCTTGCTCTGCACCCAAGAATCAAAGCAAGCAGAGGAAATATTGTTTGAAAACCCTTTAAGAAGACTGTGTAGTAATGAAACTTAATGTTCTTTTATTATAGCTCATAACTTGTGAAGAAATCGATCTCAGAAATATATTTTGATACTCTGTTTTGTGGAGATCATTAGAATTCAGCTGAGTGAATGTAATGATGAATAGAGATTCTGGCATCACTGAGTCAGAAGATTAAAAATTCATGGGAGCTCTGCAGAGGGATGTAAGACTGGAAGAACATCAGAATGCACAATTAGGCACAGGGGAGAACACTGCTGTGATTTCAAAATAATCAATACATTTTTTTAATATTGCTAAGTTATAAATGTATTACCCCAGAAAATCAGACTCTTCATTACAGAACATTAGTACCATAGCATATTATGTACGTGTAATTATGTATATAACAAAAATCATCCGTCACAATGTGACAAACAATTAGTGTTTAATTGTGGTTAGTTGGTATTACACTTCTAATTTTGCTATAATGTTAAAATCTGATAAATATTTCATTTGGAAATTTTAGATCAATGCTCATTAATAACTCATAAGACTAGTGGTTTACTTCATTCGTAAAGGCACACAAAATTATTGTTTTCATTTATACTGAAATTACTGTGTTTGAGCATTATTTAGCAGATGAAAAGATCTCAGGAAAAATAAAGATATTGCTCTTGGAGAGATCATTAAAAAAGGAAGCCCTCCTCCTTTTGGTTTTGTCAAGGCAAGCTAAATAAACAAAGCCCCTTTGTCTGGCACAGCAGGATTCACAGTTCTAGGCTTGGATTATGTTCCCCTTTTTACAGGTGGCCTTGGCTTGTACTACGTAATGAGAATTATCCCTGCCCTACGCAGCATCTCATATCATACCCAGGCATTTAAAAAATGCTTCCTGACACTGGACAAAGCTATATCAGGGAGAGTCCTAGCAATTAAACACTATAAATGATTTTATGCCAGTGTTTGATCCTGCACCCTGATACCCTTTAGAGTCATGGACGAGAAGGAGCCTGTCAGTAGCAAAGAAAAGTGGGATCTAACTGACTACCACAAGGGGACCTGCGGTGACACAGACCTGAGGGTCCCACTGCCCATGGATGGAGCGTGGACACGGTTTGCCCAAGCTTTAAGAAGAGACAACTAAGCTTAACATCCATCTCACTGGTTCCTGAAGATTACTTCTACTTCTTGTACTCCTGTGATCTCTTCTACTTATCTGATCTCAGCCAAAGCATCTTTCTGAATATTGTATTTCAGATTGAAGAAACCCTCAAAAGGGTCGTATGAAAGCAGTTAACACTCTTACAATGTGCACTCTTTGATCATTTAATAGAAATCCAATTGATAATGAATATAATGATTAGTTTTAGAGAGGAGTGTAATGGCCTCTTCTGCCAAGTGACAGGGGACAGGACAAGAGGGAATGGCCTCAAGCTCCACCAGGGGAGATTTAGGCTAGACATTAGGAAAAAAAATTTCACAGAAAGGGTCATTTGGCACTGGAACAGGCTACCCAAGGAGGCGGCTGAGTCACCTTCCATGGAGATGTTTAAGGCACAGGTGGACAAGGTCCTGAGGGACATGGTTTAGTGTTTGATAGGAATGGTTGGACTCGATGATCCAGTGGGTCTCTTCCAACCTGGTTTTTCTATGATTCTATGATAACAATGTAAGAACTCTTTATGTATATGTCCTCTCTGGTCTTTAAATGAAAGCATTTAACAGAGGTCATACACATTTTGTAGCTGTTTTACAGAATGGAGCTTTATGGGCACAGCAGCTTTCAGATTCTTAACACGATTTAATAGAAACTAATCTTTAAAATTCTTCAAGGGATCATTTGTGCCACAATGAAAATCAGGGAGAGCACAGTGAGCAGTGAGCACAGAGAGCACAGCATAACATACGGCATAAATCCCTCATTTGCAACAAAAAATACTGTATTTTAGTAGAAATGAGTAGTATTTATTTTGATTTGCAATGAAGGGACACAGCAGTAATAAATGGCCCTTAGAAGATAACCTTTCCATCCTTTTTTATAAATTCTGTTATTTGCAGACTTCCTTGAGTCCAATCCATAGACCAAACACTACCTCCCAAAATAATTGTGGTGTCCCTGCTAATAGAAATCTTTCTATTAACATCAGTGAATTTTAGATAGGTAAGGCAGTATTTGTAGAATATCATAACCTGCTTGAAAATATTCTATGTAGATGAAGCAGCTAAACTTAGTTGATATTATTAATAGTGGATTCCTTATTGCTTCTGCTATATCTTTCTAGAGGAATAGTTCTCAGCCAGTTGCTCCTTTCACGTATTGTCTTACTCCTTCCTCACTGAATCTATTCTTTTAACTTTCTAGGCATGCTAAAATTAATCCATATTTCCTAATAGTTTAGGATTGGGTTTTTGTTCTGAACAGGAGAAAGAATAAGCTGAGAAGGGAGGCATCATGCTGTGCTCTTTGAGTATGATATATTGTATAAATTCTGATACAATATATATAATCTTATTTGGGTAGTACATAATTAATAGATAGCAAAACATTTTGGGGAGAGGGCTAAAATTTACTAGAAAACACATTGACATAGGAAAACATGATAGAGACCACAATAGAACCTGTGTCATCTCTTGGTTTCTGTGCTGTTTACTGGATTACTCTGTTTCTTCTATGGTAATTGTTAATGACATTTAATAGATCTCAACTCCATTTATTAGGTAGCTTTTATTTACTCATTACATATATGTAAGCAATCTTTGCAAGTGAGAGTATATAGTGAATAAATCACTTGATCTAATGTTTAAGGTTAAGACGAGAATTTAAGAAGCAGATGCATGTTTTTCATAATGCATTGATCACGGTTATTTCAAAATAAATATTAAAACCAAAATGAAAATAAGATAGATATATTATAGATGCCTAGACAAATGACACAGATGAGAAGTTAGTAATCTGTTATTAACCTTTTGTCCTGATAGACCCTGTTGGCTCCAAATCTAGAACTAGACATCGAACTAGGATTGCAATCCATCGCAATCATGGAATCATAGAATATTACAACCTGGAGAGAATTTTAGAGATATTTGGGTGCAACTCCACTGCTCTCAAAGCACAGTCAGCTTAGGCCTGACTCTGATTGTTTAGGAGATTATCCAATCAAGATATTAATATTGCCAGGGACAGAGATTCCACAGCCTCATCTTCCAGTATTCAACTACTTCTACAGTGAAAACAAATTTCCTAACACATATGGCAATTTCCATTCTTACAACTATTTTCTATTGCCTCTGTTTCCACCAGTGTATATATCTAAGTCTTTGACACTGTCCTTTAAATAGGCAGTAAGATCCACCCTTAAGCTTCTCTCAAAGCCATTTCACAGAGTATATGACATGTTTCAGTCCCCATACCATACAGGTGGCTTTCATTGGGCAAAGATCCTTTTCAGTTAGCAGTGCCCAGCCTGAGGTGGATGGGATTATTCCATCTCAGGTGCATAACTTTGTATTAACATCAGGTTCCTGTGCCCTGCTCGGAAGTGGTCCAGTCTCCCCAGGTATATGTGACAGACAAAAAGGCTGATCCTGTGGCTTTTATTCATCTGTTCCTTACAACTGTTCCAAGCTATCATAGTTTTCATTATCAAAGTGTCAAAGCGTGTGAAACTATACGTCCTACTTCAAGGAAAATAAATTATAGTAGAGGAAGCTAGCTGAACCAGGTTCTGATTTCAACTGCCCTGTATTGCTTTGATTAAATCAACACTGGATGGGGCTACCAATAACATTAGGTTGGTTTGATTAAATTGGAATGCTTCTGACAACTATGAAATACCCTTTGAGTAATAAAATGTTCCACTTCTCCCTTTCTTCACTAGGTTTCACCTATGTAAAGGGAAAATATTCTCTCTGTACCAGTAAGCAAAACAAGTCTCCAAATCCACTAGATCTGTTTGAGTGACAAGGAAAAACAATTAGAAATTGTTCTTAGATTGGGTTTTAGATATGTGGCTTGTCCTTGGGTCTATGCCTGATTTTACAGAAATGCAAGATCTGCAAACTAAATAATTCTTTACTCACTGGGTTTCGTTCTTTTTATAAAAAGATATAAATCTCATCCCTGGTAGAAAAGTATCAGAGTCTCATCTTTATGTTTCAGATGTAATCTTTAATTCTGTTGTGTTTTCTTTATAATCAGGAAGTACGCAGCCTTGAATCTTTTAGCTTTCCTCCTGTCATTCTTCTACTGAATGCACAAGGCACTTTCTTTATGCATGCCACAAACAGCAATAGTTATGTGACTAGAATGAGAACAAAGATGCCCTCCTAACATCATTTTGATCATGCTTAGAAATCCCAGTAGTCATTTTGGTCTTCTGTACCCTTTACTTGAAATTAATAGGAATAAATATGTCTATCTCATTGACCTAGATATAGTTCCAATATGATTTATTCTGCAAAGGAGATTAGAGTGTGATGCTGCCTTTCCTTCATTGAAGAGAAGCAACTGATAAAACAGATGTTTAAACATTTATCACTGAGTATCTAATAACAGTCAGCAATTTAAATAAAAGTGCTCCAATATGTTAACAGGTAGTGCTTGTGCCCCTTGACAACTCTCAATGCACTTGCTTTAGATTTTCAGTATTTTATTTAAAATCCCAGTAGCTAGGTAAAATGCAGGGTTCAGTTTTGAAGCTTACAGTATAATTCAGTGTATTTATTCAAGCAGAATTTGGTTTTGAGTGCCCATTGATGTAAATGGATTTTCTGCCCTAACAATTGATTCAGGCGCTCTCCAAAACTGTCTTTCTGATAACTTGAAAGTTAAATCTATGCCATGATGAATACGTACATTTTCCCCTTTTCTAAGTGGCAATATCATGATTGTTAGTGGTTTCTTGTAGCATTTGCGTTGCTGATAGAATAATCATGTCTAAGAATTTCTCCTGAGTAGTGAAAGACTGGTTTTAAAACTAAAACCACAAATCTAAGTTTGCCAAATACTTTTACGTTTAGGGCACATTAGCATACACCCAGAAGAGGCTACAAGGATCTGTGCCATACTAGCACTTAGCATACCGATTGCTACCGTGTACACAAACGACAACTGAATTTTGCTGTTTCATCCTTTTTTACTTTTCAATCATACTGCATACATTTATGAGAGTATGAACACTCTGTAAGAACTTATTGTTCTTGGGCATTCATATGAAGGGTTAAGGGGCCAGTGGGATGCCTGTAACATTCTAGGTGAAATTTTAACAGGATTTTGGAAGTATATTCTCTCTTCAGATTAGGACAATTAAGTAAAATACAATGATTTCCATTACCTTTGCAATTACATAAAACTTTTGAGGGCATGAATGGAAATACATCAAGAAGTAGCTTCTAACATGTGGCACACCACTGTTTATTTATGCAGTTGATGATGTGTACAAGTACAATTTCAAACTTGGTTATTTTGTCTTGGGCCAGCTCTTGAATTCCACTACTATTTGCTATGGGCCAGTATCATTCTGATGTCTTGTACTTTTGCAACTTCATGTCTATAATTACCTGCCAGCCACATCTGTGTACTTGCACAATCTTACACAACAAAACTTCTGGAATACTTTTTCTATATTGTGAGCAGAGAGTATTGAGAGCATGGATATAGTCTACCATGATCTTCATACACAACAATTTTGAGTATCTGGTACCTGGAAACTAGTTATGGCTTCTGTTCCTTTACCTTACCAAACAGTTTAAGTTAGAACCCCATAAACATATAAATAACAAAAAAAAAAGAGTTTTAACAAGGCAGAAGTTATGAAACAGAGATTAACTAATAACAGGGTTTATTTGCTGTTGCTGTGTGAGAAATAGCATGCAATCTTATGTCCCATAAAAGAACTACTAAATGATTTTAAAGTCTCTGTCTCTTTAAGAGGCACGAGTCATATATTCTACTGGGTGTCTCTGCCTGAATCGGATGCTTAACTCTAGATATTGGTTAATTCCTTTTGAATGAGGCCTGCTGCTTGGTCAGTCTTTTAGACTGTTAGAAATTCACGATGCGATGGTAGACATAATGCTATCCGTGTTGAACTGTATGTGAAGTGAATTAAATTTATTAGCAAGTCTACCCTCTAAAGGCCATTAGCTAAGCAATAAATCAACAAAGGATACCACAGCATGACGAAACTGTTGTAGTCCAGGGTTATTACAACACATGGGGCACCATCAGAGGACTCTAATCCCTCTCAGGAGAAATAATTTTCTACAGCAACATCCACTGAACTTCCCTTAATGATACAAAAATTATTGGGTTGAAACATTTGGCAAAGCAATATTAACATTGCTAAACAGATTGCTTATAGTCACTTTCCCTTTATGAATTCACATCAGTGCTTTCAGTAATGAATACAACAATCCAGTTTTAAACCAGAGATAAGCTGAAATCAAAAGTCTTGTATTTACTGCAACTTGACCATAGAACTATTTCCTTCTAATTTTAATGCTGTAAGATGAGAAAAGTACACCTGAACTAAATATGACATTGTTTATTCAGCTTTAAAGAGTGCCCCAGTAATCCCACTGTGTGTTTGAAAAGGCCTCAAGCTCCGCCAGGGGAGATTTAGGCTGAACATTAGGAAAAAAATTTTCACAGAAAGGGTCATTGGACACTGGACACTCCCCTGCCCAGGGAGGTGGTTAAGTCACCTCCCCTGGAAGTGTTTAAGGCACAGGTGGACAAGATGCTGATGGACATGGTTTAGTGTTTGATAGGAATGTTTGGACTCGATGATCCAGTGGGTCTCTTCCAATCTGATGATTCTATAATTCTATGAAATGATGCAAAAATATTCTTCTGCAGGCAGGATGCTTCCAAGCTTGGGCAGAAGATGTGAAAGTCGAATTCTGATTGTAACTTTGATACATATATACTTCTCTGGAAACAGTTGGAAAGCATTAGGCTATCTTTAAAAGATTCAGTGTCACCCAGTGCTGAGAATTTGCACTGTATTAAGCCAACATTGGTGGTTTTATGCTCATTTAGTGACAGACACCACTAGAAGCATGATATGCCTTGACTGGGAATAGGGGAAGAGACTGATCTCTCAGGATGAAGAGCATGTGGGTCACTATGTTTGTTCCATCTGGGCTGAAAACAACTGACTACTTCAACAGGAACATATTAACTGAGACCAGTTGTGTCAAGAAATACTTTTTGCTGCCTGAACAGTTGGGTTTCAAAGAGCATAGAAGTGGCTTGGAGTGAGAACTGCCCCGTATTATTTCCATATGTTGCCTTTCCTGAAGGGAAAAAGAAGAATATCTGCTAGGCCTTTGGAGAAAGCTGGGGAAGAAAATCAGCTCAGAAATCTGTCACCTCTTTCAGTATTAGATGAAAATTAATCATATTTCCTGAGCTGAGGCTAGCCAAAAATCTGACATGATGTGGTATTCAAGTAAAACTAGATAAATATGGGCAACTGAGAAATGGCTTCTGTAATCTAAATACAGTCATTGGATATACTGGGCATTGGGTTTGTGGGACTTTTTTGCCTTGAAAGTTGTACAGAAAATTAGATAGCGTTTTATCTCCTATATAACATATGATCACAACAGAATGGATTCATCTGAAGATTTTTGCTTTTTTTTCCCCAGCTGTTCCAGTTCTATCCAATCTTTTTTGTAAAGAGAAATGCCAATAGTCTGTTCTGAAAATAATGCAGAGCCATATGTTCTCCTTCCCCCAGTTACATGATTTAGAAGGATATCTGTTATGTGACCAAATGCAGACAGGGACCAGCGTACAGTGCATGTACACTAGGAGGCACAGGAGCAAAGCCAGCATTGTTTTCATGAATACACGAATAAAATGTTCTCATCTGATGATGCTATGAGCACCTGTTCTGGTCAAGGACATGCCACCTCAGGACCCCAAAGGCCATATAGATTTTGTGATAGTGCTTCCTGGGAACAGGGAATTGGAGAGCAGGCATTGAATTACATTGGTGAGTCAGATTCAGCCCACAGTCAGAGGTTGGACATTCATATACTAACAAATTTACTCATGGTTGGACTCAATAATCTGATAGGACTTTTCCAACCTGGTGATTCTATGACTCTATGATAAATGCAGCATTCCTCATTTAAGTAAAGTTATGCAAAAATAGGTCTGAGCAGTCATATCAATTTTGTTCTTGTTTTCTACATTGTTCAACATCTAACATTTTAATTTTTTAAGGAAACATTTTAATAACCGGTATCTCCCATAATTCTTAATTCTGCCACAAAATTATGTCTATTTCAAATTCACAAGGAATTCGGTTTTGGAACTTCTGGATGCATAGACCATTGGAATTTTTGGCTCCATCTCAGTTAAATAGACCCAGTTGGGCAAAAGCAGAGAAGCAATCATGCATGGATACACAATCAGGGTTTTTTAAGTCTTGGCCAGGATATGCTTAACAGAAATACCATAAACCTGTAAAAAGTTACAGCTATTCCTGGTAGTGACAGTAAAACTTCAAAAGCATTTAGTCTGCCCTTGTCCTACAATTTCATCTTCTGTTTTTCCTTTGTGTATATTTCTCAGACAAAACGCTAACAGCAAAATCATTCCAGACATGTGTCTTCTATTAACTTGTTGAACTCAAAAAACTTCTAACACTCTATTAGAATGATTTCCCCTCTCCCTAAGATACCCTGGCACAAATCATAGAGCAGCTTTAAGCATTAGTTGCTTGTATCTGAAAGTACTGTAGTCCTTGAAAAAAAAAAAAGTCACTCTCTCTCTCAAAAAACAGAAGTTTAATTCTGAGTTGTGGCCCAGAGGCACTGCAGGCTTCTGCTCCAAATTATTGTAGATGAATTTGATAGCCTGAGGTTGTGTTAGCTGAGATTGATTGAAACATCAGTCGGGTTTAATCCTGCTGTTTGGGAGAAAGGAATATAAATTGCAAAACAGACGAGTAGCCCTGAATGAGATGATCAATACATAAGCTATCCCAGAAATCTGAGGCATTAATTTCACATGAACTGTGAACTTATTTAATAGAAACTGTGCTAAAATGACTAAGATCCATATCAGAAGGAAATGATTAATGTTTTTATGGCATTTTATTAGAGTAAGTTTAAGTTCATTTTTCAAAACCATGATCGCACTTGTGATTTTTATATGGTTCCATGAAAGCATTTCCTCAGGTTGAAACCCATGAATTTTCTTTTGTGTGAATGGAATTGAGCTTTCTAGTTAAAAAATGATGAACAGTAATTAGGACATAAATAATTTAAAGATCTTGTAGTTTAAGCAGACATAAAAACTGGCAGGCAATTAAATTCATGGTAAAGTCGGGGGGATACTGGTGGAAACAGGTGGAAGCAAGTATTTTATGAGACCTGAGGACAAGCTTGAAGGCTCAGGAGATGGTGGCGTGTGGATGAAAACTGGCATTTTTCAATCTAATGCTGGCTTAACAAGATGTATGGGAAACCTTATTACATTGCTGTGCAAACCCCCTGTGGGGCAGAGGGAGGCTAAAGCTCCCTGTTTAGAGCTCCAGATGGGAACAGCCAGTCCTGTCTTTGAAAGCTTTCTCCTGCTTCCATCCCTTTATATGCATAAATACCATTCGTGTGCATAGGCTTTGGAGACCAGTTTCACAGCTACTGTGAAATCAAGCAAAGAGCATTTTCATAAATGAGCAAAGCTTGCCAGCATCTATGAGTTTACTTAGAAGTGTAAATATTAAGGGCCTTAATACATCGTACCTACCCTGCCTGCATGGAAGTGGGAAACGCAGGATAAGTAAACATTGCCAGAACCAGTCTACTGGGAAAAAATGCAACATTTTAAATATTCAAACAGAAAAATAGGTTGTTTAATATTAATCTGCCTTTTTATGAATATGCATATCATGCATTTTATGCATTTGCGTACTATGCACTTTATGCGTTCACCTGCCTTTTTACTCATGTGCCTTTATATAATGCTACATTACTCCAATTAGTAAACAGCTTACTTAAAAAGGAAAACCTACAATTATTTTTAAATTTGTAGACTATGTTTGTAGAATAATTTACATTTATTTTTAGGAAAGATATAGCAATTTTTATTAGCTATATGACCATGCAGTGTGTACACATCCACCTGTCTTCATTCTCCTTACATGTGTAATACATTTGTAGTAAGTAGCATGAACTCACAGGTGTGGCCAAACCAGCTGATTTAATAAATGTGCATGTAATCAGTATTTATTTTGAACATCGAGAAAATATTTACTTTCCTCACCTTATGCTAACTACCTTTAATTACAAGAGCAAGCTAAGTAACTTAGAAGAACACAAGAACTAAGTACAAAGCTATCATGAAGATATGGGTCCAGCCCCATTCAATGTCTTTATCAATGACCTGGATGAAGGCATCGAGTGCACCCTTAGCAAGTTTGCAGACGACACTAAGCTGGGTGGAAGGGTCGATCTGTTAGAGGATAGGGAGGCTCTACAAAGGGATCTGAATAGGCTGGACCACTGGGCTGAGTCCAACGGCATGAGGTTTAACACGGCCAAATGCCGGGTCCTGCACCTGGGGCATAACAACCCTATGCAGAGCTACACACTGGGAGAAGTCTGTCTAGAAAACTGCCTGGAGGAGAAGGACCTGGGGGTGTTGGTCGACAGCCAACTGAACATGAGCCAGCAGTGTGCCTAGGTGGCCAAGAAGGCCAATGGCATCCTGGTTTGTATCAGAAACAGTGTGACGAGCAGGTCCAGGGAGGTTATTCTCCCTCTATACTTGGCACTGGTGAGACCACTCCTTGAATCCTGTGTTCCATTCTGAGCCCCTCACCACAAGAAAGTGGTGAGGCTTGAGGCTCTGGAGCGAGTCCAAAGAAGAGCAACGAATCTGGTGAAGGGGCTGGAGAACAGGCCCTGTGAGGAACAGCTGAGAGAGCTGAGGTTGTTTAGCCTGGAGAAGAGGAGGCTGAGGGGAGACCTCATTGCTCTCTACAAGTACCTGAAAGGTGGTTGTGGAGAGGAGGATAATGGCCTCTTCTCCCAAGTGACAGAGGACAGGACAAGAGGGAATGGCCTTAAGCTCCGCCAGGGGAGATTTAGGCTAGAGATTAGGAGGAAGTTGTTCACAGAAAGGGTCATTGGGCATTGGAACAGTCTGCCCGGGGAGGTGGTTGATTCACCTTCCTTGGAGGTGTTTAAGGCATGGGTAGACGAGGTCCTGAGCAAAAGTAGTTTTGCCACTAATGAAAACAATCCCATGTTTGCCAAGAATATTAAAAATAAAATCAGTAGGCTTACTAATATTTTCTTCTTTACTGAAGAAAGAAAATACATCTAAATATGGAGATTAATAATGCATATTATATCAGGGAAAATAATTTCCCTTTTAGCTTTTTAGACATTGTCATAAATCTTCAGATACAGTTTTCAGAGTTGCACAGGGAATTTAAGTATTTCCTTTTTACTTCAATGGGAAATGAACATAGAAATCCCACAGGTCTGGATTTTCAAAGCACCTTGAAGGACTGCAGATTTTATTCACATTTCTTCTTCAGTTTAAGGGAGAGAATATTTTAAGTCAGCATGCCAGCAGTGGTGTTCACACCACCAGTTTGAAAGTGTTTGTCTTGCTGCGAAATACAAAGACATCAGGAAAGTGTGTAATGGTGACTAAAAAGGCTCATATGTAAATGAAACAGGTGATCACTACGTGCCCAAAGTTACTGTAGCCCATAACAGTCATTAGGACCCCACTATACTAGGTACTACACATACAATGTAAAATAATAGGTATCTTTCCTCTAATAGACATCTATCCCTCTAGTCCTCCATGGAGGGATGAGGCTTTGAGCTACCCGATCCATTGGAAGGTGTTCCTGCCAATGGCTGAGGGGTTGAAACTGGGTGATCTTTAAGGTCCTTTTCAAACCAAATCAATCTGTGATTCTATGATTAGACATGTGGGTGACAGGGCCTTCCTACCATGGGGTGCCTTTCTTCTTTGTTTATTTCTTGTTTATTTCCATGTCCACGGTACCTTTCCTTCTCCTTTATTTTTTAGGATGAGATCTGGCCCTCCCCCTCACTGACCCGCCCCACATTCCCGAATGACCGTTAAGTCCTCCCCTACACCTCAATGTTGCTATCTGGCTGGTAAAATTCTTGTGCTAACTGCATGCCTTTTGAAGTCTTTGTTTAGCTGTAGAAATGTGGACCTATAAAAACCTCTGGAATACTCAAGTCGTGGTCGTTCCAATCTGGCACAGAGAGACTGCTGATCGATCAGCTATTAATTTTTATATGCATTTATTCTGACAATTTTTACTAAACATTTATACTGCTAGCAACTCTGCCTCGTCTTCCTGGCAAAATCTTTCGGACCCTAACAGTGGGAAGGCTCTTAAAGTGTTATTTTAAAAATGCATTATTACGGCAGGGCCCTGCAGACGAGGAAGGCCTGCCCGGCGCCGAGCACCCTCCCCCCCGCCAGCTGCCCACGGCGACGGGTGACGGTCTCGGCCCCAGCCTGGGATGGGATTGAAGGCGGAGGGGGGGCAGTCGGCACACCCCCACAAGTCATCGACCGAGATGACCGGGAGGCTTTCTTCGTCCAGGGCGGCGGCGCTGGCGCTAGGCACGGGCCTGCGCTCCTGTGGGCCCGTGGGACTGCGCTCCCGTCTGCGTGGGGAAGCGGAGGGGCTGGCGGGGGCCGTGGGACTGCGCTCCCGTCTGCGTGGGGAAGCGGAGGGGCTGGCGGGGGCCGTGGGACTGCGCTCCCGTCTGCGTGGGGAAGCGGAGGGGTTGGCGGGGGCCGTGGGACTGCGCTCCCGCTGCTCTCGGAAGGGGGCCCTCCTGGTGCTGGCCTCGAAGCTGCAACTACCTGGCTCCTGGAAGCCGGCGCGTCTGGTTGTGACCAGCAGGTCGCCCTGCCGTCTCTCTTGGTAGGCGACCCAGCTCGTTCTGCCCACGGGGCTGCGATCGCGCCACCTCCTGAAGGACGCGGAGATGAAGGCCTCGGGGCTGTGCTCCGAGCCCCTGGCTGAACGGGGTGCGCCGTGGTGCAGGAGGTGGATGGCTTCCCTCCTGCACTCTTTCACCATGAAGTCAACGAGTCGTCGCACGAAGGCTGCGGTGCGGCCGCCCAGGTCGTCGTGCAGCTCCTCAGCCAGGTGCTCTTCATGCAGCCCTAGGACGGGCAGGACGCTGAGGATCATCTCCTGCAGCCCCAGGGCCTGGTCGGGCTCTTGCTCAAAGATGCGCCCCAGCTCCCGGCACAGCCAGGGCCGCAGGTGGCGAAGGAGCCCCGGGTGCTGGCGGAAGAGGTGACCCCAGGTGGAGGCGGAAAGGCCACCCACGTCGTCGGGATCCCGGGTCCGGCGTTGGGGTCTTCTGCGTGTCGGCGCCGTCGCGTTCGCTCCATCGCGTCCCTCGTCTGCGGCCATGCTCCACAGGCACCGGGTAGGGCCGGGAGAGCTGCTAGGGATGGACGCCTCGTCCTCTGTGACGCTGCCGCGGTGGAGGTCCTGCTGGAAGAGGAGGAGAGGCCATGAGCTGGAGTAGGGAGGGCTGGAAGGGAAGCCTAGTTCCATCTCGAAGGAAGGAAACGTGCCCAGCTCTTGCTCCAGCTTTCTGCAGGCTTCCTTATTGTGTTTCGGTTGGTTCAGTGAGGCACCCGCTTCCTAGAGGGAAGGTTCCCCGCACAGCTCACCTCCGCTGCGGTCAGCGCTCCTCCTGGGTGTCCCGGCTGCCTGAACCCAGCACAGCCGGGGAAGAACCTGCAGTGGCTCCTCAGGCGGAACTGAGAGCTGCAGCTACCAGTTCCCAGGGCACAAACCCAGCACTAAGCTAAAGGCTTGCTCCACGCTTCCAGCCTCGCCAAAACGCTCAGCTGGAGTGAAGGCTCAAGGCTTAAGTCTGGGAGAGGCTGGTGCTGGAATACAAGCAATGTCACAGTGATGTCACGGTGCCTGGTTGGGGGATACCGTGGTGCATTGTTTGGGAATATTCGTAGGATCGTGGAAATTTTCCCTTTTGTAATTATGGGGTCATTGTTTCCCCTCTTCCAGTCTGGAGGAATGTTACGCAACTGCCAGGACTTCTCAAACATGATGAATATTAGCTTAGCAACTGCATCTGCCAGTCCTCTCAGGACCCACCAATGCATCTTACCGTGCCCATGGACTTGTGCCCCTTCAGCCTCCTTTGGTGCTCTGATCCTCCTGTACAGTAGATCAGCTCTGACCCACCAGATCTCCTCGTACCATGGGTGGTTCTTCTATCTCCCAGTCCCTGCCTCTTCTTCGGTTACCTAGGCACTGTGCCTCTAGCTTTTGCAGTGAAGACCGAGACAAAAACTCACTGAGTACCTCAGCCTTCTCCATATGCCAGGCGACCGGATCTCCTGTTTCATTCCAGAGAGGGCCCACATTTTCCCTACTCTTCATTTGACCACCAGTGCTCCTAGAAAAGCTTTCCTTGTTGCCCTTGACCTCCTTGGCCAGATGTAATTCTGCCTGAGCTTTAGCTTTTCTAACTTGATCCCTGGCTGCTCACACAATGTCTTCGTATTCCTCCCAGGCTGCCAGCATTTGCTCCAGCCTTCTACAGGCTTCCTTTTTGTGTTTGAGTTGGTCCAGGAGGTGCTTGTTCATCCATGCAGACCTCCTGGTATTTTTACCTGTCTTTCTCTTTGTCGGATCCATCACTCCAGGGCTTGGAGGAGGGGATCCTGGAATATTAAGCACCTTTCCTGGGTCCACCTCCTATGTGCAGCTTTATCCCATGGTGCCCTACAGAGCAGGTGCCTCAACAGTCTGAACTCTGCTGTCCTCAAGTCCAGGGAAGTTGTTTTGCCGTGTTCTCTCCTCATTAACCTCAGGATCCTACACTCCACAATTAAATGCTCATTTCAACCAAGGCTTCCTTAGACCTTCACATTTTCTTGTTTCCATTAATAATATGAAATAAATCACAACCATCAAGAAAGGGAGAGCAGTGATGTGCCTACTTCCTAGAGGAAAGATTCCCCGCACAGCTCACCTCCGCTGCGGTCAGCGCTCCTCCTGGGTGTCCCGGCTGCCTGAACCCAGCACAGCCGGGGAAGAACCTGCAGTGGCTCCTCAGGCGGAACTGAGAGCTGCAGCTACCAGTTCCCAGGGCACAAACCCAGCACTAAGCTGAAGGCTTGCTCCACACTTCCAGCCTCGCCAAAACGCTCAGCTGGAGTGAAAGCGGGAGAGGCTACTGCTGGAATATAAGCAGTGAGGGCTTTGATGTCACAGGGCTTTGAGGGCTTTGATGTCACAGAGGGCTTTGATGTCATACAATAGAAAGGAATTACTCCCCAGCATCCTGCCAATGGCAGCCAGACCCTGAGCAAGGGCAGCCTCTGCAAACCTCCACCACCCAAATCTTGCCCAAAGAGCTGACTGGACTCAGCATTCCCAGGACTGACTCCTGGGTTACCCACCCAGTCACTGGGCTCCAGCTAGACGTCGTGCTGCTGATCACCACTCTCTGGGTCCAGCCAGTTTTCAGTCCACCTCACCCTCTGCTCATCCAGCCCCAATAGCTCAAGGCCCAAGAACTAGGGCTCCATATCACTAAATCTGCTTTCAAGAGATAGAGGGGTGGAGCTGCATTTTCAAACTTGTCTCCACACCCAAAACAGCTGGAAATGGACCTAGGAAAACCCACTTGTGAGGCATCGAGGGTTACGTAAAGGGAACCTGAAGCTAGAAACTGAAATGCCCTGTCCCTTGAGACCTGCAAACAAGGATCTTAGTGGCTTTTCCTGCTTCAAGCACCAACAAAAGTGGCTTTAAAAGTTCCTGTCCTGGTGGGAGGATTCTGCAGCCTGCCAGCTGGAGGAGGGATTTCCCCTGCTTGGGAAAGCTTTGGGACTGGAAGTCCTGATTCCATCTCAGCAGCTGCATAAGTCTTATGAGGAGCAGCTGATGGAGCTGGGGTTGTTTAGCCTGGAGAAGAGGAGGTTGAGGGAAGACCTCATTGCTCTTTACAACTACCCGAAAGGAGGTTGTAGAGAGGAGGGAGCTAGCCTCTTCTCCCAAGTGACGGGGGACAGGTTGAGAGGGAATGGCCTCAAGCTCCACCAGGAGAAGTTTAGCCTGGACATTAGGAAAAAAAAAAATTCACGGAGAGGGTCATTGGGCATTGGAACAGGCTGCCCAGGGAGGTGGTCACCTTCCCTGGAGGGGTTTAAGGGACGGGTGGATGAGGTGCTGAGGGACATGGTTTAGTGTTTGATAGGAATGGTTTGACTCCATGATCCAGTGGGTCTCTTCCAACCTGGTGATTCTATGATTCTAAGAAATAAAGACCATCAAATTAGGGCAGTAGGGCCTGACAAAACCAAAACCAAAACCATCTCCCACCCCCACCTCAGACACACAAGATACAAACTAAAAAGGAAGTTGTATTAGGCCTGTGAAATTCATTGCTTTTGGACATTCTGGATGATAAAATATAGTGTGTAAAGAAGGGACTAGTAAGTATTTGGAAGTGAGATTCATTGAGGATTACTTAATATATAATACTATATATATAGTGTGTATATATATGTGTGTGTGTGTGTGTGTATATAAATAATATATACAATAATACTTCATATATTTGCCTTGTTTGTACTCCTCCATAAGTGCTCTCTGTTGTTTGTTGTTGGATTCAAAGCAGTAAGCTGTGGTTTGAACAATTATAACTATTCTTTTGTCAGTTTTATCATAAGGGAATTATGTTTGATTTGGGCACAACCTTTTAACCCAACTTTACTGCTTATGATAAAACTGTTCTGAGAGCATTGGAAACAAATGCCCTCATACAGAGATGCACAGATTTTCTGCATCACATTTGAATGATCTTAGTAACAGCCACAAGATCACGTGGGAAACCTATATCCTAACACTGAGTTCAATTTAAATCTTCCAAATCTCAGAATAATTCCTTGGTCATTATCTAGCAGATTTTGTTCGTGAAGACTCCATGGAATCAATGACATGATTTTCATACCTGATAATTTTGTAGCCTGAATGTTAACAGCATCATGGGTAAAACATTCTGGCTTCCACCCACATGTTCATTGAAATATGTGTGTGCCAAATGATTCATCTTGATCCTCACAGACTTTTTGCTATTCTTGAAAGTTAGAAGATGCGTTTGGTTATTTACAGAATGAAAACTTTTATGACAACCAAAAAACATACGGGCGAAAAAGAGAACAGATACTGTTGTACCTGTCAGTTTGAAACAGCATTTATGGAAAACTGCCTGGTATTGCCATATTTGTTCTAGAACCACAAGCCTGAGATATTTTTTAGCTTCAAAGCACTAGCAAGCTAACAGCATTATAATGATCACTTGGTCAGTAACATTTAGAGCAACGTTTATTCAACCTAATGAATTAGCATTTCATTAGTATTCATTCTTAACAAGTCTCAGAAATTCACTATTAGAAGAAAACAAAAGATTATTATCTATACTACAAAATCCAACTTACTAAAATAAGTAAGAATAGCATCTTACGGATATGGTGTTGAGAGACTTGCATCAAGAATATTTTCCATAGGTACTTTTTGGTCCTTTAAAAATAATCTTATATGTTGCAAGGACTAGAAATAAACTTGTGAATCCTCATATGTACCCTGCTGCTATTCAGACAACCATGTCACATACACTGTTCCATGAAATGATTGAAATTCATCTTGAATATATGAAGTACTCTTCTCCTCAACATCCATGCAGAAATGTGGTCCAGGATTTCATTGATCAGATGGTCAGACAATTGATGATCTAACTTTCATGAATTATAAATTAGTTTGTACTTTAGTCCTCATCTGACACTGTCTCCAGATTCCTGTTACCACTGAAGGATGTTGAATTAATCAGATTTGCAGATTTCTACAACTGTAGAATATATCCATATACTTCAGTAAGTGATGGACGGAGAGTCCCATTTATGCTCATTTTTAACAGAAATGTTTCATCACTTTCTCCCCACAGTCATCAGTACCTTGATGTACCTATGACTGTCAGTACCTATGACTCATTTTCAAGTCTCAGCATGATCACAATAATCTATAGCATCTTTGGAATCTCTGTGTAGTTTTTCAGATATATCTGTGTAGGGGCCTGGTTGATTGGTGATTTTTTCCATTTGAAAAATTATTTTTACTCTAGGTGTAAACCAATTGCTGTCAACACAGAGAATCAACAGGCAATTTAAGAAAAAATATTTTAAACTTTCTGACATGCCTTCTGTTACTTTTTATCACTTGCCAAATAGCTCCTAGTTTAATCATAACCTTAATTTTTATTCTGGTAAGTTATGGCTCTCCATTTTTTCAACTGCTGGAACAAAGTCCCTTCTACTGATTAAATCTAACTGTCTAAATCAGTGACCTTTTGTCTTTCTTCAGATTTCTCAGTGTTGGGGTTCATATTAAAGTACCTCAAAACCTTTTTTTCTAGACTCAGATGTTGCCTCCATCATATGCTCTAATTACATTCTAATTCTCAAAATTAGCCTCCAACATCACAGTATGATAATAAATAGTTTATTCTTTTCTCATCAACATTATTATACTCAATTTCCTTCACAATCTGCTTCATGGTAAAGAAAGAGAAGAGGTAATTTTCCAGTGTTTTTCAAGAGTAAAGCTCTTTTTCCACCTTGTCACCCAGCACTGACATTACACAATGCTTTAGGAAGTGTTCTTTTTATAGACAATACCCTGGTGACACAAACCAGAGCAGCAATGGCAGCAGCAGAAGTAGCTAAGGTGGTAGCATAATTTTTAGTGGATGAAACAGAAGAACTTGCCGAACCTGTTAGAATGTGACCCATAGGAGAACTCGTTGCCAACTTTCTCTCTTTTATAACTTTTCCTCTTTCTTTTTCATTATATTTGACATTTTCCTGAGACTAAGTTTGGGTAACTGTAAGAAGCTTATGGCAATGAACAGGAGAAATAGGGTCTGCTGTGATATGGAAAGCAGGCAAAGAAAATATGAAAAAAAATCTTGGGAAAAGTGTTTATGAAGTGCTTGTGATCCCTCCTTGTCTTAAGATGCTGGTACAGCTGAAGTTCTCGATTCCTGGCACAGCTGCTTATATGTAGAATCAAATGTCATTAATTTTTATCCATATTTAGAGCTAGTTTGTTTTTCCCTTTCTTACTTGACTTGACAAAGGGTACTAGTCTTGGCTTTCAAGTTAGAAGTTACCTACACCCTCTCAGCTGGTTTCTACTACAATCTCTGCAATATATTTTGTAAGTTTTTTCCTTAAAAAATAACTAAAACCAAAGACTAAGTGAAAAAAATGTATCACTCAGTAGTGTTTACCACGACTCTCTGGGCCCAGCCATCCAAACAGGTTTCCATCCAGGAGAGTGTGCACCAGGCCAGAGGTGACAGTTTCTGTAGCAGAATGCTGTGAGAAACTGGGTCAAAGGCTTTACTGAAGTCCAAGAAGACCACATCCACAGCCTTTCCCTCATCCAGTAAGCAGGTCAACTTGTCATAGAAGGCAATCGGGTTAGTTTGGCAAGACCTGCCTTTCTTGAAGCTATGTTGACTGGGCCTGATCACCCAGTTCTCTTGCATGTGCTGTATGACTACACTCCAGATCACCTGTTCCATGACTTTCCATGGCACTGAGGTCTGACTGGCAGGCCTGTAGTTCCTTGGATCCTCCCTGTGTCCCTTCTTGTAGATGGGCACAACATCAGCCAGCCTCCAGTCCAGTGGAACTTCCCCAGTCTTCCAGGACTGCTGGAAGACAATAGAAATTTCATACCTCTAGGAGACAAGCACGCCCCATCCCTGTTAAGGAAGCCTGGAGGTGTATAAGCAAGTCCATGATCAAAGAACCTGAAGTTTTGCTCCTCACACCAGGTTTGGAGCCAGTTATTAACTGACTGATTTCTCTTGCTCTCTCCCTCTTTGTTCCATGTTGTCAGAACGGTGGAGGTAAACACTACTTCTGCCCCAGAGGCCTTCACCATTCTCCCCAGAGCCCTGAAGTCCCTCTTAACTGCCCTCAGCTTCCTTCTCTGGATATCACTGTTGCCTACTTGGAGCACTAACAGAGGGTAATAATCTGTAGGCTTTACCAGGGAAGGAAGCTTTCTTATGCATTCATTCACAAAGGCCCGAAGGAGGCCGCAGACCTTCCTATGCAGTGAGCCCAGTCTGCATGTAGGGCCCTCTGTTACCTTCAGAAGGGAATCCCCCAAGACAATCACTCTTCTTTTTCTCAGAGGTTGTTTTGATGGTTATTTGGGGATGGTGTATCCTAGGTAATGTTTCTATCCTCCTCTGATTCCACTTGCAGAGCTTTGTATCTATTCTGCTAGGAAACCTGGGGGTTTGTCATCTGAATGAGGACAACATGCTTGCTGCAATGGGCAGGAACTTGCAGCCATTCTCCATCTTTTTTTCTCCTCAATCTTGCATTTAGTGGATGGAGATTTCTCAGCTGTGCCCACTCTGCCTTGTGAGAGGCAGCATAGGGTGTTATTCCACTGGTCTCAAACCCACCTTCCCTAATGGTCCTCAGTCTAGTTACTTCCTCTCTTGGCTCTGGCACCAAGTGGAGGAGTTTCCCCACGCAAACACAGCTAATGTGGCCTTAAGAGTTGAAAGCAGGGTATCTTGCAGACTACTAATGTAAGGTTGGTTCCACTTAGAGAGAAAAACAGGTTTTTTGGGCTTTCATGGTGATGAGATCTCATCACCATTGTTTTTCACCAGATAATGTGGGGTAAGCACTGATAGTGGCAGTAGATTCATGTGGAATGCACAAAGGCTGTGTGCAGTGTTGCAACTGATTGTGTAAGATTTTAGTAGCTTTAAAAATAATTTTAATACTCTTCCTTTTAAAAATACATTCAGAATTGCTGTAGAGATGTTACTAGACTTTGAGAGGCCTAGGATGCAAATTTCAGGGATGATTTCAAACATCAGATGGAGAGAAGAGGTAAATTTAGTTAATTTGGCTGAGGCGACAGTGTCTTTGGGATTAAAAGGCAACCACTGGATCATCAGAGGAAATCTTCCAGATTACTTCCATTTTCAGTACTTTTAAATTTATAATAAATCCTGATGATAGACAGTAATGATAAAATCATTTTAGCATTTTGTATTTAATTATTTCTGTGTGGCTGGTAAGTGAGAAGAGGCCAGGCTTTTGTATTAAGCCTGTCTTTCAACACTTTATTGTATAGCAAGCCCAATGTGCAGAAAGATTCTGTGAAAAAACCCAGTTGCATGTTGTAATTGAAGTGAAATAGAAAAAGAAGCTCAGTTTGCTTCTATTGTGCAGAGAACAGCAACAAGGCTGCCTAATGGGCTTCTCTGCTTTATGTGTTGTGAGCTGCACAAAAACTCAGTAGTTGCATTAGCGAGACGGGAAAAGTGATGAGATAGACGCACTACCTCCTCCATCTCCTCTCCTTGTTACCCCCACGTATGTAAGCAAACATCTTTTAATGAAGCACTTTTGTATTTTGTCCATCCTTTCATGTCCTTCCCTAGTCACACACTGGGCAGTGCCTTAGATCAACCTAAATGAGAACTTTAGATTTTCTGACAAGAGAGAGATTGCTTCACAGACACAGACAAGCTGGTTCAAAAGCAAGTAGAGCTCTGTTCTCAGATGTAGAAGCTCTGGCAAGGACATATTCCTGTGCTTGGAATGCTTTTTTCTCTTTGAGTAAGTGGAATATTTTCTTCAGGCATTGATGTTTAGGTTGTGACCAAAGATTAAAACACAAGCTTAACTAATGGAAGTTGTTACTTCCATGGTTGAAAAAAAACCAGAGTTGCAAAATCTGATTCATTCTGCTGTTTTTGTGTGACTGCATGAGTTTAATTTAATGCATACAGATCCTTTCTTAGCATAAGAGTGTTTTTCAAAGGAAACAATCAATCAGTTGGGTTTTTATGATTATATATAATATCTATACACTATGGTTTGCACTGTTCAAGAAAGTAATGCAACTTCTAATCTAATCAAACATTTGTGTCCACTGAGATAGATACAAGCAAATATTTTCACTGTTATGGTTTCCTAGCTTGGGAAGTCTTGACATGATCTTTGCTGTGCTAATATTTTCACACCTGATCTAATTTAAGATGTGCAGAACAAGAAAGTTTATCTAATGTTTATTATTTGGTATCTATTTGCATTCATGCATGCTTCTTTAGGAAGATGCTCTCTGCAACAGCTTATGGTTATCATGTGATACGGCAATTGCCATGGTAACTACCTATATGCGTTTTTTACTGAACAGCACAATGAGAAGGTAAGAAAAGCTGCGTAAGTTGTTGGCAACGTGAGTTACAGCTGCCCTTGGTTTGTGCAGCTCTGTCACTCATTGTGTAAAAATATCATCATTGTTGTAGGATAGAATGGTATTTTAGACAACAAATCCAAAGGAGGCATATTTTACTGGAAAATTGGTTGGACTTGTGTATTAGTAATTTATGGCAAAGAGGAATATGTTTGCTTATGCCTAGGAATGAGAAAGTAAAGACATCTTTTGCTTGATTATCTTAATGATGAACTATCAGGCATTCTGTTTTCTTTTGTAACATCTGTGCAGAAATGAACGTATTTCTCAAAGAAAAGAATTCACAGACTGTTATTCCTTGAGGAGAATATATAAGCAGTGTTTATGGCTTTTTCAGAAATACGAATACAGAAAATGCCATAAAATTTAATTTCCTCACTTGGGATTACTTTGCTTGCTCACAATTTTTTCATTGAAATGCTACATTTTGAGCGGCAGAGCCTGAAATGTAGATGTTGGTCTTTAGGAGATAATAATTGTATTTAGAAATGTATATGCCCCTTAGTAATGTAATTCTAATATCTTTCTCTAGAGTTCCTGTGTGTGAGTGCTGCCAAGACAGGCAGCAGGATGTGGCATGTAATCTCATTCACTGGCAATTGCTCTGATCCTTCAAGGAACATTTATTACTCATTCCTTGCATGTCTGCAAAGCCAAGAAACTCCAAGTGGTTTACTGAAGTGCCCAGTAAAATTTTGTTTCTTGCAATTCACTGCTTAAAGGAGAATAGAAACTTTATAAGTGGAAAAATGAGTCTGTGCCCTTGAAGGGAGCCTCCAAAAGAAGATGAATACTTTTCCCCATCAAATTATTTGGATCTCAACATGATGGCTTAGTTTTAAATTCTGTGAGTTGCTGAAGGTCTTCAGTGCCCATAGCTTGATGTTACAGAAGTTTCATTTTAAGAAATGAGAGTAAAGGATTGTTAAATGTCATTCCCAGCAGTTCAGAAACAGTTTCCAGACTCTGATGATTCAGTGGTCTTTTGGGATCAAGTCTGAGTCCAATCCAATTAATTCAAATATTTCTATATGTGTCTATTTTTTTCTTCTTCATCAAAAAAAGGTAGCATAATTCAGTAGTACATTAGAGCTGGAAACTGGATTCTGTCCTAGTGCTACCAGTAGCCTACTAGGCAAACATGTTGTGGTCCTTTCAGTTTGCTTTATTTGGATTTTCCTACCTGTAAGAAAGCATAATGTTTTCTTTCTTTGTGAAGTTCCCTTTGAAATCACTCAGGTACCATACAAGCAATCAGTAGCTTTGTTGTCACCATCATGAAACAAAATATTAAATCAGTTGTATTGTAGCCACATCTTTCTTCTTTGCTACCTACTCTTCTTCCTTCCTTCATGGATGCAAATGAGTGAATCAACTCTTCATGAAGTGAGATCACTGGACCAGTCCCTTTGCTGGTCTCTCAGCCCAGCACATTCTACATTGTATGTCCAAAACGTGTGCCAGCTGATCAACGGAATGGCCTCAGGTTCCACCAGGGGAGGTTCAGGCTTGACATAAGGAAAAAATTCTTCACAGAAAGGGTCATTAGGCAATGGAACAGGCTGCCCAGGGAGGGGGTTGACTCACCTTCCTTGGAGGTGTTTAAGGTGCGGGTGGATGAGGTACTGAGGGGCATGGTTTAGTGTTTGATAGGAATGGTTGGACTCGATGATCCGATGGGTCTCTTCCAACCTGGTGATTCTATGATTCTATGATATAAAAGAGCAACTTGCATTATGGAAAGGAACAACAAGGAACATTTTGCAATAGTAGCATAAAGAAATGCAGACTACTGACATTTTTCTTAAGAATTGCTTTGAGGAAAAAACATTATTATAAATGCTGCCTTCACATTGATTTGTGCTTGTATTAGGATTATCACAATTTCATATTTACAACTTGAAAGAAATTATAATTAAATCTAAATTACCCAGGTTCCAGAGCTGGCACACCTGAGCCCAGAACAATTGTCTCCATGTAAATTCCAAAGTGGCAAAGGGCAAACAAAAGGAAAAAGAAAATATTAGATTCCTCCCAATTTTGAACAGAGTTCTGACTTTAAAAGTAAAATAGCTCTTGCTTCTAATCTTTCTCCTTGTCAACATTGCAGTCTGCCAGCTGCCAGATTTAAAAGCCCCACAAGGCTGCATTATTTTCCAGTACTGAGACATGAACTTACGTCACTTCTTATATAAGACCTCAATTAACTGAGTTTTCTCTTGAGTTAGTTCCAGTGATTAAATTACTTACATTGACAGTGTCTGCTGTACACAGTAACTGGCTCTACTCAAGTCTCTAATACTTACCAATGTATATTTCTTTTCCCAAACTTGCACTGAATTTTGTTTGGAGAAAAAGACACTGCTATTGAATCTAGTGTTTGTATTTTCCTACCACTGGAGTAGCCTTTCATACAGTTTTTGAAAGTCACTAGATATGAAACCAAGTCATCAGGGGCCATGACAATATTCAAAGTTTTTGAGCATCAAGTTATATGTCCTACATGCTTTAAGAAGAAAAAGGAAGTTGGATGTGTCTGATGTTTTCTATGGTATTGATCATTCTCCAAGTCCTGCAGGGACCTCTTGGCAGGTTCAGAGTGGTAAAAGAATGTTGCTCTGGATATAAAACCTTTTAATGAATATCAGTAAAACATACTGCCAAAAATTATGCAAAGATGTATTTTTAAAAATGCAAATGTTTGTACTTCAAATATTAGAAAAGGTGACATTTAAAATTGCATTAGAGCTCTTAATGAGGTTGCCCTTGTGTACATTATTTGTGAGCAATGAGAACAAAATGTTTCAAATGGTCCCTGAAAAGTGTTGCTGTACAGGTGCAGAAAGGTACACAAATTGACATTTGAGAAGCATCTATAACTCATATATTTCCCAAGTACAAGATGCTTAATTAAAATATGTTTTTAAGAATAATTTTTTCGTATTATTCTTTGGTGTCAGGTGTCTTTAAAAGGTAAAATTAAGGCAAATGATATTGTGTGAGATTTTAGCAGACCTGTCCTTGTATAGTGTCAATGGTATGGAAATCCTTAGGCAGTATATAACTGCCTCCAAAAATTATACTGTAGCATATCCTACATGTTGTCATCCTACAAGGGGCTCAGCCTGAACAAAGAGATGTTCAGCTTTCTTTTTCTGTCAGTAAAGGAACTGTATTCTGCTAGGCTAAGTAAGAAAAGGGCTACTTTGCATACGTGCTACATCACACTATGAAATCGTAGAAACGTTTCTTGATGATCTCATGACATATCCTATTTCCCAGTCTCAATAGCTACTTCCAGCAGTTTCCACAAGGCCTCTGAACAATATCAGGAACAGTGTGTATCTATTCCTAGGCTGTCCATGTCGTAAAATTAGTTGGTTAATTAATACTGGCAGTTGTCACTAGTTGTTCCTGAATAGCAAACACTTCAGCAAAAAAATGAAGATTTGGGAACACTGCATGCTTTGGGTAAACATGTAAATAGTTTATGAACAAAACAAAAAAAATGTTCTAAAGATTTTCCTCTTCATGTAATTAATGCACTACCTGATTATAATGCATAATGCTCATAAAGTTTCCTTTATTACTATGATTCATAATCTTTTCTAAAGACTGATGAATACTATTTCAGATATATCATGTGTATAATGAGTATGTAATACATATTTTCATATATACTCTATTTTAAAGAGCGTTAACCAAAAGTTAGAACATGATGTAAATATAACAGCATAGCTATGTGGTGAAGAACTGTAAGATACATTTTAGAGACACGTCTCAAGCTGATAACCTTTCACCTCTCCCCATTTCATCTGCACTTTGCCCCTTAATCTGTCTCCACTGGGACTAGTATTCTTATTCCAAACCACAAAGCAGCTGTCAGAGAGGTCCCATATTATCATTTTATTTCTAAAAAGGCAACTTGCCATAAAACATGGCAAGTATTTTTGAATTCTCACGTGAAGGGAGTGATGAGTAGCAGACACAGTTTGAAGTTCCTTCTTTTGTAAGGAACCCTTAGTCCTCTCTTGCTGCTCCAGTGACTAATTCTTTCCTCTCCAAATGCTGCATTTGTCAGGAGAGCATATGACCAGGGGGAGGATGCCACACGTGCACACTTATTTTTGGTGATGCAGATCACAAATTAGTTTGCTATGGATTTGCAAGCTCTTTTCATGCCAGATTCCTGACAGTAAGATTTAGAAATGCAGAAAAAGGAGAAATATTTGGTTCAATAAGCTTTTAGGATGCAGGAGGAATGTGTGCTTGTGAGAGAGTACAAGTGAAACTCAACACATTTGCCGTATTTGATGTTGACTTGTGTTTAAAAACTGAGATCAAACAATTATTTCTCTTCATGAGAATGTAGTCTATCTGAAAATCTTGAAAGGAATTCAGCTTGCTGAAAGGAAAATCATGATAGTTGTCATGTTAAGCTCCTGTCCTTAATGTATATGGCTTTATACCTAATCAACTTGACACAGAGTGGGTACACTGGCATCTTCCAGGAATCAGAAATGAGTGATGAGAGACACTGTCAGTACTATACAAAAGTAAGAGTAGCTAGAAGTACTCTATTACATTTTGACACTATGACCTTTGGTACATCATATGCCAGCTATTCTTTGCTGGTAAGCCACACTGATCGTTTTTGTATACTGAAAAAATTGTAGCTAATGCCATTTTTTTCTCTTTAGAAGTAGCTGCTAATTAAAAGATGGGGACACAACTCAGAAACACCAGAAACAGAGAGATGATATAAATCATGCCTCTAGCTTTTCATTCTTTATGTAAATAAAGGACAACATCTTCAAATGATGTAACTTATCACTAGATTGGCAGCTTCGAGACAGAAAAATGTTTTCATATTGTCAGTTACTATTTATTTTATATTCAGTATTTTTCTCACTATTTGGATGCCAAAATGTTCTTTGTCAGTTGTACAGTATGTACAATTTCCCCCCTTTTCTCAGAACTATACAAAATTCATTGTCTGGATTTGACTAACTATATTTCTCATGAATTTACAAATAAGTGAAATTTCTTATACTCTAGTGGCTCCTTGTGGAGTTGCCTTTTTTAGACTGAACGCCTGCACAGCATTCACTGTTTGTTGAAGGATTTTCTTCTACATTTGCTTTAATGTGCATACAGGTTTTGATTCTTAAGTAAATAGCTATGAAAAATAACCCAGATATTTGAAGACAGAAGTCCTTTATAAAGTAGTTCAGCAGTTTCATTATATTCACTTTCAAACTGATTTGCTTCTTGGAATTTTGCCTGACTTTTTTTTCAATGTGTGTTAACTCATATAAAATGCACATAATGAAGTCTTCCAGAATCTAAATGGCAGATGTATAGGAGATGTTCTCACTCATATTGAACTGACCTGAATAATCTGAAGACAGTAGAGCTACTGTACAAAAGTTGAACGACTGTCTCTTTGCAACCCTGTTGCTTTGTTACTATCAACTTATCCCATCCACCTCTGTCCATTTCTGGAATGTACCTGACGAATCAAAATTATTCTTTCACAAAGGAAGAAGCAAACCTCCCAGAAAGTGATAATTACTTACTTTGACAATTAAATCAGCATGCAATACTTTAAACACTGAATTTTTTGAAAGCACTCTGTTGAATATTTGAGTGCCAGAGTAGCACATACAATCATTGTATTCGTCCATGGCAGTTTAGCAAAAGATGCACCACTTCATTGCATTAAAATGCACAAATATTTCTCTACCTGCACTGAAATAAATTCCATATGGGGTCCCAGCTCATGGAGGATCCCTGTGAAAATGATTTCATGGGTGATGTAGAACGTTATGGCTGCTCTTATCAACTCCTTAAAAGAGTTGGCATGTGGGTAGATTAGGTACAATATTTTTTGCTATTCAAATGGTCCTCTCAACTAAGGAATCAAATTAAATTGAGATTATAGATTTGGATTGGAAATTACAATATGTAGATTTGCGCTGATGGAGAGTGTGGTGGGAGATTGGGCACTGCAGTTCTCATAAATCATTGGCTAATTCACTACATTGAAAACAGTATAGATTAATAAAAATAACATGTTGCATTATTTGAAAAGTGTGTTGTGTCTGAGGCAAAGGATTGCTAGCAAATTCCTAGCAAAAGGACATGTTTTATTTGAGACTGTTGGATGGTCTCCCAATGATCCAACTTCCATTTTTGAGACTGTCGAATGGTCTCCCAATGATCCAACTTCCATTTTAATTTTTCCAAAACTTCTAGACTGAAACAAGTTATTAAACAAAACAGACACAACTTCTTGTAGATATTAAATACCTATAGATCGTACTTCTGGATAGTGTGAGATGATACAGTCTGATTATGGTCAGAAGATACCTCTGATTGACAGCATTAGAGCATTTGTAACTGCAGCCAATATACGAAGCTTTATTATAAACTTAGGTAATTTGATTTATGAGAAATTGTTCTGAAACATTAGAATTAAAAACTCTCAAATTAGAGACCTATAGATTAGTTATATCTTTTTTTTTTTATTTGGTTTTATTCAACAGTAATCAAGGCTCTGTTAGATTACATAGGTGCTGAGGAAATGTGGATCAATATCTGAAGCACTAGGACACTCTAGTGATGAGTATTACTGAAGAGTAAACAAGCAAATTAATCATTCTGTCTTCCAATCCGGATTTAAATGGGGTGATAAGATCAAACAAGGAGGAGAAAACAGTGTATTCAATAGCTGCTCATTAGTTTGTTTTTAATTTGTGTACTGAGTGACATGGAGGTCTTGTGGAAAAATACATTAGTTCATCATGCTTTGTTTCAAAAAAATATGTGGAAAAGGAGCTGATTAGGGATGTACATGCAAATTCTCCTTCTGTCTCCTGTTAATACATATCTTAGCAATCTTTAATCTTTACAGGCACATACATATTAAAATACAGTGTAGCAACCATCATTTTCAGCAATTGTATGTTGCACATGCTCAGTTTGATGTCTGAGGATCATCTGGAGGTGATAAGAGGCAAGAGGAATTACAAGAAGGGTTTATTCTTCTGTTTGTGGACTTAAACTTGCTCTTTAGCCTCAAGAGAAAGGAGATGTGATTTTCTGATTTTCTGTTCTTTGAGACATAAGAAATCTAATAACGCTGAGTAATGAGGTAATAGTGAATGCTAATGCAAAAAATATAATGTGAATTTAACTAGAATTAATAGAGTTTTAAAAGTAACAAATGTAAACAGATTAGAACTGTTATTTTATCTAGACATCTTCATTTCTTCCATTTAATATAGAGGTTAATTCACATTTTTTGTGTCATAGTACAGTGAAGAATCATCTGAAACATGTTGCCTTTAAAAGCAATATAAAAATGAATTAGTAAGAGAGGACCCTGCTGAGAGATAACACTTCGTAAAGTGTGATTTTGCTTACCTGGGTGTATGGCACCATTACAGGTTGCTCAAAACCTGAGATCAAACCCTAATAGTGAAGTAATCTGTGCTGGCATCATGGGCAATCAGATTCCTTATTTTAAACTCTCTACAGACGAAACTGTTCTTTGAGACTGTTGTTTCTCATGCAGAAGGGAGGAAAGAAGCAGTGCTGCAACAGCACTGCCCACACGGCTAACAACAGCCTGGTCTCAGAGGAAGACTTCAATGGAGCTTTGTTGCCATAAGATAGTAAATGTCATATTCCAGCCTTGAAAAGGTGAAGGAAGAAAATGAAAAGGAGAAAGACATTGTCAGTGCATAATCATATACTAAATTACTATTTTACTACTATAAAACATAAGGGGTTTTTTTCATTTTTACGATATTTTCTTAGTAAAGCATTTTAACCACTGCAAATCAAATACTAATATGTGGCTAAATTTACCCCACCCCCTGCCTTTTGTCAAAGTTGTTACTGACAGTCTCTGTTCTTTCTACAGAATATAATAAGGAGAATGATATCTACAAACCAAAATGTTCATTTGCAAGTGCCTTATTAGGAATATACTGTTGATTTGTTCTCATACATTCAATTAACCACAAGAATGACAGAGGACAAATTAAATTTGTCTTTCTTTTTATTGTGTATTAGATAGAGTGCTTTAGAGATTAACTGCAAACCTGTTGTAATTAGTGCCCAAAACCAGATCAATAATTCATCTTCCTGTACTTTGCAAGTAATCAGAAATTAAATTAATGGCCACCCACAACAAATGAAATGACGGGCTCCAAAATTTTATTCTGGGAGATGAATACCATTTCAGTACAGATGACACAGGCTCTCACTGGGTCCTACACTGTTTATTCAGGCAAGAGAAGCGAGGTCACAATGGGTTGTCAGACTTCAAGCTACTCTAGAAACACTTTTTGTCTATATAAACTCTAACATATGCACATTAAAAACATTTTTAAAAGAACTTCAGGTTCTAATAAAAACTTCATAGACCTTTTATTTTGGAAGTGATTGAGGTTTCCCAAAAGTGAATACATAACATTTCTATTCTCTTTTATTAAGACAGCAAACTTTCAGACATCAACAATAAAATTTTGCCAGTTGAGTCTATTTTCTTTTCTGATGTTTGGGTTTACAGTCTGTTTTGATGGTGACCTTTCAATCTTTCTCCTTAATCAGCCATAGGATTCTTGTCTGCTTCATTCTTTCTCACTTTCCTCTTTCTGTACGCCTTTTTGGTTATTTTCTTGAGATTAATACAGGATGAATCACATAATTTGTAATTTCATTACAGAAAAAAGAAAGCTAAATTTACTCAAAATGAAAGAAATAAGAAAGGAAACAATGTCACAGGGAATTATTAAGTCATGCTATTGAAGTGTTGCTGTTAATCAATTTACATATGATTGACTCTTTCATTTTTATATCATATTTGTAAATGATGATTTCCCAAGATTAAGAGAATCAGTAATGGAATAGAAGACAAGCATTTCCAGGCAATACCTCCAGATTAATTTTTTTAATCAACTGGGGGGCTTTGTATAATGACATAATGGCACTAGGTTGTTTCATCTGTTTTATGGAACTGTCTTTCTCGTGTGACTTACCATTGTCACTACTGACAGAAAGCTAGGTGTGCATTAAAGTGTATTTACTAGCTGGTGCTGGAATCAGAAGCTCTGGAACATCTGCCCTTTAGGTATCATGGCAGGTGGACACGGACACATCACTTGGTGACCAGGAGCTATAACTTACCCAGTTCTAATCTGTGTCACAAACACACCTTTTCTCTTTGCTTCAAATACTCTTACCAACACATGCTGAGTAAACAGAAGAGTTCAGGATATTATGGAAGATCAGCTCAGTGACAGAAAGATGCAAACATTTGCCTGGAATATGAGAGGCTTGCATTTGAAGCTCTGATTCACTGCAGCAGCAGTCGTAGCCCAGGACCACTCCAGAGCTGATCCACTTTCATTGCAAAATCCTGTCAAGATAAAGCTTTCTCTGTGACAGAGAACTAACAAACACCAGGAGCTTTGAATCTGAGGAAAACCGGACTTTCTTTCTGTTTAGTTCTTCTGTTCTGTTAATTTGAAACATGGACTGAAATGTAGTGAGAAGCAGCACTGCAGATAATCTCCTGCTCTATGGTGGCTGTTCCAGAACAGAACCTAGTGCTTGCATTGTGGCTCTAACATAGTACAGTGTTCAGTAATGGGCATGGCAGTGGCAGTTTTCATAGAATCACTCGTTTGGGAAAGACCTTTGAGATCATTGAGTCCAACTGTACCTGTCTACTACTCAACCATATCCATCAGCACTTCATCTACCCGTCCTTTAAATACCTCCAGCAGTGGTGACTCAACCACTTCCTTGACAGCCACTTCCATTGCCCGATAACCCTTTTGGTGAAGAAATTTTCCCTGATGTCCAATGTCAACCTCCCCTGGTGCAACTTGAGACCATTTACTCTTGTCCTATAGCTTGTTACTTGGGAGAAGAGACCTACACCCAACTCACTACAACTTTCTTTCAGGTTTTTGTAGGTGGTGACAAGGTCTTCCCTCAGCCTTCCCGTTTCTCTAGGCTAAACAACCCCAGTTCCCTCAACTGTCTCTCATAAAGCTTGTTCTCCAGCCCCTTTTGACAGCTTTGTTGCCATTCTCTGGACAAGCTCCATCACCTCATTATCTTTCTTGTAGTGAGGGGCCCAAAACTGAATATAGTATTCAAGGTGCAGCCTCACCAATTCAATTTCCTGGTCCTGCTGGCCATGCTGTTCCTGATGCAGGCCAAGGTGCTGCTATTCTTCTTGGCCAGTTGGGCTACTGCCAACTCATGTTCAATCATCTGTCAACCAACACCCCCAGGTCCTTCTCTGCCAGGTAGCTTTCTAGCCACACTTCCCCAAGACTGTAGCACTGCATGGGGTTGTTGTGTCCCAAGTGCAGGACTTGGCACTTGGCCCTGTTGAACCTCATAGTGTTGGTCTCAACCCATAAATCCAGCCTGTTCAGATTCCTCTGTAGAACCTTCTTACCCTAAAGCAGATCAATGCTTCCACCTAAGTTAGTGTCATCTGCAAATTTACTAAGGGTGCGCTAAATTCCCTCATCCAGGTCATTGATGAAGATATTGAGCAGAACTGGACCCATCACTGAGCCCTGGGGAACATCACCTGTGATCGGCCTTTAACTGGATCTAACTCCATTTACCACCATTCTTTAGCCATCCAGTCAGTTTTTTAACCATTTTGAGAAACTGTTTATCTTCCTTGTATTGAAGTCAATGTCTTCAAAACAAGTTGCCTCCATAGGGAGCAGAACTGGGTATTTCAATGGAAGGTAGGGCCAAATTCTCGAAAACTTAATGGTCTGTACATAGAAGTATCAGTTAGGAAACAGATCTTCAATCTGTGTCAATATCTAAATGGTAAGTAGTGCTGATATTCCAATTCCATGATAATAATTTCAGCTTGTATATTTTCTGCTATGTAGTTTTTATATCCTCTCACATTAAATTAATGTGCAAGAACAAATAAACCACTGATAGCCCAAAGGAATATATTCTAAATAAAACACAGAGTAATTACATTTTGTAATACAAACAGTAAATGATGATTGGAATAAGCCTGGTGTTGTACAAACAAGTTCCTAGGCTAATAAAGATATTCTAAGACAAGAAAATAAATGAACTAGAAAATGCTTTTTAAATATATACACTTCCTTTTAATTAATATGAAACACAGGCACATGCACACAAAAGCTCTTCTTTTAGAATTTAGACTGAGATTATTCTTATATTTTTATTATTAAAGAGCATATGTCAACTGTAATTGGGATCCTTATGTTCGTGCAGTGGAGAACACTAACTCACAAAGCACAGCCAGCGCACTTCTTCATTGTCCCATCCTCTTATATACCATCACACTACTGGTCAAAAATAACCGTGGATCATTGTCTTCAGGATTCCTAGAGCTAGATGGTCAGTCTTTACCTTACAGTGCTGCTTTGTGATTTTCTGTGTAAGATTTGTACATGCCAACAAATATCCCTCCATACATCACATTTCATTTGGTTCTTCATCTTTACTGGGTGAACAGTTTGTGCTTTATTGATCCTTCGATCACACATAACTGCACAGAAAAACACAGGCAAAGAAAAAGTTGAGCTTGTTGACCTTGTCTTTGTGTGATTCAATTTTAATTCCATAAAGCAACATTTACAAAAAACAAAAGAGCATTGACACCCTCTAGATTAGGAAAGAGTTCTGTTAGTTCTGTTAATTTTTCTGTTACTTATCATGAAGAAAATTATTCTACCCTCCTCACAAATGTATTTAGTTCATGGCCACCTATGGCAACTATTCAGTGCTGACAAATTTAATTGATTATACAAGACAAAGTCTAATTAAATGGAAATCTTCCAATTTTAACACTGCTATCCTAATTTTTTGAAATATTTTCTTATCTAGTTCAGTTTCTGTCTGTTTTTGGCATCATAGTGGGCTTTCACTTTGATTTGTTGACCTTCCCAGATGCCAAAGGAAGGTGGAGAGAAGCAAATAAGTGAGTCGGGCTATCATATAAGTATCTGAATTCTTCTAGATACCACTCTTTGTATTGCACAGAAATATTTTTCAGAATATGAAGAATTTTTAACTCTCTCTGTATCCTTGGACATCCAGCCATCCACTCACATCTTCTGAGCACTGCTTTAGACCAGACACTGTTTGTGTGGACCTTGACACATTTTTAAGTGCATGTGCTATTCATTTGCATGGCATGGAAATAATAAGTCAAACATTTCCTGGTATCATTTTTACTGTGCATGTCCTACTTAATCAGTTCAGGTTTCTCAGTAAGTTTGATGTACAAGAAGCTTGAAAACCCTGGCAGGAGGAATGTAACTGTTTGAATAAGTGAAAGAAATTCCATTCCTCAAGGAAAGCTCTTTTTCATATTTCATTTTCAAGAGAGAACAGAGATGATATGAAAATTACTTTCTTAATTCAAGGAGATTGTTTAAATTGGGATATATTATTAGGCTTTTCGTACCTGTAGAACTATTATAAACCTTAATTATATCAACTTAAGTAAGTACAAAATACTAAGTTCCTGCCATGAGGAAACTAAAGAACAGATTATTCTACAGCTGTGACCTAGAAAATGTAATCATGGAAATTTTGAGGTAAGTAACACACCACTAAGTGTTCCTTGCCAATATCCCCATTCAGTTTTATGGTCCTTTTCCAGATTTCTATTCTGAAGTTCCCTTAAGCTATCAGACTTAAGGTCTTCTCAGTGAGAAGTAAAACAACCAGACTTCTTAGGTGTGATTTAAGTTTTTAGTTACTTTTTGCTGATGTCAATGTTCATTGTAGGTTGTAATGATTTTTAGAGGAGACTTATGTAAGTGCTGTGCATGCATTTGAGTTTTTTGAAGTTAAAAGAGGATTAAAATCTTTCTTTGTATATTAATATTTCTCTCCTATTACTCCTTCAAATATCTGTAGATTGTGTATATATATACATGCATATTGTATGTACATGTACTGTATGAATACACAGACCTAGAATACTCTAGCACAGCTCATGTCAAATTTTAGGTGAAGTTTTACAATTGGATTACTTCTAGTAAACATCTTTTTTTGTGGATGGCAGTTATCTTTCTCACGTTAGATGTGTATATGATTTTAAATAAAATTCTTCCTGCTCAGTTAATCAGTTTATTTGGTAAGGTTACTAATAACACGTATAATCTCTATTTTCTCAAAGCAGTAGAGAAAGTGAATTTGCACATGTGTAAATTTTATATTGAGTGTTCAAGGTGTCACAGTCCGAGTAGCTGTGGATGAATTCACCCTTCTTAGTATGAATGGGATCTTGTTATACCAGATATAGCTGAACTGTTTGTCTATGTCAAATGTCCATCTCAGTCACTAGTCTTAGTGCACAGAGCCTACCTTTTGATCCTCAGGGTACAACAACACCTTGTCATTAACTCCTTGTCAATTGTACAAGGTTGTGTCACTCTTTACAATGCCTTGTCAATTTTGTGTACCATCAGTTTTAGCTTCTGAGCTTGTTAAGGCAAAGATCAAGAACACCATTTGCTTATATATTTCTGTGAGCAGACAGTATGCCATCGTGCAACAGTGCTCAGCCAGAACTAGTGTAAAGATAGATCAGTTTTGAAAAACTAGTTCAAGTACAAGAGAAATCTGATCATCTCTAGCAGTAATAGCAGCTTCCTGTACACAGTCAAGAAAGCCTTTAGTGGGTGCAAGGATGAAAACTTCATTCAGTTCCATCAAGACTCATGGATGAATGAAAAAAAGCTCCTCCTGGAAAAGGAAATTGGCACCATGAGTGTATCCACGATGGCAGAATACATCTGTGAGAGGGGCAGACTTGAAATAGAAATCCAAAACCTACTTCTAAAGAAGCACTATGCTCTGGTATATAACAGGTTAAATCACATGTCCAGCATGTCAGTATATTTCATTGTATTTTAAGAAAAGTATGATGGGATTGTTGCACACAGTTCTACTTCATCAGGGACTGACAATGGTACTTAGTTTCAGGATTGCGAATTGGCCATATGTTAAGTCCAGCAAGTCTGTTTGAACTGTTCCCACTGCTACATGGAAGGTGTCCAGCAGGGAGCAGGGAGGCAGCTCACCAGGAAAATGAGCCAACAACCAAGAATGACCCAGCTGCTGGCTGTGCCATTATTGACCAGGGTGCAGTCCCACAGGACCAGACCAACGTGGGCAGAGCATGATGCTAGCTTGACTGACGGTCCCAGAGAGAGCAAGAAATTAATCAGGCCCAGGGTCCATCTAGAGAGCCCTCTCAGTAGCAGCAGAAAGTGTTCCAGAGGCACGACTGGAGACAAGGATTATTTATTATTTACTATTTATTATATTTATTATTTACTATTAAATTGCCCAGTGCAATGAAAAATCACTCGAGGAAAAAACACAGGCAAGTTCAAAATAAGTGTAAAAGCTGCTGCTGTTAAGTAGTTAATCTGGACTTAGACTAGCCTTCAAACTCCTTCACAGCTTATTCTGAAAGGAATAAAACATTTCATCTTTCAGAGGCAACAACTAGGACTGTGATGTTATCTTCCTAACCATATGGCTTTGAACTGTGACATTTATTCTAACTTCCACATTCATTCCTATTCCTTGCTTCTTGCTGAAATAGAGCTTCATTCATATTTGCAGATATTCTTTTGTCACTGTTATCCAACCTTTAACTTGAGGCTTTCTTCTCCTCCATATAAAAGTTTTTTTATGAAATTTCATCCATTGAATTTCATGATCACATCTGAAAGCAAAGAGCACTTTGTGATAGCTTTATCTCTGCAACCAAGTGTGTGTTAACAAAAGGGATCTGACTGATAGAGATTCAAATATTTAAAAAATTGTCACTGGTTGACTGATATTGTCTATATGAAATCATTTGAGGACATTGAGGTGAAAATTTGAAGCAATATCTCATCTGAACTCAAAGCTCTTCTAATGATTTTAATGGATTGCTTCCCTTTACTTATTGTTCTTCACTGAAAAGATAAGTAACTGATAAATAAAAATGTACATAACAATTCCTTTCCTTTTTTTTCAACATAGTATGTGAGCAGGGAGTACCAGCTGGGGAATAGAACAGAAATAGGACAGGACAAAACCATCAAGTGCCTGCAAGTACAGTCAGGTTATTAAACAGGGATGAGTTGAGCTGCTAAGAGTTCCCAAAGAGGAAGACTATGCCATGCAAATGAAGTATGTCTGCAGAGCATGTCTTTGAATCTCAGTGCAGAAGAGAAAACCCTGGGCAAAAAAGGGCACAGTTCAGAAGAGTCTGAAGAGCAACACTCTGAAGTAGCACAGAAGAAATCTAGATGTATTTATTTAGAAGAAATACAGGCATTTAGATGAAGGGTCATTATCCTTCAACTATATTTTCCTTAAAACAGATCCAACTGTTGCCACTTGTCTTCCCTTAATCATCTGTTGCAAGAACCCAATGATTTTTTTCCCTATCCCCTTCTTTCTCATTCATGTTCCTGATGATTTGTTCCTGTGTTTTTCTGTGAACAATAGTCTGTGAAGAAGTAAAAATCTTAATACCTATCAAGCTCCACTTCCTTCCTCATAGTATGGATTCCTCTGCACTGCCATTTAAAGAGGAATAAAGGAGTCAAAGCAGAAACAGAGAGCTAGAAAGAGAATGTGCAGGATTTTAGAGCTGTGTAGCATTTAAAGATAATTATTGAGTTCCCACTGAGTTGCACACAACTGAACAGTGCCTGGGTTAAAGTCTCTCCTTTGTTACAAATAATTAGAAGGTGTCAGGCTAATAAAAAAAAAGAATTACCTATACTCAATGAAAGGAATTTATTGAAACAGTTTCAAAAGATGGAGAATCTGTAAGATTAGACTGAAAACTAAATTTATTTTAATTTTGTTAATTAGCTTTCATTTTCTGAGCTGTCCGCTTACCACAATAAATACAACAATGCTTTTACAGCCCCTATTTATCCCACTTTTGAACCTTTCAGGATGTTTCCACAGCAACACCTCAACAGTCCATCAAAACAATTAGCAGGAGCTTTGTGTCTTACCTGACTCAGCATCTCATGAGAGCTAGCCTGTTGGTGAGAAACACTGGACCCTTTACTGGTCTGTCTAGTGTTTTGCAGCCTTTTCTTGAGATCACTGTTTCTATATTCTTATATTTGGTGCAAGAAAAGTATTGAAGACTAAAAATTTTGTTAGACAAAATCCTTACTTTTAATATAGTATTTGTTGAATCTAGTGTTTCCTATAGATTCTGTCCAAAGGTGAATGGAAAGTAACATTATGTTTCAGTTAAGGAGTTGTGTTACAGGATCAAGAAAGGAAACCAATTCCAAAAACAGCAGTCTGAGATGCTTTTCATTTGCTTTAGAGAATGTTCGTCTACACCAGCTCTTAAGCTAACATGGATTAGTTTGTCTTTCCAAGTTTTGATGCATTGACTGGCACATTTATCCTCCTACTCCTTTCCCTTCCATGCCTATTCCAGACATCCTTATGAGAGGAGGAACAGCAATTTAGATTGAGGTACCTCTCCCACCACACATCCGTGCATGGCAAGAGGAGAGCGTAGACAATGCCGAGTGCTGGGTACTCAGCATACCTCCGGGATGGAACATAAATTTATTAACTCCATGTCAACAGTACAATTTGTTCTACAGTGGCCGTAATTTTAGATGTCTATATCAAAGTGAATCTAAAAAAAATGACAAGAAACTACAATGGTCCTTTTTTATACAAAAGGATAAATAGAGCATTTTATTAACACTTTTTGCAGCAACAAAAGTGACACAGTCCACATCTTTTTCATTAAACACAGCAAAAGCTATGGTCACATTTTACATCACTTTGAGGCACAAAGCAAAATATTTTTTTTTCTTAAGGTCAAGGTATGATTTGCATTTAAAAAAAAAAGGAGAAGAAACAATCCTCAAGTTGTATATTGCGGTAGCAGGGTTTCCAATCACTAGCACAATACAATGAACAGACCAAGAATCCAGAATGGATTATTACATACAATAATAATCATTTGATTGAATTAAGAAATGGATCGTCGTTGTCATTTTAGAGTATTAAGAAGTGGTCTGGTGTTGCTAACTTCAGTTTGGTTCAGTTTGGTTTAATCCCAACAACCCCAAATACATACAACAAGCTAAATGAAGGTTAATATATATTCTAGAAGATTATGCACTTTGTAATGCATTGCACTTATTGCTTGGTACACTAATGTTGCAGTCACTGTTGAGTTATGCTAAAAAGACAAGCGTGATGCTTGTTGGCTTCATTCAACCCAACACTAGTTATTTGCCACTTTGGTTTATTGTGAGTTTATATGTTATTCATATTCAGTTTCCATTATTATTAGGTTTAATCGAAAAACAAATACATCTTTGTTATTTCAGGGATTTCTAAAATAGCAACATTTTCTATAATTACAGTATCTTCAATAAACTTATATCTATGTATACAACTGTGGCACAATGTGTAAAAATATGAAAGCTATTAAGGGAAGAATAAGGGTTAAATTATTCTCTGTTTCTTCTATTGGCTTCAAAATATTCTGCAAAAGAAATACATCCTTTTCATAGGGCTAGTCCTCATAGTAAATTTTTCTTTGGAATTTTGTAAAAGACTATATCTTTTTCTAGGTTATATTGTTTTTCTTTTAATCTCTCTCTAAAGACACCAGTAGAAAGTTGCACTATACTGCAAAGAAAAGAATAATAAAGCTCATTTTTCGATAAAGGGATTTGACAATCTCCATGAAAAGTCAGGCTTAACATTTTATATTGGGTTTGTATTCATTAATAAATGAAGGGAAGAACAAAACAATGCCTATAATTACATTAGATTCTGTAAAGAATAGAAATAAGAATTTGTGCCCAAACATTCAGTATAAAACTCCTAAATAATTCCTTTATTCATCACAGAGTAGCCTGCAGCATGTAATCACAATAAACATACAATATGCCCTATTGGTTCTTTAGGCTTGATACAATTACCGTTTAAGGAACTGGATCAATCCTCTGCCAATGCCTAGGACAAGGTTTCTTCTTTAAGAAAGCTCTTGTCTTAGACTAAACACACAATTCCTACATTGCACTGAGTAAACGTGTATTTAACACAATCTCTTTCAATACAGTGTAACAAATATATAAGTGCATTTTTAATGGTCAAGTAATTTTGGCTTTCTAAAAAGAGCATTAGATGTGCCAGCTCAGTTGCTTAGTTGTGCTTTAATCCATAGTTATGAGTTTTAGCTCTTGTATATTTTAAGTATCTAATTGCCTCTATAGTTTTGACCAGTAAACCCTTAAAACTCTAATGTTTATAGAACAAATATAACCTAATGAAAGTGATGACATGTCACAACTCATACAGATTGCACTTTAATGGAGTTTTTTTTTACAGTAAGACCTTCCCATTTGATATGTGTTTACATGTTTATACCACATTTTATTTCTGTGTGCAAACAATCACAATGGATTTAATCACAAACACTACAAAATATAACCAATATTTAGGTTTGTTATGAATAATCTCCTTCCTTGTAGTTGTATGAGTCTTGTACTTCCTCTTGTACAAATTCCTCTTTTTTCTCCCATCCGCTAGGCCAGCCACCATTGACCTGGGTTGTAGCACCATAAGACTTGGTGGTACCATAATTTACATAATTCTGAGTAATGTCCCCTGTCTCTTCAGCAAGTTCGTCTTCATGAATAAAGCCACATTTCTCTTCGCTTGTCTGTTCAGGGTCTGCCCAAGGCTGTTTCTCTCCTGAAGCAAATATGCCATAGAAGATAACACCTCCATAATGAACTAAAGCAGCAATGAGGAAGACATACTGCCACTCTTCACGTGTCTGTAAAGAAGAATTTTGCTAAATCAGACCAATGCATAGACTTACCTGACTCTTCTGAGCTGAAAGTTTTAAATTAGGGGTTGCAGCTGTGATATTAATCACAACTAAATTATTTACATGTCCAGTTTCCTATTATTTATATCCATCTTCCTTTGAAAAATAACTATTCATTAGTCTCCTAGAGCACTGACATAGTGATTGTGAAGCATGCTTCAAATTTGCAAGTTCCTGGGTGCTGTGCCCTAGAGTCCCAGACTAATAGGGACATCCTGGCAAAGTGTACTATGGAAAGGTCTTTTTCTTGAAACTAATAGTATTAAATTGGAAGATTGGAAAACTGTATCACCATTTACCTTGTTCTTTGTCATTGCTCCGACAATTATAGGGCAAACCATTCCAGACAAGGTCCCGACTCCATTAGAAATTCCCATTAAGATGCTGGCATACCTTGGGGCAATGTCTAAATGGTTGACATTGAATCCTGCAATACAAAGGTCAGCAAACATTCACAGCAAAAGCAGAGCATTACTTCAGTTCTGGAAAGTAATGGTATCACTTGACAATTGTACTATGACATATTTGGGCTGTTTAACTGCATTTCTTCTTCTCTAAAAGGTTAATGATTCTGAAATATTCTTTGACAGATTTTGGAATTTCATTTTCTTCCAAAAATATATTATAAAATGACATAAAATGTATTTTCTTCACAAAATTGCTGTTTAAATAAAAGCTACACAGTAGTGAGTGGGTGGAGTAGAGAACAGAGAAGATATTTAGACAGGGAGAAAGTTTGTACTTTTGCTGTGTCATTCATGACCATTTTGTGCTCTAAATAGCATATAATTTCTTCTTCCAGCTTGTACCACTTTTCTTTCCTATTGGCCACATTTTTTTTTGTCATTGAGAGCAGCAAAAGGGAGTTCCCTTCTTGAGTGGTAAAGTGAAAGGGAGTAAAACAACAGTATGCCTAAATGATTTATTAGTTATTTTTAAAAATATTTATTTGTTCTCTCAGTGTTCCAGCAACTTAATTCTTAATTCTGCTCAAATTTATACAGTAATTATTTAAAAATTCTTAGAAAAAAGCATGTGTTTTTCAGACGTGGCAGAACTCATTGTTCCCAAAATAACCCACTTGAGTAAGTGAAAACAGAAACCAAATTCAGATAAGGAAAGGTGGTAAAATGGAAAAGGCAGGGAGTGCGATAGGGATTACTGTTATAAAAACAAGTATGATGCCTTGCAAAATATATGGAATTAAGGACACATTTGATCAAGGAGAATTTAGGTGTTTGGCACAAAAGAAAAGAGAGCCTGTTTTAGACATAAGGAACCAGCACGGGAGAGGATACTAGAATCACAGCGGGAAAACAAGGAAAGGCCAGATCACTTGTGTTTGAGAAGGGCAAAGGCAAAGGGGTGATATATCAGGAGGAAAGGGGAAGAGCTGAACTTTAAATCAGAGAAAAATTGCCAGTAATAAGGCTCCAAAGTCATTAAAAAATGCAGTACTGAAAAAGCATTAGCTAATACATACTGGGAAAAAAAGTACTTAAAGGCCTATATTTGAACAAAGACATGTAAATTCAGGTAGCATTGTCTAATATCAGACCATTTGTGCTATATGCTTAATTTCAAGAAAAAACTGATGTACACTAGCAGCACGCTGAAGAGAAAGGCTAATTTACTGCAATGAATATGGAAAAGATTGAAGCATTTGAACAGAAAAGATCTAATGTGGAAGATGAGGTACCGATTGTACTTTTCTTTGTAATGATCATAAATAATACCATTTGAAATTCTGAGGTTTGTTTCAATTACTGTCAGTGAATAAAAAACCAAATAAGATTACCTACCACCTCTTAAACTGAAGTAATTTATTAAGAACAATAATATAATCTTACCAGATATGGCAAATCCACTAAAGCCTACAGCAAGCACTAAGAATGAAATAGCCACTCCTTTACTGTGAGAATATCCCACAACGAGAAGAAGAGTTGCTTCCATACCAAAACCTGGGGAAATCATAAAGAAAACCCAGCATCAGATTTCATTCCCTCTCAAATACTGCAGGCCCTGGAATGTGGTAATATTTCATATAAGACAGAGGCAAAATATTACTTCCATGGGGAATGTATTCAGGTATTTCTTCCAGCCCTAAAAAAACACCTGCTCTTGCTATCTCAAATAATCCTTATTTTGTGCTAATGTATTATTATTTCCTGTCAGTTTTAAGAATAAAATACTTGTACTTGTGACCTGGTTAGGTCATTCCAGCCAGCCCTACTGGGAATAAACACTTAACCTGCTTATGAATTTTGTAGCTCTTATCAAATCCAGGATTCAGCTCACATGACTTCAGCCTCTCAGAAGTCAGATATGTACACTCAAGTAGTTGTCTGGACTCTCTTAATGCAGAGGGTATTTACATAAGGACCTAAGGCTCAGTGAGTCACTAAGAGTAGGCAAATTACCCTCCAAAAGCTCATCTGCTACTTAAAAAGTCTAAATGGCGTTTAAAATACCAAACATCTGGAATGAAATTAGGACTAAGAGCACCTATGTTTACTTTTCTTTAGTAATCACATCTGCAATACAGGAAAAAGCACAAAGTATTGCTTCACAAGTACATAAAATCACGCGATCTCTTTGTATACAGCATATTATATGGCCATTGCATCTGTACAAGCAGATTTTTAATACTATGCAGACTTACCTCCACAGTTCATTATCTTTCTCACAGTAGTAGTTGAAAGAATCTGCCTGCTTCTTAGGAAGTCTGCAATTTGTCCCCCAATAGGAACAATAATTGTCATCACTAAATGTGGTACAGCAGATAAGATACCCACCTAAAATAATCATTAGAAGTAGCAGAGTATGAGAAAGTATAAGAAACTGTTGATTTTCCATTTTCTGAAGCATTCAGTAGGTGATTAATGGTTTCTCTTTCATTTTAGGCTGTGAGTTACAACTAAAAATCTTATCTTGGTTCACTAAACAGACAAAACTGGTTATCTTGAGTTGTCATTGTATTTTGTAAAGTACAGACAGAGTTCTCAAGAAGCTTAGATGCTGTGACACTTCTTGTTTGTAGATTGTTTTCACAGTATACATTTAAGGTAATGGCTTTTCTTCCCCAACCTACAGCCCCTCTGACCTATATTTTCAGAAAATTTATTAACAATATGTCAAACTGAATTGTTACATTTCTGTCGTTGATGTGTTTGGAGTACATTGCCTAGCAAACCTAACCTGACTAGACAAATTCCCTGGGGATCATACTCACATGCACAACCCAAATTCTCTGTACTCTTCACTTAAAATTGTGAAATCATGTGTTTCGTTAAAGTTTTTATATATGGCAACTATATTGTTACTGCTAGCCTTATTTCACAAAAGAGTTCCTGAAACCAGATGTCCTTGCTTTGCAAAGTGCACCTGGAAAAGTAGAACCTCGTGCCAATGATTTCTTTATAGCTTTGGTGGGATCCTGCATCCCCTGGTGTCAGGGACAGAAGTGTAATGGGTCTTTCAATACCTTTCTAATATCTTGCATGATCAGGTTACAAGCACTTAACTAAAGGTCTTTTTGCAAGATGAACCCATCACTAGATCTCATCCTGCTTGACCTTCCCCTCTCCGATCCTTTATGACTGTCGTTACTTCACTCATATGTGCTGGTCGAGGGACCAGTAACTGGGAGGGAGAAGATTTAAGACTTGCAAACCTATGGTAAAGACACAGAACAGTAAGCTTTCCTTCCCTAATAAATACCACAACCATGACTCTGATATTTTCTTAGGTAAGATGAAAGCTTTACATTATTCTTACATACCTTGCTTATTTCAAATCCAAACACTTCCTCAAAGTAAGCAGGCTGGCTAATAAGCAGCAAGTAAAAAGTCCAGCTTCTACAGAAATTTGCAACAATTATTGCATAGACTGGCATAGATGTAAAAAATTTTCTCCATGGAGTTTTGTATTTCTGAAACATAGAAAGAGGGACCCAGTCATCATTTTGACCAGCATCATCTGGATATCTTCCCTATTCCTATTGTTATTTTTACCTATTCTTCATCAAACTTATCATAGAATCACCAGGTTGGAAGAGACCCACTGGATCATTGAGTCCAACCATTCCTATCAAACACTAAACCATGTCCCTCAGGACCTCATCTACCCATGCCTTAAACACCTCCAGGGAAGGTGAATCAACCACCTCCCTGGGTAGCCTGTTCCAATGCCCAATGACCCCTTCTGTGAAGAACTTCCTCCTAATCTCTAGCCTAAATCTCCCCTGGTGGAGCTTGATGCCATTCCCTCTTGTCCTGTCCCCTGTCACTTGGGAGAAGAGGCCAGCTCCCTCCTCTCTACAACCTCCTTTCAGGTAGTTATAGAGAGCAATGAAGTCTCCTCTCAGCCTCCTGTTCTCTAGGCTAAACACCCCCAGCTCTCTCAGCCGATCCTCATAAGGCCTGTTCTCCAGCCCCTTCACCAGCTTTGTTGCTCTTCTCTGGACTCTCTCCAGAACCTCAACATCCTTCTTGTGGTGAGGGGCCCAGAACTGAACACAGGATTCAAGGAGCAGTCTCATGAGTGCTGACTCCAGAGGGAGAATAACCTCCCTGGACCTGCTGGTCACACTGTTTCTGATACAGGCCAAGATGCCATTGGCCTTCTTGGCCACCTGGGCACACTGCTGGCTCATGTTCAGTCGGCTATTGACCAACACTCCCAGGACCTTCTCCTCCTTATATAAGCACAACTTTATGTATCCAAATCCCACTGCCTTCAATTATCCTAAAGTACCTGCATATATGTTTGGATGATCAAAACGGAATTTAAAAATGTAGGCAAGTAAAAATAACTACAAAATTCACAAATGGATACTCAATGATACTTAGATGTATCACAACACTTATCTACAAGTGCCATTACCTTGATCATGTAAACATCAATATACTAAGTCCAAAATAGTAACGTGCCTTTAAATGACAATGTTGCTGTATCTAAGGCAGCAGTCAGATTTTACACTGTAAGCGCACTGTTTCATCTATATTTACTTTAAGCATATATTTTCGCATACAAATCTTAGTCTGAATTTTTTTATCAAGCGTCAGCTGAAAATGCTTGGTCAATATATTTTTTTTTGTTTGTTTTATTGTATTTTTAAAATGAGATGCATAATGAAAAAAGAGATGACAGATGGACAGAACTACAATCCTGCTGAGTCCCAGCACCTCTCCATGAGCCCTTCATTATGCCCATCTGTGTTGATCCAAATACAGCATCTAGACCCAGATGAGTGCTTGAAAATCACTTTAGTGAGGTTTCAGGCTGAGTTTGCTCTGCTGTTGACTTGGATATTGTCTCTTCTTCAAAGAAAACCAACCCATAGATAGATATATGTAATACCTTATACACCTATTAAAGTATGCTTAAGTGAGAGCCAAGGATTTATTGTGACCTAATTAATGAGAAGTCAGCCAGAAAAGGTAACTTGATACTATGGGAAGAAACCAATCACTTCAAAAAAATGTTTAGTTAAAAAGCAACAATAAAGGTAGATAGAAATATCCAACCCAAGTTAGAATTATATGAACAGCCTTTGAAATATCTCATTTCACATATGATTTTTAAAAGCATTTAGAGGTGTAAGAAACTATGAACACTGCTGAATGCCATTAAATATCAACCCAGACACTACCTCAAGAACACTTGTGAATGTCAGCTATCAAAGAAATGACTCTGTAATAATTCCAGTTCTGTATTTAATCTGGATCAAAGATTTTTATGAAGAGAAAAATTGTTTATTCCTGAATTCAGTCAAGATCTAGGGTCTAGGATAAACAATGGAAGTGAGGGCCAACTGGGAATGGATGGTGTAAAAATCTGAGCAGATGAAGTGAGGCTTCAGAACCAACAGTGTTAGAATCCTTGAGTTAGTAAGCATGGTAGTAGCTCCTTTCAAGCTTTTAAACAGAGAAATAAGAGAGTTGTGATTTGGCATGATAGGATTATTAAGTGGTTTGAGAATTCTCTGATTTCATAGCTCTTTCTTGGGTCTTGAGAACTAAACAAGTACAGAACAAAGTCAGGTTATGAGAGCTTGATAACATGTTTCTAGCAGAAGTACCACAATAATGGAAAATGTTCTGATGTCCTAGCATACTCCACTGCAACTTGCAGTCTCTCTTGCAAATGAAGCAGTATACTCAGGATTTGCTATTTACCTGATCTTCTGAGGACCTCAAGAGACACTGAGTAGTAATTTACCTCCAGTTCACTTTTAGGAAGAGGAAAACCTTCCAGAAGGTATTACACAGGAAGGAAATGAGCCCCTTTGAACTGAAGGTACTATTTAAGTCTCAAAAAAGCTGCAATGTCAAAGGTAGCTGTAGGCTATTTTTATACTTTGGAGTATAAAAAGCAGCATAGTTCCATATCATGCTTTTCTGTCTTAAAGAAGATAGCTGTTTTATTTTTATTGTTGTTTCTATTTGAGGTTTTGGGGGTTTTTTTTAATTACTATATTGTAGGGAAAAAAAAGTGTGTGAGTAATTTTCTTACCTCCATTGCACCTAGGAGGTTGGCACTCTCTCCAATGCTTTCTTCTATGTATCTCCTTTCTTCATCTGTGATCGTAGGATGCTTTGCAGGACTCTCATATGAAACCAAAAGCCAAAACATATACCAGACTATGCCAAAGCTCCCTTTGGAATGGAAAGAAAGATTTTGAAAAGGAGTGGACAATAAAATGTAAAACAATGAAAAAAAATCTGTGAATAATTCTAACGACATTAAATGGCACTTGATACTGCTTCTCTTCTGAGTTGTTCTAACAAAGAGTTGGATCTTGCAAAAAATAACAATATTTATGCAAAATACATGCAGAGATGGACTGCAGTGAAGTCTTCTTTGTTTCATTTACAGAAGGATTTTACTGCAAGTGAATATTCAGTGATATTTTAACGTCAATTTGTACCATGCAATGCAATGGAATAGCTTCCATTTCACCAGTTCCTAAATGAAGTTCCATTCTGCTTTAAGCCACTGTTGTTTGATTACTGCACTGGGGTTTTTTTACCTGCAAAATACAAGATTGTGGCATTGTTTTCAACACCGCAATGCGTTTCCTGAGTAGTTTATTAAATTTCTGCCTTTCCCCTTAATTCACATCAGTGGTAGGCTGCAGAATGAACTCCTTTGAGACATTTTTTTTATCAGTCAAATTTAAAGGTAGCACAACTAGAGTGATTGAAATTATGTAGGTCTTTAAATAAAAATCAAAACATCTTAGGGCAGGAATTCTAAACTTAGAGTTGTATAAATGAAAGAGAAATGTTATATGATTTGAGAGCTTATAGATCTACATGGCTGTTTATGCTACTTGTACTAGAAATGATGAAGGTTTCACTCTAAACTAGCTTCTGTTCCTAATTAATGATGTTGCTTGTCTACTGTCTCCTTTAAACCCTGTCCTTTCGTTGTCCTTTTCCCTAGACTGTATTTTTAGCTCTACAGATCCACTTATCTTTTTTTTTAACCTCTTAACAATAGCTTTTACATTTTTAGAAAAGGTAGATAAATGATGCATACCATACACATAGAACACAGAAGACCATCCAGTATATTGCACTAGAATTCCAGCTAAAGGCATTGCAATAACAGCTCCTGCGTAGGAACCTACAAAACAAGACATGTGTGGATGAAAAGAGAGCAAAATTCAGTCTCAAAATACTTTTAGGTTACAAATAAAAGTAAAAAGAAAATGCAAGGTTACTTACCACAAAAGGAAGTGGTCGCTAACCTACTTCTTTCTAATGGAGGGGCCCACTTGCTCCAAATACCATGGCAGGCAGGGTAGGTGACCCCCTGGGGAATAGGTGTGCCACAAATTAGTTAATGCTGATCAGCCACTCAGTTCATTGTCTTTGCATGCTACAAGCAAGGTTAGAATTTGCATTTCTGTAGTCAAGCCTGAGCACAGCCACAGAAAAACTTCAGTTCCTATTAAAGTTGTAACTGGTTTTTTGTACCCCTCCAAATCATTAAAAAGCCGTATGAAACAGATAGAAAACATAATTATTTCCTATTACTCCTCTTCTTCCTTCCAGGAAAAATTATGAAGTATTAGAAAGAGAGAATCTTAATGCACAAGTACCAGAGTCAAGGGAAGGATGAAAACACAAACACTCTGGCGTCTTTCTAATGCTGGGCTCATTTCCTCAACCCTTAGTTCTGGTGTCCTATCATATTTTATCTAACATTTTAAGTATAATTTAGGAAACACAGATTACTGTTCCACTTCTCTAAACCTAGAAAATAAGATCAATAAGAGCTTAAAAATATAATGTTAAGAGAGAAGTTTTTCACTACCTTTGCCTTTAGTGAACTTCCTGAGCACTTAAAGCAAATGATTGAATAATGTTAGTCAGTTAGATATTAAACGAGTTGCTTTTTAGATCTATCTTCAAAATAGGCTTTTAACTTAATACTAGAAAATCAAAAACTAGTAAACAAAAATCTACATCCTGCAGTGCTGAAATTTTAGAATATCTAATATGAAATGTACAGTACTTTTCTGCAAAATTCCTGCTTAGGAATTATTATGATGTATGCATAATTATGTAGAGTCACTCTTCTCTTAATCTCATGTTTTATTTCCTATGCAAAAAGCAGGAAAAATTCAATAACTTTTTACATATATTAAGGTTTTCGTAAATCTTGAGATTATCAGTCTCAATATGCAAAAGGTTGTAAAATACATTCTTCTGGTTTGAAAGGAGATCCTATAACCAATTTTGTGTTCGTTTCAGTGTTTTGGTCAAATTTTATAAAAACTAGGAAGACATAATATTAAGATTGTCATAATTTATTCTTAACCATCTTCAAATGGTCCTGTTTGAAGTGGTTTGCATTCACAATTCCTTTGAAAAATATCACAGAACTGAATGGGTCTAAACCAGCTATTTAATATTGTAATTCCCACTTACTCCTGTTCCTCTGCTCTTTGTAGCCAAGGACACCTCTGTACAAGCAGATCAATTCTCAGTAATGGAGCCATATTAATTGATGCACACCTTAAAAACTTCATTGACAGTTCTCTTACTTCCATGCACATTCTGCACCCTGTTTTGGAGACTTTTTGTACAATAAAGTGCATGAGTTAAAATCAGCTCATGCAACAGAAGCCCTGAGGAACAAAGAACCAGTAATCACAGCCTTAAAAATCTGTTGCTTGGTAAACAAACAAACAAACAAATTTAGAGGGCAGACTCTTCTTTTTTCTCTCTTAAATCAAAGTAAATCTCTCATTCACACCAAGGGCATGGTTAGGGCCTGTCATAGAAGCTTAATTCTTTATCATAAGCCTGTGAGGCTGGACAGCAAGTAATTGTTGACAAAGGCGCCAGTATAAGCCCTATGCAGCACAAGATTACAGCAAAACTTCAGCATCAAACATGTATCTCCTTGGCTTCTCAGCAAGGGAAAAATTTGCTATGTAATTTTATAGATGAAGGAAAATTAAACTCTGATTCATGCATTGAAATCTATTACACCAAAAATCAGTAATAAACTGAAAGTGAAACCTGAAAATTGCTGATTTAAACCCAACAAGCATCCATTGCACTTACTGGTTATTTTTTAATTGTCCCATACCTCTACAAGGCCTTGCAAAATCCTAACAAAGATGACACACCCATAGTGCACTCTGGCTGCAGATGGTATTAACATGTTGAGGGAGGATGTCAGCAGTATAGCAGCACCAAATACTCTGCAAAGGTGGGAAGAAAAAGGAAATTAAGTAACTTCCGCTGTTGTCCAAATTGATTTATTCCACATATGCTTGCATATCAATGTAGATGCATTTAAACATATAGTAGGGGCTAATACTATCTACTGGAGTGGATTAGTGTCTACTTCCATCTAGTGTGATAACCTGTCTGATAAAACTCAGACAAAACAGGGACATATACATCTATTTAGCATCATTTCCTAAAGAAATACATCTTATGCAATCACAGATATGGATCTTACTCTCCCAATAAATCCCTGTTTTTTAATTCTTCCTTAATTTTCACATCTGTTTCAACCGAATCTGATTGAATTCACCACCCTCTAGAGAAATTTGAAATTAAGACTCCAAATGGTTTACTAAAACAGGTGGCTAAATAATGGAGAGATTCTCATTAATCTGTTAATTATAAGAAAGTGGCATCATTCATTCACTACTTATAAGGCAGAAGAGAAAGCGTTTTTACAAATGCCAAAGCAGCAGGAAGAATTTCAAACAGAGCTGGGATTTTCTTGGACACAAGAGTTAATCAATGTGGAAACACATTCCCATAGAAAACAGATCATTCTTTCTGCTAGTTTTTCAGAGACTGCTCATTGAATATTGCTGATTTTGACTCCAACAGTATCCTAGGAATTGCTTCAAATAAGTCATATCACAAGGCCTAAATAAATGTGTGAAGGGATGATTCATTTTCAAAATGCCACTGCTTTGGCTGAATTTTAATTTGATTTAATTAATATCTACCCCCTGAAGGAGGAAGCCTTTTCTCAAGTATAATTTCATCCTTTTTTTCATGTTCGTTCATTCCTTTATTGTGGAAATAATTTTTTTCCCCCATTTTCCTCTCAGTGGAGGAACACAAAGGGATGAAGCCAGTACCAATGACTGGCCACTTTCTTTATACAAAACTCTGTAATGCTAAAAGATAAACCCTGGAGATGTCTTAACATATGACATCACAGTATCTGATGTGAAACTGATTTGACAGAAATCTTTAACCTTAGTGTGTGTTCTTCAGAAACTGGTACAGTGCCAGAAGTTAGTGAGAAACAGACCTTGACTAAAAAAGCAGGAATAAGTGATAAATTTGAAGACAAAAATTCTCCTCAAAGACAGCTATGTTTCATATTCTCTATTTAGTATTACAACCTGAAATGAATCTTTAAATTGCACTTCTATTTGACAAATAATAAAGGGCAACAGAAGAAAAGCTTCTTGGCACAGTACAGGAGCTTTGTTAAATATCTCTAGATCTGGTATCCTCATTGTGTTCCCTGTGATCTCCATCTTGCGTTAAACAACGTCTAGCTGGCTGTGCAGCACATTTCTGGTTTTGTTTGGCAGCATGTTCAAGACATTTACTGGAACTGACTGGTGTGTGTTTACGTTGCACCGTGTGAAGTATTTTGGCCTAAATTCTGTCTTTACTCTTAATTTCTTTACGTGCAAGGTCATTTCCTTACAATTTAGTACCTCCATATGTTCACATAATCCACAATGGTGTCTTGGTTTTAATTTGCTTTCTTTATTTATTTATTAATTATAAGAGTTTGGGACTCATGGGAGCTTAGCTTCTTTTTAAAAGTTAGATGTTCCTGTTCACAATAGTTGGAGAGCAATAGACTGTAAATGTTCTAAAGATTCATTGAGAAAATCCTTATTTGTTTCTAAGCATGAAGAAAGGATGGTTTGGTTTGCAGCCTTTCCTGTTTCTTTTCTGAGTAGATATCTAGCTAAATGCCTAATACAGAAATACAGTTTTAAATTTGTCATTATACATAAACTTGCTGGAGGAGATTCTTAGCTATTGTGAATCAGTGCAGCTCTTTCTACATTATTATTCCTGTTAAAATCATGCTAAGATCGAATACTAAGAAATGTTGTCTCTTTACGAAGATGAGATTTACAGAATTGTTGTGGTATATGTTTCTTCAGGGAAATCTATTCTAGTTTTTCAACTCTGTATCTGAAATCAGCTTCTATTGGCAACTGGAAGCTTTGTTTTCCAGAGTTGCCTTTGTTCTCATGTTCACTAAAGAGAAGAAGTTTCCTTGAGTCTGTTCCTTCTACAAAAGAAAACTGTAATCTAAGGATTATCATAGACATGAGTCTTGCAAATGAAAATCTTGCTTGTACTTAGACACACAAGTGCCAGTGAGTATTTAGTTATAGTAAGGAGAAGATAATGAAATAATTCCACAGTGTCACTTGTAATCCAATTCTCTCTCAGAACAGTGCTTTATAGAAACAGCCTTCTCAAAAAGAGATCAGTCTTTACCCTTTATTAATTATAAGATTTTGGTATTCATAGGAGCTTAGCTTCTTTTAAAAAGTTAGATGTTCCTGTTAGCAATAGTTGGAGAGCAATAGACTGTAAATGTTCTAAAGATTCATTGAGAAAATCCTTATTGGTTTCTAAGCAGGAAGACATTTATTCTACATACATTTATTCTACCCTATCTATGGATTTAAGGGTAGAATAAATTAGAGTTAAATTATGATTCTTGTCAGAAATAGTTTTTTTTATCATTTTCTTGGATGCATAATAAAGCAGCACCATGAATTTAGTGGATGACTATTCCAGTGACTCAAGTCTCCTCTATAACTTGCAGTCAAGACCAAATGCACCTTCCTACATTTGATTTGCATCTCTCAATGCACATCCTTAAGTATAATCAGTAATTTGCCTTTGTGATCTTTTATCTTATTACATTTATTTTACCTCCATAAATACTAAATTCTGAATTCTTCTTCCTGACAGAATATTATAATATAGATCTGGGTTTTGTACAAACTTCCTATTTTATTGTTTTAAATATCTCAACTAACTGCATTTATTGTGATTTAGATCAGAAGGATAGGATCAGAAGAAGGATAATTTTCTGCTCCAATAAACCTAAATATATTTGAAGGCTGCTCACTTTGTAATAGATTTAATTGTGAAATAGAACATTCTGATTTCTCCCAAACCATTTTTAAGATGTTTTAGTGACCCATACATCAAAACACATGTTGTGTCATTCTGGTTTTGTGTTTATATTTTTGCTGTCTTCATAAACCTAGTGATTTTTATGATCTGTTATGACCTGTGCTTTCATTTCTACTTTTCAATCAATCTCATTTGATCAATTTTGCTGCGATGTTAATTTTAAACATAGGTTAGAAATCATGCGTTTCTTTAAGGTCCTTATGTTTCCGTGACAAATTGTCAGTATGGTGGTTGGATTCCATAGCTGAACTTACTACAATCGAAGATATTTTATGTTCAGCTTCAGACAATCATGATTCCCTCTTTAAAATAAGACTTTCATCCTATTTAGGAGTGTTCATTCCTATCCCACTCCCCACTGCATTATTTTACACATGTATTTGTTTCTCCTTCTGATATTCTGATATCATCTTAAACAGACAATTTTAGTCCTTATGGGATACACAGTCTTAAAGCTGCCATTTCCTGTTGTGCATTTCTTTGGTCATGACTTCTATAGGGGCATGGGCTTCTGAAGAAGGCTTTATACCTCAAGCACAAATGTCACCTGAGCTCATATCTCTTACAGGGTGAGCCAAGCCTCACTGCATGGTGTTCCTTGGGTAGAGCCCAGCCTAGGAAATCTATATAGTTGTACTGTTGAAGTTATCCCGGAAGATCCACCAGGGCACACTCCAAACTCCACAAAACATATTTTAATGTGGTGGCAGAAATTGGAGAGCTTTGGTAGATTGAAGGTAAGATCTGGGAATATTATAGAATATCACAGAGACAGAGCAGGAGAGGCCAATGACATTGCTGGCATTCTCATCCCTGGTATTAGGAGGAAATTAAAATGTCTTGATAGGCCTCCAGCATTCCCCAGACTTTGAGGAAATATCTTTTTTGACCTCAAATTAGGAACTGGTATAACCAACAAACTAAAAAATAGCTATATACAGAAGACAACTAATGAACAAATACAGTAGCAGCATGTCAAGGAGTGGGGGAAAAGGACAAATCCTGGCCCTCAGAACTGACCAGAAGAAGCCCTGAAACAAAGAATTATGCTTTGCTTATCTAATTCTATTTCTAGACTTGGTTGACTCAGTCCCAAAAGACAAAATCTAACATTGATCCTAGTATTTTACTGACATTGGCATTATATGAAGGTCATGAGCTGTGACTTGTCCTCCTGTAATACAAGTAGTAATAATAGCAAAATCATATTTGACTAAGAGACACTTGGGATGGGAGCTGAGGAAGGAAATGACTCTAACAATTCAGGAAAAATGCTTAGAATGGAGTGAGGTTGCAGAGGAATTAATCTTTTTGGGTTTCAAGCCAATTGGCTCACTTTTCTCTTCAGGGACAAACTAAAGAGAAAGAAATATATTTTTTTTCATCTCTGGATTTCTAATCTCTGTATCTGTACAGCCCCACTGTTCTCATCTACTTTTCCAGGCAATTCATATTACATGAGCATTCCGCATGGAAGTGCTTTATAGATATTGTTACTTGGTTGGAAGAAGTGCCAGCTCAAAAACTGAGCTGAGAACAGTGGGAGACAGATGCAAGCCAAATGCTGAGTGCCAGATGGGTGACATACTGGGTTACACATATGATATTTAAAAGTACGTGGTCCTGGTTTGAAGCATCCTTTCACCCCAGTGACTGAAAAGGGCTACGATTACTCCATAAAGCTAAAATCCCTTTCATATATGTATAAAGAGGAATCAATTCCTCAGCTGTCTAAACCTTGTGTATTTCTATTCATGTCATTTTTTAAATATGATTGACAAATTCCACAATTATCTATGTCTTTATTCTCTAAATAAATGATCCAACTGTGTGAAAATGAAACCGTTATGGAAATCAAATCATGTATCTGTTCTAAAGCATATGAAGTACCTTAACTGAAGTTTATCCTTTACAAAAAAAAAATCAAAGACTAGCTCTGTATGTATGAAATAGCATTTAAAATATTTATTTAAAAGAAAAAATAATGTAGGTTTAAGATGCCTAAATATATGCTGTACTGATCAATTATGAATGCCACTTTGTTGACATCCAAAATAATTAAACAACAGTGAGTGCTGGTCACTGACAACTACAAAACAAGGTTGCAGATATTTTAGTGGATTTACACTAACGACTTAGAAGGCACTGTTCATGTCAACTAAAAAAAGTTTTAAATGACCTCAACAGAAAATACATTCAGAATTCTAATTTAATTGGTTTTGCCTCCAAAATGCTGCTGATCACCATTTCATGGAAAACCTATCTACAGAGTAAGGAAGTCTGGTTATTCCATTAATTTTCTAGGTAGTTATAGGGAACTCTGTGTGTCTGTGAAAGCATTTCATACTGATACAATAAATTAAATCAAAATATTATAATGTGGCTTATCCTGACTGTGAACAGAAACCTATAGAAAATGTAGTCTATGCTCTTTTCTGGGTCTTATAACCTCTGCACTTGACAGTTTTGCTGTCATACTGATCATATTTATAGAAGATATTGTTTTCATTGAGCAAAGTATCTGTATTCAACAAATACTTGTAAAAAAAGATAATTTTTTTTCGTAGTCTTAGAGGAGATTCTTCTGTTAGGTAAGGGTGGGAACTAAAGAGGAGTGAAAATATAAGCTTTCGTGCAAAGTTATCCCAACGTAGTCTACAGATGAGGTGAAAATTTGATTATTAAAAAATAGATATTTATTTGGATTCAGGTTGGTAAGCTGGTTATTACCATTCCTTTTCCTTACAGAAAACACATAGAACATGTTGAATGAAGACTTTTTCAAATGTATACAAAAAACAGACTGGGTCTTGACTATACTATAGATTTTTTTTTTATTGAACAGTACCTAATTTGAAGAGTCTCAGAGCAACAGCAGCGATGAGCAGCTGAATATGTATCACACAAAGTGACGTTTTAGGCTATTCTGTCAGCTCAAGATTTCTAAATTTTATTAGCTTTGACTCTACCTACTGTCATTCATTTTTGACACTCCTCCTGCAAAAGGCCAACAGCACGACATAGAACTGATTATGTTATATTTTATACAACCCCAAGATTTCTCATCTGAGAGAACTACAACCTGAATGCTGGATTAAATGCTTGATTTTTTGAATAAAATATAATGCCTAGGGATAAACAGGGCAGGAGCTACCTTGAATGCCTGTCGGCATGTAGCAGTTTTTTTTCCTTCTGCAAATGTTACTAGCAACAACAGTTTGCGATCATAATTTTTAACATCTTTTTCCTTTGAGTTAAGCATGGACTGAATGCATAGAAAATTCAGGGCTTTAGCTGCCAGTTAACACTTCCTTTCTTACAAAGTGTGTAACTACCCAGGTAAGGTGTGATGAAGGCCTCCTAAGACTTTGATACAGAGCATGAACCTTTTGACGATATGAATTTGCTGTGGTTTGATCTTCTAGTTTTGAAGATAAATAGATCCCAGAATATTCACAAAGCTTTTCAGAAAACATACCACACAAAGACTGGATCAAGCACCAGAATGAAATGCCAAGCAGGGACTAAACCAGGATGTGCATCAGTAACACAAAGTCCCTTTAACCTTCTGCTTTCTCTGAGACCCACTAATGCCACAGACTCATACAAATCTAACCAAGATCTTAAATAGTTTTCAGTCTGTGCCTTCCATTGCCTGTTCACAGACCTATTTTTGATGTGTCAGAGTGTATTTTGTGAAGAATTTGGGCACTGTGTGCTGAAAGCATCGTGACAGTAGATGCTGGATTTAGAAGGCTCCTGGGCTTCTGATTGTTGCGCTTGCCAGCAAGTGCATTACGTCATTCTTTCATAAGCAGATAAGGTACCATCTCAGAAGTGATTAACACTTGCCCTACTTATTTTGGAGGCCCTTTCAGCTTTTTACACCCTAGATCCAGTATATATCCTGTACCCATGGTGATTTATTCTAGCAGTTTTAATCTCTGCAGTTTACCCCAACAGCAAACCTATCTTCTTAATTTCACATCACTAAGCAAGCCAAATGCTCATCATCCCATCTTCTTTGTTCTTCAGTCATTTGATCACCCTACTACCAACCCTCTGTGTCTCCTCTTTGAATTCAGATGGGGAATCTCTCAAATCTGGGGTTTCATTTTACAACTCATTATATCCGCATATGTCTAGATAAAACTCTGACTCATTCCATCTAGCTCATTAGCTTTGGGATGGCTTGCTCTTTAAATATGTAATCTGCTAGATCGTGTTTCAAACCAAGACCCTCTCATTCAAATTAACTTACTGAGTTCCAGATCTTAGACTGTGATCCAAATGCCTATTGTTGAGTTAGAGAGTTATAATATAGTTATCCAATAAATCCTGTGGGTTTAGCTTTAAAATATCTTATGGAGCTGATTAGGAGCATAATTGCTATGTGTTGGATTCAACAGCTACATCTACACTTCTTTGTGGAGTATTTTCTGATATGCAGGCCACGTGTTATAGCTGATTGCATCTGGAACGCTCAGGGTAAATGTAGACTCCTTCAGAGCAAAGTGACGGTGACGTTAGTGTTTTTATGCAACCAATCCAAAGAGCATTTTCTTGCATGAATCCAGTGTGCACACTGTATTGAGGCAAAGTGTCAAAGCAGGTAGAGGTGATTAAGGATACCTGTCTGTATATGCCAGGAGCATATGTGAGCTTTGCTTCAAAGGATTAGATTTTTCTCCTCTGAAAGAGGCACTGGTTATGTGGTATCATACATGCAGGACAGATTCACAGATGTTTGGGACCGGGGAGAGAACTGGGAGCAAGGTTATTTGAAAACATTGACATATTTTCATTACATAATCCCTGTCCTGAAAGTATCTGATCCGATGTGGCAATTCTACTATAGGAAGGATTTGGATCAATGGAGAATAGATTATAAAAAAGTCCAAATTTCATACATAATGCTACTCTTGTTAATTTTAGCTGAACAAGTAGAGTTAAATTCTTACATTTTTATATTTAATCCTGAAAAAACTCATCAAGAGTGAATGTAGTTCTCTGCATCTCATGTCCTGAGGATCACTCCCCTTCTTATCCAAGTAGTTAGAAAAGTCTTTATTTGTCAATTGAGAATAATATAGGTGTTTCTTGGTAACACGGAAAATAATGTTTTACCCTATAATGTACTGGCTTGAGATTTGCTTGGAAGCTATAAGTTTACCACCATTAATAATGGTTTACTTGCTTTTAATTTATGTAAATGTGAACAGTGCTGTTCCTGACTTCTGAAAAGATTATTTTTCCTTGATAACTCATTGTGACAATTGTTTGCATATTTTTCAGCTGTTCTGCTGTGCATCAATGGTTGCCTCCTTCCATGTGAACTGTGAGTAGTCACTCATTTGGAATATTTGTATTATCAGTACTGATGTTTATTACATGTGTATTTATTACATCACCTGTTCATCACCTTTGTAATCTAAATAATCCTGATAACATTTTTCTTATTCTTTCTTTTCCATCTTTTCAGTTTATAATCATGCTGATAACTCTTCTTGAGACAATTCATGTTTCTGTTTATGCATTTGAAATGGACTAAGTGAAAATGAATCCATTGTGGGGAGACACTCTTTAGCTGTTCTGAGATGATATATAATCATTCTTATTTTCCTCTAGTGTAAGCTAATTTCCTTATAACTCTGTTGACTCCTTTACTGCAGATATTTTCCTGTGAAATGCCCACCCTGACAGTTTATGGCTTCATAAACGATAGACAGAATGTAGTGGGTTTATCTGAATCAGTTTTATCTGAATTAGAATTTGCGTAAAATGGCATAGGGCTAACAAAGCTGGTATTATGCCATGAATATAAGAATGGTTGATGAACTCTGCTACCCGGCAGAACAGATAGATCAAGCTACCTTGGACATCAGGGAGAAACACTTATTCCCAAGTGCCAGTCTTAGGTTGACCGTGTTTCATGAGAGGATTGCTTAAAACTGATCCTCTTTAATAATGGTCTATGGCCAGAAGCCATAGCGTAGCACCTTTATTTGGCTTTTTAAAAATGTGATTAAGTAGGTTATTTTCATTCATATGTGTACAAGGGAAAGGGAGGGGGGGGTCGTGTCTGTGTGTCCTTCATACTAAATCCTATTATAAGCCCTTCATGAAGCATTAATATGTAAAAACCGACCTCCCGCCATCTAATCTAGTATAATAAGGGCTTGGATACATTATTAATTTTTGTCACACATCTGAGCCCCCTTTTATCAACCAAAACCCTCATCTAAATCCCTTGGTGCATCATTAAATTGTGAAAACAGCTTCATCATTCATGACAGAAAAATGGAAGGACCCTGAGCCATATGGCAGAGGGAGCAGCAGTACCAGCCACCCTGAGATGTATCCCCAGTCCTCTCCTTACACTGACTGGTGCTTATAAGACCCTGCAATGCAGTAGGGTGGCAAAATCATATTGGGCTTTTTGTGCAATATATGCTTTTTTGCCCAGAAGCAGACAAACCCAACACTAGTGCCCGGGATCAAAGCCCAGTTTAATCTGCACGATTTTGAACCAAATGTGAAAGGTGGGATTGGTAAGTACACCTTTGAGGGTTCTTTCTTCCAGTGCAAGATCAGTTTATGTGTTCAGAAGTTCAGGAGCTGGCTCTTGTCTAACAATGTTTAAATGCTATGGTCATGCTATGAAATACACATTGTTTGCAAATCAGAAAAACATACAATACATCCACTTGCTAAAGAACAGTGAATAATTTCTCTTTTTAAAACAGAAAAAGGGAAGGATATAAAGTTCCGGGAAATCTTTGAACTTGTACTTCTAAACCAATATGTTGCCTTACATTTTTTTACACTTATTGTCGTAAGACTGAGTCAGGGAGAAATATTACGATTTCACTGACACACTAATGTCTTTGGAACTCTGAGATGAGGGGCACTGATGTACACTTGTCTGAAATATCATTCATTTTATTCATGAAATAACACTATCCGATTACTTGTTGGGAAGGATTTAGCCCATAATAACAAGATGAATGGCACTTTAAAAAGAAAGACAAATTTGGAGTGAAAGGTTGATTTATATATTTTCATTCAGATTGGAATGTGACAGTGATGAAGAGTTCAACATAGATGAGAGATAATTACATTGTAGAGAAAATTAGTATACTTATGTAGTGACATTTCATAATGTGAATAGTGTCAGCATTTGTGATTTAATGGATAATGAGAAATATATGTCATTATCATATAATTATATGGTGACTTTAATTTTTTTAAAGGTATCACTTCATTCTACCCTTTATATTTCTTTGTGTAAGAACATTTTCATGTTTGAGTACACACAAATGAGCTAAAGTGGTCACTCAGCTTTGTTTTACCAGATAAAGTCTGTGACTATTGCAGATCAATTTTTGAAACAGTACTTGGCTTATACAGTCAATACCCGCATTTCTATTCTAAATACGTAACTGAAAACCTGGGAAATAATTTCCTATCCTGTGTAATTGAACAATGAGCCACTGATTTCAGAGAATCTTTCCTGATTTACAGCAAGTATTCTAGCTGTTTACTTAGGAAATCTGTGAAAAAATACTGCCATGGCATTTTTGTAAGGTTTTGAACAGGGCAAGGATTTTATTACCGATTTCCAATATGTTTTATAAGAATTATTAAAGAGTGCACCAGAAGCTAAAATATAACGATATATAAATTATCGTGAGATGAGGTGGCGAAAAACAGTACAGCTTCACACCTTCCCATGTTCGTGTGGCAGCACAGCTGGTATTCTATTCACAGACACCTACAGCTTTGCAATAGTATGAATGTGGAATAAGAAATATTAATTTAAATAAAACTATTCTATTACTGGGTTGAAGACAAAACAGGTGGCCAGTTTTAGGGCCATCTAAACTGATATTCACGTTGGCAATAACCCTCATTCACATTTGATTATACCTCATATTTTGCTTAATTGTCCCTGTACTGAAAGTATTTGTTTATAACAGCTGAAATATGTCTTCCAATAGAGGACTTTAACATCCAAAGAATAATCTATAATATTATTTCTAGTGACTATTCAGTGTTTATACTTTTTTTAATGTATCTGGCTTTCATTTACTGATTGTCACTCTAACTTTCTATGGGTATAAAAAACATATTTATACCCAGCATTTTTCCCCAAAGGAGTTACATGTGTACTTTGTAATCAAATTACATCCTGTATTTTTTTTTAATATACTGGTACACTGAATACATAGTTCTTGCTATTTCTTTTGCTAAATGGCACTGCAAACCAACGTCTTTTAAGTAATTGAAGATCTCTAAAAGTATCTAATTTTTCAGCACTCATATTAAAGTGCATGTACCCAAATTACCTGTAACAGTCCAAGGTCAATGTTATTGACCTAAATACAACTGCAGTAAAACCAGAAAATTAAATATCCTAGGATTGCATTGACTTCCTTATAAAAGCATCATGTTGGAAATTCATAATGGGTTTCTAGTTCACCATGGCTGAAGATCCCACTCGGCATAAGTTTGTTCAAGTGTGGCTCCCGATTCCTTCGTGTTACTTTGCACTTGAGTGTCTTATGTTTTGAACAGAACCCAGTTTACCAAATGATATTTTAAAATATCATCTGATTGTCTGGTCCTTTTTTTACCCACAATTTTATAAGCACTTATAAATATCCCAAAAATGGCTCATGCAATGTGAAGATCACACTAGATACTACTTAAGGACTATGCAACAGTATCACGACTTAGAAATATTCATAAACACTAGCCAATTAATCATCAGTCTCCCACTGTGATAAATATCACCAGTCCAGTTATAGGCACTCATTTGGTTACGTAAACACAAAAAGAAGGGGTGTCATCACAGCATGTGACAACCTGCACAAATACCCCAAGTAAACTAGGGTCTTTACACACAAAATTTATGAATTACAGAATCACAGAATCACAAGGTTGTAAATGACTCCCAGGATCCCCTAGTCCAACCATTCCTATCGACCATCCTATAAACCATGCCCCTCAGCACCTCATCCACTCGTCTTTTAAATACCTCCAGGGATGGGTAGCCTGTTCCAGTGTCCAATGATCCTTACAATACATATTGGAATATTGCATTCCTTGCTTTCTTTTGGAACATTTAAACACCTTGGTCATTGCATCCCATTTAAATAAAACTTAGAATGATGGAGCTTAAGAACTACCATACCACAAATTTCTTTTTCTTCCCTGTAATAAGATTTCAGACTCTGAAAATGATGATTGCTTTTTAAAATTTGTAAAGATTAGATGAATCCTGATTAGTCCTATGCAAAGTTCATTTCATGGATTAAGTAGGAATTAAGACTAGCTGTGATTAAGAGACTGTCAATATTTCACACCCTTTCTGTTCACATTGCATCGTAATCATATAATGACAACCCCTCTGGTGGCAACCTCTGTATTGCTGGCATTAAAATCTGTAGTTGGAAAGCATTCAAATGAGATTTATGCACTTTTAAATGACATTAACTGTCATTATGAGTAATAGCTCAGCTGATTAAGTACTGTGGATGTATGGCATTAGAGCATGATACTTGAATTTTCATGTTTTCTTATAATCTTGAAAGAAAAATACTCTTAAACAATCCAAAAGCAATTCAACTCCTCCCTCCTGAAAACTTTGTTCACACTAGTCAAAATCCACTCTGATTTCATGAAAAACATAGCATTGAATGCCCAAAAATGACAAAAAGAAAAAAGTCTCACTCTTTATTTGCTGTTTTTGTGGAAATCTTTGCTATTACTAATCAGGAAGGGCTGTAACCAGTAAATATTTATCTTATTTTGGATTTGTCTCTGGAATCTACTTGTCTATTCTTGCCCCTGTGTTCTCAAAAGTTCTGAATCATAGCTGATTTTCTCTCAATAAATATAGTTACATAAATATCTCTGCAGGCACAATGATTTCTACTCCCAAGGCACTGCAGCCTAGGAAGAAGGGCAGTTTTTTAGTGCAATGTTCAAATAGGAGAAGTAACCCAGGTTAGTTGCAAATCTGAATGCCCATGTGCCGAGATGCCTTCTCTAAACTACAGGAGCATGCTCAATAGTCTCTACTATCATCATGCCATGCTTTATCAAAGGTTAATTGCTCATTGTTTATTGAGAACTTAACCCTGAGAAAAGGTATGACTGTAATAAACACTACCCATGGGACTCCACATTGTGTTTCCTTTGTTCCCTCAGTCTGCAATGATTGGTTGCACAGTGGTTTCATACCAACATCTTCCAGAGGTGGATCCTCCTCTGGGAGACGAGGTCTCTAGCCTTGTAGCAAAAGGGAATCCTTTCCTATTTTCACACACTACTCAAGGGATGCACGTTTAAAGCTTGATTGATTGCAAATGGGGGGAAACCTGAGACCCAATATGTATCTTCTGAAAAATTGTGTTGTCTTGCAATGTACTGAAGGTTCTTTGAAGGTTCTTTGTTCCTACAGAAGTCAACAGAGGTTGAAAATGTTCAGGAACGCTGACTTCTGTAACACACTGCATTGACCACATAAGAGTGCTCAGGAGATGTGTTGTTGCTGAACATTCTCTGTAATATTTGAACACAGTTTTCTATGACCTTGATGATACTATAGCAGTGTAAATACGCCTCTCTTTAATAAAGCATTGTTCTTAATGCTGGCTTGAAAATATAACATAAAATTCTTGGTGATGCAATATGACATAAATTGAGATCCAAGCTATCAATTGCAAATTCCTGAGAAACTCCATTTACTACTTGTAAATCTGTAAATCAATAAATTTGATCTGTCAGAAGTAATGGGGAGCTCTGTGTGATAAGAGCAGTGGGTCAAGGTAGAACACAATAGCCATGCAGCAGCAGCCTTGAGTTCTACAATTAGCAAAGAAAAGGTCTCAGTAAGATGCTGCCCATTGACAGATTCAGTTGAAAAAAATATATTAGAAAGTTCAGAGATCAGGGTTGGTAATTCTTAATTGCCAGTAAGCATTTTAAAACAGGATCAAAATCAAAATAAAGACTTTCAGTCTAGGTTGAAATTAATGCATTGCATATAGAAATGTTTTCTTGTTAGCACAGAAGGGTCATTTCTTCCATGTGTTATACCTTAGAGAAACTTCTAAATTATGTCAACCCAATCTCTATAATTGGTTGCTAGACTGAAGTTTAATGTCAAGCAAACTCAGTGTCATATACTCAGCTCCTCCCTGTCAATAACAAATTAAGCTTACAAAGCACGCCTTCACCCTTCTCCCAGTTTCTCTCCTTGACACAGCGAGTCCAGGGAGGTGATTCTCTCCCTCTGCTCTGCTCTCATGAGATTCACTTTGGCCAGTGGTGGAATCCCCAACATAAGAAGGGTACTGAACTGGTGGAACAGGTCCAAAGGAGGGCCACAAAGACGATCAGAGGGCTGGAGCACCTGTGTTATTAGGACAGGCTGAAAGAGTTGTGATTGTTAAGCCTGGAAAAGAGAAGGCTCTGAGGAGACCTTGGAGCAGTCTTCCAGCACATGAAGGGGGTCTACAAGAATGCTGTGGAGGGACTCTAGCGATAGGACAAAGGGGAATTACTTTAATTTGGAAGAGGGAAGATTTAAATTCGATTTTAGGAAGAAATTCTTCACAATGCAGATGTTGAAACACTGGCACAAGTTACCTAGGGAAGCTGTGGATGCCCCCTCCCTGGAAGTGTTCCAGGGCAGGTTGAATGGGGCCTTGAACAGCCTGACCTAGTGGGGGTTGGAACTGGGTGATCTTTAGGGTTCCCTCCATTCCAAACCATTCTATGACACTTTTAGCAGTTCAGAGTCGATTTCTTATTCATGCTCTTTTCCATGTAACCATTATCTCCTTCCCTCCCTGGCAATGAATCTCTTAAAAATCTCCCCTTTTCTGGAGCTTGACTGATTTTTATATGGATCATCTTGAATCTGGTGATGCTATTCTAGAGTCTATACTTTTCTATGCATCACACACCTACCTTTTATTTTTCTGTAGAAGTTAAGACTTGTTCTGAACACAAAGGAAACCAGTGATGTCACAAAGATATTCAGTAAGGTTTGTGAAGAAAACAAAAACAAAACCAAAAAAAACTGCTTTGCAGTCATTAACCAGAGTGTGAAGGGACCTATTGTGGCCGTAGTGCGAAACATGTAAATCGGCAGAGACTTTCATCGTAGTTCATATTCTGTTGCGGCTGTAGACCTCTAGGCCTGTGTACTCACTTGTCTGACTTTTTCTCATGCAATTGCTTGGAAAGGCTATGAAACTCAAAGCCTGCACCCTAATTTGGCTGCCACTTTACCCGACAATCACCCTGTTCATTTCAACTTGAACATGAAGATGTCATAATCTATTTGTTGCCTTCGGGATCTAAGTTGAGTTTTGGCCTCCTCAGTGCCCTGTTATTCCAGCCACAATACAGAGCTCAGTTTCCTGCTATTTTTATCTACTAACTTAATATAAATCACATCCACTCTCCTTATTTTACTATTTGCAATTACTGGCATGTATGCCATAGCCAGTTCCTTAATTAAATCTATAATTTACATAGTCATTTGCCTTGTTTCAGAGTCGTCTCAGAGGCTTCCACAATAGTAATAACTAACCACTAATCTGTGAAAACTACTGAATTAAAATATACCCAGGTTAGTAACTGGAACTGCAATAAATGTTTAGGAAAAGGAGGAATATTTGGTTCATATATGCCAGGTTGTGTGTTTCCACTGCTGAGTTTTCCTGGGAATGCCTCTCTCATTGTCTTGCAAATCTTTGTAATTGCATCGCTTTAAATTTGTATTGATTCAATTTTTTTACTAATGTTGCTCAGGTGAATGAAGGCAGATTTTTTTATTCTCTGAGTCAAAATCTTCAGTCTTGATTCAAGCAAAACTCTAATTAATCCTGAGGAGTTACAGGATGTGTAAAAATGCAAAGGAGGAAGAAAAGGAGAAGAGTCCTCTGACTGGCTTTTAATTATTATTTGAAATAACCTTTTGCATTTCTGAACCATTGTCAGACGGATGGCACTAGTTAACGAATAGGCAACGGATATCTCCATTTAAAAGAGGCTGTATTCTATTTTGTTTGCTTTAACAAGAGAGATATTAACGTTATCTCAATTACAGAGCGTGTCTCCATTAGTAAATACTCATTATTTTGAATATAGGTCTTTGTCTAAAAAGGTATTTACCTCGGAGAGAGCATTTTTCCTGTAGCTTCCCTCTCTCCTCCTCCTTTCTCCAACAAACACAAGAAAGCTTACTCGAGCCTCTCTGCCTATCCAGGCCTGTCTTTCAAGTTGTAAACTCCTGAGAAGAGTTAAAGGTGTATATTGCCGATTTGTGCATCCATTTGCACCTAGTTTGTTATTGTTTTGAAGAGTGGCACTAGGACCTTTGCTGCTTCTGCAGCAGAGCCTGTGGCGTTAAGCATGGATGTGAAAGCCTCATGTGTCTTGAATACTCAGTGGATCTAATTAACAGGTAGAATCGCACCCTCGGTGCTTGAAAAATTGCCAGACACCATAGAAACGAGTCCTTAAGTCGCCTCACCATCTGCACTTTCTTTTCATTGTGGAAGTCTCATTGAAACACGTTTTTCGACCATTCTAAATTCATTTGTGCGTTAATGGAAAACTCCCGCTAATGTTATTTTCTTGTACATTAAAACAAAAATCATAAAATTCTTCCATTCGATCACCGAAAAAAGATCTCTCAAGCTTTGAAGAAGTAATGAGTCTTTGAATTTGCCCCTGAATGCGGGTTGTTTGATTATCATTGCCACAACCTCCTTCAAGGATTTTTTTAACGGGAAAAGAAACCAGAGCGAGATCTCCCCTGCCAAAGGAGAAGGGAGTTGGGAGAGGAGCGATCAATGCTCCATCACGTCTCCGTTTCCACATTTCAAGCCATCGTTGCTTCTTTACCTAACGCTGCTCCCCTCGAGGTGGGGACCCCCCCCCCAACCCCGGCTCCAAGCTGGGGGGGCCAGGGCTCCCCTTCCACCTCCCCCTCGGACTCGGACAGGGCTCCGGGGCTGGTTTAGGTCGATTTTACCTGTTAGCTGCCAGCCGGGACGAGATGTACCCGCCGGGGATTTGGGTGATTATGTACCCCCAGAAAAAAGAGCCGTGGATCATGCCAACCGTTTCAGGATCCCAATTAAACTTCGCTTTCTTCCAGCGCAAGGAACCGGCAAAGAAGGAGAAAAAAAAAAAAAAAAAAGAAGACGAAGGCTGTAATCGTGCCAGGTTAAAGCATTTACCCGCAGTAACTTCACAGAGGGCAGTCAAGGCAGGGTTCCAGCGGTGGCGCAGGGACAAGGACGCGGGGTGCAGAGCCGCTCGCTTTGCCTTCGCCCCCTCCATTAACCACCCCGGCTGCCTGCCCCAGCGATAACCCGGTCGATTACCCAATCGATAGCAGCCATCAAAATAGCATCGGCCGTGGGACAGGGGCGCTCCAGGAGTGGCCCGAGCCGCTCGGCCCGGGCAGCGCAGCCCCTGAGAGCCCGTGGCCACCCCCGGCTGCCGCTGGGCTTGCAAATACGTCTCCTGGGGCTACCGACACATCTCTTGGGCTTGCAGATACACCCCTGCGCGGTCAGGGCCGGAGGAGTTGTCCGTGGCCGTAAGCACCTACCTCTCTTGCCTTGTACTAGGAATAAGGGGTTTTAAGACACGGGTGGATGAGGTCTTGAGGGACTTGGTTTAGTGTTTGATAGGAATGGTTGGACTAGAAGATCCGATGGATCCCTTCCAACCTGGTCGTTCTAGGATTCTATGATTCTATAACCTGCTTTAAAACGGGTCTTAGCGTTTAACTCCTTTTTTATCCACGCGAATTCTTTCACGCGGGTGTTTTCAGACATCCCTGAGCAACCTCCCCGTCTCCTGCCGCTGCCAGGCGCTCATTCGGCGCCCTCCTTCCTTCATCCCCTCTTTTGTTTTACGAGATATCTCCGTTTTTCAAGATTGTCTTAAAAAAAGGGGTGTGGGGTAGGCGGGAGGGAGACGGGGAAGGGTCGGCACCTGCCCGCAGATTAATGCCGTAAAAAGGCTTTGCGCCGGGAACCTGAAAAAAATTGGAAATTATCAGTAGAAAATACTTCTCCTTCAGGAATGGGGTTTCTTTCCTGCAAGGGGCCAGGAGAATCGTGAGCTGAAGTGGGGAGGGGAAAGCTGCGAAAGAGCCCCCGGCTCGCCTGCACGAAGGTGCTTGACCTGGGAGTCGTACTGGGAGGAGATGGGATTTACGAGGGAAGGGTCCCCACCTCTTTAATAATTTTTCCTCCTCGGTGTATGGTGCTGTTATTGACCATATCCACGATGGCCACTCCCAAGTTACATCGGATCCCGAAGGAAATGCAGAATCCCAGTCCGCTCATGATGGCAATGATGTACCTCCGGGGCAGCCCGAAGCAGGTGCAGTCGCACAACGGGGCTTTCTTCTCGGCCGTTTCCACGGGTTTTCCATCTTCCGTCAGCTCGATGGTGTCCCCGGGCTTCTGCCTCTTCTCTAGGACTCTGCTCGACACAAGAAGGGAGAGTCAAGCCCCGGCCGCTTCGGAGAGCTGACGCCTCTAAAGTTCACCGCGTCCCCGGCCCCTTCGCTTTGGTTGGGATCGATTTGAGGATTTATTCCTCGCTTTCCTTTCACCTTCAACTGTTCTTTGGCAGTGACCTGTGGGAGTCACGATTAGTCATCCCCAGCTCCCCCCGCAACCCCCCTCCCTCCATCCAGCCGCAGAAGCCCAGGGAGGAGCTCTAGCTGAGAATTGCTCATCTATCATTAAAGACTTGTGCTTAAATATGTAGGACGCATTAAGAAGACATCATCTGTAACCACTGCAGAGGCGCCATGTTGAGTAGCCCAAGAGACACAGGATGGAAAAGGAAACAAGTCTTTTGGAGAAGGTTTTATTCCCTCCTTGCTGCGTTAGAAACAACAAGGGAGACGATCTTGGGGTGCATCTCGCTGCTGGTGTGGGAACAAAAGAAATAGGAACAGAAAGAGGGGGTGGGGGAGGTGATATTGCTACTTATTTTAGATTTCCAAAATGGCTGTCACATGCACTGGAAGAAAACACGACCGTCCTTAAAGAACTGGCATCTCCGGAGAAGACTTTCCAAAAGATCTCGCTGCTCAGCTACTCGGCTTCGCAGCTTTAACCTTCCCAGATCGGCTTTAAGCTCGAACTCACTGCCCCCACTCCCTCGTTTTTACATCACAATCCTCTCTCCTAGAAAGCAATGTGCAGGAATGTGAATGGGAATGGTTAGTTGCAGCTATTCCGAATCAACAGAAAAACACCGAAAAGAAAATCCATCTGCGAAAAGCGACATTTCGTTTTATTCCTTCTTCACCGGACAGGCTTTTAAAATGCCATGTCGGTAGTAAGAAAGGTCGGGTTTATCGAAAAAAGTCTCCTGTGTTGAATCTCTTCATCATCTTTTTGCAGTCAGTGAGTTGTTAGAAAGAATCAGAATCACAGAACAACCAGGTTGGAAGGGACCCATCGGGTCTTCTAGTCCATCCATTCCAATCTAACACTAAGAACTAAGCGCTTTCATGCCAACTCCTTCATCCTGAGGAGCAAATACGTGACCATTTCCCAACACTCTCAACTCTCCTACAGCCGCACTCAACACGGCTCTAGGAGTGTTTTCTCACCTCAAAAATTCTCCGAGGTGCATCCCTTTGAGCTTAACTCATCCGGCTAACGGGGCATTAACAATTAGCAAAATTAAACTTAAAAGGTCCTCTGCGCTTTGGAGAAAATACGGGGCTTTTCTCTAATCGCTTTTCAGTCGAAATCCTCCCGATTTTTCGTTGCTGGAAGAATTATTTCCATATTCATTTCCATTATGAAATGTCTCAAAGTTGTGAATAAAATAAAATGGTGTGGGGTTATGCTCACAATTCGTTCGTGAGAATAAAGAATGAAGTAGAAAGTGTTTTCTCCCTGAATGTGTTTCTTGTCTTCGGAAAGACACTAAGGTATGAGGGATAGAATTCTTAGACTCGGAAACAAAATAGTCCAGTCCCATACTCTGAAGAAGATTAGTATAAATCTCTCATTTGTTACTGAAGGGGCGAGTTCGAATGGAGTTTTGCTTGAAAATATGAGCACTGTTTCTCCTCTATTCACTGTGTGGTTTTATATATATAAAAAAGGAAACACAATCGTTTTATTTCTATAGAGTCTTTTAGGGCGAGTAAGAGATTTATTTCCTTAATAATATTTTAAGCAGTTATTCTTGATTATCGGTTATATCTTTTTTTTCTTTTCCTGACTATTGAAAAATCACTAAAATATGAAAAAAGGAAGAAACCCCCCCCCCCAACCACCCCCTAACTCCAAACCTGTAGAACATTCACTGCGTTGTTGGTGGTTTTGGCTTTTCTTTCGTCTTTCTTAAATTGTACCCTTCCTACTGAAATGGAAATCTTAATTTTGTCTTTATCACTTCCCTGATATGTCCCCTTCCCTGAAAATGGCACCAGAAGTTGTGACTCATGCCACAGAACAGCCTTGTGTCTGTGCCCAAAACTGCCGCATAGGTATTGAAAAAAAAAAAAAAAAAAAAAAAAGACTTTTACGTGACCTGCCATAGGCAGATAAATCCGCAGTTACCTTTAAATCGTAATTCGGAGCGGGGGGGTGCGTGGGGGGGTGGGAAACAAAAAAAAAAAAAAAAAAAAGAAACCAATCTTCAGGGTAATTTCTAGAGAGGAGGCAATGGGAAATACGTTGGAATTTCTCAGGCTATTTGCAAACGTCCTGGAGGTCACTAAAGTCGCCAGATTGGATAGAGCACCATGTGTCAACTTGAGCGCCTACAATTCGAGTCTGCGAGAATTTGTGCTTGTTTGTCTGTGTGGACAGAGCTCAGAGACCAGAGAAATGTTCTGGATGCACAGATACGTACTATTGAGTGACGCTTTGAATTTAGCAATTGCAGATGTATATTACTTATAAGACAAGCGAATGTTTTCTAGTGGAGACGGATAAATAATTAAACACATCGCTCTATACGTTTCAGCTGCAGAAGAAAAAAAAAAATCGTTCAGGTATCAATTATTTATACATCTCCATGTTTATCTTCCTCTGACGATGAATTACACAAGGGAAAAGACTAATCGAAACCAGGAAAGATTATTATTATTATTTTTTAATGATTGGTAAGGGCGAGAGGAAAGACCTTGTGACAGAATTGCAAAATTAACACAAAACAAAAATACAGTGAACTGCTCTCTCCTGATAATGATTTCGCGACGGGTTCCTGGGTTTGTGGGAGAAAGATGGGGGAATCTTTCGCTATCTATTGACTAACACCATCTGCGAATCAGATAGAGAAGTTCCGAGGGTGCCATATTGAGAGGCTTCAACACTAGTTTCCAGGATTCAGATTATATCAGCAGTATCTCCCCGGCTCCCAGCCCCTCCGCCACCAGCCTCCCCAAAGCCTCCGACCTCCTTCAGCAGCTGGCGGTTAAGGAAAGGGTCCAACTGTTTCTAAGAAGTAGAGTCCTATTAGAGATCTCGGTCTTACCTGTAGAGTTGACCGAGCGATTTTCCGGCAAAATTCTTCAATCCCTCCTTACCGGGCGTCAAAATCCTTTGTTTTACCGACTCCATTCTCGCAGGGATGCTCGCTGGGTTCTGCTCTGCTCTGGCTAGGATACCGCTACGGGCGACGATGATTCATATTGGTTCAATTTCTTAACTTTCCCCCCCTCATTAAATGGCTGTCAGTTAACCTCCGGGTAAAAGGAGAGGGAGAGACAAGCGTGCGAGCGTGTGTGTGTGAGAGAGAGAGAGGGAGAGACGGCGTCGGGAGCCGGGGCGGGGGGGGGGGGAGAGGGCGAGGGAGCGCGCCTGTGTGCGGCAGCGAGCGGGGAGGCTGAGCGCGCTGCAGGCAGCCCCCGGATTTCCCGTCAGCGCGGAGTTGCCGGCCACGGTCAGAAAGTCTCCTCGGCCTCGCAGGGTTCAGCGGCGGCGGAGAGAGGCGGTGCCATGCCCGACCGGGAGGGGACGGAGATCCCTTCGCCTTTCAAAGCGAGCTCGGGTCGGCGCAGGCGGCGTCCCCCGCTGTAGGGCTGGAGGGGGAAGGGTGGGATTCGCCGCCGTAGGCGGGAGGCGGCGAAGTGCCCGAGCCGCAGGCTAAATGCCCCGGGCAGCTGCGAGCGCTGCCGCGTCCGCGCTGCCCCCGCCCGAGCGGTCGCGCGGGTCGCGCAGGTGGCGCTCCGGGGCGGCGGCGGCGGCGACCAGCTGCACCCTCAGGGCGCCGAACCCACTTCAGCACCGCGGACAGCGCCTCTCCGCTTCAGCACCGCGGACAGCGCCGCGCCCGCTCCGCAGCCCACGGGGACACGCGGCCTCGCCTCCCGCCCGCGTCCGTGGGGCCACGTGTGTGTGTGTGTGTGTGTGTGTGTGTGTGTGTGTGTCTGTATGTCTGCGTGTCTCTGTGTGTGTCCATCGTCGCCCCCTCTTCGGGAGCTTCACTGCACTTCTAGTCAAGTGTCTCTGGTCCATTTGTACTGTTGGCATGGAGAAAGGATGCCGCCTTTGCACAATCAGTCGCACTTCTGGGGAAACAGGGCATTAACTGCAAAAAATGCTAGTCTTGTTATAAATAGATAGCATCCATTGCAAAGGTATATTTATCTCTATATCCATAGTACTCAAACAGCTTATGTGTCCAGTTCTGGGCCCCTCATCACAAGAAGGATGTTGAGGCTCTGGAGCAAGTCCAGAGAAGAGCAATGAGGCTGGTGAAGGGGCTGGAGAACAGAACCTATGAGGAGCGGCTGAGAGAGCTGGGGTTGTTTAGCCTGGAGAAGAGGAGGCTGAGAGGAGACCTCATTACTCTCTATAACTACCTGAAGGGAGGTTGTAGAGAGGAGGGAGCTGGCCTCTTCTCCCAAGTGACAAGGGACAGGACAAGAGGGAATGGCCTCAAGCTCCGCCAGGGGAGATTTAGGCTAGACATCAGGAAGAAGTTTTTCACAGAAAGGGTCATTGGGCATTGGAATAGGTTGCCCAGGGAGGTGGTTGATTCACCTTCCCTGGAGGTGTTTAAGGCACGAGTGGATGAGGTCTTGAAGGACTTGGTTTAGTGTTAGATAGGAATGGTTGGAGACCCGATGGGTCCCTTCCAACCTGGTTGTTCTGTGATTCTGTGATCTGTATATCCATAGCACTCAAACACCTTATATCATATTAAACACCCATTAGGAGTGCTTTCCCTTAAGCATTTAATATTTTCCGTCTCTTTTGTGTTCTCTACTTTCATGCCTCTGAGTAGGCCAGTGTAACATTTAGACTTAATTTGTGGTATTTACAGCACTGGAATGAGCTGGGAACATTCTAAACAGAATTATTTTTCTTTCCAGAATTATTTTTGGTTCCAGAATCTCATAGTAATTTTCAGAATTGAAGAAGATTGAAGATACAAAGTGTAGTAATACCTTCTAAGTCACAACTGTAATATTTTTCTCAGGTTTCATGTTAAAGTTTCTGTAGATTTGTCAATTAAAAAAATAACATGCAACTTCTGTTCTAAACAAATCCTTTCATAATTATTAAGCTCCTTCACTTGCCTGCTTGGTGGCAAAATGTAAACAGTGTATTTTAAAAGTGAGATTCCCTGATGAAAACATATGCTGTAGCTGCAATATCCTAAAAAAAATACTCTCTGGATTTATATAAATATTTTTTTCTGATGTTGCCCTCTGCTGGAGGGTTAATGAAGTTTTATAGCAGCAAGGCACATTTATGCAAGACCAATTACTTTAATATTCAGATTCCCATAATGATTAATCCATGCAGAAATTCAATATTTCTATTTGAAACTGTAAAAGAACTACAAAGTACTAGAGTAGAAAATAAATTAGAACAATACGTAATTAAAATGTTGCTAATTAGCATTATAACACAGAAATGATTCTAAATTGTGGTACATTCACAACATGATTTTCAGTATAGGTTTCAGTTCAGCATCTTTACTACCATTGTGCTGCCGAAAGGATTTTTCCCAATATACGCAAAGCTGTGCAGTTATGTAAGTAAGTCTTCCCAGTATTCGATGGCTCCAGTGTGTTACTGCAGATGCTCAAAGGAAACCTATATTACTGATTTTTTTTCTGAGGGGCTACAGGAACAGGAAATAGTTTATCAGGGATGAAATAGGATTGGATTCTGTAATACAAGCCTTTCAGAAAAGTACTTGATACTTTTCTGAGCGGGAATTTGAGACTGTAAGATCTGCTGGGCAAGGGTGTGTTATTTATTTACATACTATGAACAAGGAGCTCTGGCCTTTTTTTATTTTTAGACAGCTCAGCACTGGCATGTTTTTTCATACTAGAGCTACTAATAGCAGCTATAATAATTAGTAAAACAGTAGCATGTAATAAGTAAATGATGACTTATTTGGGAAAGATAAATAATTTAACATATCTCACGAAAAGGAATCTAAAAGCCAGATGAGACATTCCTAGGTATAGACTCTTAGTAGAGAAGAATAAGTTAGTCCTTAATTGGATAAAATATGTGAAATAGCAAACAATCCTGGTATAGTGGAATTCTATAATGACTAGGCTGCTGTTGTAGCTGTTTAAAGTAGAAATTCTGTCTATCACATATTATATTCGGAAATTACTGAGTCACACCCTGGTAGAGCTCAGCTGTTTTGGTTTCACATGAGGCACTAATAAGAGCAATAGAAAGCTCATGTTATAAGATACGTACAGACTTGTCAGCTTTGTTAACATGATATATTAGTTTTTTAACCCCAGTAGAATGAGTTGTTTCCGGAAGAAACAACACTTAGGATTAACATATGTCATCACAATTATTATCAGTAATTATTTCTGTAAGGAATACCTGTCACAAACACACTCACAGAATGACCTATTCACACTTCTGTGATATCACTGTGAGTTCTTTCCACTGGTGTTGGTGGCAGGTGAAATAGAATGGTATGTAGAAAACTCTAGTCCAGATATCACTGCTAACTGTTCAAGTATTAACGAGAAGGGAAGAAATTCAATCAGAAGTCACCCAGTAAAAACTACAACCCTGAAAAAGCACTAAGAATATCTGTGGGATGGCATGGTATGGTGCAGGATCATGCAGAAGGCTTCAGTTTTTCACAAAGAGCAGAAAGCTTATTATTTATTGCTGAAATATTGTAATTAAATACAATTCTCTCAGTCTGGTAAGATTTTCTTTCCCTTTTGCTTGTATAGAAGCTAGAGGATTGAGTCCTTACCTGCCCTTTTTTTTTTTCCTATAAATAGTTCCTTTTTACAAGTTTCTGACTGAGCTATTTCAACAAGTTCATTGAAAAAGATGAAGAATTACAGATGTGGTTCTTAGCTCAGTTTTTCTTATTGCTATATAGCTAATCTCAACATTTTCTGCAATAACCAACAGAATAGCATCTAAATATAGTAAAAATCCTTTCAAAGGACTATAAACCCAACACAGCAATATACATTTATCTTCTCCAAGCTTTAGTTTTTCTGGAACAAACAACTCTCTAAGTTAAAATTTTCATCAGTGATACATATCAGCAATTTAAAGCTATAAATTGTTTAATTCCATTTTTTTTTTTTTTTTACCTTTCCTTTACTGCTGTTACACCAATATGGATTTGGTCTTTCCCAAGTGTCATGCATGCAGAGTTTATAAATGAATAGGTGTTTTATGGTCCATTTTGAAAAATAAACTTATATGTGTTACTTTACATTCATATGAACACGCAGATGCAATCTAAGAGTTTTTGTTTTCCCCACCTACTTAAAGGTGACAAAATACTGCTCTTAATGATACAGTATCATCTTCAGAAATAAACTGTGTGCGTAAAATCCTAGTTATGCCATTAAGAGCATGTCTGTAAAACAGTCATTTGGGACTGAGGACAGCACAAACATGCCTCAAAAATACGATCTAACTCTTACTCCTTTTTATGGTAGCTCTCCATGTAATCCAATGGAATCTGATGTCACCTTAGGAGAAATTTCTTTACATTCTTTGGAGCTATGGAACAGCAAAATCCTGAGGCAATTGCAAAATAATGATGTTCCTTTTCAGACCACCAGGAAGAAAGCTGTCCGGAAGAAGAAACAGCTTTTAAAACTCTTTTTCAGTAAAATATTTCCTGAAAATAAGTGTTCAGCATTTTAAAATTTTTAAAAAATTTTGAAATAAAATCATGTGCCAAGCTGTGGACTGATGAAGCAGAAAAGGAGGACAAAGAGCTGGTTTTAAACCATGAGCTTCCTCATTTTTCCTAAAACTTTGTAAAGGTCACTCCTTAGAACAGCTTCAATGGGCTTTTGTTTTATCCTCCAGAGTGACAATGATCCACAGCAACACATGAACAAGTGTCTTGAAAAATCACACAATTGAACACTTTGAGGGTTTAAATGTAGTGTCTATGTGTGGACACATTAAAGGTGTGTTTGTGCTGAGTCCTGCACACCAACCTTTAAGGATTCCCAGATCCCAGCTAAAACTACACAATTTTGGGTTGATAACACTTAACAGACAATTTTGCCTTTTAGAGCTATATCCATCAGTGGCTAAACATATACTCTATGAACCAGCCTTGTTCTTTTTTGTACATGTAACTTCAGACCTCGGTTGTGTGCACAATACGATTATTATGACCTGTTGACATGTCTATTACACAATTGCGTTGAAAGGAGTAGCTGTAATGTACTCTAACACTGGAAGTTCTTTCTGTTTCCTCCTGGCCTGTGTCGCTTACATCTTGAATGACATTTTAATTCCCTGAATTGTGTGCTGGATTGGTAATTTCTACTCTATAAAATGAACATGGCAGAAGATGAACTGTTGGATCAGGTATCAGCTCTGTATCTCTACAACAGTGCAACGACTGTTTCACTTTCTTGTTTCGTGTCCCAAAGACAACAGGCTTGAACCAAAACATGCTGAAGAATGCAGGCATCCAGGCAGAACATACAGATTCACATGGAAGGTCACTCTTAAGCAGCCTGTGCTTCTCGGAAATAGAAATCTGAATTTTTGGGCCAAGACCACAAGTTGGACTCGATGATCCAGTGGGTGTCTTCCAACCTGGTGATTCTATGACACAAATTGAAATACAGCAGGAAGCTGGCTAGAGATGAAAATAAACTGTAGTCTTGGATTTTGCCAAGCAAAGTTGTACAGGCTTCTCACTATCTCACCTAAGTGTGATATAGGACAGCTTAGAGCTTGTAAACTGAGCTACTCTTTTTCATATACCCCCACTCAGGTGCTAAAACTATGTTATACAGCTTTTCCACTAGCCTAATGAACACAAGAAATAATACATAGTAGAGGGCAGAAGTGGCACACTGATTTTTTCCAAGTGATTTTTAGCTTTAAGTCAAAGTGGAGATACTTTGCTCAGAAATCCCTTCACTAACATAGATAACGAAATACTGTAATGACTTCCTTCAAAACTCAGTATTTGGAAAGCTGTTATTTCTTCCTCAGTACATAAGAGCGATCATCTTAAAAAAAAGGACAAAAAGGAACATCTTACTTTCTAAGCATATGCATTCATAGTGCTAAGTCTAATGGCAATGCCTAATTTTCAGATCTTCCAACGTGTGTTTGACTCGTCTAATAGGGCATGTTCGTTATGGAGTTCGAGCTGTTGCTTCAGCCCTCTAGTGGTAAAAGCCATTAAGGCACCAGAAGTGCAGTCAATTTTTATGTTGTTATGGTGGACTACACTGGGAAGAAAAATCCACAAACCAAAACCCACTAAGTGATTTGTAGTTACCATTACATGAGTTCACTATGGATGGAAATTTTCCCATTACATTACACAAAGATTTATTTATTTATTTATTTCCTTCATCCTCCCTTTCCTACCAAATCTATTTTTTTAATGTTGGCAATTCGATTTTTTCAAAAATCTAATAAAAATCCACCCAGTGGCAAATACCATTTAAATCACAAGTGTGATAATATTCATATGAAAAATATTTTTTTTCTTGACGCATCAGTGGAGAAATTTGACAGGATCAAATATATTTATCTTAAAAGTAAATGGGGATGTTTATCCTCTTCCCAGATATTACAGGAACATCTGTTCCTTTGAATTCCTATACCGTTCCATGAGTTAAATGCAAAGGATCCTGAAGGACCTGAAGCCATCTGTCGTGTTACACAGACAGAAATGCACCTGCCTCTGGGGGTGAGCCAGAGTAACAATTCTCATAGTACACAGACAAGCTGTGCAGTACATGGTGAGTGGGATGCAATTACCCACGATGAAATTTAGCCAAGGATTCCAGCATATTGTCCTATCTTTTATTAATATGATGGTTAATGATCTTTTACACCACTAATCCATCATTATTTTATTGTTTCATGATGTCCATTATTGGACTGTTTAACAGATTCTCTAAAGCTTTTATGTGAGGCTCAGTTTGGTCTTAGTGAGAGTCAGGTCTCTTTTCACTGCATGAAAAACCTTGAGGGAAGTGCACAAGTATTACAGTGCCTTCTTACTGCTAGAATCAGAAAATCAGAACCAGTTTTTCTACACGCTGCAGTAGAAAAGCTTTCTTTTCTACTGTTGACTCTTTTTGTTGACTCTTCTCTTAGCGTTACTTTAAAATGTATTAAGAAAAGTTTGAGGAGGAATTTCTGTTGATTCAGATCACAAGTCTCACTGACTTGAACTGAGCTTAAATCCATTAGAAACGTTTATTTGCTAGGAGAGCTGTTAAAGAGATCCCAAAGGTAACTTCAGATACATCATTTGATCAGTAGCCTATTCCTGGTGGGGAAGACCAACCCAACAGAACTCAGATATCTGGAATTATTTGTGTTTAAAACAACAGGGAACTGACATCTGAGTTTGCAGGCAGATTCTTGGACTACAGTATTGTGTCTGGGGTAGATATACCTCCAATTTGTCACTGAGTTTTTCCAAGCTTCATTTTTTTTTGTATGAAATACAGAGAAAAATCTTTCTTTAGGACAAATATTGATTTGTCAATAGACTGAATTAAACTAAAGTACATAAAATGCTGTGTAGGAAGAATGTACAGAGATTCTACTACATGTAAAGTGGGTTCTCTAAGGAAACACACATACATAAAACTATAAGTAGTAAACTATATCCACAAAGTATATTTTGCGATACAGACAGCCAATATGCTTCACCTTCACCACTAGACTCTGCCAGAACAGGTTCCGGTGGTGTTAGGATGCTTGTTTATTTTCAGCACCTACATCATAGCTTCCCAATGTAGAAGGATTCTGAGACAGTGTGTAAAACTGCAGCAAAAATTAATAAGGAAAAAGCACACGTCTCTATTTGATGTTTGGGGTTAGTGGAGTCTGTATAAAGGTATCAGTGATTCTCAAGCCTTCCCCAAAAAGAACTGTGTTTTTCACTGAGGGCCTTTCTTTATCCCATATTTCCTTTAGTTTTATTTCTTGGCAAGTTGACAACCATCACATGAGTTCAAGACTGAATGAGATCAGATTTCATCTCTTAAATTTCTTTGGAATCAGCCTAGTTCAGTCTCCAATCTGGATCCAGAACAAGAATCTGTATTGGTTCTTTAAGTCATATATTTGCATCTGCATCAGATAACACAAATACAAGCAAGCAATGTGAGCATATCCTCAAATGACTAGTATTTTAATCAAAAGACTCTCATCATGTTATTTATAATATAAAATCAAATATTACTTGTCCCATGAGCATCAGAATGAATGTATCTGGCTTTCTTAGGATTCTTGTCTTCAGTAACCCTAGCTTCCCACTACCCCCTTCTCACACCAGGTCCCTTTAGGTCTATAATAACTCCAGTCTTTCCCTGCATGGTCCCTAATGCTTTCCTATTAGCGTTCTGAGATCCTGTTATCTCATCAGCATACCTTTTCCTCTTTTATTTTTCTTTATAAAACTACCTTTGATAAACTATTTTTTTTTTAATTGTATGAAACTCTCAACTCTAGGACTTTCATGTTTCCATCAAATTTGTCTGAAATAAATTTAAAAGTGGTTATGAAGAGGGAATGGACACAAAAATGTGTCTCATTTCATGAGAAAACTGGGCTGAGATAATCAGCATTATGTGTTGGTTTTGTTGATGTCATGTTTCATTAATAGTGGAAGTTATCTTTGATATTACTCTACCTTTTGAGAAACAATTCCTCTGCTTTCTATAAACCACAAAAGTCTCACCTCTTTTATACAATAAATACTTAAGAAGTGCTAGATACCTTCTTTGGACAACATGTCCATGGGTTTGAAGGCATAAAAGTCCAAATGTTCTTTTTCTTACCACAAAATACAAAGGAAAAGCAAAGAGTGTAAAAGGTTTTGTGGGAATCTGAGTACATCACAGCTATTCCTGTTGTTTTATTGACTACATAAGATGTTCTTTTCCCTCCAGAAACATTAGAGCAACACGTAATTCAAGATGACAGGAAAATCTCTGCTTTATTTTAGGGCACTGCTAATGAGCTCAATGGTACTTACATTGTGTTCCATGGGGCAGGAGAAAGATTGGGGTATCACACAAGTAGTTCTAAACAGAAGCACATCTACTCATTTCAAAATATCTGCAATCTCTGGATGTAACTAAAAGTGCTGAATGTCCAGATCCTTTTTCTAAGTTTCACAGCAAAAACCTTCCCACCTAGACTTTTTATGTATTTCATTCTATAATCTGATGTTTAAGAATAAATATTTAGGGTTTTTTTCTTATTATTTGTTATAAATAAATCATCACAGATGTGGTGGATTAACTACTTGATTCCATTATAGGAAGCTGTGGCTCCAAATGCATTGTGCAGTGCCATGGGGCTACATTATAATGGCACTGCTCTGCAATCATTAGGTTCTACAGGCACAAACTGAAATGGATGGAGTGCTTCTACATCATTATTTAGCGTCTTAATTTTATATATAGATAGATCAGATTAAGGACAGGAACATTCACACACTTAAGAGCATGGTCCTGATTCACTTCCAAGTTTGTTCTTCTCCTTCCTTCTCAGGTTCCTCTGGCTATAGTTAGCCAGAAATTCAGATGTTTCAGGGAATGCCTCTGGCTTATTCAGTTCCTTCTGAGTCAAACTGAGACCATCAGTTCTTTTGTGACTCAGTCTCGGTGTGATCATTTCTGATGTCTTTAGCTATTCTAGGGCTTCTCCTGCAGGGAAGGTGAAATTTCATTACATATTTAGTGTTCTATTACAAGATTTGGAAGTTCTAGCAGTTCAAAAGACTTACGCTCAACCTTCACCAGGCTCAGGGTTTGCTTGATTTTCTCTTAAGGTGGCATTTTAACTGTGAAAGCCAAGGCAAGCTTTTCTGTCTTTTGTTTCTTAGCCCTTCAACCCTCATTTTAAAAGTTAACATCTACTGGATCTTCACCATGGACTTTTACTGTATTATGTCTTCTTATTACAACTCATCCTGTAGTTGAGGCATTTTTGGGCTCCTGTTGTGGCAAACATTTTCTAGGTGCTTCCATTTTCTACCCAATGAGCACTGTTTTACAGGCAGTTCTTAACTGTCTTTTTTCTTACAGCTGGAGAATTTATCAGTTTTAGTGCTATCTCTATATGCTGTGGTGTATGACCCATGAATCCCACTCTGTCTGCCAAAACCAAATACTGAAATGTAGATAGAAACTTCTTAGAAGGCAATAATACTCGTTCTCTGTTTTAGTGCTACAGAAACTTCTCAATCCATCAAGAAAATAACAATTTAAAGGTGAAAAAGACAAATGCCAGAGTCTCTGCTTGGGCTGTATTCCTACCTAACTCAGCAGGTGGCATGTCCCTGCAGAACATCAAGAAAAGGATTTGGAATTTGGCCTTGATGGAACTAACTTTAATGTACGCATTTTATTTTACCAGTGGTCTATCTTTAGCTGAGAATCCTTCCATACACAGTTTCACCTCCTCTATGGTCTCCTTTCAGAAGCCGTGCCAGTTCCTCAATAATCGTCTTACCATTTTGTTGTTCTAAAGCCCTATTAAAGAAAAGGTATTTCTTAGATATTAAGCCTGTTTTATCCATGAAAAATATACCCTACGCTACAGCCAAGCAAATATCAAGACTGAGATGTATATAAATATGCAAGCAAAGGTAGGCTATGAGCACAGTTCTTTTGCTGTTTTGCCAGATGTCCTGAGATCACACCCTGGGGGCTGCAGCTAAGTAATTAATTTCTGCAACACGTAACTTGTTAAATTTAGCTGTTTGTTTTCTTGTTCTCTCTCACTTAATATTTCCCTACAGTTCCAAACTGTAGGTCTTACTTTGTATGTAGCTCCAGTAAAATCACCGGGGTTATTTCCAGAACAAAGGATCTAAGTTTTCTTACAGTGATCTCAATCATGCCACATGTTTTCTGTGCAGATCATTTTTAACCCCTTACCATGACAGACTGACTTTGAACTCAGTGAGGAAGGTACTTGTTGCACCTATTTTTGTTTTGTTTTGGAGTGATGCAGGTGTCTGATAATTGGTATGAGACTACCAATTCTTTCACATTCATAACACATACATGTGGTTATATATTCCTTTTTTTTCTGGATATCGTCTATTTTGTTAAGGGCTGAACATATCAGAAGTATTACAAAGCCTACATTTTTGTGGTCTTTGGAACAACACTGTTCATTTTTTTTCTACTTTCTGTTAAGAATAATCATATAATAATCAAAGCTCTGAAATATCCCCAAATTGAATGGCTGGAATGCATCTCTTGAAAATAGTCCCTAAAAATCCATTCTGTCAGTCACATCTTCAATTCCAAATGATCCTTTACTACCAGGCACCAATGGTTTATAGAAACACCTTTCCCTGGAGGTAGCTTATCTTTAACAATATTCTCCACTGAACCCACAAGTTCAATGAGTCTCATATTACTGAGTCACTCTTGGTGAATTGAGTTGGTCTTCTGCTTTCACAGACAAATTTCCTTGGCAGGTTGCCAATTTCTTTCCGTTTATGACAAGAATATTAATCACTCTCTGAATGGTGCATGCTCCATCATCAGTGCGCATCATCAATCATTGAGAGGTACTTACGCATCTGGTTAACATAACACCTAAGGGCTTTGTGCAGTGCACACTTCCCTGGTCTACATGGGCATCTTTCCTTTGCTCATGTCTTCACTTGAGTTCTGCAAAGGGCTTCAGAAATTGATTGCTTGTCTTTCAAAAGCTGCCCTGTACACTCCAACACCTCTAATACACTTCAAAATTATTCTCATTAATCCTTCTTCTCTAGAAGCATGGATGACCGGTCATACAGCCTAATGGAGATATATAACTAGTGAAAGAGAGAGCAGTATTCTCATTTAAGTCCACGTGGGGCACAGGGGAGGTCAGACAGTGTAAACCAGCCCAAGTTTATCTACTAGAACTCCATCTCAAGGAATCTGGCCTTGAATACAAGAAGACTTTTTCACCAGTGGTAGCATTTTCCAGGAAATGTGACAATAATTCATGTTCTGGAACTGCTTTCCCATATGGCAGGCAGGTTATCAGACTGAAAGTAGTCCATAACCAGGCCTTTTGTGGGGAGCAAAGGGGGTTTCTGTTTCACTTATTCCTTTTTTTCCAGCACACTCTTATGCTTCATCATCTTATGCCTCATCTACCCCATTTCCCTGTAGCAGGGTAAGAAGCAGGTTACAGATCTAGTAGTTCCCAGCATTTAAATGAATGTCTCTATCAGCAGAAGTGGGATTGGATATATGCAGGACAGCTATATCACTACCTTCTCCAATCTTTTTCTTAATTTAATCTATATTATTTCACAAAAGATTAGAGAGACAGAAAGAGTAAAAAATAACCTTCAAAATTAAAATAGTTCTAAATAGTTGATCATGTTGTTAAACATTTGGTCCCAACTCTGATACTTAAACCAATACCTGACCAAAGCGTAAACTTCATTTTTTTCTGCTAGTAACTGTCCTAAGAGAAAACAGGCTCAAATGATCTTTGTTCTCTGTGCACCAGGAGGTAAGGCTGAGCAAACTGAGCATGTACAAGAACTTTCTTCTTGATTACATTCAAATATCAGATACTGGTCAGGATTTTTATTTATGAGCTGGTCTGAGATTAGTTCTCCAGTTAATATGAATAGGCTACTAATCATGTATCATATGTCTGATGACACATGACAACCTCCACATGCAAGTAGCTGAAATGCAACTTGAATGTGGGAACTGGTAACTCAATCTTGCGGAACGAGAAGGGACATTGAGAATTGCAAGAAGTAGAAAACTTTTTGCCTTTGTTGGTAATGAAAAATAATGAAAACAAAGGAAGGCAAAGTAATCATGATGGAATACCATAGTTTGGTGAATTGATTCCTGTTAAGAAAAAAAAAAAATAGAGGTCTCCATTTGTCAGCATCATGATGCTGGTATGGTTAACAGTAGCAAACATCAACAAAGAACAGTAAGCAACCAGAAGCTGCGCAGCTCAAGGAAAAGGGATTTGTTTGAGAGGTGAAGCTGAAACCACATAGATGAAAGAGACAGTGTTGCTCGTTGGACCTGTCTGAGCACTGATGATGGAGTTGACTGGCACACTGGTCAGGGAAGTCATTGCTCACATGGGGAGGCAAATCAGAACTGGCCACTATTTAACAAGGATTTCAGTGGATGGATCAGAGCCAGATAATAATCCATGCTCTAATGTGTGACACAATAGATATTACTGTAGCAGCAAACATGGTAAACTGTCCCAGTTCTCTTGCAAAAACCTCTCAAAAGATACAGTGGAGTTGGTTCAAATGGCAGATGACCAGAAAGGGAAGAATTAAGAGCCACATTGTTTCTGCTATGACCAGGCTGCAAGGGAAAATCATGTTCTCTGAGACCAGCATTTCCTCTGGAAGATGAAAATCCAGATAACAGAGATATTTGGTCTGATCCACAGATGAGATGAAGAAAAAGTCCCTAGAAAGAGGCTCCTGTTAACAGTGTCCAAGGTGGTATCTGCATTTCCACAAAAACCTGTCTGTTTCCTGTCCAAATGCAGAGACATAAAGCACAACATTTCCACTTTACGTGACAGAATTCTCCTCCCTGAGTTACAGTTAATGTGAACATCTTGTGATTTCCTGTATCGTTGTTGCCAGTTCCGAGAAAAGATTTATCGTGAGATTAATTTTTTTAGGAGTTTGACATATTACCGACAAATCACTATGGTCTGATCAAAGGCATTAAAATCTTCAGAAAATATTCCTACCTACTGCTTTGGATTGGTCCCATCAAAATGCCTCCAGGCCCAACTGCTGTTCCTTCATGCTTTAAAAAATGATAAAGAGCATGTTCTTCAAAGACAATGATCCCATGTCATAGGATAACAGAATTGTTTGGGCTGGTAGTGACCCTAAAGATCATCCAGTTCCAACCCTTATGCCATGGGCAGGGACACCTTCCACTACGTCAGGTTACTCAAGGTCTCATCCAACCTGGCTAGGAACACCTCCAGGGATCCACTGCTTCTCTAGGCAACCTGTACCGGTGCCTTGTCACCTTCAGAGTAAAAACTTTCTTCCTAATATCTGACCTAAATCTCCACTCTTTCAACTTTAAACCATTACCCCTTGTCCTGTCCCTGCACTCCTTGATAAATATGCCCTCACCAGCTTTCCTGTAGTCCCCCTTGAAGCACTGGGAGGACTTGCTTTTATTTTCTTAAATAACATAAACCATTTTGCAGCATAAAGGTTTAACTACGAACTTTCCAAATGAGGGTTTTGTGCATTTGTATGCCAAATATTTGGCATTTATTGCAGAATGAAGAAACTCATCAAAGCAGCTTCATAGGAAGTTGCATTTTTTCTCTCTAGAAAAGAAACTGAAGTGACCTTGCTCAGCACTTGCCTCATCAGACATCCTGAGCTCTTTGGAAAAGACTTATTCCTGTGACTGTTTCTGTGCCCAGGAATGAGTCAGGTCCTTGCAATGGCAGATGCAGGAATAAATCACATATACAGTGGTATATGCACAGGAGATGGGGAGGCTGCTCTGTGCACAGGGAGGTGGCTGGTTATGTGGCATAGGCATTTGAAACAGAGCTTATCCTAGCACTGAAAGTAAAGTAAATGTTCTAAATACATTCTCTGCATTTAATTTCATCCAGGTGCAAAAACAGAAGAAAGTTTGCTTTTCCCTGCCCCACTTGGATGTCCCATTTCTATTCCTGTCTTAACTGCTAATAAAACTGGCTCCTCTTTCTGAGGCAGGGGAGACTTGCTGACAGACTAGCATTTACGTTTAAAGGTTTCTTCTACACATCTGAATATTAACAAGTCTCCATAGCAGTTTCTTTTACATAGTCTGGCTTCAGGTTCATCTAGTACCTCAGAGTTTTTATTTTCTCGAGTTCATGAGCCTTTATGCATTTATTCACCCTCCGCCTTTTGGAAGGAAAGGCATTAATAAGGATTTCATATTTCCTTGCTGAATTAAGTTCCCTCTACATGTTTAGCAGGGTAACACCGGCACTTCAAACTTACAGTAAAAGTACAGAGAGGTTTTTTTCTGCATTGATTTCCTCTATCCCTGTCACCTCTTTCAGCTCTAATCACAGAAGTGACCCCATTTAACTGCACCATTCCTTTTTCCCAGTCCTAGAAAGGATGCTTTCATTTGATGAAGTCGAGTGTAGCTTATTAGTACATAGTTGCTCAGCTTGTTGTGGCATCTTCTAATTAAAACGGGAGTCTTGTGACATGCTGGTTTCAGATACACAGTAATTTTGCTGTTTTCATAAGTGCACACCCACAAAAATATACCAAAGAAAAATTTTATGGTGATATATCAATGTCCCTTTTTTTACAAAAAAGAACAGGAGTAGAGAGCTGAAATATTTGTCTTTTCCCAAGAAAATAGCCCTAACACACCCCAAAAGATCATCTCTCATTGTTCCTCTGCCCTGAACATACATCCACCAGCCTGAGTGGAGTTGAAGTGGAAGAATCATCATTAACTCAGGATTCTCTGTGGTTTTAGCTGAGATACAAGGAGTGTTTTGTGAACAGTTCATGAAATGTGGCATCAACACGAATATCCTTCTCCCCAGCATGATTCTCTGTCTCCCTGGCATGTGCCACTCACACTCTGCAGCACTTGGGAGGATGATTTGGAGGCACGTGAATCTTGCTTCTAGCTGAGACACTGAAACCCATGCAAGGAAGCCTTTGCTAGCAGATAGTGAAGTGTGACCCAGCACCTAAGATTTGGTGTTTGGTGCTGCTGCCACATTGTCTCCTGCGCTGTTTCTTAGGAGCTAAAAAAACCTGTCATGACACAGAGGCAACTTTATCTGAAAAGGAAAAGTGGGGAATCCTTCCTGACTGCAATGCACTAGTAGCTTCCTCAGGGCAGCATGAAGTCTAGACACCTTGAAATTAATAGAATGCTACTAAATGGTGAGGTGCACGGAAATCTCTCAGCCCATCTAGTTCTGTTTCTTTTTAACTGAGATTTCTGTTACGGGAATGTTGAAACCTTGGACACATCTGAAAATATCAAAATTTCTATCAGTATGGATAGAGCCAGGATTTGATATGAAGAATAAGATGCCACAAACAGAAAACCAGCTTAACTGTAGCATTACTGTTTGCTGTCACTCTACTAATGGGCTAATGTCAACAGGAATATTTATTCAAGAGACTCTAATAGCAAAACTGTCTATTGTGATGAAGCCTTCCTATCAGTTTTTCCTGCTAAAACACTCTGTCTGGATTATTTTTATTCCTTTCTGAAAGCATATTAAAAGAGCTAGCGAGCATGCAGCATATGCAGTTTGAACATTGGCTTCCTATTACATTGCACCACACGCTAGCTGAGACAAATTAGTAAAAGCCATCAGCATGGGAGAAGCACAGAACTAGGGGCCATCTGATACAGAACTCCTCCACCAGAGCTTTTCATTGCTGAGGATGGTATGGTCCAGATAGATATACTAGCAATGTCAAGCATTTCAAACCTACTGTGGCATGGAAGACACAATATAACAAAGAAAGGTTCGTTTATTTAGTGACTCTTGACTACAGAAGTAAATACAATGTCCTCTACATCCTCCAGTACCAAGACTGAATAGCTTTGGATGTTTAAAACACCTAAAGACAAAGCTAGGTCAGTCAGTAATTTAAATACAAACGTGTTTCTGACTAGGTCACCACACTGGTTTGTTGGGGAGTTGAAAAAAGAATTAAAAAGAATCATACCCTTACTAAAGGTTTCGGAATGACTCATTTCTGACTGAGAAAGCATAGTCACTAATTATTGCAGAGGAATGTGCATATGCGTCTTCCAAAAATTGATATGGCTGTTGAATTTCACATCCTACTCATCTCCCAGCAGATTTCTCAGTACACATGCTTACATAAAAAAGCTTCCTGAGCTGCATCTGAATGATGTAAGTGTTGGGTAGAGGCAACTGATTATTTAAAACCAGAACGAGGTTTAATTTAACTATCCCTTTTTAAGGACACCAAAACTATGCTGCAGAGATGTTGTGACCACCCTCAGCATGCAGGAAGATAGACAAGAAATAGTATCCGTGGCTTCGTGAATTTACGAAGTAATTAAAATATTCTGGAAATTAGATTGTTATCATTCATATGGTAATGATCATCATTTAGCCCCACACCTTTACTTCTTTCCATCTGTATAGGGAAGGAAAGATTTTTCGTGTCTAAACAATTCCTTTGTGAGGGCAGCCCATTCTCGGTACAATCTCTTTTCCAGAACAGAGGTTAGGAACCGTGATCCCACTCCCTGTATCTGTCAGTCATGCATCCTTCCCAAACTCCTCCCATTTACCAGCTGAGCTCTCAGACTGCAGGAGCTGCCATTGGTTCAGCTGTGCTGACCTCAATGTATTTTTAGTGCCATGTTTAAGCTAGTGTTCTCAGAAACACAAGTTTTCTTTTAATTTTGAACATTTTTGGGGAACATTAGACAAGATTTTATCTGTTGCAGAGCCCACACATCTGAAACAGATGTGAAATGTGCAGATATTTGGATGTTGTTTCTTCCAGATCTGGCCATTCTTTTCACTGATCTACTAGAGAAACAGCTACATATTTTTCTACTCCTATAAGAGAACATATTTTACACCAGTTTGATTGGGCTGCACATGTTCAAAATATCTCTTCTACTTCAGTTCTCCCAACCATATTTATATAGAATAAACAACGACTAATTTGTAGAAAGACTCTTCAATCCGTGTAGACAGTGAACAAATTAAATGCCTCACCTTTTCTTCCAATGCAAGAAGTACAGTCATCAAAATTTTGATACCTCTCTTTATTGCATACTATGAATAGAATGGATCAAGACTCTTGAAGGCTACAATTTTTATTTGTGGATATCCCACATTACCATACTACTCTCTCCTATAAAAGATAATTTGGTTTGGATTAAATTCTACCCCTACTTAAACTTCATTATCCATTTACTGTGGGTAGAGGCAAATTTTAGTCTCCAAGAGCAAAGCTTGAATGCACCTGAAAACTTTTAACACTTCCATAATACATAAATATCCCCTGTATCCTGCATAGCAGCAGCACCTTCCTTTGGCTTTTTCTTTTTCCCTCTTTCCTCACCTCCCTTTTGCTACTACTTCCTTCACACTTCATTTTTCCTTTTGATACCTAATTGAGTGACCTATCCCACCTCGTTAACCAGCACAGTGGTAGTAGCATAAATGCCTAATTACATCTTGCTTGTTTTGGTCTTCTCTTCTTATTTTTTAAACAAAGACAAGATTAACAAAACAATCTCATACCTTACTTTCATTTGATTGAAACTATTGCATCCCTCTTAATTTATCATTCTAAAGTTAGAAAGGAAATGACCCTCCATGTCTGGCAGGTGATGCTGTTCCCAGAGTTCTGAGAGTGTGGTGTAACAGGAGTGATAACATACTGATGCTGTCTATTGACAGCAACTCATAACTCAAATCCAGATTCTCTGTGATTTAATCCAAAGCCCTACATTTGTGCCAGAAGTGAGTTGCAAGGAAAGATTAAAATATGATGTATCTAGGGATGGTAAGATTTTACCAGTCCCTTAGAAAAGCTTTAGCTCCACTCTGTTTTCCAGCTTATGTGCTCAAAGCTATTTAAGTGCACATTTGTGAAACGCTTGTGTTACGTGTGAAAACTGCATGTGCAGAAACTGAGAACTTGAGAAGTCATCTCAGGTCCTGGCATCACAAGAATAAAATCTGTACCTAGAGAATGAAGGAAAAAGCAGCCTGGCTGCAAATGAGTGTGTGCTACCACACTGTGTACTGTACCCACAGGCAGATGAAAACGCTGAGTCTTTTTCACTGATTTGTGGTTTTCTAATGTAAGAGATTTGCAAACCTAAACACACTCATGGGGTATTGTACACTCATGTCATCTTGGCCCACCTACATTGCCTAGAATATATGCAGAGCTCAGTATGGGTTTTCCATGGTAATTAATTTCTTAAGAAAATGCCTGAAGACAGAAGAAACCCTTACACAATCCAATTATCATTTCAAGTGGAAAATGACAATCAGAAGCTTTCTTCACGCGTCTTTAACTCAGATTATTGGCAATCCATATACAACATCCAGATATCATAGAATCATAGAATGGTTTGGGTCTGAAGGAACCTTAAAGTGATGTTGCCTCATGATCACGAAGCTCAAAACCTCATCCAACCTGACCTTAAATATCCTGCAATGAGCTGGAGAAACCTGCATGAATGCTTTTCTCCAAGATGTGATCTGGGCATTTAACTTTTAATACCTCAGCTTCTCTCTGAATTCTTGGAATTTTCAAGAACAAGTTGACAGCATGTTAAAAATAAACACTGCTTTATTTGCCAGATTTAGATCTTATTAAATGTAAACATATAAGTTAGCTGAATGCAATGTTTAAAAAATTTATTCCAACATTAGTGTATCATACATATCAGCAACAAACTCAGACAAAAACGCCACTCAGATTACACAACAGTACAATTTAAAACAAGCAGTAAACATAGAACTGTAGGGAAGTCCATCTATTTTCACTCCCTTCTGTTGTCTCAATCTGGTAGTATTTCATTAAAAAGTAAAAGCATAATAACAAAATCTTCTAGAAAAAAAACCAGTATAGTGTCTTATAGTAGCACTCTTATTTTGCAGTCATTTCCTTGGGACATACCACACTAAAACTTTTCAAGGTAAAAATCCTACCTCACTTTTAAATGGAAAAAAATAACATCCCTGATTGTATTACACTTGAAAGGCTGATTTTCTTTTTCTAACTCATTCTAATGAAGCAATCTCTTGTTGCTTAGTAGTAGTTAGTAGTAGTTCCAATACGGAACTATCTTTACTTTGAATAAAGGACACTTTGAGATACTTGTATTAAACACATCAACATCAAATATTCCAACAGTAAGAACAACCACATCTCCAAACTAACCAGTTCATTTTTCTTATTTTTCTCACTTTTCAGGAACACTTCAGCAAACATGTATGTATGTGGACAATTATAGTCCTAATCATATTAACCTTTTGTTTATCAAAATACTGCTTAATGACATGCAAATGCAAACTACTATGTAAAAAAGTCTTAGACTTATTTTGTTATATGATAGTAGCTCTTAATATGACAACACATTCTCTTTTTAACAGTTTATATATGAAGTAATGCTATGAAATGTAATGATACATTTTTAAGATATACATCTATTTATTTTTTAATAAACTGATCCCACATTTTTTCAACTTTCTGTTGTATGATACAACATATGCAAACCATTTGTTTGCACAGCATTTAACACAAAGCCATATCAAAAATTAAGTTTGAAAGGAGCAAGAAGTAGAAGTCAAAACATCACTTCAAATTCAGGGTCTGCATGTGGGGCTTCTGCATATCAATGCAATTTCCCAGACCAAAGTATTTCCCTGTTTCCCTCCACTTTGATTTTAAACAGCATTATTCATTCACATTACATCTATTTTACTGACATGTTTTCAAGTGTAGTATATTAGGACACTTTATTACAGGACCTGAAGAAACTAACGTTCTGTAAGCAAGAATAGTGCATCTAACACTTAATTTTCAAATCTGTTTTTAGCTTCAATCAGATTGCATGGTTTGCATAGAAATATAATTCCGCATCACGCCACCTTACTGTCTGAAGCAATTGTTTGCATTGCTAACAGTAACAAAACTGTGAAACCTAAACTAAGCAGTTAACAGTATTTGTGTAAGAAGCAGCAAAGTGCTTGCATTGTGTAAATTCTGGTGTCACAGACAAAATTACAGTGACTGATACTCTTCTTTGGCTTATATGTTAAGCAGCAGAACTAATGTATTTATACATGCATTCCTCCAATAAATCTATTACTTCAAATATATTTGAATATTCATAAGCGTGGTCAGTTCATCATGAACACATATTGCCAATAAGCTTGACTTATCAAGCCAACAGAGAACAAAGCTGAATAACTTACAGTAACGAGAAATGTACATCTGCTTCAACTCCTTGACTGGCAGCCAAACCATGTGATGTTCATTAGAGGTAGGCACTTCAATGTTAAAATGTTTGCTAATAATGATGGTTCCACCCAAAACACAGATTTAAACCTATTACAACATTAACGTCACTAGCCAAGTATTGCAACACGTAGGCTAGGTCTGCTAAACAAAGCATGGAAACCTTACATAGTGGATCTAGTAAACAGTACATCATTTGGCTGATATGGAATACAAATCTAAATCTTTTTGTGCATACTTGCAAAGAAGTATAACTTTCAAAGTGCAAATGTAGTACAATTTCTAATCTCTCTAGCCAGTATACTTCAGCACGAGAAAACTCAATGGCCTGGTGCTACGTTATCTTTGCAGTCTAGGTATGAACTGCTCTCTGCGAGCAGTTCGCACAGCACTAGAACAGCAAGCGTGCCACAGCAGGCAGGGTTGGCTAACACTGTACAGCTACGTGTGCAGGTTCACAGTATCATGATGCCTGCAAGCACACTTTGGAAATACACAGTCTCCTGTGGTGATCCTCTTCACATCCTTTGCTAAAAGCAAATAAACAAGGCACTAAGCATGGAAGTGTTGATATGTTTTTAAATATACAGCAAAATCATAAAAATGCCTAACTGTTTCAAATTATAAAGTGAGGGCATATTCATAAACAGTTGGTAGCTACTTTGCACAAGTAGTTATTATATATTTATAAAGTTGAAAATTTTGTAGAAAAGACCCATGAGAAAACAGGAAAAAAATCTTTTTTGAAGATTAAAAGAACAAAACCAATGCGTTTCACCCTCCCCCCGTCTCTTACTTATAAGGACAATAAAAAACGTAAACATAGGTTACTTGGCATGCTTAAAATCTTTTGAATGCAAATCCATGTACAAACCATCCAGCAACATCAATTAGTGTGGTAGCCCAGCTCCCAGTCCACTGCACCGTGTGTCACCCTCCACAGCACTGAGTACGGACATGCAGCTTTAGCCCTCTGCTGGCGTTCACAGAGAATCCAAATCAAAGAAAGGAGCAGCTTTGGCCAAAACTAATGCAAACACTATCTTCCAATGGCAGTATTTTAGACTAAGAAATAAATTCGCTGTAATTCTCCAAATTGTACGCATCTTTTAAAAAGAACACTGTCACTAAATGACTCCACAATATTTGCATTTAAAGAGCAATTTCTTCAGCAGACAGTACTTTTACGAAAATAAATCATAGGTTTGTTTCTTTTTCTTCACTATTATGTATCAACTATGCCTATAAATAATTCCAAGTAGAATTAAGCCCAAGTATCTCAAAACCCCATTCCTTCTGGAAAGGGTACACAAGTTCAAAGCTGCAAACAAATGTTTTGTAAGACACAGTGGATACAAAAAAGCCTCAAACCCTAACACTTCTATCAGGAGTCTTATTTAAACGATGCTGTCATGAAAATATAACTCTCACCAATTTCCACAACAAGAGTCCTCTATAATATCCCTTTCATTCAGCTGGGATACAGCCTAGAACTTTGCACTTAGCAACAGGGGGAGGGCTTGGTGGCAATGAGCCCTTTGAGGGTAATGTTCCCTACACTGGGAATTCAAATTCTAGGATTACAAGATTATACTTATTATTCAAAGTGATGGGTAAATAGAAAACAGTGCTGAAGTCATACAGTTTAAGTAGATTTACTTAACCTAGAATGCTCAGTAAGACTTTTAAAGAAGAGTCTAAAATCTTTGGAATGAAAGCAAAGGGTTGAAACCATCCTATAGCTTTCAGGACAATGCATACTGAGCAAATCACAGATAAAAAAGTTAAAATAAGCTAAATCCCAAACAGCTGGTTTTTTCAGCTACATTTGTATGGTTAACTCCATTCTCCCTTCGGTGGCTATGTATTCCTTTTCCGTGGCTCGTTTATCACCTTGACACAGCCTCTCCTTCAGTTTTTCAAGTTCATACTCATGTAGGATCTTCTGTGTTAAATATTTCTCACGTTTTATTTTGGCTTTCACATCTGCAGGGACATCAGGAATCATCCATGCTACAAAGAATTTGACGATGAACACAACATGCTAAAAAAAACCAAAAAACCAAACCAATCAACAAATTAATGTGTATCTGAGATACGCACAAAGATTAAAACACTTCTTTTTATGCAGAAACATTAATTCCAAACTCTATTTTCCCTTCAAAACATGCAAGGCAGTGGCTTAATACTGAAGTGCCAGTTATCCAAATTATTGATTTAGCTATTTTTAGCCAATTTACGGCACTGCAAAATGCTTTCTGGACTTAGAATACAGTCACCTCACATAGAACACTTTAATGAAATGAGGAGGAGTGAAAGTGCTAGTCCTGCTAGTTCATGTCTCTTCCAGCTGCATAAAAAACTTTTTTATCCTGCTGTTGTCTTTCAATCGAATCTTGCAGTCTCCTCAGCTGTGTTCACTAGTCTTATTTGGATGTTAACTTCCTAAAGTTAAACTACCCAGTTACAATAAACATTTGCAACACGATTATTTGGTATTACTTTACTATTTTATACTCTCAGCAGTTCTATTTCTGTAACGTTAGTAGCTACCCACAAAATCTATAAGGTATCAATTTTGGAAGGAAATTTTGTAGGGAACGTACCTCCATAATAATTATAAAGGCCAGTTTTGCAGCAAGAATGTGCCAAAAATGCATACTGTGTAAATATCTCCGCTCATGATCTGGAGGGTATCGATAGTCTCTGTACCTGTTGGATAGCAAGACATGCAAAGGTGAAATGTCATATTCAGTCTGAGACAGACTACAAGCCCATTGACACATACAGGCAAATACAGCTGTCACTTAAGGAACCTTTTCATCTCGTTTTAAATGATCTGTTTCCTTTGCAGAAAAAGGTTGCCTCTCAATTTGTTTCTCTCTGATGTTTGCTTAAACACCCTCCTATTCACAGCAACAGAGCAGGGGTGACGATGTTACAGGAGTGAGATTGTATACAGAGGTTACTTTTCTTTAGGGCAATGATCAAATACTACAGGACAGAGTGATAGAATGTATCACACAGTAACGGACAAGTACTGAATAAAGGCAACAGACGTTGACAGATGATGGATTGGACAGACAAAGGGCTTAATGGAAGGACAGTCTTGAGTTCTACACTCCCATGTATAAGTAAGATAAGGACTCCTGGGACTTTAAGGCTAAAACATCATACAAACGTAGCTGCTTCTTAAAATCTTGGGGTTTTTTGTTTGTTTTTTTTTTTTCCACATTGAATCAATACTTTTCTTTTACTATGGACTGCTCTGAAGTTTTTTCTCAATCCTTCTAGAATCCTCAGTGAGAAATCCTTCTAGTGAGAAAGGCCTTTGTTTTTGTTTTTGTTTTTTTTAATGAAAGCAAGATGACCCAGATCCTCAGTGATATCTAGCACAGTAATGATTGACCAGATCTCGTAAGATGCCTTTAAGCTATCACACTGCATTTTCAGCTTTGGAATCTAAACCACCCCTACTGATATTTCCTTGTCTACTCAGAATCATAGAATCACTAGGCTGGAAAAGATCTTTGAGATCATCAAGCCCAACCATACCTGTCCACTACTAAAACATATTCCTAAGCACTTCATTCACTCATCTTCTGAACACCTCCAGGGATAGTGACTCAACCACTGCCCTGGGCAGGTGTTCCAATGCTTGATAATCCTTTTGGTGAAGAAATTTTTCTCAACATCCAATCAGAACCTTTCCTGGTGCAGTTTGAGGCCATAATTAGACATTGCAGCCTAAAAACTTTTGAAAATATAGGCTGAGGTTACAACCTTAGGAACATAAATCTCCTATTACTCAAAAATCAATAGTTTAATTAAGAAAACAAGCAAACTAACATTAGCAATGAGACCCTATAAAACAATAAAAAGGTGTTTTTTTCGTAACTGCCATGATCTCTTACTATCTCAAGCATTGCCTTATTAATAGCTTAAATACTACCTCTCACACTTCATAACACGAAGAATGACATAATTCAGTTTCTAGTGGTCTTCTTAAGTCTGCCTTTATTCTTTATGCTGTATTCTAAGCAAAGGGATACAATATTTGTTATTACACCAACCTGCATATGACAAAGTTGTCTCGAACCATTTTAGGCTTGTTGTTATCCGGAAAATCTGAGATTAGAAACACTGACAAACTATTGTTTATATATCCAGACATCGGTGAGTCTTCATTTTCTGAATAAGCATAGTAGTAAACTAAGCGAGGAATCATATCTGATGTGAATGCAACAATAAAAGCCTGAAAAGGAAATTGGAAAAAGAAATTAAAGAAGCGGCACACAAAACTTGTGAGCAGAGTCACAGAGCAGTTTTGGTACAGCAGCTCTGTGGCATAAAGCAGCGTCTTCTAAGCAAGGGTGAGCACTTCACCTCAGTAAAGATGCTGACTGTGGCCTCTGCTGTGAGGACCAGCCCTCAGTGAACAAAATATGTGAACAGTCCTTATTAGAGGCACCAAATCCCAAATATTCCTTCACAACTCTTCTATCTGTGATAACAGCATTCCTCAGTAAGAGGAGATGTGTTTTGAGTTCCTGTGAGAAAGGATGAACTAGACTCCAGTGTGAGACCACTTTATTACAGAAGGGGAGCTGGTTTTGCCTGTTGTATTTAAAAAGGAAAAAGAGGCTACCAGCACATTTTGCTAAGAAACCTTAGAAGCTTAAGATGCTCAGGTACCTTGCTAATTAGGTGATAACTGCCAAGTGGGCTTGTTGCCTAAGACACTTGCATATTTGATACTGTTTACTATTCTACATTAAAAAGAGACAACTATTTTGCTCAGTAGTTTATACTTAAGATGAAATACTACCATAGCATTTAGTTTCCAGTGAATCATTGTCCCCATGGGGGCATCTAGAAGCTGCTAAACGAGTGGAATTCCCACAGTGTAGTCCTCATAATGATAAAACAAGAATGTCATCTGGCCAACAGCATTAATCAATCTCTACTGTCCCCCCGGTGCTCCTCTGGGCAATCAGTGTCCGTCATCTGACTAAGCTGCAGAATGGACTATGCCATTTCAAAACACTGGAGAAGACAGACAAGTGAACGAAAGATTATGGTCCAATGACATGTGGATTGGGACTTGCATATCGTCAACAAATGGGCAAGCCAAACAACACAAATGGTTTGACGGTATCTCTGTGGGGTAGGTAGCATGTGATAAAACAAACACTGTTGATAAGCCTCAGCTGATTTTTAAATCTGCAAATGGAAGAATCAAAGTTGACACAGCACAGTTAACATACTTACATTAGTGACAACTGATAAGATGGCCATTCCATTCAGGATTTCTTGCCAAACCCCTATGCTATGTGCTTTTGCAGCCACGGGTCTCCTGTACTGAGTGGTTAATTTCCAGGAGTCTACTCGAATCTCCAGGATATTATTCATCAGAGCAAGAAGGGGAGCCAGTGGAAAGGATGCCACGAAGAGAGTAATGAATCCAAACTGAACGACTGTAAGGGAAAAAAGAAGAGTGCCAAAACCTGCCCCTAGAAATTACCTTCAGGGTGATGAAACATTCAAATTGCCACTGGCATACAAATGGCAAACTTGTGCCAGGCTGCACAAGTGTCACCTCCTGCTCTGGCCTGAGACAAATGACAGCTTGCCCCAGCCCCAAGACTTCTCTAGTCTCTTAGGGATGCTGTTCGGCAGCACCCAAAGCAATGGGGCATCCATGTTCTGTCAATGATGCTGCCAGCAGTGCTGGATATTTTCATTGGGTTGCAGTTCTCTCATGAATGGAACTGTAGGGAATGTACTAATACATCATATTTCTGAGTTATGAGACAGGAACAAAACCAGACTAGTTTTTCTATCCTGCAGCCTGTGCAGAGCAAGCCCATTCTCCTTTAACTTATCAGCTACACTCCTAAATTAAATAGAGGAAATACTTTTATCACAACCTTACCTCCATCTATTGTTATTGCTTTAGTCAAAAAATTAGTACCAATTCTGTGTGTACTATTTCCACTGGGCAGTCTTTAACATTAGTTTAAGAATTTGAAATAATATAAATAAACAACCCCTTTAAGTCATTATCAAAACGAAATGTTTCTTGGTACAGATTGTGGCAGTCCTCGGTGCAGAGCCAATACTGCCACTATGTTTTAAAGACAGGAAATAGAACATCTTGCCTGGTTTAGGCAGTGGATAAAAATAAATTCCCATACACCAGTCATCAGCTCTTCCATGATGTCGGTGATCAGTTCTTCATCTTAGACAAGGAACAAAATTCGAACTAGCTTAGGAGCCCCAAGAAAATGCTGGAGCAAACAAACAACATAAGGCATCCCCTTTCAAAAATTTTGTTCTTTTAATAGACAATACTAATACTTCTACAGTATCTTCTACATTTAGTTTGGCTTCAACTTCCAGTTTTAGTTCCTCGGGTTTTGTGAAGTAATTTTGTGTGCTGACCTGTTCATGTTACCTTTGAAAAATCCTGTTCTGTTACCCATGCTCCCTCTGCTGGTTCTATCGGACTGTATCAAAGCACTAATCTGTGCAAACCTAAAACTGAACGGATTTTCTCTGATAGAGTTTGGAGATCTCATATCTGCAGTACGCATCCTTACAGGATATTTGGCACTCATCCCACACTTACAATTTAAACTGACATCAGCTGAGAATATGCTTGGGAACAAGAACAGAACAGACACAGAGACAGCTGGCTGCACTGAGAATAATGTTCACCATTCAAATGAGGGAAACAAACAGTCTTTGCAGTGTTTATGTGAAACTCCCTGCAGTCTAATGAGCAAAGACAGTTTTTTTTTTTTTTTTTTTTTTTTTAATTAGGCTGACCTATTTAACAATTTCCAGTAGTTGATCGTCTCCTGTTTACCAGATGAAAGTGGTGGCATCAATCCGTAACAATTCATTCAGAAGCTACTTTTTTTTCAAGTGTCAGTGCAAGATGTCCTCAATTCCAAATGTGTATTTTTAAACTTACCCATTTCTAGATATTCATAGAACAGGCCTAGGGCTCCAAATGTCTGCAGATCATGGTCCTGCTCCCAGCGACTGTATAAATTTTCTGGATTATTTCTGGCTTTCCGGCGTCCCCACCAGTTACAAATCCAGCTGGATATACAGAAAAAGTTCCCATGAGAGAAGCAGATCAAGTATCCCTTTCTCTTAGCAAGTTCTTTGTTGCAATATATAATACTACCACCAAAAGCCTCTGATAATTCTACTTGTCAGTACTGTGCTTAATTTACAGATTTTTTTTTCTTAGCTCTTCATATGGCAATCCTTCTTAACACTACTTCTAAGAATTTCCTCTGTCAATAACATGGGCATCTCAATGTAAGAGAGAACTTACGGTACAATGGCTTCTTGGATATTTCCCCAGATCTGTTTGCCAGCCATGACTATGGTGAGCTGTGTCGTCAGTTCTATCAAACAGCCTGCAGGATCACACTGGTAGAGACAAATTGCAGGTTAAAGGACATGAATAATGGACACTACCCAGACAAACCATATTCTACTGCTGTATAAATGCTGGAGAAAAGGAAATCTTAAAAACTTGTTAGGACAATACTTAATTATCACCTGGACTGCCAGCTAAGATACCCTCAGGAAGGCTGTTACAGAAGGGCTGTCAATGCTCAATGTGCTTGACGTGTCAGTGTGCTACAGGGTCGGGAGGCTCTGCAAAGGGATCTAAACAGGCTGGACTGCTGGGCTGAGTCCAATGGCATGAGGTTTAACACGGTCAAATGCTGGGTCCTGCACTTGGGGCACAACAACCCTATGCAGAGCTACACACTAGGAGAAGTCTGTCTAGAAAACTGCCTGGAGGAGAAGGACCTAGGGGTGGTGCTTGACAGCTGACTAAGCATGAGCCAGCAGTGTGCCCAGGTGGCCAAAAAGGCCAATGGCATCCTGGTTTGTATCAGAAACAGCATGACCAGCAGGTCCAGGGAGATTATTCTCCCTCTGTACTTGGCACTGGTGAGACTGCTCCTTGAATCCTATGTTCAGTTCTAGGCCCCTCACCACAAGAAGGATGTTGAGGCTCTAGAGTGAGTCCAGAGAAGAGCAATGAAGCTGGTGAATGGGCTGGAGAACAGGCCCTATGAGGAACAGCTGAGAGAGCTGGGGGTGTTTAGCCTGGAGAAGAGGAGGCTGAGAGGAGACCTCATTGCTCTCTATAACTACCTGAAAGGAGGTTGTAGAGAGGAGGGAGCTGGCCTCTTCTCCCAGGTGACAGGGGACAGGACAAGAGGGAATGGCCTCAAGCTCTGCCAGAGGAGATTTAGGCTAGACATTAGGAAAAAGCTTTTCTCGGAAAGTGTGATTGGGCATTGGAAGAGTCTACCCAGGGAGGTGGTTGATTCACCTTCCCTGGAGGTGTTTAAGGCACAGGTAGATGAGGATATGGTTTAGTGTTTGATAGGAATGGTTGGACTCGATGATCTGGTGGGTCTCTTCCAACCTAGTGATTCTATAATTCTATAATGATCATAAATGCCTGTCAGTATCTGGTCTCCAGTGTTTGCTAAGGACACTAGTTTTAAAGTTTCCACCCTGTCTTAAGAGTTTAGCAGTCAGTTCAGTTCTACGAGATACTTTCTCAGTAAATGCACTGTGTTACTTCACTGTGTTTTCCATGGGTTTTCCTCCACTACTGACACCCAAGCATCTCTTATTTCAACAGCATAACTAGTAATGAAATGAGGGGGGAAAACCCCAAAAGCTTACAGATATGCCATTTTCTGAATTGTTTCTCTGAAAATGTAGTGCCTCAAAAAGCTGATAAAGAAACCCAAAAACCAGAGACCATCTCCATTTATACTAGCTTTCTGCAACCTTGAGAATCACTTTTAAGACCTATGGTGAGATTCAATGGTATTTCAGAAGAACTGGGTCCTTGTGACTGTGAGCCACAGATTTTCACTGCTGCTGTTTCCCTGACTAGCAATGGCAGGAAGGATTCTTAGAAACCTTTCATCAGCTTCAGGATGGCCAGCTGAGGTCCAGCTCATTCCAGACCAAACCTGTAGCTATCTATTTATGATTGCACAGATTGGAGAGGATAAAGACTTTAAACTAGTTTTACTACTATTATTGTATCAATCAAGAAAGTCCTACCTCTTCATTTCGCCAGCTATTAAACATGTATGTGTAGGCACCTGGGTAACCAACAAACTTCCCTTTGAAGAAGGCCACGTAGAAACAGGAGGAATAGTAGTTGACAAACTGGAACAGAAACATTTTCATAGTGAGCCTGTTCTCGTATTCCATATGAGTTCTGGGAATCTCTGTGAAACCAGAACACAGTAATTTTATTTTCCTTTATTCCCTTTAAAAGAATAACATTCACAAATATTCATCACTCACAGTACCCTTATATGCAAAAGAGAAAAAAAAAAAAAGGAAAAGGCTGCCTGCCACCAGTTCAGTAGATGGAGCTCTGGCTCTAAGACACCCTACCCTTAATTTACAATGCAGAGTTCTGCAACCAAGTGAAATTCAATCTTGAACCACTTCAAAGCTTTGATTTCCCCTTCTTTTTACTGTCCGCTAGCACCTGCCCATCCTCAAACCTTACAGTATTTTTAGGAGATTCACAATCAAACTCAAACATTAACTACTAGGTTCTCCTAGACTACGAAAGTTCCACTGATAGCAATGTACATGATAAAGGTTTTTTTATTTGCGTACATTACAGTATTGATTTTTTTCAGTATGCTCTGTGTGTGTTTAATTTATATTGAAATCAGCAGAAGCTGGATGGGTCTCGTGCCTCTGAAAGATGAGACTCATTTCAGGGGGAAGAACAGAAAAGGATACAGGTGTCTTGGTGGCACTGAACCAAGCCTTTGCTTAAGATTTTGCTGCCTTTGTAATGATGTTCTCCACCATGTTTACATTTTAAAGGTAGCAGGAAGCCCTAAGCACATTATTGTTAAAATGTGCTGTTAAATGCTAACACATAACCAATATGACCTGGGAGAAAGGGGAAGAAAATACATCACAAGCATTTAAATCTCTCTAAATTGGTTGGGACCTGGCAGGCATGTTGAACTCGCCTGCCCTACAGGGCAGGTATTTTATATCCGAATAACCTAATTATTCTAAGCATGACGAATGTTTACCTGACAGAGGGTATTTACAGGGAACCTGATATCAGAGTGGACTACAGAGCAGGCAGTTCTCAGCTGAGGTTGTCTGCCTGGGATGCAGCTCATTAAAATACATCTATTGGAACTGAGCGGCTCACAGGTTGATGACAGACACCCAATGCCTGGAGCACCAGAGAAAGGTTGTACCTGCACCTCTGAAAACAAAATCTGGCCTAAACTTTTCAAGAAGTTCGAGAGTGAAGGCAGTTAGAAAAGACACTCCTGACAGCTGCAGTCAGCATTTCATGCTTTAGACTCTAAGCCTGGGCTGGGTGCAGCCATCGCAGCTGCCAGAGGAGGGCAGCAGTTCCATAAAAGTAAACACATCTATTTTCTCCTCTGTAAACAGAACCACAGGTAGTCCTGACACTTAAGAAATTAATCCTCCATTCTTGCAAGCAGCAAAATAACATTGCTGAGCCTTCATGCTTATTATTCATGCCCTTCAAGAAGGATTAAAAAAAGGATAATCTTCTGGTTTGTTGGGGCTGGTTTGATTTCTGGTTTTGGGTGGGTTTTTTTGCTAAAGGCAATTGTACTTATTACTTGTTATGTCTTTCTTTAGTCTAATGTGGCCAAGTGAAAGAAACAATACAGATCTCTGAGGCTAAAGACGGTCCATAATAAACCAAAATAACTGAAATGCAGCATCCCATTAAGTTTCTGCAACAAGCACCTTTCAGTTCTTAATTCCTCTTGTAAGACCTCACAAAAACCAAATCATTCAGCTGCATTTATGACAGCTGTACAAATTACAAATACCTCATAATTTCAGCTTTCCCCTACAGCTGAATATCCAGCAATTATTTCTTTCTATAAAGTACCTGCAGGGACTTCTTCATGTAAATCATTAAAGGCAAACAAGGAGAAATATGTAAGAAGGACTCTAGGGAAGCGTATTTCCAGCAAGTAAGCAATAGTCAAACCTAAAATCTGCTACAAAACCAACAGATCTTTCTGGGCCTGCCAGCCTGCAGGTTCCTCTAGTTCTGGAGTAAGCCTCCTGTAGGTGATGCTATCAAAGGCTACAGCCACAATAACACATCTTGCACCCAACTTCTCAAGCCTGCTCAATCATTGCTTGCAATCTGTGTTAACTCCAAATTTGTAAATCCACAGCTAAGGGAAACGGTGCCATGAAAAAACCCTGGAAAATATACTGTCCCATTTCCCAGCCTTCTACCTTTCCCCTCCAACACGAGACCTGATTATTTAGTCTTTTCCTTGTAAAGATGGCTTTGAAAGCTGTGATCTATTTTTTGAAACAGATTTTCAGGATTTCTAATTGAAACATTGCTAAATCAACACAGTTTGATCTTGCTTTGGTGACTCTCATATAACACATAATATGTGTTCAGAACTACATTATGTTCAGAACTACAATTGTTTCTGTAGACTAGCAGTAATATAAGCAAACATCTTACTAAGAGAAACCAGCTTAAGATATTCAAATGCAGAGAAAAGGTTCAGTATGGCCATGGATACAACTGAGTCCTTGCTGCAAACTACAGACTATCAACAGGGTCCAGCCCTGTACAATGTCTTCATCAATGACCTGGATAAAGGCATCGAGTACACCCTTAGCAAGTTTGCAGATGACACTAAACTGGGTGGAAGTGTCGATCTGATGGAGGGTAGCGAGGTTCTGCAAAGGGATCTGAGCAGGCTGAACCACTGGGCTGAGTCCAAGGGCATGAGGTTTAACAAGGTCAAGCACAGAGTCCTGCACTTGGGGCACAACAATCCTGTGCAGCTCAGACTAGGAGAAGTCTGCCTAGAAAGCTGCCTGGAGGAGAGGGACCTGGGGGTGTTGGTCGACAGCAACTGAACATGAACCAGCAGTGTGCCCAGGTGGCCAAGAAGGCCAATGGCATCTTGGCCTGTATCAGAAACAGTGCAACCAGCAGGTCCAGGGAGGTTATTCTCCCTCTATGCTCAGCACTGGTGAGACCGTTCCTTGAATACTTTGTTCAGTTCTGGGCCCCTCACCACAAGAAGGATGTTGAGGCTCTGGAGTGAGTCCAGAGAAGAACAACGAAGCTGGGGAAGGGGCTGGAGAACAGGCCTTATGAGGAACGGCTGAGAGAGCTGGGGTTATTAGCCTGGAGAAGAGGAGGCTGAAAGGAGACCTCATTGCTCTCTACAACTACCTGAAAGGAGGTTGTAGAGAGGAGGGAGCTGGCCTCTTCTCCCAAGTGACAGGGGACAGGACAGGAGGGAATGGCCTCAAGCTCCGCCAGGGGAGATTTAGGCTGGACATTAGGAAAAAAATTTTCACAGAAAGGGTCATTGGGCACTGGAACAGGCTGCCTAGGGAGGTGGTTGATTCACCTTCCCTGTAGGGGTTTAAGGGATGGGTGACCAAGGTGCTAAGGAGCATGGTTTAGTGTTTGACAGGAATGGTTGGACTCGATGATCCAGTGAGTCTCTTCCAACCTGCTTATTCTATGATTCTAGTGCTCCCACTGTGCCTGAGGCAAGAATAAATCTGTTCAGCACTTCTGGAAAGCTTCTACCTTTAGTGACTCCTTGAAAGTTTTGTCTTTTAAGTACAGTTCTTACCCATATCAGTAATCCAGATAGCTATCCTTTCATATATGAAATTCAGTATCATGATGATGACAAAATTTAGACATGAGGCTGTAACTGATGTTGCAAGCTGTGGGGTCAGTAATCCTCTGATGGGCTGTAAAGTTTCAATGTTCTCCATGAGGCTGGCAAAGGCAGCATACACCGCAAGGCGATACACGATCACAGCTATCATGCTAGCTATAATCAGTGATACCTAAGAAAAGGACAGAGATTTCCAATATACTTATAGCTCACTACAGTAACACGCATGCAACTTTAGAAATAAGGTGTAACAACATACATTATACCTTTTAAATTTTATTCTTTATGGGAATGAGTTTAGCTGCACAGCGGCAAAATACACTGTTGTATTTTTTTCCAAGGGCACGTAGTGATAGAACAAAGGGTAATGGTTTTAAATGCAGAGAGGGTAGATTTAGCTTAGATGTAAAGATGAAATCCTTCACCTTGAGGATGGTGAAGCACTGGAACAGGTTGCCCAGAGAAATCATGGATGCCCCATCCCTGGAGGTGCTCAAGGCCAGGCTGGATGGGGTTTTGAGCAACCTGATACAGTGGATGGTGTCCCTGTCAATGGCAAGGGTTTGGAGCTGGATGATCTTTAATAACCCTTCCAACCCAAACCATTCCAATTCTTTTAGATACATTAAACAGAACAAAATTATTTTGTCAACACAGGCAAATCAGAAAATCTAATACCGATATTCAAAAAAATAAATAGTGCAGAAGGATACAGACTCATAGAAATGGAGATGGAAGGGACAAATTAGATTATATTGTCCACTCTGAAATTCACTCTGCAGGTATTTCTACAGAGGAATATGAAGATATTTCATTGTAGTGAATACTTATTTTTTTTCTTTTACTACCATATTTTTCAGTATGGTCTGTTAACAGCAAATAAGCCAGAGAAAGAGTTATTCCTGTGCTCAAATGTCCAATGCAACTATCAATTAATGACAGATTTCCAAGTTGGCTTTTTTTTTTTTTATCTGAATTGAAGTGTATTTGGCATGACAGCAGGAAATCTGCAGGACAATAATAAAGGAATGTGTTAGTATCCCAGGTGAAACCAGCATGTGTTAATGTCATTAGTGATTATTAGCAATTCTGATATTTGTTAATATTATGATTAAAAAAGATGCTCACCCAGAACAACACTGTAGTTCCCGAGATGCAGAACCGCACAGCCTGGCTAGTTAAAGGCAAATAAGGCTCCATCTCCTGAAACAGTCAAAGCAAGCACAGCACTGTTCACAAATCCATAATCTTATTCTAACACCAAATAGCAAACAGAGCTCTCATCAGCTGTGTGGAGCTGTTCACATCCAAGGAAAACCATTCAGAATGCACCTCTATAAATGGGCAGATAATACAGGATTATGAATGTGCTGGAGTGCAAAAACAGATCAGGACAGAAGTGGCCATAGCGACACTAAAAGTAAAGACAGCATTGGAAAGAATGGTTAGACCTTTCAAAAAATCAATCAGCAGCTGAAGGAAAAAGATCACCTCCTTCATTAGATGGGCATGACAGAACTTTCACTGTAATGCAAGGTCAGTTGTCATACATCTCCGAGTCCAAAATGGGACTGAATTTTAAATTCGTCATGTCAGGGTTTCTTAAAACGGTCATTTACTTGGATGTGCCATGTTTTTCCACACAGCCAGAGAGTATTTCCCCCCACTCCTTCAATTTACTCTTTCTTTAATTAAAGAAATGGAACGGCTACCTTCATTAGTTGACAATCTCCGCTGCAGCAGTAGGCAGCCTGGTCTTACCCAAGTGAGTATCCCCATATAGCACACGAACAATTTTCCATGTTCGTGTAAAGTTCTCTTTTTGCAACCAATTCTAATTCCTAAAATATCAGATTACATGTGTTAAGAAAGGTTCATTTAAGAACTAATGCCAGTGGAAAATGATTTAGACAAAATAAATTGGATTTGATGAATCTTTGAGTAAGGCAAGGTAGTATGTTTACACTCCTCTCAGACAAAGGGGCAGTGATTACTATAGGTGAGTGCAATATTAAATATATTATCAATAAGTATACTGAACCAGGAAATGCTTATTTTGACAACAGAATAATTGAACCTGTAAAATGCAGTTGAAAAGAGGGGTTTTTTTCTGCTATACAAAACCCCAGAATGTGTCTGACACACTGGTATAATGTGGTGTAATTACACCAAATACAACGGCCAGAACTGAGCTGCACATTTATCCCTGAGACAACTAAGCAGTTGCAGTTGTTCTACAAGCCTTGCTTGGTGATGGCGATATTCTTCAGTAAATCAGCACACTCATACCAATGTGATTCTATTTGAAGTGTAATGCGCTGCTCTCTCAGGAGAGATATACTGCCTGTATCTGCCTAAATATACTTACTGAACACAATTACCAATACTGCAGTCTCAAGTCACAACGAGTGTTTTGACGATGATAACAGTTAAAGGCACTATAAACAGAACTATAAAAATTGCTGAGGAAAAGATAAGAGATATCAGGTGACTTTACGTAGGCTTATAACATTTTATACCTATTTTGTAGCAATAAATAATATGTATATTCTATACTAAGAACAATTGTTTTGCATACTCTAAGCTATTCAACAAGTCTTCCACTTTGGAATAAAATGTAGGCAATAATGTGCAATGACAGAGCCTAAGTTTGAAGGGAATGCTTCATTATTTATGTAAATTAAGATTCTACTGTAATCAGTAAAGCCATATTTTAGCTGTGATCTACCTAGATAGTTTAGCATCATGACCAAATGAGGTGTTAATTAAAGCCTCAAGATGGGCAATTTCTGTTTCAGTGCACCTATAATTTGAATCATGGCCAGGAATAATGAAGAAATAATTTTCTAGGCAAAGCAAAACTAGCCTTGGGATGCAAAAAACTCAGTGACCTGAATCCATATTATCTTATCAGTCTGCAGAATTAACTTATTAGAAATCGCTGTCCTTTCACATGTTCAGTATTGCACATTAATTAATGAAAGGAAATTACACTACAGTGTGGATAACCTGCATGGTTTGCTATAACTGGGTATTGATAAGGACTACTGCTACACCCTCCTGCACAAAAGCTTCTAAAAATTCACCAAGGTAGTGATGTGTGGTAAAATAAAGGATTGTTCAGTTATAGAATTTTTATGGCAATTGTTAATGCATATTTAGAAAGCACATAACAGTGCAGTATCTCGCTCTGAGATAAGGAAATTATATTGTAGTCCAGTTTTCTGTTTCCAAAATAAAAGTACAAATTAACCATCCTACCCAAGAGATCTGCATGAATTTGGAGAGAACAGTCTTCTCCCTCGGTATAGTTATACAAATGCATCTCACCCCTGTCATCTTTGGCTGCAATCTGCTGCAGTTGGTTCACCTCACTAGACTACAAGCTTTGGTCCATGCTGTCTGCAACCACTGCCTGTAAGTCAGCCCATCGCTCCCTCATCCTCACGATTACCATCTGCTGCAGCTGGTACTTCAGAGCACCTAACAGCCAGAAACTGCCTGTGTGACTTCCCCTTGCTCTTTCTTCTAACTGCAGCAGAATCAGTGTTTCAGCTAGTTTTGGTCCTTGTGCAGCTATGTAAGAAAGTGGAAAGTTTTAGCTTAAGCAGTCACAGGGATATGAACTAGGAAGTAACACACAACAGGCTGGTATGTGCTTTCAATTAGCTGAACTAGGCAGCTGAAAATTGATTTACCTAAAACTGTTTTCCTCAGCATGCAGAAATTGATGCCTCAGCAGATCTACTCTCAAAATCATAGTCCATGGTTATCAAAGATCTCTCTGTAACTTGTACAGTGTAAGCTACAGGTGTAAGAAGAGCAGCTTTAATGTTGCATATACAGAAGGGGAAGGAGAGGCAGAAAAACTCTCGTTATTAGAAATAAGATTAGGGTGTATATATCCTAATAATTAAGAAGACAACTCCCGAAAGACAGGACTACTTTTCATATAACAATGCTTCTCCCCATGTTCTGGCTAAGATTTCATTTCTCCAGACTGTGCTACCTATGAAGAGGAAGGGTGATTTTAAAATACATCAAACTGAGGTGGTAGACTTTTTTATTGGAATGCAACCATCCAATCCCTAAATTTGTCAAATAATACCTGCCTAAATTACATTTAAATGAAGACAATTAACACCTACCAAGTATTTATATAGACCATTTAACAGAGTTAAATAGCATGCTTAATTGTACCTCAATTAGATTTCAGACAAAGGACTTCAGCAGCTTTCCTCTCTCTAGCTTTCCCTAAACAAAGGGTAGCTTCAGATCAAGACGACTGCTCCTTCATATGTTGTGCAGAGATGAGAAAGTGTTTTAAAAGGTGTGAAGACTTCAGAGACTGTTACTTTGAAATGTGAAGGACGCTAAAGATTGTTTTTAGCCAAGTGAAAACTATGAAAGTTGCTTTTGCGTTCCCCTTTTTAGTGTATCAGTTCCCTGTGGAAATTAAAATCAGCACAGGATACTTAATGAAAGTTAGGTGCACGCTCCACAGGCAAAAACCCCACCTTCAAATTTACCCTGTGTCAAAAGTCCAGAAAACAAAAGACTTAGGCAGGAAAAGTCGTGGTCTAAGAGATAGGGTGTGCTTGGCACGTGCAAGAGGAGGCTGAAGCGCTGAGAACTCTCACTCATTCTAAGACTGAAAAGCAGGTCAGCCACACCACACTGGCCCTGCACCAGGGTAAACAGACCCTTAGAAGGCAGGGCTATCAATTCCAGAACTGCTTTCAGCAGTTAAAGTGTTTATCTGTAATACTGGTCAACAAAAGAGCACAAGTCTCAACAGTCAACAACTGGATGTCTTTAGCAACAAAACAATGTACCAAATTCCGCTTTGATATTTGATGCAATCTGTTGTGTTTAGTGAGGGTGCAGTTGGCATCATGTTCTACATATTCAAGCCAAACTCACTGCTACTATAAGCACTGTTCTGTGGAGATGTAACAGCCAAGGGCCTGCCCTGCTCAATATAAACACAGCACTGCTTATGTGTGTCACACAGATCTTTACCAAACAATGACATACAGACTTGCTCCTGAGGCACAACTCACACATTATCAAACTATCTTTCAGTACACGACTGGATTTGCATGTAGGTAAACCCAGCAGGCTCATTACCTGAGTTACAGGATTCTTCTTCTTTTGGGTACACTTTGCTTCATATTCGGGCCTCAGCTGGAGTTGCTGCTGTTCCTCTTCAAAATCAACCAAATCCCACTCATACTTCAGCCTAGCTTGCCGCCTCTTCCAAAACTCCAAGAAAAGAGTAACTGCATTTTGGACATGTTAAAACACAGTTAAGGGAGAAATGAACAAGTTAGTGAACAAAGTTAAACTTGTTTCTGTGCTGGCTCCTGTTCTGCGGTCTGCTGTTTACCCTCACAATGTGACCCATCTATTTTATTGACTACCTATTAAAGTTCACAGCTAAGACCATAATATGGATTAAGTAATATTTTAGCTAATTGAATTCCAGAAGAGGATGAAAAGGAAGATGCCAAGATAGGATATTGGTATTTCTATGGTTATAGCAACCATGCTCAGTGACAGTTTAACTACTTTTCATATGCACACAGCAAAATAGAATTAACAAAGGAATGTGATAATTCAACTAATGACTTGTGCATACACCTTTTACAGATGAACAACTACTAGAAATAAGCAGCACCATTTTCAAGTAGTATGTTCAAAGAATTCTGTTGCTCTTTGATGACTATTTGATATCATGGTCATTTTAAAGACAGTGAACATCTGCTGCTTTTCATATGATCAAGAGTGAGGTTGGCTTAGGAAATTATAGACACTAGATAAACTGATTTCATACATAAAATAAGCAATTATAGAAGCTATAATTCTATGTAACATCTTAAAAGCCCTCTATAAACTACTTTAGAGTGTAGAACTGGTAATCTGATTGTTCTTATTTGAACTGGAGAGGCTTTACGGTTTGCACAAACACAGGAAACCTTATCTTCTACAGTTCTAAAATATTTTGCTGGTCCTTCCTGAATGACTAATCCACTCACTCAAATACTAGTGCTTAAAACCAAGAAAAACTTAGATAAACAGCCATGCAACATTATTTTATTAAAATGTTTTTTGAGAATTCTCCATGAAAAAGTTAGTGGCCAGATCCTTTGATAACATATACACAGATTTTTCTATCAACAAGGAGATCTTTGCATGTTAGTGAAATATCTATGTTCAAATCAAAGGTTTAATTATGATATTTCATATAAACAGTATGAAACAGGAGACAAGGTATTTAAGGAAATAAGTGATAACTACACTATCTTGCATCTATAAACCCTCACAGAATTTAAGAAAAGAACGTGTATTCAAGACAATACCATCTTAAAGTCTGAACAAGTATCACTTGGTGTGAAACCACGCTTGTAGACAGAGTCAGTAAATCCACGTATTCCTACATCCCCAAAACATAGTATAAAATAAGAACTTCACTGCAGTAGAGGCCAACTAATTTTCATCCTAAAAATGATAATAAAGAGGTAGTACTGCACCACCATGGTACATGAGGGTGGTGCATGAACTTGCAGTGCTAAGCAGAGAGAGGTCTTTCACAAGGACTGCATAAGGCTGCAATCTACCTTAGGTCACTAAGAGAAGAAACAAATAAAGATAGAGAACATAATGCTTACGATATCCTAGAAACATGTGAGATTTCATTTGGTTTTGGTTAAGCCCAATTCCTCTGTAGCTTTAAATTGCTTTTATTCTTTCACCCTGTTTACATCAGAGGCAGGATATTAAAGCAAAGCCATTATTCCCCTTCTTCCCATCTCCAGCGTCCCTTAGCAGTTTTGCCAAGATCTCCTTACTGTTTGAAATAAAACTTATGAACTGTACTCACCCCATATGCCCATGAAAATGGCAAAAAAAACAGTTGCCACGTTGTCAAACAAATGTGAATACTGCAACAGAATAGACAGGAACAGGTCAGTACCAAAATAGCTTTCAGTATGAGTAACAATGACATGGCTGGAGAACCAAATACAGACCTGTGAGGACTCACAGGTGGTGTTTAGCCTCCAGTAGTCACACTCTCGGTCACAAAGAGGACACATGATGATCTCTCCTCCAATTGCAGGATCACAGATTTCTTTGCTGAGGAAAAAAACATTTTATAGTATCTGTTTTCATAACATCTTAGGAGCTGCCATAAGAAGTTTATTTTAAAAAAAAAACAAATTAAGAGCTTCCTTTGTTTAAAGCTCAACATATCCAATTTCACAGAGAAGACACTAAGTCTCGTTACGCTCACTGGTGTTAATCTGTAGTTAGTGAGGGCAAGCTAATGTAGCACCTAACACAAGGAGGAGAACTAGCAATTCACTTGGTCTGGGCTTTCTGGTTCTATCAGCAATAAATCAGAAGCCTGCAAGGAGCTGTACTGCACATGCCCAGCTTGCAGGTCAGATATAAACCATGTTATTTCTCCTCAGGTTATTAATACACTCATTACACCTTTTCTAACAGTAGACATATCAATTCAGCTTTGCTTTCTACAGTAAAATTTGCTACTTCAGTCTAGCCATCACAGTGAGCAACGTTTTAAATCCAGTCCTATAGTAAACAGAAATCTGAACATATATAGCAGTGTTCCCCGGTAAATTCTGAACCCAGCTAAAATTTAAGTCCCATAATGACATCATTCAGTAGAATGATTGAGAATTTTAATCTGTTATTCATCTTCTATATTTAAAGTTTAATATATTCTGGAAGACTTCTCAGAAGAACGAATAATTAAATGTTAACCTTTTAACCTCTCCCAACTCCAACATCCCCAAATCCCTGAATAAGATAAATCTTGGGTTCTTTGAAGAATCAAATACAATGCTTCTTTTAAAAAAAATCAAACTCTGGTTAATGAGATACTGGACCCCTCTTTGACAGGGTATCTGTACTGCACTCATGCTTTTGGTAGTTAGTGTAAATAATGACCTAACCAAAAAGGTCACCAAACTACTCTGCGACATAGGTTAAAATAGAAAAGATTAGGTAACAATAAACAATTAGAATCATAGAATCACTAGGTTGGAAGAGACCCACCAGATCATCGAGTCCAACCATTCCTATCACACACTAAACCATGTCTCTCAGGGACCTTGTCCACCCGTGCCTTAAGCACCTCCAGGGAAGGTGAATCAACCACCTCCCTGGGTAGCCTCTTCCAATGCCAAATCACACTTTCCGTGAAAAGCTTTTTCCTAATGTCTAGCCTAAATCTCCTCTGGCAGAGCTTGAGGCCATTCCCTCTTGTCCTGTCCCCTGTCCCTTGGGACAAGAGGTCAGCTCCCTCCTCTCTATAACCTCCTTTCAGGTAGTTGTAGAGAGCAATGAGGTCTCCTCTCAGGCTCCTCTCCTCCAGGCTAATAACCCCAGCTCTCTCAGCCATTTCTCATAAGGCCTGTTCTCCAACCCCTTCACCAGCTTTGTTGCTCTTCTCTGGACTTGCTCCAGAGCCTCAACATCCTTCTTGTGGTGAGGGGCCCAGAACTGCACACAGGATTCAAGGAGCGGCCTCACGAGTGCTGAGCATAGAGGGAGAATAACCTCCCTGGACCTGCTGGTCACACCGTTTCTGATACAGGCCAAGATGCCATTGGCCTTCTTGGCCACCTGGGCACACTGCTGAAACAAACAATTTTGGTACTCTTAGGACTTTATGTATTGTGGGTATTCCAATATAAAAAGCTGTTGCCAAAAGGCAATAAAATATTTCTTTTCATCTACAAATTGAGTCTTAGTAATTAATAGTAAAAAGTTCCACGTTAGTTGCCCACTACCATTTCTGTCAATAAAGACAGCTGAAGAACAAATCTGCCTGCTCTGACAAGCTTTAAAAGCTTGTTAACTGTTTTCACATTGCTTAGCTTTCCCCATTATAAGCCCAGAAGATTTTCAACATTACACTCACCTGCTCATATTTTCATCCATTGTAAACAAGCCATAAAGAAAACAGATTAAGCCAACAACTGCTGCAAGGAATAGCATCTCAGTGTAAAATCCTAGCCAGGCAAAATAGATTCCAATTTTCTCACCATAGTACTTCCTGAATACAAAAGAGAAGGAATTAATAGGAATACAAAACAAAGTTTAAGACTGGCCAGAGTCAAAACAAAACAACTAGCAAAATTCTCATTTAACAGAAGAGTAAATGCATTGACTGGAAAGGTGAGATTTGAAGGCAGCTGAGAAAATTAAGCAAGCTGAATGAATACAATATATGGCCTCTTTTGACTCTTTTTTCCTCTCAGCAGAAGCTCCATGCATGGTTATTCACAGAATGACAGGATTACACAGGGTAATTCAGAGAATTTACAAACAACTGTAACATGTGAAATAAAATAATGTTTCTTTAAATGACATAAGGCCCGAATCACAGAAATCTCGGGTAAGGTTAGTTCAGATTTGGGTTTAGTACGGTATTGAGAGTCAAGCTTCAGAAACTAATTTTATCAGTAGTTTTTCAAGTCTCTACTGAAATTTCAGAATTTCAAATCAGTCTTTAAAAATTGTGGCAGATATTGGTAACAAAATGCAAAGTATTCCTCTTATGTGTTCCTCTACAGCCAAATTATCTGTCACATACCTGGCCCCAGCAGCACTGGCTAGACTGAAAGAGCCTTGATATGACATAAAACATTTTTCCCTTTGTCATACCCTCCAAAGACCTAGTGCCCAATTAAGTATCTAATTTTCATCAGATCTTGTAACTAGTAAAAAATTTTCCAGCACGATGAAACTACAAATAAATGAGCACTCATATTACAGTGAAAACTAAGTAAATATAATAAAACACAGGAAGTATTTTACCTGATGAGGTCCAAAGGCTGCTCTTTGTAGAATCGCAAGAAACGGGCCCACTCCATGTACAGTGTGTATCTCTCATTGTCACAGTTTGGATCATTTGCTTTTTTCCAATACTGGCACTGTGAGCAAATCAAAGTAATGGAAAACACCTCAGTAACAGATTCAAATACTACATTGAAATAAATGAACTTCAATAATGACGACAACGCAGTCGTTAAGATTATGCCAATTAAACTCATTCAAAATTTAAACTTAGCGCTGTACTTCAACACTTAAGTAGAATTCTTTTTACATATGTAATGCTTTAAGATAATAAACATTTTCAGAAAAAAAATTATCCATCTTTGACACTCAATCAATTGTAACCACATCACGCCACATTGCACCAGCGTTGGTGCTGGTATGACATATTCATCTGCACTGGCAGATTTCTGCAGTGAATGGTTTGTTCCTTTATACTGGGGTGTAGCATATGCCATTGCAGAAGTTAACTGCAGAAGTTCAAGCTTCCTTAAGGAGGAAAACCACCATTATACTCCAGCAAATTTAAATCCTCTCCTGTACTTCTGAATCAAGTTCTCATTGCCCAATAAAAAAGCATTTCACCAAGACATGTAAACTACAGGATACAAATTAAAGCTGTTTCCTGCCTCCAGCCACTGCACTATAACGTACTCTGTGCTGTGATTTCTCAGCTGCAATGCAGGGACATGCAAAATGAAATTCTGACACTAATTAACTTTTGTGGTGTTAATCACTATCATGTACCCACCTGTCAAGTAGTGAGACATTTTGCAAACTCCATCAGTTTTCTAGAAATTAAACAGCACAAAATAACCACAGCTGCTGACAGCTCTTGTAATTTTATTGTGTTGCCTTTAGAAATATTTGGCTATGTTGAATATATAGCCTGTGATCATGGTTTTCAGGTTTTTTTTTTCCCTCAATGGCTCTCCATCACAAAGAAAAGCATGAAAATTGGTTTCTAAATGGAAACCAAGGAAGTTCAATAACCCAAAGGTCTCATCTTTTAAATAGAATGAAAGGTTAAATAGTTATTTTTTTAGGCAATGGTTTCTGAGTGCTTCATGCTTTTGGATTATTTTCATATCATTTCTGAGCACTTAAAGTTGGTTGTACTTGCATAGAAGAGATTCTTGTACAACCAGTTTCTGTGCATCTGGTAGTCCCAACAGTAAAAATTGCTTCACAGCCAAGGCTTGCCTCCTACAGCCTAGATTCTAATCAGCAAAACTTTCCCTCTGAAAACCTAAAGAATGCCCATACATCCATTTCTTTTCATTTTCTAAGTAAGGAAAAATATTTTAAAACATTTAAAAATATCAGTTGATATGAAGTTTTTGAAAATACTTTTGTGGTAGAATTCACAGATATAAATAAGCAATTAAAATTCACTAAAACGCTGTGAAAAATTTGAAGTAACTGTTAAAAACACCCTGCACACACACACACACACTCTGCTGAATGTATCCATCTAAAGTAACTATTCCTTCCTGGTTATAATCTTTCTAACATACTATCGCATAATCTGTATCATAGACACTACAGGAATATACTGTTATGTGGCTGACACATAAGTATATCCTAGAAACTCCGTAGGAAGAAACGTTTCAGCACATAAAAGCCAAATAGTAGGGCTGGCAGATGTGTCTTGTGTGTTATAAAACAGAATCAATTACTGGGACAAATGGAAGGGTTTGAGTACATTTTCATTTCTGCTGGAAACAGCAAATGTCACAGCAGGTAAAAGAGTAAAAACACTGGGAAATGCTCAAAGGAGCAGAAAGGTAAAATACTTACATCATGAAGAGGATATGCAGCTGAATAGGTGCCATTATTTAGCAGTCTCTTTATCCCAAACTTTTTCTTCCCTTCTTCTGTTCCATATGGGCAACGTGTAAGAATATAATTAACCTGAGATTCAAACACAAGAATTTTAGACCTTTCCTACTCTAAGACAATTTAACAGAAACTTACAGTGGCTGTGCGCTGTTTATAACCTGCAGAAACAACATGCAAAGGAAAAAGTGTTGCTTGAGAAGTGCTCTGTATGAAACCATTAATGGCTCACTTGCCTTCCAGACATCCAGAACATCCATTTCAACAAACATTATTCCAGATTTGTAAGAAAGATCTACAGACACTCAAGTTTCCTTCCATTTAGCCACAGATATCATTCCTTTCTTTCATTACTATTCCTACTGGACTGTGTTAATTCTACATGTAAATAAAAATAGACAAATTCATACTACATTCATACATACGTACTATTCTGTTTCTCATGGACGGTGAGAAGAAAGTGTTCTCATCATTAATGAGGTACAATTCCTGCTTATCCTTGCTGAATGGGGCTGTGAAATAATCCGGTTCAGGATGCATCACATTCTCAGGAAGCCTGAATGGCTTAAGCATACAGTCCAGGGGGTTTTCCACCGTTGAAGGAATGTCATTTTCTTTGATGGGAACTTTAATATTCAGCACTTCTGCATATGTGATCAGAACCTCCCATGGGGCATGGATCTTCACAAAATAAATCTTGCCATCTTCAGATTCCTGCCCCAGGAAAGTTAAATCAGATATCAGACTAAACTGTCTTTCATTGCAAGCCTTAAAAGAATAGTTGCTAGATGATATTTATTGCCTTTTACATATTTTTGAAAAAAAAAAAAAAAAAAAAAAAGAGGGGAAGGTAGGTTTGTGGGCTTTTTTAATATATATTTTTAATTGAAAAGCTTATCTGAGTGTTTGGTTGTTCATGAAAATCATCTTTGCAATACTGAAAAGCCTTTGTGAACTTCTGAAGTCTTCTGCACTGAGGGATGAAGATCATTGGAAATGGAAGGTTTTGTTGTGAAGAGCTGGACACCAGGCAGCCCACACGCCCTGCAGGCCACTCTGCTGGACTGTCAAGCTCTTCCCTTTCCTGGAGGTGGCAGCTTTCACACAGCAGAGAAGTGCATACAGGACTCCTCACAAAAAGGAGTTAGCAACCACAGCTAAAATGTTACAGCCTCGCAGCTACGATAAGGGCTAATCTTATCACTGGCCTCACCCCACAGCATATGTCCTAGCATATACTAGAAAATGGCAATCAGAAGGTACTTTTAAACATGTTGCTCAATACCCATCTATTACAGAGTCAGATCTTCATTAAATGTTATCTTGCCCTGCTCAGTCTCTGGCAGAAAAAAACCAAAGAGCGTGCGGACTGAAGAAGTCAGCGTTCCATGTTCTCCACTTATTAAACAAGAGTAATGCTAATCGAATATCCTCAGATTGTTACACCAGGGTCCTTCCTCATCATAATTGCAACACCCAGTGGGTACATGCTAATCCCTTCACTGACTTCCAAACATGTTACTAGTTGTTGGGTGGGATTAAATCCAGCTGTGAGCACACTTCCCATTTAAAAGGGTTTAAATGTAGTCACTGCTATTTTGGAACTACTTTCTTTTGGTTGTGAAATCAAAAGCCATTACTTCCTCCTGAATCAAAATCACTTTGCTTCTATGATTCTTATGAGCATATCTGAAAAAAATAACTCAAGACACATTAAGCTTGTTTCACTTCAATTAGTCATACCCCACTGGAACCCAGTAGAATAATTTCGAATTCGTAACAAAGAAACAAAACATTATACATTAATTAGTAATTTGCAGGCCTATTACTTTGGTCCTAATTTTCTTCCTTTTTTTTACCTTCTTGTCTTCTGTTTCTAGTTCCAAACCAGCCTTTTGCAGATTGCTCTCAAATTCTTTTCTTCTTTCCTGAACAGAAATAAGCACACTTCATTAACTGATGAAATTAGCAACTATCTGATTGCTTACTGATGACTTCCCTATGTTTCACTTCTCATTACTGCCTTGATAACACCCCCTTAGCCCTACAGGACCTTTGTAAAAGAAAGATCAAGAGAAAAAAAAAAACAGCTGATGGATATCTGAACAATTCTAAGTGATGGCCAGACTAATGATCAGAAACATGAAGCCTATTTATTAACTAGGAACAGGCTCATAAACTGTCCAGTCTTATTAATCAGAGAATTCAATGAAGTCATGCGTCTTGAGCCTTTCTGACTCTTTGGGAGGGTAGTGTTTGCGGTGTGTTATTGTTCAAGTTTAGCTATGTTTCTAAGAGAATGCTAAAACTAGATGAAAAGAAAAGTTTCGGAAGCATGCAGAAACTTGATTGCCTACAGTGAGATCTATGTATTAGTCTGATGTTAAAGTACTGATTACAGACTATTCAAACATTATGCTTCACAAAAAAAAATAACTGTAAAAGTAGATAGGACTAAGAAATCACCACATGTAAGCTTACATATGCTTACCTTGCATAAAACCAGCACGGACTTTGTGCAGAGATAAAGTAACCTGCCTGTGGCAGTGCAGCACAGCTGAGTTTGTGACCCTGAACCCTTCTTGGCCAATTTATCTTGTCAAGTAATTCCTAGGTTGTGTCTTTAGACAAGATCATTTTCTTCCCCTCCTTTTCTGTAGAATTTTTGTGCCTCTTGGGGGACTGAATTGATTTCCTTTTACTGATATAAAATTTGCTGAAGAACTGCTAGAACAATGACGTGTTAAGCTAAATAATGAGCCTTAGCCTCTTTGGAAAGCATTAGCCAGACTACCAGTTTATCTCTAGCAAAAACCTGCAATGCCGTCTGATGTTTTCTCCATTGAAAGGTCTGAAATGACATTTTTCAAACACACTTAAGGAAAAAACCCACCACAGTTCTCATCCAGTTTCTGTTTCCTGAGCATCTGTGAGGAGCAACCCGCCCTATTTGCATTTCAGTTTACATAAACTATGAGTACAGACAGAATAATGTTTTAATGGCCCTCAAATCTATGTTAAGATGTATGGATATATTCTCCTGTGTTAAGGGCTTTTCACTGTTACCTCTCACATCTGAATTTGCCAAGTGTTCTTAGATATTATGTTAGGCACTGGCCTAAACAAACTTTCAACTACGATAATTCCTGAGTTCTAGCGGATGGTGTTGCAATTCCATGCACTATTTTAAAATTAATATATCGCACACGTCTGCCTCCACGCACCTGTATAAACACATCAGAGAACTCTTGCTTGCTGACCAGTTGATCTAATAGAGAACAATACAACTAAAAGGTGATTTATTATTACACTTGGAAATGCTATATAGAAGTTGACATTCAAGCCTGGTATCCAAAGCTATGTGCTGCTCTGGATTACATTTTCTCTCTGAGGCTTTCTTTTTCCAGCAGACATTGGAAGAGAGCCAAGCGAGTCAGCTCAGAGGATTCTCTTGCCACCAGACACCAGTCAGCTCCAGCTGTGCAGCTTAATAACAGCCAGAGCTGAAGGGTCCCATCTTACTGATCACTGTATATTTAGTGTGATAAACTGCAGTGCTCTAATAGCAATTACACACTTCTTACCATCTTTGCTCTCTTCCCATAAGCCACCTTGTCTGAAAACCATGTGAATATACTGTACTTTCCAGTTACTTGAAACGACCAACCTAAAAAGGAAATCAATCTGCTGCAAAAATACTCCATGTCCTTCCCTTTTTAGCCAAATACTGAATTTTTTCATGTTGGTGTCAAAGGCTTCAAATAGACAAAATGCACCCTTGGACAAGTGCTGTCTTGTTTTAATATGCACTTGTAAGAATTTTAAGCTCACTCTTCCAAATCTAAAATGCTAGATGTAGTGCATATATCTGGGAATCTGCTGTAGATGTCACTCAGGACTCACAGAGGGAAGCAACAGAAATAATCACATTAGCAAAGACCATTAATAGTAGGCTAATGCCCTTCTTTACATCTTAAGTACAGTTCTTAAGCCTCTCCAAAGCATCTGCAAAAAACATGAAACTACATTTTCTGAGACATTTTCTGTGGCCTATATAGCTGAGAGTCCAATACAGCATTCACCTCTCCAAACACTGCTGTGCATATCCCACATATTCATACACGTGACTTTATCATCTAATATTTGTGTGGCTGTAATGAACCATCCAGATAAGACTAAAAAAGCAAGATCCAAAGTCCAGAGGTACTAATATGCCCAATGCGGATGCAACACTACATGATTAGGTATCTAAGGAAGACAGATAACTGTCATAAATCTGTTTCTTGATAACAATGTTATTATGTTGTTATAGCAGTAACAACAATCAATAAACAGGGGAATAAAATAGTTTTGAGATAACAACACAGTATTCATTACCCACGCTCCTTCTCCTCACTTTTCCACTTCCTTTGGGCAAAGACCTCCTAGCTTACCCAAGCCTTTTACATATCAGGATGCTCAGGCTTATTTTAACTACAGTCATGTGTAGGTTACTGAGAAATAAATATGGCCCTTAGGAACAACCACGTAAAAGCATGTAAGAACCCTTAGTTGTACCCTGAGAAAACAAAATTCCCTTCAAAGGACTAACAGGCTCAGTCTGAGCTCAGGTCGTCTATGCAGCCTCCTAGTAAGAACATTTCACCTGAGAAGGAGCCCATTTAGGGAAGGGCCCTCGACCTTTCACCCATGACACGGCTGGCCTCACTGCAGGGACTGCCCACGTGGTTGGGAAAGGGGCTCTGTCTGCCCTCCAAAGTGCAGGAGACACCAAATGCCTTCCTGCAGCAAGTACCAGCTGGGCTGCCACACAGCAGCATGGCCAGGTGCCCAGTTTGGATCAAGCCCAGTGTTCAGCTGCTCCTGCAGAGCTTGGGACACGGTTCCTTGCAGTCAGCAGTCAAGCAGATTGCAGCAGAAGAAATAAGCATCCATTTTTTTTTGCTGTCCCTGGCTTCCTCACTTTGGGTTCTCTGGTGGTCACGAGAAAGCAGCATTTCCTGACTGAGATGACGAACAGTGGGTTTCTGAATCTCCACACTCAACTGGGGATGGGGGCCACTTGCTTCCAGTAAGCATAGGAACAGGTTACTTTGCACAGACATCCCAGAGTTCTAATGCTCTGGGGGATCCTGTGAAGAAACACACTTACGGACAACAAAGATCACGTCCCGGCCATACATGAATAATTTGTAAGATATTTTTTTAAAAATTATATTGATTTTTGGCCCTTTTTGGGGGGACCTGAAGCATTTCCTGATGCTGGAGCCACCAGAGCCTGAGCAGAACAGTCATTGTTGCCTCTTCCTAGAGCTTTACACGTTCTAAATCTCAGGGAGCTGGGGAGAACAGAAGCTGGGGAAGGGGCTGGAGAACAGGTCTTCTGAGGAACGGCTGAGAGAGCTGGGAGTGTTTAGCCTGGAGAAGAGGAGGCTGAGGGGAGACCTCATTGCTCTCTACAACTCCCTGAAAGGAGGCTGTGGAGAGGAGGGAGCTGGGCTCTTCTCCCAAGGGACAGGGGACAGGATGAGAGGGAATGGCCTCAAGCTCCACCAGGGGAGCTTCAGGCTGGACATGAGGAAAAAGTTTCTCCCAGTAAGGGTCACTGGGCAGTGTCAGAGGCTGCCCAGGGAGGGGGTTGAGTCACCTTTCCTGGAGGTGTTTAAGGGACATGTGGACGAGGTGCTGAGGGACGTGGGTTAGTGTTTGACAGGAAAGGTTGGACTCGATGATCCGGTGGGTCTCTTCCAACCTGGTTGTTCTATGATTCTATGATTTTGTATGTGGCTAAAATATTTTCACTTATCTGCTGGAGACTTTGAGGAAAAATATAAAGTACTGTCTCGCAAAAATATAATCCAAACTTCTGTTTACTCAGACTTTGTGGCTACGATTTATTCATGTAGCTTATAGGAGGCAAGCTCAAAACAGAGTTTAAGTTAGAAAGTTTCTGGGGAACATGAAAGAAGTTAATGTATTTGTTCTGCACAATGCTAAAGGGAGAAGATGAACAGACTGTCTCTTACATCTGTATCAGGGCTATGTTGAAACACACAAAAAAGTTATTCATCTCTTTCTTAGAATTGCAGAATAAAGCTGTTTCCTTGAGACAAGGAAACAACTCCCTTTGTCACAACTGCTATTCTCTTCCTACGAATATTTCTATTCTTAGCTGTTACATTTCACCATCTCACTGTACTACAGTAAAAGAAGTGCACGTTTCTTTCCTGTGACAACTGTATGATAGCAAGTCCAGTATGTCAGATGAATTCCAAGGGCTGCAGTGCATCAATATTTAAATCTTTTTCCCAGAAAGACAGTGGCACAGTGCTTCCATGTCAAGAAGTCTGCATAGTCATTGCATAAAGGTCTATGCTGGACATAAATAAAGGGAAATTTTCATTTTCTTAGCAGTTTCCCCAGGAACTGTGTGAAAATTCATGTGCTGTAACTGTCATGTCTTTGTGACAGTCTGTTCTGCAACCACAGAGCTAATCTACAGGGCCACAGACCAAATGCCTTCTTCCATGAGGCCATAAACTCTTCTGCAAGTAATAGACATATACAAAATTAAGTCTCATGAAACTTGATGCAGATGATGTATCCTTTTGCAGGACAGAGATGTTTCCAAACTAAATTCCACTTGCAAGAACTACTAAAATGTTAGCTACTAGCTCTTGGGTTCTTCCCCACGTGAATCCTTTAGTCAGTAAGGACAACTGTGTATGTGGTCTCTGGTCTGGCAAAGACTCCTGCTACCCTCTAATGACCCATAAAGCAATGAGAAGAAAATTGCTGCAAACAACACAAATAAGTGAGTAGACTGAGCATCTGGGTCGGTTTCCTTCCCACTTAGAACACTACCTAAATAGTCTCCATTTCTTTCCTTACGTTATTGCAGTATGACTAATGGAAAAGTTTATTTTAAGAGTTGCTTTCACATATTTTGCATGGGTTTCTTTCTTCTCTGCACTGACTGGTCTCTTCTTCCTTTTTTTTTTTTTTTTAAAAGGTATTTTGTTTTATGAGAGAAAGAATCCAGCTAGGATTACAGGCTGGGGTCTAGGACATGTCTACATGGCTGACTCTCCACAGAGACAACTCTACCCAGGGAACCCTGAGCGCCTGGCATGAAGTAGTCCAGTCTTTCCTCTCCCAGCAAACTTTTTCCTTCACAAACCTCTTGGACATTGATGGGGGCTCTAGCCAGGCCATCAGGGCTCCCCATGCAGTTGTCTTCACAAAGAGCTGCCCATGTAGGATGTCCCACAGAGAGCTGTCCTGCAGAAAGTGAACCATCAAGGGGAGTTGTTCCTTCCCTTACAGTCTGATAAAGACTCAGTGTCATTTTGAAAAAGGTTTTATATAAATCTATGGTGGTGTAACTATAATATAACCCATGTCACCCAATCCAATCTCTTGAACATGTCTCATTGAGCAAAGCTGCCTGTCAGATTCTTAAGCTGGGAAAAAGACCAAACAGAGACAATAACAGATATTCTTGCTTTTTTTATGTCAACAAAAATAAGAAATAAGAAGCAGAGGATGTATTGCATACTGGATCACATTTGGATGCAAGTATAGGCAGCATAAACCCTTACTGAAAAAAATATTTCCTTCATAAAGGAATGAAAGCATAAGCAATGTTTTGAAGAGCCCGAGCTTGTAGTTTTCATTCAAAGAAAATATTAATTTTTAATTAGGAAACACTTCAATATGACAAGATATAGATGAGAAATGCTTTCTGCTTCACAGACCTTTAGTTTTTATCATAAGTTTGTCATAAGCTTTGGTATAATTCGTTTTCTTCAGATATCCTTATCTTTCAGAATAATATGATTACATGAGAATGAAGGTTTTTTTAGTGTTGCTCTCCTTTTAAAAATGTTATTTATTATGCACAAACTTTGGAGATATATGCTGGAGAGACTAGTTTGTAAACATAACCTCTCCTGTTTTCAAAAGATGACAGTGAATAAAGAAAACACAAAATAATTAAAATCCCTACAATTATTGTTTTTAAAAAACATTGTGCTTTAGATTGTCTTGACTGCAACTCATAATACTAGATTTTTTAAATAGCTTGAACTTACATGTTAGTTAAGTTAGACCTTGAATGTCAGTGTGAACAAGGAACAAATACGAATCATTTACTGATTCCATCTAACCTATTGCTACCATTCAGGCAACAAGGTCTTACTGGGAAGTTCAGGGATTTTGACTAACTGGCATTTTAAAGACAGTTTGTACTTCATGCTCTGTTACGTAGAGGTCTCTTATCAAAGCACTTGAAATAGTCTTCTAGAGGAATGAATATACATGTAGAGACCATGTCAAGCACATGGAAAAGTTCAAAGAGTAGGTTTGTTTTACTCAGTACATGTTTTAAAAAAAAGTGTTAAATGGAAAATTGCATGGATTCTTGGATCTAAGAATCTATTTCTGCTCTATATGAAGCCAAAGGGCAGGAAAAAAATTGTTAAATCTCATTTGGATAATGCTTTGCTTTAAGAACACTCCTTTATTTAACAGTATTTACAGATCATTCACCAAGCTACAGCTAACTATAAGACTGTTAAACAAAGAAAGCAAATAATTTGGATTACTTTGCACTGACTGTATAACATATTGACCAGCTTAAGTAATGGAGGTCAATCAATTCAGTAAACAAAGCCCCAAAAACCTAATAAAATTGTGTCTGACACACAACAGAGAATTACACAGGAAGTTTAGTACATAGAATGGCATTTTTACAAGCTATAAATTTTTAGATAAGCCCTATTCCAGTGGAGTGTAGTGATTAGAAAGGCTCAGTAACCAATATTCAGGTTATGATAGATTAGAATTAAGAGGACCTCGAGAAGACAAACTTACCCACTTTTTTTCCCATTCCTTATTAAAATCATCCACATAGGAGAGAACAAAATCAATTCTCCTGACACCATCCCTGAAGAAAATAGAATCTTTGCTTTGATGTCTTTTATCAATCTGTGGAAGATATAGGCATATGATTAAAAGACACAAGTATTGTTGTTGCTCTAAAACGTAACAGAATTCAAAGAAGTTTCCTCAAATTGCCTCAATTCTTCAGTTTCTTCATAGCTGAAGATAAACTTGGTTTTAATAATGCCTATATAAAATCACAATAATTCCAAAATTAACTGCTTACATCCAAAAATACTACACGTAAATAACACACGAAAAATAATGAGTATGAAGAATAAATGTATGTTAGTGTAGCAATACATGTTAACAGTGATACCATTTGTTCTTCCAGTCTTTGCAGTGCGTCATAAATGAGGAACACAAGTGCTATTTTACAGCATGGTATTTTTCTGCAGTTAAACAGCGCACCACTCGACACAACAGGCAGCTGAGGCACAGTTCAACGACTTAAAGCTGGTAGCAAACTAAATACCATGCATTTTCTTTTACATCAAAAGATTCACTAAAACAACCATCACAGAGACATATGTTCCAACAATGACCATGTATGAAAACGGCACATAAACAATACTGGGGTGACATTTCAAAACTGAGTATTTACTTTCCTGGGGTAGGAGGGGAATTACCTAATTAAAGGTATCAATTCAACAGGGTAACTGGTATTCTAATTGGTCTATTAAAGGTCATATTTTCATTTCTCAGCATGCCAGAATGTCACATTAACAGCATTCATCTTTTTCACTGATTAGGCTACAGCAATTAATGTTAAGCAACTAAGACTATTACCTCGCTCTCCTAGAGAAGTTATCATAATAGTAGGTAATAGTTATTATCCTATTGGTATTCAGCTCCACCAAATTGTTTACAAGACTAGTGGTTCATACAGCAAAGTGCTCTCCATAGAAGCTAATACTCCATTCTAAATCCAACTCTATGCCAAACAAAGTGGTTTTTTTTTAAACACAACCATTAGCAACAGCATATTTGTATAAGACTGAAGCAGATTTCCATTTCATTAAAGATGGAAGCAAATAGAGTAAGTCATAGTGTTATGTCTCTGTCTTCTCGCTCTTAAACCATGCAAAGATGCACGTGAGACAGTTCTGAGAAAGCACAGAATATTTATAACCGTGAGCCTTGCTCCCAGTTAACAAAAGGCATCACACAGTGAAGCATGTTATTACTGCAGCCATCCAAGCCACTTGCAGTATCATTCATCACTGTTTTACCCTGAGACGTCGCTTCAGGAACAGATTATATCTCCTTCCACTCTGCTGGAATAACCAACAAGTAGTTAGCAAGTCCACTGTTCCTCTCCAAGACCCAAATCAACTGCTTTGAGCACATTCCCCCCAACTAAAGTTTGCAAGAAATTCGTGTCCTTAAAAAAGCCAGGAAAAGCTTTGAATTATTGGAAAAACACAAGCACCCACAAGCATTATGCTTTTTCTTTTTATGCAATGGCTTTTTATTAAAGGCAAAGCTGTGCTGTCATCCATTTTGATAACAAAGTCAAGTGTTTTATAAATGACTGCTATAACTCTAATTGACATCATCTGGACACTTAAGCACATTCAAAACCAGAACAATAAAAAAGTTTCTTTAAATGTAATGCAAAGGTAACAAAAAAAGCTGTGGCTACTGAATAGCACGTGTGTTTCTGTTACGCTCATGTTAAGTTGCACCCACTGCAACACAAAAAGACAAACAGCAACTACATAACTTCAGAGCTGACAAAAATACAAACAAAAATACCCATATAATCTAAGATGTGTTTATCTTCAAATAGGTTCATATTTAGCTAAAAAAATTCAATTAAAACCTCTGTTGTCCCATAGTGGTGTACAAATTTGTGTCTTAACAAGGCATGTTGGTAACTGCTGAAGCGAGACAGTAGCCTACTTGGACCATCCATGCATTATAGAGAATTCTCCTATTTCTGAAACTATCCTAGCATCCAGGGGGCTACAAAGCACAGTGTTGCATATCAAAGAACACAAAATTTCCTGAAAATGCTACAATCGCCTCTTCTCCTTCCCTCTTTGGCAATTCTGCTGGGTTGGGAGTTTTTTTGTTGTTGGTTTACTGCCTGAGAAATACTTAGAGCAAATAAATTAGACTGTTGAAATCAGGGCAGCTTCCTCATAAAATGCTTTTGATTCCAAATGCAGTACATAATCGTGCAAGACTGAGGGGCTCACAAAAATCATGGAATCAAGCAGAGGCAAACAAAAGAAATTTATTTCATTTTTCCCATTCTATTTTGTGCTTACAAGTTGGGATTTTTGTCAATATAATTGTGACTACAAGCAAATTGCATTTGTTTAATTTAACCAAATTACCATAACGCATAGAACCATACCAACATCTACACAGCAACAACTGCATGATTCAGCGTTACAGTAAGTGAACCCCAAAGTGCACTCTAACAACTTACAATGTTGGGAACTGGCCTAAAAACAGACCAGCCCAATCGTTAATTTAAAAAACAGAGATTGTGCAAGCATTGATGTTTTTGTAGTGAACTAAGAAAACCCATATACACAATAAAAATGAAAATCAATAAAAAATATTTATTTCAAAAGAAGCTTCTGCCAGCGGAGTGTCCGAAATTCTTTGGGTAACAGTTATGATTAGGTTATTCAATACACTTGAAGTAATACTTCATCTTCAGCACCATCAAAGCTTGCTCATTTTCTAAGATGTATCAGGATCCTGCTCAGTCATTAAAGGTCTGACTACCAATTTAAGAAGATGCAGTAGTCATCGCTGGATCTGCTTTGAGAAGGGGAGTACTTATCACTTCCCTCTCCTTCTGCAAATAGGATTATTCATCATGAATAGTGACAGGCCTACTTATTAAACCCATAAATTATTCCTTTCCACTTTGCTGCATTTGGATTTCTCTAGAAAAACAAGCTCAGTTGTGCACTTTCATGCAATTCTGTTTATACATGTGTGCTTACAGGTTTAAAATACATAAAATGTTACTAATTTGCATTGTTTGCATCAGTGAATCGTAAAACATTACAAATCAGTACATCTTATTTCTTAACAGTTTGTTTCAGAACTGTATTCAAATTAATTGATCTTAAACAACCTGTAGTTACTAAATGAAGTCACACCTCTTTAGAGCAGATATTCTCTGACGTGTAACTTCTGGAACACAAGCTACTGAATTTAAACTTCCCAATGCAGCACAGAGAGCAGGCAGGAGCTTTTGAATTATTAAATAATACCCGCTGACGAATTACAGAAGAGATGAAGCCCCAAGGCGTATGGTGAAAACTCATTAGGCAACATCCACAAGTTACAACAATGGAAATTCCTACTGGATATGAAGGTGTGGTTGAGTAGGAACCAGTAAAACAGGCTGCTCAGAGAGACTGTGTAATCTCCATCCTTGGAGATCGCACAGTTTGACCAAGCAAGGCCCTGATTGAGCAACCTGATCCAAGTCTGAAGTTGGCCTTGCCCTGAGCAAGAGGCTGGCCAAGATGACTTCTAGACGTCCCTTCCAATCCAAGCAGTTCTATGCGTCTATGAAACAGTGTTACTGCATTTACCAACGCTGCCAAAAAGCTGAATAAACCCACAAAGTACAAAGCAACTTTACTAAAACTACTTGTTCAGAATTAAATACTGCCCTCCTGCTCTACTGTAGCAATGTCTGAGTTTTAATAGTCTCATTACCTCTGTAAGAACTAAGCAACTTCCTACCCTGCGGACAGATGTGTCAATTGAACACTGTAATGGTCTATCATGAAGAGATACATTTTTCTTTTCATGTGGCTACATAAGTGAAAGCTTACTGGATTCAAACAGGATCATATTAGCATTTCTCGTTACCCTATAATTATTAACTTCTGTTTAGACAGCCAGTAGAAGTCAGGGAATTGGCCTATGCTCAAACATCTCTCCATGTAACCTAAACTTGCAACCCTCACATTAGAAAGGGATTAAGGCCCTACAGTAGGAAGTCCTGAGCCAAACACGACAGGTTACAGGGAGGACCAAGATGTCACTATGGAAATAAAAAAGCACCACTCGAGATGAATCAAGGCTGCAACATCCCACTTTCAGTCCAGCCCAAAATGGTCTGAGTAAAGCATGTAAATGCTGGCTGGTGGTGGCACATTACATTCATATCCATCAAAACTCTCCTGCACTGTTAATTACTCCACGAGCAGGCGTTGGGCACCTTGCTCCCAGAGGTGGCTCAGACACCTTCTCCAGGGCCAAAGCAAACAAGCCAGTCACCACCAACAGGAAAGGGGAAACCGAGCTCCGGGATGTGGCATCAACCGCTGAACACTGCAGCAGAAAGCACTTCAGAGAAACAACTCAGAGCTGAAGCTGAGGGACAGAGGCTGCACTACGCACTTCTGTGGCCTTGCTCACCCACCAAAGCACACAGACAGCTGACCACGGTCAACACTGTCAGCTAGTCCTTGGTGGGCCAATGATATTACAGTGCCTGAAAAGCAAATATATTTTGCAGTTTATACCAGGTCTGAATGACTCAGTCCTGTATATTTTCACAGGACTCAGAGGGATTTCTATTCCTGGTCCTTCACCTAACAGGAAATTTATATCCTTACAGGTCACTTAGTACAGCTCACTCCTTGCAGGCAAGGGAGTCTCTTCCAAATACACCTTGATACTAAATATCTCAGCCCTCCCCATGTTCATAATTCAAAGACAGAGGAATCTGGCTTAGAGCAATACCTTTCAGATTAATACTCAGCCAGAAAATGGCAAGTTTCTTAGGGGGACATTCAGAAACACCCTTCCCAAATTCAGCTTCCAAGAGTTCAAGGTTTCACAAGGGTCAAACCTTGCAGAGCTGGACCATAGGTTGAGACCTCAGTGGCCTTCAACTTCTGCTTTTTGTATCTCAGATTGGGAAGGTGGTTTAGCACAGCAATTTCAGTAACAAAGCAGTAACCAGCACTAATCTGAGATGGAGCAACCCAGGAGATAAGTTTCACAACAGTTAAAGCACAATAAAAATCTCTGGCTATGAGTAATAGTTATGCTGATAAATTAGATCAGTAGCATTATCCCTCATCAGCACATCTATGTTACCATAGCCTTGAATTACCAGACGAGAAAACTGTTTGAAATTACCAAGTAAAATTCATTTGAAACTTTTTTCTTACTTACAAGATACAGTCTAGAAATCAAATATTTATTGCATTACTGCATAACTTTCATGATCATACAGGCAATTTTTTTTTCACAAACAGTGTAACTAACCAAAACAACTATATTACAAAGCAATTAGTTAATTTATGTATCCCCTGCAGAAAACTTTTCAGAGTACAAGAGTGGACAAAGATATCAGGATTTGAAAGCTGAAACAAAACACAGTAAAAGCCTCCATAATTGCTTACAGTTATAGGGAAAATATGCTGATTAAAGTGCTGCTGTGCTAAATATAAACATTTGACAAAATTCATTTCCAAAAGCAAAAAGCTCCTGAAAGAGCATTTCCACACCATATGAAAATATACATGCACTCTACTGAAAATCCAAAAGACAAATTCCTGGTTTATGCTCAGGAAGCTCAGCTCCCATTATACCACAGATCTCCTTTCCACAACGTTCTCTTCATTATTCTTCCTTGGAGGAATCCACACAACTGAAGCGCTTACCCACTTCAAAGCAGTATGTTAACAACACAAGATCTTAACATCACACATCCCGATATTCAGTTATGCTTCGTGCAGGCTAAAAGGTTGCATAAAAAGCTATAACCTTTCCCATTCAAAGAAGCACAGAACTCTGCAGATTTCTTATAGCTAAAACTTGCAAGCTACGTTAGCACCTTCACCACACCTGAGTTTCCATTTTTAACTATATTAAATCCTGAAAGCTTGAAAACATGCATTTCAAAGCAGTTTAAGACACCAAGATGTTTGCATTGAAATTTGAGTGTACAGAAAAAAAGCCTCTCTGGATAAAAGAACACATTAAAAAATAGAAAAAAGATAAATAAAAAATATGCCAGGAGAGCATACATGTTAATGTAAGACACCAGAGCCCAATGTAAGCAAGCAGACAGTTTTATTATACCTCAGCATGTACTTCTTTGGTTATCTTAAATGAGTTTTTGTAACTTTTTCTCCATAAAAGAATAATCGTTGCTTTTAATTTGACAATTAATACAATTATCTTGTCTGTGAATTTCAGTGAGAAGATATTTTGTGCCTTTCCTTATTTCTTAGTACAATAACAAAAAAAAGGTAGCATTTAAAATGGAAGTGTTTGTTTCTTACTCTTCAAAACATTTTAAAGTATCATGCTGACTCAGAGAGCCCTCCAGGTTATCACGATAAAAAGAACCCCACATCTGTTAATAACACCACAGGGAGAATATACTCTATATCCCATCAAACCAAAACAATGATAGAAAAGCAAACTTTCCAGTTTACTCCACCAATACGTAACTTTTCAATTTCATCCGTTGTCCTTTTGATTTGCTTGAGCTTATCATCTAAGCCATCACTTAATCGACTAAAAAAACCACATGCATGGCTTATACGCTAGAGAAACAATTTGTTTTGGAAGGATGGCTTACTTGAAACTGGAAAATTTTCTGGTGAGGGACTTTTTGGCATATGGGACAGAAGACGCCACACAAATTCATGCAAGGAAGCATGAATGTTGCTTACTGCTTACCACTTGACGATCAGGGATGAGTAAAGTAGTCTCAGTGCTGTTTAGGCCCTGCCAGTGGCATCACGGGAAAAATATAATGTTGTTAGCAATGATGCAAAGGATGCTTTAAAATAAAAGGCTATTTCAGAAGAGACAGTGTAGCTTCTGGTTTAAGTTGTTGGAAAGCTATTCTGACCTATACCTGGATTTTCAGTCTGGATAGTTAAAAGAACTTCCTCAGATGAGCTGGGTCTCTAGTTCATGGCACTGACTTTTATATAGTCTACACTGACTTTTAAATATTAATAATATCAACTTTTAATAAGAACTACACAGTATTCCTCAGCATTTCATTATAAAAAATAAAGTCTAAACAACTTGGCACAAATTACCATTTAAAAGCAGACAAAGAACAACCTTTAACAGTACTTATTTTTAGTATGAAAAAACATACAGAGCATAGGTGGCTGCGCCTGCATTCCGAACAAACATGACACCCTTTCCTTAGCTATTTTTTCAATATAAACTGAAATTATACCATGTGCACTGAATGAAAACAAATGCAAGGAGACAAATAATTAATCTCATGGTGTAGACAAGACAAACTGGTATCAGTAATTGCAGTTGTTACGCCTAATGAGACTAGTGAGGTCTTCCCAGTATCCAGTTCTCATCCATGCATGCCGTGGCTCTTCCCTAATTTTAATTGTACAAGGCCTAGGTGCTCATTATTCTCCTGTTTGTCAGCCTGGAGGGTGCTGCAAAGTCCTCTGGCCAGACTCCACACACGGATGACACATTTACGAATAGCAGAGGACTGCAGAGTACAGCTGTCCCACAAAGACATGTCCATAAGCTCTCGGTGGTCCTTGCCCACAACCGTGTGAGTGCATGAGAAAGGCTTTTTGAGATCAGGCTTTTCTATTGAAAATAATAATAATGGTTTTCAATACCCAAGAGGGTTTGTGGTATTTAATTCTGTTAGTCAGAAATTCCTCAGTCATCTTTGATTTTGCTTCTGAAAACAAACCATAGACAGGCTTAAACAATGCAAACAAATAGCGTAAGTGCATTATAAAAATGTGTCAGTTCTCCATGGAATTAACTTTAAACGGAAGCAGAATATTGTCTTCTTTTCATTATTGTATCATTATTTATTGGTTTAGAGCTGCAATATGTCAAAAACTGTATTTCCCCAAATCCAATTTTCATAAGGTACTGCCCATGACTTTTTTAAATTAGAAATCAATAGTTTTCAGTTTGATAACAATTTTTCTTGAGAGTAACCACTTAGGCCAACTCCTGTAATTCTGTGATACATATAAGCTATTTTTGTTCTGTTTACATTGCAAATAATACATCCACAAATCTTTACATTCTTTTTTAATGATGCCATCTCTGAGTACTTGCTTATCTAAATAAGATAAAAATGTCCTTTTGAGAATTCAGTCCCATAAACACAAAGATCGATCTGGTTTTTGGCAAGGAATCCACAAGAGAAACAGTGCAAATATAAATAGCTGCACTGTGCTCTTACCCTAAGATAGTCTAAACTGGGTTTAGAAGTTTAATCCTCACGTCACCTCCGTGAGTGGAAAAACCTGCACTATTTGTAGAGTATGGGCTGAGACACTTACGCTTAGGTTTTCCTACAATTATACACTGAAAATACCTGTCACGTAAAGTACTGTGCAAATCTGACACTGATGAAAGTGCCTCCTTGCTTGTCATTGCTGCCCTACAGCTCCTGACCTCTACATTTCACACTCCCCTGCCCCTGTCCAAATTCTTCACTGAAAGGGTCATTAGGCAATGGAACAGGCTGCCCAGGAAGGTGGTTGACTCACCTTCCCTGGAGGTGCTTAAGGTGCAGGTAAGGTACTGAGGGGCATGGTTTAAAGATTGGTGGGAATGGTTGGACTCAATGATCCGGTGGGTCTCTTCCAACCTGGTGATTCTATGAAGCTGGGCCCTGTCCGTCTACATTTCCTCCCCCTCTCTATCTCACAATCCTTCCACCCACAACTCCCCAATTCCTCCACGATTAGATGCAAATATGGAGTTTAGCCACCCACTGGTCCTCATATGCTGCCTACACTGCTTCACTCAGAGATAAAATTTTAATACATTGAGTGAAACACCAAAGTGTGTCGTGGAGACACATGACTGGCAGAGTCCTTTGTGCACTCCAATGCACTTTGTGAAATGCTTTCCAGTTAATCTAGGAAACTTAGCCTGCTCTCAATACAACTGTCTGAAATTAACTGGCTCAGGTCATGGGGTTTAACTAGAGTAAAATTGGTCAAATCTTCTCCTACATATTTAAAGTGCAAAAACTCTGGTAAAGAGACACTTTTTCATTATATGCCAAAGTCTATGTATGTACAGCACAAAGAGGCTCCCATCTTGATAACACATGGCCCCCCAAACAAGAATCAACCAGTATTTTTCAGAAACATTCAAACAGACCAATTTTGTTGAGGTGAAAACCAAGAATAAAGCAGGTTGGCAGTGGTGGAGGCAGTGGTGGGCTGCTCTTTCATACTTTGACATCCACTATGAAGTCTTTAACACAAACTCTCTTGACAAAATATTCTTCAGATTGTGTTTTGTAGCTACACCTGCAAGAAGCCTTTTTGGTATTTCCTGCTAGACTTAGGAACTGATTTGGTATGTCCTCATAATTGTAATAATGGCTCCAGGGACAACTTATAGCAGCCTTCTAGTACTTAAGGGGGGCCTATAGGAAAAATGGGGAGGGGCTCTTTATCAGGGAGTACAGGGACAGGATGAGGTAGAATGGTTTTAAGCTGAAAGAGGGGGTATTTAGATTGGATATTAGGAAGAAATTTTTTACTGTAAGGGTAGTGAGGCACTGGAACAGATTGTCATGGATGACCCATCCCTGGAGGTGTTCAAGGCCAGCCTGGATGAGGTTTGAACAACGTGACATAGTGCAAGGTGCCTCTGCCAACACAGGGAGGTTGGAACTAGGTGGTCTTTAAGGTCCCTTCCAACCCAAACCATTCTATGATTCTATGTTTCTCTCTACTCTAAAACTCACCAGTCTGAGCAGAAAAAAAGAACAAGCGTGAAAAGTAATAGGGAAAAAGCACTGGATTAGAGTACAAATGCAAAGACATAGGGAAGGACCAAATGCAACATTGATTGGAGACTCAATTGCTTTTTCAGTCCTGGACCTCATCCAACTTTTGTATACATGTTGGCAGGCTTCACTACAGACTGTTTTTCCATCTTCATTTTTGTTTTAGTTGCTTTGTTTCTTATGTAAAAATCAGATATTCCTTTATAGATTACAAAAGAAAATAATGCAAATGAATTATGGATAGGTAATGCTTTCTGCTCTCCATACTTGGATCTAGATCACTCCCAACCCGTTGCTAAATCAACAGTAAGACCACACTTTTTCCTCTCCCTACTGCTGAGCAGAAGGATACTGTTATTGTATGTTATGATTCTTCCCTTCCAAAAGAAGAGAAAGCATGAGTATAATGAAGTTGTGACCTGAACGTAAATTCATATAACTTTTTCTCAACAGTCTTTTAAGAATTAATTCCATTTCTGTTTCAGAATTAAGACTTGCAAATGTTCATATTTTCCAACTGCAGGAACAAAATTAAGGAACACAAAAATTACAAACCCATCACTAGAGTAAAATCATATAACAGAAAAGTGCAAGCTGTCAAAACAGCAGCAAAGCATGTTAACCTGAACTGCAAAGGGTCTTGGTGAAAAGAGGAGAAAATGTGGATTGTCTTTCATATAGGGACAGATGACAATTCCCATGGGAATGCATCAAGGATGACAAAAAGCAGTTTAGCAAAGAACTGAGGGAAAAAGAAATCCTTCCAGTTTATCAAGAAAACTGAGGTTGTGACAACACATGAAGATAAAGGATCAGCTTGATATAATAATAAAAAGAAATAATCAGGGCTATCTTAATGCTGGAATGAATTAATGGAAAAAACTTTAAGGACAGACTTAACCTGAACATCTAGGGCATTAATCATTAAGAATTAAGATTGTCACGGCTGATGAGAGTGTGAAACTAGACAAGAAGATTAAGAGCAACTGTGTAACTTTATGTCTGGTGTAGAAAGCAAATATCGGATAAATGCAACTGTATTAGGGGGTATGGGGTAGGACAAAGCAAAGCACAGAAAAATACCAACTTAAATGCAAGCAGGCATCAGATAACTGGATGATATGAAGACATATACTATCTAAAACCAACTAAGCTGTCTCTTCTTAGAGGGTAAGAGAAAAATAGAATAAAATATGCAGCGCTGTCAAGTCAATGGCAGAATAATGTTGCTAGTATGACAGCACTTTGTGATATTTATGAACAAATTATGAAGAATAATAATTATGTCAGGAACGTGCATAAATAGAAAACAAAAGAAAAAGTAGCATGAAATTACCAAGGAGAGATTTTTGAGAGGATAACCAGATACATTTTTCATATGGAGACTACCTCCCAGACAACATAAAGCTGAAGATCAAAGTCTTTTTTTTTTTTTATGCTATCAAGAATCTTTCATCCTTCAAACAAGGTTCATATCCCATATCTCTGCATACATAAGACATGTGCTGCACCCTTTCTCCTATGTTTCCTCTCCTTTCATAAGTCCTAAGTCATGAAGTGAATTCTTTCCAGCTTTGGTGAAACAGCTCATCTCCCTCTACTCAGAGACACTCAAAACCACCACCAAATGAGCTTCAGACTCTGATGTTTATCATGTCTGAAACTCTTCCTATCTTCCTCTAAGTTTATAATAACAATAATAAAGAAATCAGACAATAGAAATTAAAATAAAGTACCCATTTCAATTATGCATATTTTCAATATTCTTTTTTAATCTATTTCTTAACTGAAGAGTAACCACACACCACTATCTAAGCTACTGTACTTATTAAGCAATGAGGTACTGTGAAATAATGAACAGCTGATGATGCCATTTGTATTGCACATATTGAAAGGAAGAGGATTTGAAATTCAAATCTTCATTTGCTTTCTCATAAATCCTACTGCACCGTAAAAAAGCTCCTAAAGCAGAGGAATGATAAGAGTACCTTGATTTCACTATCAAGCCAGCAATATTACAGGCAGCATAAAATAAAGTTTTGGATTTGTGCAAATGAGTTATGTTTTTTTCAAATGCCAAATGTGTTGCAGCACTAACACTTCCAAGTCTCTTTCTTATAAGACTCAATGAGTACCAGTGTTAGTTTCAAGGTTTTGCGTATTCAGAACACTAGAGGAAAAAAAATGTTTACACCAACAAAAAAGGAAGTAAAAGACAACCTATAAGAAATATTTTTAAAACTAATTCTCTCTTTCACAGCTACTGTTCCTCTTTCTTCTTGCCGGTAGTATGTTAGCATCATTTTGGGTCTCACCTCAGAACTGCTTGGGATTTCTGATCCTTCAGTTGAAACAGTTTCACATAAAGGTCCATTGCAGTCTTCCCCTAAGGAAGATTCAAAGAAAGATTCACATAAATAAAATCATGTTTTAAAACAAGGAATGCATCTGAAAATGAAATGAACCCTGAAGGCATGGAAATACGAACAAGCAAAAGCAAAAGCTGGAAAACTATACTCACCTGCACAAAATCTTTAAGAATGGTTCTTATGAGGAAAAAAACCACTGTGAGACACACTATACTCAGTCTACTACCTGGTTGTAACCTTGCAGTCACAGAAACACATCTTTAAATGGGACAGACAAAAATCTGTCAGCATTACATATTTAGTGAGATAAAATTCTTTCTTGTCCCAAATGTCTGATAAATTACTGTCTATGGGAGTCTCACACCTGGAGCTTTTCTGCTTCAGTTATGGAAGTTCAATTATCATTGGGATTGCTTACTAGAAATTTATTTATTGTTGTTAAAGGATTAATGGTTCATAACCTCTAGATTACACATGCCCACGTCAATGGAGATATGATGACAGATCCAGAATAGCAATGGCAACTTACATTATTAAGCCTCTTGTTGTTAAGAAAGAAAAAAAAACCCAGAAAAACAAAACAAAAAAAAAAAAATCATCATTTTAACAACAGTACTGAACTCTGACATGACTTTCCTGCAAATATACTCAGTTCAACAAGGACAGTGTAACTTCGATGGTAACAGGATAGGGAAAAATCGTATTGAGTATCTTTGGATCCCTAAACCATACTGAGATGCTTGCTGTGTTCGTGGCTCTGAACCTATTTGATCAACAATTCCCTCCAGAGAGCAATTCAGAGCCTGTAAGCGAGGCTCCTGCCCCAAGAAGTTCTGTAAGCAACCGAGACTCTGCTGATTAGACAGACAGACCAGTCTCCTAAACCAGGCATCTAAGTAACTCTCCCACCAATGGAAAGGATAAAGAGTTTTGTAAACAGCTCCTCACAATCCAGAGCAGGAATCTAAAAAAAGCTGCCTCTTTCTTCCAAAAAGAGGGTTCAACACACCCTTTTCTTCATCACACAACAAAGAAGTGTCGATGGGTATAGCTTAGACTGGACTGACTGATTAGCACAGCTTAGACCGTACTCCTGTTGGACAACTATGGCTAGATTAGTCCTACCAATAAAACAAACCCACTCTTTCTCTTTTTTTGTAACCTTCAAAAGTTTGATATCAAAACTGCCTTGAGGCAGCATCTAAACTGGTTTTTCTAAAATCTATAATAAGTTACTTAAAGAAAAGAACAAAAATAGAGGAAACAAAATGTTCTCCAGCTGTGCCTATGTTCACTTAAAGAAAACAGTCTCTGTAATTTATAACTGTAATACGATGTGATGACAAACTGGGCAATAGAATATAATGGTATATAACATATAATTAAGGTTCTGAATGCTAAGACATCCAAAGTTTTTGCATACTATTTTGCTAAAGCAAATGATGCCTGCAAATTCTGTATTAGCTGTTATGATTTGAATACTTTATTTATGCACCTGTAGAAAGCTGTTTGCATATGCTGATACAAGCTACGAGATCGGTGTTAAGCGAACTCTAAAAAGCTAGAATGGAAGTAAATAATTTGGGATCGTTCTGCCTACCTGAATATATCATAAATGCTACAGAGACTGTGCTGTAAAACAGACCATCAAACACACAAAACATTTACAAAAACAACTTCAGCACAGAACTGAATTCACTTCACGGCCTTGCACAGAACAAGCGTTAAACATGTATGAGAAATAAACAGCACATAATGGGAGAATACGATAATACAAACAAAGAAGTCTTAACTCAAAACGCAGCTATCAAAATATTCAGATTAACTTACTTGAGAAACAGTTTTCGCCAGAATGCTCCTAAACAGAGTGTTTACCTTCATACAGGACTGGCTCTAAGCACATGCAAACCGGGCAGCTGCCCAGGACAGCAGACAACTCGCTGCCTGATGAAAGAGAGGGTCCATCACCATCACACTCTGCTCCCTACTCTGCCTACCACCCTAAGAAGTGGGTGGCTGCTGCACCTTTGTCTGAAGGTAGCAAGTCCAGAAGCAGAAGGTCCAAGCATTTGGTCACACAGCCCTCCACAGTAGGAGCAGCCTGGCACCTTGTCCCTGGAGCAGTGACATTCCTGTCTATGCTGCTGAGAGGACTTGAACTCACCTCACAGCCAACAACACCTGTGGTGTTTTCCTGTATTACCTTTTCTGTAGTGGTGAAAGTTTAATCTTGGGAACAAGCACAATTCAAAGTGCTACATTTTAAATGCTCTTCCAGTACCATAACCCATTACTTATGCAATTTGTGTATTTCTTATCAGGAGGAATATCCCTAGAGCAGTACAGAAGGCAAAAAGACAATGCAAAACATTTATTAAACAAGAACAACATCCTAAATACACTCAATCCTGGAAACACACATAAACAGGTTCCTAAGCAGGAGCTCTATGGGAAATCCATGTCCAAGTCGTGTAGGAAGGTACAGAGGAGACGCAATCCAGAAGCGCAACAAGCACCAGGAGTGGGGATGCCCAATTAGTTTTTAATCAGGAGAGCTGCCCACAGATTTCTAAGAATTGACTTGCAAATCACATTGCAAAAAAGCCTGGCTCATTTGTCATTATCAATAATTCACATAAACTTATGTCTGATTTCCAGAAGGCTCTCAGCAGGAAAAAAAAGGACAGAGGACACAAACAAAAGGGAGGAGGACGTAGCACCAGTTAGTACAATACCTTCTGACTGCGATCGCTTGAACTCGGTGAGAATCGCCGTGTCATCTTTAAAAGGAAAAAACACTTCACTAAGAACCAGAAGTAAAATCCACCTTTAACACGGACCCATTTAATAATTCTCCTCTGTCCTTTACAGTACAGCCACAACATATCCAACAAAAGAACAAGTCCTGGCAACCAGAGGCTGTGACCTGGACAAAAAGCACGGAGCAGGTTCCTCTTGAAACACCAACATTCACCATTTTGTCCAGGCACCTCATTCAGCAATAAAACCAAGGATGCCACTTTCCTGCATCAGCAGCAAAGAGAACATGATCCTTTATCACAGAATCAATAAGGCTGGAAACGACCTCTAAGAACATCAAGTCCAACTGCCAACCTTCTGCTAGCCAAGAGAAAGCCATTAAGATTCCTCAAGAAATTACAACTTCATATCTAAATATGGAAGAAAACCAATAATTCTGATAAAACCATCACATTCAAGGGAACGGGTTTTTTTCTTCAATGCTACATGTTCTACTGTACATGAAGAAATCTAGAAAAAAATCTACACACCAAGATGAAAGAATGGGGACATATACTAAACACAAGCAGCCCTTCAATACCAAATTCATTTGTACAAATTGTAATCATCCCTTGCAATTTATTTGTTCAAAATTAATTCCAGTATGGCTATTAAAAAATCATTACAAATGTTTCAGACATGTAATTTTAATATTTATTCAAATCATTGGCCCTTCATGGGCACACACATCTCCTAGCTGAAGGAAACACCTCTTTTCAAATGCAGCCATCATTCCCAATAGCCTTACAGCTCTGCACATAGCTACTTCTAACTCTAAGATTAAACATATGCATCCTTGGGAGTTTGCACATGATTGGAAAGAAGTAAGCCTATAGTTCCACAATATACATTGTCCCAAACTATAAGCTACTGCAGGGCAACCTACTTAAAAGCTTTTAATAGGTCACCCCTATGAATTACAGATCATTTCTATTTCAATTATAGACAAGGATGATCAGATCAACAGGAATCTAAAAAAGCTCAAAGAAACCAACATTCAGAACTGAAGGCTGAAGAATACAATCAAGACTATTTTCTTTCTTTTAGAATGTAAGCAGTTTGCCTCACAAAAAATGTCCTTCAATTAGTGCAATGTCACGAGTTCTGTAACAAGCATGAAAAATAGCTTCTTGAGTAATAAAATGATCCGTCATGTAACAACAGTTTAACTTTATTCACAGTGCCTGAATCACTTTCTTTTTCTACATGGGAAAAATGACAAATTTTGAAAAGATTAAAGGAACTTCATTCAACATCTGGATTCACTGGTTGAAAGAAGTGCTTCGATATGATTAATATTTTAAGAATCAGAAAGTTCAATAACTCCCTGTACTTCCCACAATGAAAGTCAAAAACACTTAGTGGTCTAGACACCAACATGCTTACAGTCTTTCCAAGACACTGCTGTATCTGTCACTTATAGAATCAGAACACAAGCTATTCAAGTAGCACTGGCCATCATGTATTTAAACTCAGATAAATGGATTGGAGACAACATGTGCAATCTACCTACCAACTCTCTTTGATGACTACAGTGGTAATACAGTCTTTATAAAATTAAAAATTAAAGTCATCTGCAAGAAAACAAGCAGAACAAAATAAATTCTGCTTATTTTGACAAGTTCTGTTTACCTTCATTAAGAAAATCTCATAAAACGTGAGTGTGTTCAGTACTATTGCAAATAATGTAATGATGTCTTTGTAAATCAAGTTTTCCAGTAGCACCCTATTTTCTGATGGCTGGTGCAAGGAAAGCAGCACGGCTCAGTCACACCACTGGATTAGCAACGTACACCTCTGCACCAAAATTGAGCTGCTGGTTCTCTGGGATATAAATGCAACCCACCAGAGGTCACAAAGCTGTGCCTCAACTTGGAAAATAAAAGGTCCACGACTTGGGTGTAACCACAGAACTGCTCACTCAACTTAGTTCAATTCATGAACAGTTTTTGGTTTCTAGCCCTCTGGCAGACAGAACAGAAACACGCCCTGCAGGACACCACAGGCCACGTTTATGCTCTCCAAAACAGCATGGATAAGTCTGCCCCACTTGAGGAGGAAAGGAGTTTAGCCACATGGATATGGCTGGAGCATGCTACTTGTCCTCAGAGGTCAATGAAAAATCCTTGGCTTTTTTTACTTACTATCACAGGCACAGCTAGGGATACTCCAGGATTTTGAGCAGTACCTAGACAGCAATTTCTCTGGGAGATGGTGATCTACATCATTTCAGCACCCTCAGTAATGTGGGCTCTGCTGTCAGAAAGCCTGGCTGATGACGCTGCACTCAAGCTGCAGCCAGGTACAGAGCAGCTGGTATGGAGATGCTGCACTCTGGCACAGTTCAGAGCAGCTCTGCATTAGAAAACAGAGACAGAGAAAGCACTTAAGTTTTCCTTTCTTTCATCCTCATTCATCTGCATCAAGTAGAGTTCTTGTCAGATGTACTTCTACTAGTAAAAATGTTAGCATATTAGGTGTTTCTAAAGCCAAGTGGCAGCTGAATAAACAATTTCAGGGATCAAAATTTTCCATCCTGCTATTAAACATCATCTGTATTTGCACACCTAAGACCTTTGACAGAGCTATTCCAAATGCCAAGTCACAGACAGGATTCTCAGGCAGATATTGATGAACTCTCTATCATTTCACAGCAGTAAAACAGTATTACTACCAGTCCTGCTACTGCTTTCAGTATTGTTTCCAAAATATTGCTTCCATTTATTTGCACGATTTTCTTAAACACAGTAACAGCAACCCTTTCAGTCTACAAAATCAAGCAGTTAAAAAAAACTTTCAAACCTGTCATACTGTTCTGCATATGTCCAATGCCTTCAGCATATGAGTTTATACATATATACCGGCATAGGTACATATTATTAATATATATTGCTTAGGAATATGATTTAGTAGCAGACAAGTATGGTTGGACTTGATGATCTTAAATGTCTTTTCCAACACAGAGATTCCATGACTATGATTCTATACATATCCCTAGAGCAAAATTTTCAAGGTCTGGATAAAATGAAAAGAAGAATCACATTGTAATTGCTATGAGGCAGCTACTTTGCACTACAAAGAAACTTGCTAATATTCATCCTGACCAAGTAATAAAAAAAATTTTTATTCCTGGATATGCTGAAGTTACCATCTTAATTATTCAATAACTTGGCCTGCCTGACACGAAAATAATTTGGTTTAAAACACGATTATTTACCATTAAATCAATGAGCTATTTACAGTCTTTGCTCCCAAAAGAACGCCAGGGGATTCCTGCTGTAGTGAAATCTACTCTAATTGATTTGCATCTTCGCTGAAGAGTCTGAGTCAATACTGAGTCACTTAACAAAAATGCATACTGAACAAAGACCTCTCCAGAATAAGGTCACGCATTCCAAGTAAGCCTCATAGTAACCATTGTGAGTGCTTCCATATCTAAGAAAAACAAACCTTTAAAATGACTTATTAACTAAAATTATCTGTATATTGACCGTATCCTCCCAGAGCTGGATGACCGAGTCACCTATGGAAACTGAGGACCCACCTAGTCTCCTGGCTCCTGCACAAGTAAAATACATGTTATTACTTCACCTGGCATCATCTGAAGGGTAATAACAGCACTGCTGAGCCAAAGACACAACCTCGAGATTATGCCTGAAGTGGTGGCTTATGCACATTCAGTAGTGCTCCGAAAATTTTAAACCATTTCTTAATAATGAAAACATTAAATTCTCAGTTACTCGAAGAGAATCTATTGAGAACATTTAAAAAGAATGTTATGATTCTCTTAAAGAAAAGATTGCATCCAAATATAGGCTGCTCCATGGACATACTAATTTTCAGTATATGTTTAATTTTTATCAAGCAATTGTAGAGAAGAGGTATTTATCACACATAAGAAGTAAAAGGTAAAGCAACTATTTATTTAGCCATAAATATATGGAAGAGAAATCCGCTCCTAAGAAAATCTCATCTAGCTTATGGAAAAGACATTAAGTCCAAAGTTCTAATCTCCAGTACAGTAAATGTGTATTTTAAATCAGAACTTGAGGTTTGCCCTTAGCTGCCTTCCTTTTAAAGAACCATGAAATCTCCTCTTTTGATTAAAAGGCACTGGGTTAAAAAAAAAGGAGGAAAAAAAAAAGTTGTGTAAATCTGTTTTTAGCAAAAACCCACAAGCACAGCATTGTAACACAGAACTCAAACAGCATTTTGATGTGGTTCATGCAATAATCATTGTCATATTGTATGTACCAGCACAGACAAGACTTAAGCATGCTGTGAGCACTGAAGTTACTATTTATACCTTTTGGGTATCCTGCCGCAGAATGACATGTGTAAACTGATTAACATGTTCAAATGCAATTAAAAAAGAAAGCCCAGACCAGTGATAATTGGATGAAGTCAGGTATTTTTAAAGTGTGTAGATGCACACAAGTAAAGGGGAACAGCATGGCCAATAAACCTCAGAAGAACAGTGTGGTAAAATACCAGATTGCAGGAATCCTGACAAGTCATGAAGCCCTGCAGCTGTGCTTGTTTGGGCTTTGACTGCTTGTATGTGCGGGGGTGGACTTCATCAGCATTACCTGAGTGCAGAGAAGTAATGGTCTTGTGGGCATGTGTTAGAGCATGGTGCACCCACGTGTCCTTCAAGAAAAGATGAAGGAAGCAGAACCACAGTATTGCTCTTCATCACAGCCCAAGGGAATTATGAGCACTTCAAAAAGTGCTAGGTACAGGCTCAATTTCCTAGGGTTCCCAGAGGAGCACTTAAAATCTTACAGTATTATTCATTAATACACTTCTCCAACTTCCACCAAAATCACTGATGCAGTCCGGAAGCAACACAATCTCTGATTTCTTTCAGCATCTGCAATACATAAGTTTTCAACAATTGTGGAAGGCTCAATGTACTATTCAATGGATACAGAGTACATCCCGATCCTGGTATGAGATTTTCTGCACATATTGTAACAGAAAAGCCATACATGAACAGGGAACTAACAATATGAAAACACAAAATAATGGTGGCAAGATGTTCAGTGTGAACAGGAACGTGCATGTCTTGTACACTAATTAAGGAAGTAAAAATCAGTACATAAAATCCCTACATCTTAAATTCACTGCCCTCTGGAAGTATTCTACAGTTTCATGTTATCTGGACATGTAATTTCAGATGGACAAGTTCATCTGTAAGCTTTTATTCTTCCTGGTCCTCAGGCTCTACCTCGTTCGATACTATTTGGTTACGTTTCCAAGGAAAAGTGCCATTGAGAATTTTGCTACTGCATTCACCAGGAAAAGTATTTAATTTTCTCATATTAAACAACATGAAGATGTTGTTTTTATAAACAAATCCATCCTCCCCCCCCCCCCCAAGTCGATTAACGGGACTAAAGTATCCAAAGTCATCCAAGTTGCCAATGGCCTCAAACCCACATCTGCCAGTCACTACTCATTAGCATGGTATATTTCTAGCACAGTATAAATTGTGCAAACAGGCTCTCTGATTGCCTACCTGATAGTTAAGAAAAGTGCTTTGAATAACAGACCACAAGGCCTTTTCCAATTTAGGGCTAGTGCAGAAAATTAAAGGCCAGACATCTGCACCACAAGCCCTACCCATATGGCTTGTTGGGGTTCTGCTATCTTGCCAAAGGCCTCAAATTTCACGTTTACCCTTGGGAGCCTGCTAAGGAAGACATGAGAATCCGTTAGGATTTCCAATTATGAGACTGCACTTCACCCAAAGATATTCTTACTTCCTACAAAACAGCATTTGGAACTTTACTACCTCTATTGGTCCTTACTGAGAGCCAGTGAATGGCTCCAACTGTACCAAACGGCCCAAACAAATTAAAAAGATAAAATAATGAGGTGTTTATATTATACTCTCATATTGCGTAAATGAGCAATCTATGGGTGCTCCAAAAACAAGTGTAATTTGAAACAGTAACCTAGAATGAAATATTTCAACACATGAAACATCAAAAGTCTACTCTTAATGGTCAAATCTGTGACAGAAAACTATACCACGAAGGAAAAAAAAAATAGAGTAAATCCCATAACTCTTTAATCCACAGGATCTACTGAAAACTCCAGATTACAGCTGTGCAAACATGATCTAGGAAAATTTCTTGAGCACCAGTTACAACTAAAACAGAATCTCTGCATTAGCAGAAACCAATGATGAAAGCAGGGGCTGAAGAGGCAGACTGCAGGCAGGCCTGCAATGTGTGCAAATACATGCTAGTTCTACTTTGACGTGGTATGAAAAGTGATCCAAATTTACATGTGGATGTATGCTGGATACATAGAAATCAATTCTGAAGCTTCTACTTGGTTGTCACAATAGGAATATTGCAGGCATTGAATCAAGATATTCCCTCAGCTGTTCTGGAGAACTACACTTACTTCCCTTACCCTACTCAGATAGGCAAGTAAAGAGCTGTATTATGTTACATTGAGAGAGGTAATTAGTGCTTACAATGCATGTCAGCACAGTTGCACAAGACTTGCAGTTTCTACCACCGGTTCAGGCATCCTGCCTTATTATCAGCAGTAGTCAACTAGCCTGCAAGCACACCTTCTCTTGGCAGTCATCGGACTAAAGCAACAAACACCACAGGTTTAACAGCTGCAGGTTCTTGCAGGAGGCCCTTCAAACAAAACTACATATCTTTATAGTATAATCCAAGTAACTAAGTCCTAACCTAGAACCAACTCCTGCTGCACACAATGTTTAATCTATAAATAATCCCTGATGTATTACTCTGCTTTCTGCAGACAGTAAACACCTCAGAATCCTTCCAGAACTATGTTACAATTGAAAGAGCTATTCCTACCAATAGGACACAAGGATCTTCTTCCCTCTTTGCACATTCATACAGTTGTGCATATGAGAATAGAATGAAAATACTGCTACATAATGAAGCATAACCTGGCAACTACATTGCTCCCCAGTTCAATGCCAAGATAACAGTAAAAAAAAGTAGTAGAAAAGTTCACTGCGTTATTACCTTGCCACTTAGCAACTGACACAGCAACCCTCACCACGTTTTTACATTACCTACAGCTGCTTAATTATATGTTTTGATTAGGTGACTGTAGTTCTCCATGTGTATGTACAAATCATTAATTATTTTAAGGATACTAAATAGGAAGACAATGGTGTATTGTTACAAACTTCTGTCAAAGTTCTGCCAAAAGTTCTCAGCATAATTTTAAAAGCACATTTTCAGTACCTTAACATAGGGGATTTTGCATCAAAATAATTATTAATCATCTCTCTATAGATGTCAAAGTGCACTTCCATTTTATGATACAGTTATCTCCTCTCCACAGGGACTTTTCCGAAGTGCAAAACCTCATATTTCAACACAGCTTCCAGTTCTCAACATGTGCCACTAATTCACCTGCTATACAAAAGCTTGAAAAGCAAAGTAACTTTGAATTTTGTTTGTAATTTGAGAAGAATTACTTACAAAAACCTGCCAGGGCATGACATCATACTTAGGACACAATTCCACTGACCAGCAGCAAAGACTGGAAAATTTCCAGCTGCAGGCATGTTTTCAAAACCAAATTTTCCTCAGATCCAAAGTCAAATTTTTAGTTAAAAAAAAAAAAGAGAGAAGAAGAAAATGAAATCCCTACACACTGGAAACTTGCCCTTCCATCAGTCCTACAAGGCACCTCAGAATGGGACCCCACACCAGGCAGTAGCTCAGCAGCAACATGCCTGGGAGGGAAAGACTGAGAGAACATCTCTCTGCCTTACACCGCACTAGAGTTTGATTTGCTTCCCTAGTGTTTATTTTGAATTTCCAGCCCAGAACCTCTACCCACAGCTGGAACCAAGCCCTTCCTCCAAGGAAGCCCTCCAAGGAGTAAACAACTGCAGAGCATTGTCTTTCATTTTCTCAGCAAAAACATGATGCTTTTTCAAAACAAAGGCCATACAGTGTTCACCTGCCACAGGCAGGATAGTCTCTTGGTTCTTTATCCGATGGAATTCAGCTGTTATTTCCCAGCTTTCTGAAGCATGACCTAAACTTCCCACATAATTACCACTGGGTGAAAGGCACACAAGAGACTCTTAATCCCTTCTTTGAAGCTGCTCCCCTTTGCCACTCACCAGGCTGCAGAGAGAGGGTATAAAAGTGACTTGAACCTTACAGGCAGGTTCCTCACCTAATAGAGAAATGTTGTAAGTCCCAGTCACGAGTCCAAGGGCAATTTCTTTTTCTTAAAAACTGACACAACTTCTGGATAAAATCCATATTCAACAGCTGTGGTAGAACAGGCTCAACATTTTCATTTTCTCATTAAAAACACCACAGCAGGTATACAAAGAAAATATATAAGGTGATACTATCATGTCGTTGGGATCAGTTCCCAAAAGCAGGCTTTTCTACTTCAAGCTGGAGTTTTCCATTAAAAAGCAGGTTTACCTTCCGATAACTACCCCGTATTTACACTGTGTTCCCACAGTGACGCATCGCTGCCAGCAAAGAAATTCCACTCAGGAACTACATGTTGGTTGGTCTAAGGCAGTACTTTTTTCCCCTGGCTTGTATATTCCAAACTGTCTAAATTTCTTGGAGCTTTATTTTATTACGTAGGAATAATCTTTAAAAACTTTTTTCACATCAACAAACCCTTTGCTTTAGCCCTGTGGGAACTTGATACCGCATTCAGTGTTTCCACAAATAGATCAGAAATTACTACATACATTGCTCCAGTAATTAGAGACGGATGTAGTTTTGAACAGAGGCCTGTAGCTTATGGTATTTGTATGAATCATAACAATTCTGATGAAGTAAGTGAAGTATCAGTCTATCAAATAGCAGTATTTGGCCCTGAATGTTGAGGAATAACGAGAAGGCAACCACTGGCAAAAGCACTGTTTGCAAGTCACGCCATCAGCTTTTCCCAGTGTTTTGCTGGTTTTCTCAGAGGGAATATGAGCAAGATGACAGCCAACTGAAGTAAGAATTTCAGTTTAGATCAATCTTAGAGCACTCTGAATTCAAATCACACTCCTGCAAGTTTTGAAAAAGGAATCACGTGTACAACATATTTAAAATCATGGCATGGTGCCGAATATGAATTTCCAGAAGATCCAGAATCCTGGGGATATATCCCACAATGTAGCTATTGGAGCATTAACAGCTCATGCAAAAAAAAAAAAAAAAATGGCTGAAAGACAGTGGAGACATAAAGAAACATTCCTAACAACACATCGTCATTTTCTTTCTCTGATACCTACGCTCCAATTTTGCAAGTTCACTTCTCCTAGTTTTTAATAACTGAGGTAAAAGCCATGAATCTTCCAAAAGAAAGCAAAAATCATGCACACAAAAATGGAAGTTATTACTTCACATGGGTGTAATTCAACAGGAAGCCAGAAAGCTTCCTTCAAGGTAGAAGTTTTGCACACGGTCTCTAAACATAGACTACAAGCTAAACTTTCTAATACTGCTAAGTAGTTTTTAACCACCCCCAACCTGTTCCTCAGCATTCAAGTTTAATGAAATGCAGTAGTAAACTGGAATTAAATGCACACATACTGTCTAAATACAAGCAAGTCTTTAAGGGAAATAAGTTAGCAGATTTTTTTTTCTTCTGTCTCGCTCCTGACTCATACAGTTTCTGCTGGTGCACGTCAAACATCTATAACTTGGAACCTCCTTAAGAGGCTGTCTTTTCCTTAAAAGCATAGAGCAGATGTTTAGCTCTATGAGAAGTCTCAGTGGCAATTTATGCAGGTTGTTAACTTTTCTAAACCATCTTAAGACTGGTTCAAGTATTTAAGAAACATTTTATTTTTTTCTTATCCTTGAGAGATTCTGGACAACAATTTAACATAAACTTTAAAATGTCTACTCACTTTTCTTCATATTCCATTTGTTTCTGGTTTAGAAAAGTGTTGATTTAAAAAAAAATGAATTTAACTAGGGCAAGATTTTGTATGGACAGTTATGTGCTCATCTTCATTCACTGAAACCTCTCAAATCACCTTATATTTAATGTTTAAGGAGCTATGAAATAACCCATCTGTAAACAAACTGAATGCTACAGAATGAAGTTTACAAACCTGACTTCTAACATCATCCCCTAAACGGTTATTGCGTTATCCGTAAATATTTTCTAGTCTCAAGTTACTTCAGAACAACCACCAGTTAGAGCGGCAGTTCAGCCCAAAGCCTTTTTCATCGCCCACAGGCAGCAGGATGGGCAGTGACTCAGGCCTCCCCACAAGACTCTGGAAATGCCTTGCTGGCCAAAAGCCTCTAACACCCATCTGCTCCTGAGCCACCTTCCAGCTCTGCCCGGCTTTCATCCAGAGGGCAAATGCTTGTCTGACGCTCACTGCAGGTGGACAGTGCTCCTTGCTGTCACTGCAAACAGCCTCTTTTCCATAGTCATTAGCTATTGTCATATTTCTTTGAAACAGGACTGTCAAAGACTTTGAAATTTATGAATCTGCACTAGTGCTCAAGGTGTTTAAAATGGTATTACATGTTTTTCTAAAAGAGTCAGTGTAGTCAAGCTGTGAGAGAAAACACACAACCCAAGAGGCCAACCCAGGAGCATTAAGTGGTCCTTTCCTGCTTTAAGATAGAATCGCAGAATCACCAGGTTGGAAGAGACCCACCGGATCATTGAGTCCAACCATTCCTATCAAACACTAAACCATGTCCCTCAGGACCTCGCCCACCCATGCCTTAAACACCTCCAGGGAAGGTGACTCAACCACCTCCTTGGGCAGCCTATTCCAATGCCCAATGACCCTTTCTGTGAAAATTTTTTCCCTAATATCCAGCCTAAATCTCCCCTGGTGGAGCTTGAGGCCATTCCCTCTTGTCCTGTCCCCTGTCACTTGGGAGAAGAGGCCAGCTCCTTCCCCTCCACAAACTCCTCTCAGGTAGTTAGAGAGAGCAATGAGGTCTCCCCTCAGCCTTCTCTTCTCCAGGCTAAACACCCCCAGCTCTCTCAGCTGTTCCTCATAAGGCCTGTTCTCCAGCCCCTTCACCAGCTTTGTTGCTCTTCTCTGGACTCGCTCCGGAGTCTCAACATCCTTCTTGTGGTGAGGGGGCCAAAATCTTCCAAGACTGATGGTGAAGCACAATTCCCATATAGATATGTTTCTAGGTTAGTGGTTTTCTTTTCTTTTTAAATGTCTATATGTTCTTTCTGAAGATACCATCACAAAATCTCGCATCTGACTGTTGATTCCTGTTGCCAGCTGAGCCACTGATAAACACAGACTTAGCACTTGCATCAGGCTGGTTTACAAAATCATCTTATTACCACATTTATTATACATAATTCCATTACATACTGACATGAATTGGAAACAGCAACCTGGCTATTATATAAAGGCACAGCCCCAATACAAACCCACCGAGTACCAGAGCATCTTGGATGGAGGGAGGCAGGAGAGGGGATGCTCCCACCTTCCAAAGTGGGGTGGAACTCCCCCTGCTCTGACCCTCCTTGTGATGACAGTCTCTGCTCATGGAAGGCTGCACTTTAGCACTGCCTGAACCCAGCTAGGGCTTGGTGAAAGGCTAAAAGTTTGCAGTTGGGCTAAGGCACCCTTTGCGCTGAACCTCCTTGTAATGACAGTCCCTGCTAATAGAAGGCTACGGTTTTCCACCTCCTGAACCCAGCTAGGGCTTGGGGCAAGGCTAAAAGTTTGCTGTTAGCCAAGGGCACCCTTTGCATTTGAAGTCTGTTCAGACGAAAGAAGCAAGTACTAACTCTAGTTTTTGTTCTGAGCTGTGTGCTCACGCAGGAGCCATTTTTTCCCAAGGTTTATTTGGGGTTTATAAAGACCTCAACAAACCGCGCTCAGGGTAACTCCTCGCGCTCGGTGCTCGACGTGTTCAGTAGAAGCCGGACGGCTCCAGCCGGGCTCGGGAGCTGCCGAGGATCAACCCCCCGTCCCAGCCGCCTGCCTGAGGAACCCTGGGGGGTACGGGACCCCCGACCACCTCCCCACCCCCGGGACACCCCTCTGCCTCCCACCCGCAACGTTTCCACGGGCTCCAGGTCAGCACCAGGCAGGAATCCCAGCCGCACCCAAGCCCGTCCTCCCCGGACCGAGCGGAACAAAGCGGCTCTCCCCCTTCTCCCTCCCCGTCTTTGCCTCCTACCATCCGCGGACAAAGCCATCTCGATAAGGGTCTCGTTCCCTTTCTTCCCCAAACGATTCATGGCGTTGGCTTTTCTCCTCTCTTCCCCGCCCGAGGTGGGAGAAGGGAGGGGAAGGAGAAAGGGGGAGGCGGGGGTGGGGGATTCCTCCTGGGAGCGGCTGGGTGAAGAAGGGGTGAGTCAGGAGCGGAGCTGCCGCCCCATGCATGCGCACTGCCCGCAGAGGCGGAGTTTGGAGAGGGGGGGGAAGGGGTAAAGAGGGGGGGAACCCGGGGGACGCCTGCGAACGGCCGCGGGGCTCTCCCCGGGGAGGGATGCGGGAGGGGATGCTCCCCCCGGGGAGGGATGCGGGTGGGGATGCTCCCCCCGGGCAGGGATGCGGGTGGGGATGCTCCCCCCGGGCAGAGCCCCGTGCCCGGTCAGGGATGCCCCATTCCCCGGGGAGAAGGGTGAGATGTGCATTAAACCCTTTGCTTTTCCGCTACGTAGCGAGAAACGCCCCAAAGCGAACTGGGAAGACACCCAGGACGTGAATATTGATTGCATCTCCCAGACTTCGGTGGCATTTTGGGAAAGCAGCCCTTTAGCACGCTTGGATTTCTTCCTTTATATATAGCAAATAGGGCTTGTTTTCGGTTTTCTTGGTTGTTTGTTTTGGGGTGTTTTTGATGGAGTTTTGTGTTTCATAGAATAGTTAGAGTTGGACCTTAAAGATCATCTAGTTCCAACGCCCCTGCTGTGGGCAGGGACATCCCACTAGATAGGTTACCCAGGGCCCCATCCAACTTGGCCTTGACACCTCCAAGAAGGGTGGTTGTAGTTTTTTGTTTGGTTTAGTTTTTTGTTTGGTTTAGTTTTTTGTTTGGTTTGGGCTTTTGTTTGGTTTGGTTTTTCCTATCTGCATCTTCTCTAATACTTTGATACAAGGAGTAGTTACTTTGATTTCAAGTTTAGATTGGACTTGAGGAAAAATTTCTTCACCAAGACGCTGCCCAGGGATGTGATTGAGACACCATCCCTGGAGGTGTTTAAAAGGCGGGTAGATGAGGTGCTTGGGGACATGAAGTAGTAGTAGATAGATACAATTCGAGTTGATGATCTCTAAGGTCTTTTCCAACCTAATGATTCTATGATCTAAGTAATTATATTTTTTGAAAGTTAGACATATTTTCTTTAAAGCAGTGTTTTCCCAGACACTTCTTTGATGATAACGTCTTGTGTGAAGCACATCTGTGCTGAACAGATGTGTCGTCTTCTCTAAGCACCTCTGTTTGCAGCTTTTCCCTGTCTCAAATGCAGAGTCAGACAGAGCTGGCTCAAAAGCTCCAAACTGTCAAGAGATTTGACTGTGGAGAAGTTCATAGTAACATTAAAATTAGACCTTGGAAAGTAATATAATATACATAAGATTTCTGGTCAAATATATACATATGCACCTAAGTGGGAAATGCATTCTGTCCCCAGCTCTCGTTTTGTTGCACGTGATTGATGGAGATCATTTCCTCATGTTGATGAGGCCTGATAAAGGCTGCTTGCTTTCTAAAACTTCAAAATGAGTCTTAGAGAGTTTATTTGTTATTATTTTCGGTACCATTTTGATCTCCCAGGAGAGAAGAGGGGAAGCAAAGTGAGATAGAGGAATATTCCTTTTGTGGGTCAGCGTTGTGGTTTCTCACTGTCTGGCAAAGTCCACCACAGCTTCCAGTTCACTCCCCCCATGCTGTAGCATGGGGGAAAGAATCTGAAGCCTAAAACTGTACTCTGCTTTTGTGACACCCCATCTGGAAGTCCTGCATTCAGTTCTTTAGTCTTCAACATAGGAAAGACATAGATCTGTTGGAGTGAGTCCAGAGGAGGGTCACAAAGGTGATCAGAGGGCTGGAGCACCTCCTGTATAAGGACAGGCTGGGAGAGTTTGGCTTGTTTACCTTAAAGAATAGAAGGCTTCACAGAGACCTTATAGCAGCCTTCCAGTACTTAAAGGGGCTACAAGAAAGCTGGGGAGGATTTCTTAATCAGGGAGTGCCATGGCAGGATGAGGAGTTATGGTTTAGGGCTGAAAGAGGAGAGTTTTAGATGAGATATTAGGAAGTTGAGGGTTTTTTTTCCTGTATGGGTGGTGAGGTACTGGAACAGGTTGTCCAGAGAAGGTGTGGATGGCCCATCCCTGGAGGTGTTGAAGGCCAGATTGGATGGGGCTTTGAGCAACCTGATGCTCAGCAAAGTGCCCATGGTGAGGGAATTGGAACTGGATGAAATTTGAAGTCCCTTCCAGCCAAAACCATTCCATGATTCTACAAAAATTGAGAAAACTAGAGAATTAATATAAACAGTTTAATTATTTTTAAATGAGAAAAAACCCCCATGAAAAACAATGCAAATGGTGAGCAAAAACCAGCTGCTCACTGTCAACTGACCAATGCCCTGAGCAGCAGCAGCCCCTGCCAGCTTCCGCACCCACCAGTTTTATTTCTGAGCATGATGTCATATGGCATGGGATATCCCTTTGGCCATTTGGGGTCAGCTGTCCTGTCTGTGTCCCCTCCCAGCTTCTCCTGCAGCCCTAGCCTGCTCAGAGAATAACTAAAGCACCTCTGTGTTATCAATGCTGCTTTCATGACAAACCCAAAACATAGCCCAAACAAGCTACTATGAAGAAATTTAATTCTATCCTTGCCAAAACCAGTATAGTCACTAATTCTTCTTTACTGAGTACAAACTTTCTCTTACTTTTGATCTTGCAGGGATATTAAGAACTGCAGTTCTCCCACTGACGGGGTAAATTTAAGCTGGACCCAGGCAATAAATGATAATGCTGTTCACTGTCCCAATTACAGATTCAGAGCTAGCAAAAGCATTGTTTTGGTTAAACAATCCTGTGTTCTTTATAAGTAGTAGGTGAGATGGAGAAAGAAATAAGAATAAAGCCTGAAGAAGGCGAAATGAAACATGAAGTGGCAATAGGAACATAAGACATTCCAAGTCTTGGAAAGGAAACTAGTCCATCAGTCTGGCTGACTCTAGTCTAGACTTCCACAGGAATTCTGAAGCAGAAGGTGTCTCCCAGGACGAGAGCCCAAGGATGCTGGAGAGGATGTGATGCTCCAGTTGCACCTGCTGTCCCTTCTCCTGGAGCTGGTACCATTTCTGTGTCTCAAACAGCCCCATCTCCTCATCCCTTTCTTCAGTAGTCTGAGGTAGTTTCCAACAGACTGTTGTTCAGTACATATATTTCAATATTTTTTGTTCATTAATATAATCTAAGGCCTTCTTTTAGACTAACTTTTTGTATATTGAGCTTTTAATGCCTGACTAACCATTTTATGCATGAATCTGATAGGGAGTTCTATTACTTGGGCAACTGTGATGCAACAGTGGTTTAGTGATAGGATTTCTTAATCATGAAGTTAATCAAATAAAGTCACTCAGTGAGGCTGCTGGGATGGTGTTCACCTCTACGTGCAGTATTAGGCCTGTAATCACATTGTGCTGCATTACTGCTTCAAGAAGTATATTTTTAGTTAGGAGCAAGACCTAAAAATGTGTCTGGTTGCTTTCCAGAATCTGAAATGTTGAGTTTGGATTTATTCTCATGATACAGGGTGGCAGGAACAAAGAGGGTGGGTACAGCACACCAAAGGGTGCCATTAAACAGCTTGTACCTTCATATAGTGCAACGGGCCACAAGACTCAGTTTATAAATTGTATTTTCTAAGCCTTTAATTTTCTCACAGCATTACATATCTTGGATAAATGCTTTCATGCTGACAGAAGACACAATTAAAGCCAGTATTCAACAGAAGCCAGGATCAGCAAAAACTTCAGTGACCGTTGCTAGGTTTTGCCTTCTAATTACACACTCATTCTTCTCAGCTCCACCCAGCATGTGTGGTGGCAAAGCCAACCATACCAAAAACTCTATAAGTACCACATCTAGGATACCAGAGGTGATTTTGCAGATCACTGTAATTGGACAGGCTCAGGGTTTGTTGAAACACTGAATTTGTGTAAATTACACAGTAGCTTGTGTTAGGGATGGGACAAACGCCTGCTATCCCAGAAGGAGCTATCTATGGAAGGCCTTGTGCCCATGGCAGGCACGTAGGAGATCTATGCAATACTCAGCCTTGAGGTTTCTTGTATATTCAGAGTTTGACTTGGTGGTTTCATAGTATGCTTGACTAATCCAGGGTCACGTTTCTCTCAAAAGGCACAAACCTTTATCCCTTGCACCCTGTGTTTTCAGTGCTGATCAGTCATAAGGCAATACAATGAGTCAGGTCAACCTGGTAAACTGATTGATCTTTTCTGTGTTTTTAGTTCCGTGACTCAATAGAAGCAGCAAGTGCTGCCAGAAAAGGAGGAAATGAGGAACCATATAATGCCAGGACCATTTTATTCCTGAAAAATCAATCCAATAATCAGGTATGCCTTAGTGTTTTTCCTTTTGCTGGTGTAGAGTTCACTGTTTCTAATACAGTGTATACATGAACCAAAAACGTAACAAAATTACCTAGCCGGCTGTGGGTCTGGTAGCAAGTATCACAAAAAACTACTAGCAGTGATTACATTTAGGAAGTTCAGCAGTAAAGCAAATAGTTTGTATCTCTTATAAAGTCTTGCTTTGCATGATGTTTTTTTTTTTTTCAGACCCATGAAACTGATTTACAAGCCTTCATATTTTTTTAAAAAAATATTTAAACACAGAAAATTGTTGGGATTAGAGGGTCAGATTTAAAATATGTCTCTGCCCATTGTTGTCTCAGGAAGGTACCCCAAGGCCTGTTAAACTCACAACTTGCAGCCTGTGATCCTAACATTTGAAAGTGGTGTTAGAGGACTGTCTAAACTTTTAGGCCCTATAGCATCTTTGAAAATATGACCCTGAGTCCTAAATCGTGTGGAAAGTGGAACTTATGTGTCTATCAGTTAGATACTCTGAAGAAATTGTCTACTATCTGTCTTCTGTGAAGGAATCTAGTATATAAAGTTTTTGCGTTTACCACTTGGAGACCTACCTATAAGTTGTTGAAATCATGTATGCTTTCAGGATTCCCTGTGTTATGCCTGTCATGTATCCGTGTCACAGTCTCAGAAGGGGCAGCAGCTTTCTGCAATTGAAGGTGTGTGTATTGCAATAGAGTCCTCTTGTTTTAAAAACTGGTATATATATATATATATATTCAGAGTTTTAGTAAGTTTTCAAATCAGACTGTGAGCACAAGTTAGAAATAACAAAACATAATTTTGAAACAGAAGCAAAAGGGAAGCAATATAACACTTTCCCAGCCTCTTCAGCCTGCTTTTTTCTCTTTGATGGTTGGTTTGCTCTGAGATTTTGGCCAGAAGTGAATGTTGCTGCTTCAGGAACGTGCTTTTGTTAACCAATGCAAAGCCATTGAGACTGTCTAGTTGAAGAGCTAACCTGTTTCCTTCCCTGTCATCAAACTAGCCCTTTAGAATATAAGTAAGAGCATCATTTGGAAAAAAAATGAATCTTGTAGAGGCCAGTAGGACCAGATACCAAACAGTCTTGGAAAGGTAAAGTGACATTCAGGTGAAGGCTAGATGCCCAAATCCAGCATTATGATACCCCAAGATGCCATTTCATTGTAGAATCATAGAATCACCAGGTTGGAAGAGACCCACCGGATCATTGAGTCCAACCATTCCTATCAAACACTGAACCATGACTCTCAGGGCCTCATCTACCCGTGCCTTAAACACCTCCAGGGAAGGTGAATCAACCACCTCCCTGGGCAGCCTATTCCAGTGCCCAATGACCCTTTCTGTGAACAACTTCCTCCTGATGTCCAGCCTAAATCTCCCCTGGTGGAGCTTGAGGCCATTCCCTCTTGTCCTGTCCCCTGTCACTTGGGAGAAGAGGCCAGCTCCCTCCTCTCTACAACCTCCTTTCAGGTAGTTGTAGAGAGAAATGAGGTCTCCCCTCCTCCTCCTCCAGGCTAAATGCCCCCAGCTCTCTCAGCTGTTCCTCATAAGGCCTGTTCTCCAGCCCCTTCACCAGCCTTGTTGCTCTTCTCTGGACTTGCTCCAGAGTTATCACATTATCACAATTTTTTTTTCTTTAAAATGTGTCACAAAAGCAGCACGGTTTCTGTATCCTAGGTAATACCATCAGTTGCAGTTTCAACATGTGCCTGGGGTGTGGGAGATCACAGGTCAATTACTATGAGTGCAGGGGGTTCAACCTCTCCTGTTGTAGGGCTGGGGTGGGTTTGGGGAGGGAGTGAGCAACTAGTCAGGAGATGGGGATGGTGGGGAAACTATTGTGTGCTTTTCTGTGAAGGAGGACACTGTAAATAAAGGAATGTAAGAGCCACTGGCCAGAGAATCTGTCTGGGGACGCCTTATGGGCTCTCTAATCTCTAAACTCCTGCATTTTCCTCAGAGGCTGTTTGACATCTGACTCTTCCCCTCCCTCTGTGCACAGTTCCTAAGGCTAAACCCAACTGCTTGAATAGTGCTGTAGGGTCAGATGCTAAGAAATACAGCAACTCTTGCTGACAGGATGGGCATTTGAATTTGTATGTCGAGACAGCTCAATCCTTGTATGTGCTGCCCCACAGCCCTAAAGCCACCAGGAAATTAAAAAAGAGTGCCATGAAGGGCTGCGGTATGAGGTGGCAGAATGCAAACGCTTCTCAAAGGAAGTAGAAAGTTTTACATACTATGCAAAAGTTCATCGCTGTTCACTGCATTTTTTTCCTACCCTATCACTTCTAAAATAGTCAGCTGTTTGCAGAAAGCGGTGCAGGTAAGAGTAACAGCTATGATGTCTAAACAAACAGATGACTTTGCAGACTATAATCCACCTTTTTTTTTCTTGGCTGGAATGACTACATAGTCGCAATAGTAGTAAAATCAACTGTATGGTTTGCACTCTCCCCAGGGCAAGGAAACTGCATGGGTGTGGTCCCAGCTAAGCCCAGCCACGTCCCAAGGGTGCTGGCTGCTGGAGGAAGAAATTCTGAGATGGGGGCACCAGCTTTGTGCGCCCTGAGTGTGTGAGCAACAGTGGTTTTGAGAGAGCTGCTAGAGATCAAGGTATTCTTAAGACAAGCCTGTATCCAGTTTCAAGCACAGTCAGACATTTTAGTTCTGTAATCTTTCAGTTACACTCCCATAACTGGATTGCCCCATTTACAGCTGCCATCAAAACCTTCATAAAAAAAAATAATACAAAGAAACCACAAAAAAAAAAACCCACAAGAAAAATTACTTTGATGTTTTTTTGGGGGTAGAGGGAATGCATCTCTTTCCTGCAGGCAGAGACGTTCTCAAGGATACTTCAGTATGTACAAAATCTATTCACTAACAACGTCTGAGGCGTGATTCTTCACTCTCATCATTTCTCTGTGGATACTGTTCCATTGATTTTGCTAAACTGCTCTTAAACAGCATGAGTGAAGATCAGTATTTAATTCTGATGGGTTGTGCACTGATAGGTACACTCACATAAAAGAGTATTGAATGAGGTGGAGTTGGGATAAGGCTACTGCATCAGTTCTGGCACTTAAATGACAACGTTAAGATAAGGAGTTGTACCATCTTTGTAAATTCCTGTGTGCTTTCATTTTCTGACTTGTCTTTATTTTATAGACATAATTTCTCAGCGTTTAGTGCCCTCTTGTGGTGATAGTGTTTTCTTCCGTGTAACTATATAAGCCTCATCCTTCGAATTTATTTACAAGTAAAGTTGAATTGTATTTTTTTTTAAATGCAGAAGACTGTGGAATGAGTAAATAAGGCTGATGTGTAAAAGGCAGAGCACTGAAATGTTGTGAGGGACTCACAGCTCTAGGAAAAATATTAACAAAGCCAGTTCAGTGTGCATTAATTGACTTAGTAAAGCAGAATTGAGTGATAAAGGTGCCACAAAAGAACCAGCGAACAAAACCCTGAAGTTACATGAGGTGCACATAAATAATAATCTGTGTCATCACAAATAAATTTAACCATCATCTCTCACATGCACATTTTTAACTGTCCTTGATTACCTATTTTATTACAAAGTGTATAAAAATTATATCAAGGGGTATTAGCAGTTTTGTTGAAAAATCTAGGAAAATGTAAGTCCTTCAGTATTCATATTAATAAGGGAAAGTATTCAAGCAGAAGTTATTTAGCTGGCAGGCTGTTAATGATAGAAATAATGGTGCAAGTTATTGTCAAATTCTATGGACTTGAGTGACTGTATTCTCTACTGTTCGTACTGTTCTCCATGAAGAACAATAGTGGTTGTATTGTAAGCTTTAAGAGAATGTTTCACATTGCCTGTCATAAATTACTGCTAAGTTCTGTGTATTTGGTAGACTTAGGCTTAATTTTCAAAGCTTCCATTCATTGCAGTGCATATATAGAGCGTGCCTATAAACAAATTAAACAAAGGAAGCACCTTTCTACATCAGCATCTCTGATGTCAAGTAGTCAAGCTGCAGCATGTCTTTTCACCTCATCCCCTTGGGTAGACTCTGCATGTTAGCTCCAATGTCTTGGTCGAGTGTTTCCTTCCTTCACAATCTCATGCAGCTTCCTATTTTGCTAGCAGTGCTGTTCTCCTTCCATGCAAAAGCTGAGAGAAGAAGCTGCCAAGGCCTCTTACCCTACAGAGTGATCTAGGTGTAGGGCTGCAGGTAGCACTTCTGAGCAGAAATAAGTAAAAATAGGTGTGCTAGGAAAGAAAACAATATCCAGTTTTCTATGGAAGCAGGAAAGAATCAGAGGAGAAAAAATTTAAAATAGTATTTATAGGAGCAAGTTAGATGGAAAAGGCTGGCCCTTTGCAGCCAAATCTCTGCATGGCCAGCTGTCTGCAAGGACAACTCTGCAGGAAGAACCCCGAGTGACTGGAAAGATCTCCTTCTGATGTTCAGGGGCTTTGTGGAGCTCAGCATACACTGCAGAGGGAATACCAGTAGAATCTGCCAAACCACTTACTGCCAGGTGCTTGGGGCTCCTATGTGGAGTTGTCCCAGTAGAGAGCCAGCTATGTAGAGGTGTCCCATGGAGAGTCTGGCCACAAGAGTGAGCGGCAGAGAGTTGTCCTAGACCCTAAGCAAGACGAGAGTGTGTCGAGATGTCTGCCTTAGGGAGGACTGTGTGATGGTCATAGACAGAACTGAAGGTGACTAAGGTGTGTCTGCAATAACCAACCCTACTCAAGCTTACACAGGTTTTCCCAGATTTTTAGGGCTGTGCACTGACTGATGTTATCTTACAGCCCAGCTATGTGCTTCAAGGTGCTGTGGTCAGGAGATGCGGATGTCTGTGTTGACCTGTACCCTGGTGGATGTAGTAACACTAATATATGCTGGAAGCGAGCTGGAGGTAAATATGCTGGAGGTAAATTAAGTGAAGGCTGACATTAGTCTTGATACAGTCTTGTTTCTAGTTCTAATAAAGCTGATAAGTGATCTGATTGCTCTTGGTTGTTGCAGCCCTTCAGTTTCCTTCTCATTTTCACAGGTTATCACATGAGATAATAGTCACCGTATGGTTTCCAGCCTTTCCCAAATCTCTAGCCCTAGTTGATCCCTACCCTGGATCCTGTCTGAATGATGTAGTGCTTATCTCTCCACCCAGGGGAGCCCTTGTGCAAAGTTGTCAGGCCTGCCCCAGCTGACCTGTCCATCCCAGCCGCAAGGTGGGCATACAGATCAATTGTGTGAGCTCTGTGAACATGAAAAGCATCCAGGAGACGCAGGAGCCGTCAGACACTTCAGGCATCCTGAGCCACATCAAACAGAATTGGAAGGATCAGGTGAAAAGTAGTGACAAATTTAAGCAGCAAAGATGTATCTAAAAATCAGTACTTTTAAAGTAAGATAAGAAGTATGAATGGTAGGATTAAATCAATATAATTTAATAATTTATGCACACATTCTGTACAGCAAAAAAACAGAGTCTGTGGGGAACAGAGTGAAAAAGAATTGAAGTAATAAATAAGAAAAATCTAATATCAGATTAAAGCATTCGTTACCTGGGAAGTATATGTAAAATTTCAGGGGAATACATAAAAACCCTCAAAATGCAAGGTGCTTCCATCTGGTTTAAAAGAGGGCTAGCAGTGTCCACAATAGAATTCCCTTTTTTTTTTTTTTTTTTTTTTTTACTGTTTAGCTCTGGCTTCTGGCAGGAAAGCCAGTGTAACACAAATAGGCTACTGCATAATTCTGTAATTTCTGTGGAGCAAGTCTGCTATTTGAACACATTTTCAGTGGGTACTTCTCAGCATGTTAATTCAAGCTGCTGAATTTGCAAGAGGAGCTGTGCCATTTCTAATAAAAGTCAAATCTCTTTCCTTGAGATCATTGCTATTGTCTGTAATATAGTTCTTCTTATGAATTGTAAACTGCGTTGTTTATCAGAAGACAAACTAGTTGTGCCTTCTAACTATGCCCTCTTGGATATCCATTCAAGTGCATAATATATGAAGGAGAGTCTCATTTGTCATTTCTTGTTTCCCTCATTTTAGAAGTTCTACTGTTTCACATTTCAGTGAAACAAGAAGGTGCCGTGGTAGCTGCTTATCCAGTAATTGAATCCTTTCTGAAATCCTCAAGCCTTGCTGTATTGATTGTGAAGATTTTTCTTGATTGTTGAATTCATTACTTCTCATCTTAATGAGTATACAGTATGGACAGTCTGCTAAGAGAGCTGGTATTAGCACACCTGTCAAAATGTTTGAAATTACTGGACTTACTCTTATCATCAAATGTACACAGTCTTTAGTAGCCTTCTCTATGGTAAATGAGAGAAAGTGATATTTGTGTGTTCTGGTTCATAAACTCTGGTGCTGCAAATATATTAGTATATCTCTTTTTCAAGAATTCCCATCAATGTTTTTTTTCAAGCCAGATCTTTCAGACTAGAATAACCTTTCCTTTTCTTGGATCAAATTTAGTCCTTAATTTTCTCAGTTTTCCAGCACACTCATACCCAGCTTCACAGAGGCACAGTCCATGCTTCACAGTTTTAAGTTGTGCATGAATCAAGAACTGAGCTAGTGCAAAACACGAGGCATTTTTTTTTACCTGGATTTGAAAACCAGGTAATTGCACAAAGACTCAGTAATCACAGTAGCTTCCTTCATGGCCTTCCGTGAGTTACTGAAAAAGCCAAACCATCAGGATATGCAAGCGTAGTGGTCTGACTCTGAATGTCCTTGTACCCTGTCCCATCCATTCTAACAGTTGCATTAGAAGATTTCATGTGACTTCACATAGGAAGGGGAATGCTGGATTTTCCTGACCAATCATACGTTAATTAAAAGAAATGAAGCTTTTGTCAGGTCAAAATACAAAGTTTTGAAAGAAGTCTTGAATGATACTATGAGTATCATGGTCATTTACTCTTTGATTTCCAAGTCATCTTTGGAAATAGGAGCAAAGTCTTGTGCAGTATCTGTAAATACAAACGTTCATAGTCCATTTTTGCCTGTTCTCCTAAAACTTGTATAACTCGAGTTAATGGAACAGGCTTTAGTTAATCTCTCCATTAAAATTATGGAGGAAAAGTTTCATAAAAATCGGCCTTTTAGTAATAGGTCTGTGGCTTCTGACGTGATTCAATTTTCCTTGGTCTGACATATTGAGAATTAAAATAGAATGACATTTTTTAAAAGTGTCTGTAGTAGCTTCTCTTATCAATCATTAGCCAATGAGGCACCATCTGTATCCGCCAATGTTGCCTTGGCCTGCTTCAGCATTTTTTCTCCATTTCCTTTGTACTTTCACAGAGTAAAAGAGCTACTAAGCCTCACCCTCCGGCTTCTATTTGTAAAACTGGTATCCTCCCCACACATTTCCTGTTGTACTCAAATGAAAGCTGAAACAGATTGAGCATTTCTCTTTATCTTGCACTTACAAGCATCCACACTATTTTTTAAAAATATTTCTGCCTGTTTGCTTATGGTTTAATATCCTCATACTACAGCCCCTAAGAAATACTAAGGGTCTAAGAGTCCATCATTATTTTTCTATGTGCATGCCCCAAAACATATGTTCTCTTATTCTTCTTCAATTATAGTGCTTTTTAATCAGACATCTGATAATCTTTGTTCTGAATTCATTTTCAAGATCGTGCTTTGCTGCCAGCTTGGGGCTTCTATTCTCTAATTTGGCACAATTGCATATATTGTCAGGTTCAACAGCAGTTGCAGCACTTGATTTAATCCACCTTTCTCAACACTAATCTTTTTAATGGTGCTATCAGACAGTGGAGAATTGATTATTAGTATTCTTTTACTATGGTACATCTTACCAAATCATCCAAGAGAGCTTCCTCCTTCAGGTTCCAGAAACTTTTATACAATTTGTTTATGAAATATAGTCAGTTCCCCATGCTGCTTCATGACCCCTTCTTTTACATTTTGAGAAACCCATTTCACATTTCCCCTAAGCTTTCACTAATTTTTTGTTGGTGGTGGTGTCACTCTTTATTTTTTTAGAGTGGAGACATGGAATGGAGTGATTCCTTCTGTTGCTTTTCTCTCACAAGAAACTCCGAAACACAATTATGTTCCCCACTGTGATTAAGTGGTGCACTGAGTACAATCACCATGACTGCATATTATATGAGAAGCTAGATTTGAAACTTTGCCTGTGTGGATTTCTAACACTGACCCTTTCACTGCTGATTTTAATTTAGAAAAAAAAAATCCAGGCCCAGACAGTGATGGGATGAACATTTTCATTGACTGCTTTTTCAGAACAATTTCAATTGTCAGTACTCATCATTATTTTTGATCAAAACAATCCAGTCATAGTCTATCAACTCAAGTTTCAATGATAAGGTTATTAACAACAGGAATGTTATTCTACACTTTTACATAATACGTCTCAGAAGTTGCTTAGGTAGCAGATGAGGGGTATGTCAGGATCAAGGGGCCTGCGTGAGTTGTATGAAAAACGCACCAGAGACTTGACTCAGTTTTATTACACCTGTTGTGAATGTGGCCAAATGAGCTTAGCTTCATGCAACAAAGAATTTCCAGTGATAAGTTTCAAGCTACTATCAATTTGCCAGTGAAATCAATTGTTTCAGCAGGACGTAGACATATTTGAGCCAAATCCAAACAAATGTTTTGGCTGGAGCCCCATTTTGCTGTTTCAAAATGCAAAGTGGCCAGCAGGAGTCAGAAGGAGGCAGGGGATTGACAGTTGCCTTAGTGCTATTGTACATAACAGCACTGTATTTAATTCCTGCCAGGGTGACATGTCCATAGCTTAGATTTTCTCTCCTATATAAATCTGTACCTTGATCTCTCCCACCTTCTACCTGTTTAGGTTATTCTTAAACATGAACTATGTCACATACAAATTAATGTCTCCCAGGTATAAACCCCTGAGCTATTCTGTTAATTCTTTTCCAATTTTTCACTCTTGTGAATTCAAAAGGTACTGCTTTGATATAGCTTAGTCAGCTTTATCCTTTTGTAGCTTCACTTCCAGACCAACTTCTAGTTAGGCTGCTTTGTTGCGTAGATGACTAGAAGTAAGGCCTTCTTCTGATGGCAAGGGGCGTATTCAGCCATCTCCCAATACAGAGCCTGAATTAGACTTCAATACGAGTTGGCAGGGTGGTGATCCTTGTATATGACAGGTATACTCTACAGCTAGGGATCAGTAGGCATATTCATGTAAAATACATATTTAGATGTTGAAAGTATAGTTGGGACAAGGAAAAGTAAACAGTAAGACAAACCACGGAGCAAGATATATGTAAAAGCCACTTATTCAAACTTTTCAGTGTGGCATCATCTAAGTAGCTTCATTTTCTGAAGGTTAAGTGCGTGTTTTCAGACAGTGTCTTATCTCTAGAAGTGATAACATAGGGCATTGGTATGCAGAAAGACCATTGCTTACATCTATCCCTATTGAGGTGCAGGGCATCCTCAAGTTGGTGGAATGCCTTAAGTGAAAGGGGTGAAAAAGGGTCACATCTGCAGGGAGCAGCACACAGGACAGGTGTTCCAAACCTGACCAATGAAGTATTCTGTTCCATATGTGGGTATAAAACTGAGGGATTGTGAGGGTGAAGCTCTCTCCTTTGATGGCTAGTGTCTAATATGGACCTTGTCTGTCTTTTTCCCTTGATCCCATGCATCCCTGAATCCAGTTCCCAAGCCCAGTTCCCTCCTCCACCTTACTCAGTCTGGGACTTTTTCCTTGTACCTGCTCTGCAGCATCTGTGGTGATGTAGTCATGGGGGAGTAATTTCTTATATTTGTATTTGTTTTATTGTTTTCTTATGAATAGTATTTTCCTTATTATTATTGTTTAATTAAAGAAGTTTCAGTTTTAGTTTCCAGCCCATAAGTCTGTTTCTCTCATTTCCCTTTCATGGGAGAGTGTGGGAGGCTGGAACTGGGGGTCACACACAACTGCTCGTGTTTAGCTGTCAATCAAACCAGGTCAGGGCTAAACCTTGATACAGCTTTTGGCAGTTAATTACTGAAAAAAAGCAATCCAAGTTTAAATCATATACAAGACTTTAATAATTCTGTGATACCTGCAGAGAAGTAAGTTTTCTCATCCATTATCAAAAAGTCTGTGCAAATTCAGAAGACCTACAGTTAGCAATTCCCCTCACATAAACTTTGCTTTCCAAAGCAAAAATATGTGAAATGATATTTCACAATGTTCCCAAGAATTTTTTCAGACTGCTGTAATTGTGTAGGAAGTATAGTATGTGCTCTTATTTGCCTGTGTTTGCAAAATCAAAGAACAAGATAGAAATACTGTATAATAGAAAAGATTTTTAAATACTTTCTAATACAGAAGAGTCTACTCAGTCTCCATTAAGCTCTCCCAATCCTATGTGGACAAGTGTAATACTGTGAATCAATCTAGAAGGTACTTTATTTTTTTTTAATGGAGGCTTTGTGGTTTTTAAATTATTTTCTTAATATTTCAGAGCAGAAATGTTTTGCTCTCTGTATGTAAAAAACAGCCAAGAAAAACAAGTTCTCCCCTCCCTACATTCTTTCACACTTGACAACTCTTATTTTGTACTTTTCCTGTTACAGTCTCACACTTCTACACAGAGTGAAAATTATGTGTAATCTGAATAATAATTCATGCAGGCTTACTGCCTTATCTTGTACAATTTTTTTTTTGTGTCAGTTATTCCCAAACTTTGTTTTAACCAAGGATTCCTCTGATATGTATCTAAACTTCCCAGAGCCTTTGCATTTTCCATCTCTTCTCTCTTCTCGTCCCTCTGGTGCAACCTAACTCTTACTCACCTCCAGACCCCTTCCCTTTCCACTTGATTCTGATATCCCTCTTTCTTCCATTCCTCCCCTAATCAGCTTTCCCTCCAACCTTCAGGTTCATTTATTATTCACTTCCCAGCCAGCTCAAAATAACTTTTCCTCTTCGTGGGGATTCCCTGAAGAAGGAAACGAGGGTATGGCAACAGTGCAGGATTTTTGCTGCTTCCATGACTGTCCACCTGCTCCTCCTGTGCAGCCGTATATTCCCCCTTTTCCTTCCTAGCAAACTCATATTTCCTGCTGTCTAAAACAGAGCTGATTTGGGGGATAGGTGCTGTCACAGTAGTCTCCTGGTATCCAGCAGTTACCCTTGGGGAGCAGCAAGTATTTTATGTCACCATTGAATGCATCCCTGTCTCTTTTTCTGCAAGTCTTTGACATTTTATGTGTGAATATTTAAAACGTTTCAGCATCAGACTACTGTGGGCTGTTGCTGTTTCTGTCGTCCTTTGTTACTGGTGCAGTCCGTTTGGAAATGTTATAGTATCGTTCACGGTGAATAAATATTTATCTGTTTGAATCTAATGATGGTATAATTTGGTGGACCTGATCTTGAAATGTTTAGTTTCTCCATTTCCAGATAAAATTTGTTCTAAAGTTAATGGCTTGAGATTTTTGTTACTGTTATAGTGTCATTGAAAAAGAGAAGCAGCCTGTCAGAAGCATTCATTTTTAGATAGCAATGTATCTCTTTCTTAGATGAGGACAATCAACCAGAAAACAAATATAACTGGGAAGATCTTTAGGCATTACAGGCAGTACACAGTGAATAGAAATGCTTTTATATGAGGGTTTGTTATGACATGTTAAAAATCATTTTCATTTCTTTTAAATTAGCATTTCACATTCCCAGAGGCTTTGTCTTGGGTTTAAAGAGCACAAAGAAGAATACTGTCCCCTGAAAAAGCTATCCTGTGTAATTTCTTTCATCTTTGCTTGCAATCAATCATTCTTTCAGTGAGGTTGATCTTAAGTGCTGCTCCTTGGTTGCAGGATACTTCTTGCCGTACCGTACCCACGCTATAGCTCAGCATAATATGATCATCCAATTTGCTAGGTTTAATCATTTGTGGCTAGGTTCTTGAACATGGTATTTTGATTTGGTTTAATCTTCTTTGCTTCATTGCTAAGCACTTTAAAAGAAGTTTTCAAGAAGTGTCGTGCCTCGCCTCTGGCTTTCACAGCATGTGACAGTGTGTAAGGAATGGAATTGCACTGCAGTAGCTCATGGAGCTGCCTTGAATTGCTCCTCTGGTAAGCAGACATGCAAAGTTCTCACCTAGGGAACACCTAGCAATAAGTTTTCTCTCTATTTTAGCTGTCTTTTCCAGATTCATAGTCAATAACTATTTTGGTCTCAAATCTGGAACAACAGACATATCATTCAAACTGACAGTCCAATGCTGACTTTCAGTAACTAATATTAGTCATTATAAGTTGATGCTTTTAGTAAGAAATTTATTATTATTGAAACTTCTTTTGCTCTAGAAAAAGAATTTCTCTTGTTCTGACCAAAGCAAGAGAAAATTAGCAAAAGATAATTGTGTAGGTCAATGACAAAGGTATTAACCTGTCAGCAGAGAAATGCCAGATCACCAGAATAGGTGACTTAGAGCTATTGCTTATGAATGTCTCCTGCCCTGTGGTAAATCTTGCTATTAAAACTGTTTTGGTCTATAGACTTGTTGACGACAGAGTCAAGGTTAAGAAAGCTGACTGTAATTCACCGGTTTGGCCATTCATCTGGCATATTGGAAAACCAACTGTATGTTCCAGCCCCACAGGCATAAAGCTTTCTGTTAGAAAGGCAGGAGTGAATTATGAATGACTCAAACACAGAACAGAAAATTACATTAGCATATGTAACACAGAGAGGATTAAGTATAATTACAGTAGCTGCACACAGTAAAGTATAGATGGCTGAAAAACGGTGGGACAAATACTGTTCCTGCTGAGTAACCTTGGTGTGCTTGGAGAAACAGATTACAGGCTTTCTTTGGTTTGTACAATCTGAGTATTTGCCTGGCACACTTTTTTTTACCAAAGCCCAGTATGTAGCACAGATGTAGGGTTAATGATTGATTGATATTATGCCTTGGATGAACTCTAGGATTAGACAATTCAGATCTGATATGCTCCAAAATGCTCAGAGACTGAATAAAAGCCCTCTGCTTCCTTCACATGGTAATTTTTCAACCTCACAGCTCTCAGTGGTTGCAGCTTGGAATTGTAGGGATGATCAACCAGGTCACAATGACTACAGATTTCTGGGGGGAGTGGAAAATAAATACATGAGGCTAGGTAATTTTTAGCTAGCTTGGAACCACAGCAGAGACATCTCAGTCCAGATCTTAGTCAAAAAATACGCATAGTTGCTGCCCATCCAACAGAGACTTCATCTGTAATTGAAACATCTCAGGCTTTTCAAGGTAATGTTTTAAGGACATATTTTGAGTTCATATAGAAAATCTTCAGCTTTTACTTCAAGATTCAAAGAATATGATTTCGACCATCTCAGCCTTATGTCCCTCCACTACCTATTGTTTCTGTGTATAGCAGGAATATTGACCAACCCTTTTTTGGAGAGTGAAAACTGTTTTGACAGTAGTAATATAACTCTTGACTACTGACTAAATTAAAATGAGGGACTTAGGGCAATTAGCAAACAACGCTGGTGATATAATCAAGTAAACTTGATGCACTCCTGCTTTCCTAAAAGTTCTTATCAGCATATTAGAGGAAGCTGGTATTTTTGTGCATAGTTCCATAAAAGCTCTAGTATATGGGTGAATTCATTAAACTCATGTTCTTTCCTGCCTCTGCTTTCCTAGACTCTCTCTGTTTTTCTCATAACCACTCAGAAAAAATAGTGCCAGTCTTGTCAGTGCTTAACCTTGCGCTTTGTTACTTGTTAGCTAGCCTTGCCTTTTGTATTTCAACACCAAGAATAGCTCTTAAACTGCATGACTGTGTGACTATAATTCATCCTGTGTTTGTATTTACCAGAGCGTTTCTATTGTTTCAACATCCTGCCTATACAGGAATGTTTCATGTTTTTTTAGTATTTATGCTGGAAGAGAGTTATTAATGAGCTTTAAAAAGATAGAAATCTTCCTCTCCTGTCTTTCCTTCTCTCCCCACTTCAGAGCCACTGTAATGCATTAATGAAGTGATTCTGTGAATATCAAGCATAGTAGTTGTAGGGTTCAGCCCCAATGCTTCCTCCCTGCAGTAATCCAGCTCTGTATAGTAATCTTGCTGAAATTTACTGCTTACTGGGGGAGCGAGAGCTACGTGCACTGTAGGGCTCCAGGTTCTATTGCAGCCCTAGTTGGACTCTTTTGTGTATACAGTTCATATAGTCACCTTTCATGCTATAAATGAATGCACTATATTCTTTTAAGAATGGAAACTAAATGTGTCATGCTAAAATCAAATCAATGTCATCCATATCATTCACCAGGGGTCTCTTAATCTCTTTCTAGCAAGGATTTTGTTATTCAGACATTCCCCACAAGCTGTCAAATGGTCCAACTCAATAACAACTAATAAAGCAAGCACCCCTTAAAAATTTCCCCAGGGAATCTTTTTAAATTGAACAGGGAGTAATAAATCTTGTAGTGTCAATAATGGTGAAAATGTTAATTTGGTTGACTCTACAAGATGCCTCCTTGAGTGAAATTCCAAATGCTGTTCTGGGAAGATGGCTGCTACCGGAATTCACTCTTTTGCTGTCTGCCTGCAGCACCACTTTCAAATCTGTGGCAAGGGCTATCTGAGATGGACTGCATATCAAAAGAACATTCTGGTGGTCTTGTTGGTTTCTCAGCCTTTTAAATCTCATCTACTGATTTTGGTGTTGCCCTTAAATGAAAGTTAGATGACAGGGATGAATGTGTTGATAAGACTGGATAACTGATATAGTCCCTAGCATGTAGCAGAAGTGTGTCCATCTGCTAAGTGTAGCATGAATCTGATTTACTATAGAACACAAAAGCTGCTTTAACACTCGTATGAATAACGTAATTTTCTTTATTATACAAACTGGTTAGAAAAAGGGTTTTATGGTGTAAATTTAGTCTATTAAGGGCATTTCTGTGAATAAATTGTACTAGATGTTCTTTTCATCCTTTTTAGCACAGATTTTTTTCACAGATGTCATTTTTGGGCATTAGACAATTTTTTTTTTCTCCTGCTGTTGTGAAAGGAGAACTGCAAGTACTGACATTAAACATTTTGGGAAATTTGTTCTGTTCTTTTTATAATAAGTGAAAGCAATCCTGCCAGAACTCAGACCTTCCAAATTTCTATTTTACTATGTTATTTCTTAGGTACTTGATGTCATCCCAAGGAAACTAATTAAGGGATTATTTCTGAAGTTGCATAATTGCATAATTAATCCATAAACCCATGCTTTTATTTTTTTGTATTTAAAAAAAAATGCCTGCAGAGGAAACAAAATGACAGCTTTAAGCATGACTACTAAAATATACATTTTTGATAGAAATTTGTGCCACTAGATAACAAGTGCTAAAAATTTCTGATTATGAGATGTTAATTTCTGGGCTTTAGTGGGCACCAGAGGAGTCTAGGGATGGTGCATTTAAGTATTTATGTGGCTGCTTTAAGATTCTTATTCATATTTTTAAAAACTTCACGCCATCCTGCTAAATTTAGGAAATTTGCCTTTTCTTAGCTGCTTAATCCATTTCAGGGTTTGTTTAAGCTCTTTGTGGATGGGGTAGGGAAGTGTTTAATTTGCATGTGAGGCAGGCAAAAAGATCAAGTAGTCTATCTGCGAGCTCTAGTAATCAAGAACCAGCCCTGCACTCACAGTGATGTAGACCTGTCCTCTACGTTGCATGGGAGCCCATCTCTCTTTGTTCTCCCTTTATAAGTGCAGAAAAGAATCCTGAGAACTGGGAGGATTCAGAATAGACAAGGTAAACTTGGAAGGGCCTGGAGGGCACCACCATCCCTGCCTGTCTATGTCTGCCTCCCCACCAACACTTCTACCAAGACAAGTCCAGGTGACATCCTAGCCCGGCCTCAGCACATCCCCACCAAGATGCCTGTGATGAGTGCTGATGTAGTATCCCCAGCTGCCCTGCTCCTCGTTGGGGCAGTGGGACTGGACCAACTACCAATCCCTCCAGGTCAAGCAGGGTACCCATTATGCTCCCAAAATGTAGCTGTGCATTATGGCTTCAAGTTGCACCAGGGGAGGTTTAGATGGGCTGTTAGGAAAAATTTCTTTGCTGAAAGAGTAGTGAAACATTGGAAAAGGCTGCCCAGGGAAGTGGTGGAGTCACCGTTCCTGGAGAGCTTAAAAAATGTGTAGATGTGTTGCTTCAGGACATGCTTAGGCATGGTGGTATTGTGTTGATGGTTGGACTTGATGATCTTAGAGGTTTTTTTAACCTTAATGATTCTACGATTCTATAAAGCAGGTATTACTTAAAATCCTCTTGTGACAGGTGGGAAACTCAAAAGAAAACTCTGTGCGTGTGTGTCTGCATGAGCATGGGAAGAGCTGGATTCTAACCAGGATCTCAGAAGTACGAGTTCAGGTTGTGCTTCCTCAGCAGCGATGGTTAGCATGGGCACCTGGGGTCACACACATGGTGCCAGGCCAGCTGGTTTGGGGAGTGACTCTGAAATCACAGAGCATGCACAAGTGTATGACATTGTGCATCTATAAAATATGCATATTTCAGCATGACCCTCTACTCTGCTCTTATGAGACTCCACCTGGAGTATTGTGTCCAGTTCTGGAATCCTCAACAGAAAAAGGATATAGAACTGTTGGAATGGGCCCAGAGGAGGCTACAAAGGTAGGGCTGGAGCAGCTTCAATATGAGGACAGGCTGAGGGAGTTGGGGTTGTTCAGCATGGAGAAGAGAAGGCTCTGGGGCGATTTTAGAGCAGCTTCCAGTACTGAAAGGGGCTACAAGAAAGTTGGGGAGGGACTTTTCACAAAGGCTTGTACTGACAGGATGAGGGGAGTGGCTTTAAATTGGCAAGGGGAAAATTTAGATTAGGCATTAGGAAGAAATACTTCACGATGAGGGCAGTCAGGCACTGGCGTGGGGAACCTGCCACTGCCCCATCCCTGGAGGTGTTCAAGGCCAGGTTGGATGGGGCTTGGAGCAGCCGGGCCTAGTGGGAGGTGTCCCTGCCCAGGGCAGGGGGTTGGAATTAGATGGGTTTTGAGGCCCCTTCCAACCCAACCCGTTCTACGATTCTATGCTTCTATGCCCGTGGATAAAGTTCTTTTCCCGGCTGTTTCGGGTGGGTTTTCCGGCGGGGCCGGCAGGGGGCGCTCTCAGCTCGCGGCCGGAGCAGGGTGGGAGCTGGCTTCACCCCTTCTCTGCCGGAGGGGCGGGTGGGCAGGTGCTGAAGGTTTGACTTTCAGATTCGTGGTTAACATAGACAACATAAGGCTGACGCTTAGCACCGCAAAACTAAACCCTTCCTTTTGTTTTAAAATGATTTAAAGTCCTGAGGTGGCTCGAAGATGAGGAATCATAGAAACATGGAATCACAGAATCATCAGGTGGGAAAAGACGTCTTGGATCATCGAGTCGAACCATTTCTATCTGCCACTAAACCAAGTCCCTCAGCACCTTGTCTACTCCTTTTAAATCCCTCCAGGGATGGTGAATCAACCACCTCCCTGGGAAGCCTGTTCCAGTGCCCAATGACCCTCTGTGTGAAAAACTTCCTCCTAATCTCCAGCCTAAATCTCCCCTGGCGGAGCTTGAGGCCATTCCCTCCTGTCCTGTCCCCTGTCACTTGGGAAAAGAGGCCAACTCTCTCCTCTCTACAACCTCCTTTCAGGTGGTTACAGAGAGCAATAAGGTCTCCGCTCAGCATTCTCTACTGAAGGCTAAACAACCCCAGCTCTCTCAGCCATTCCTTGTAAGACTAGTTCTCCAGCCCCTTCAACAGCTTTGTTGCTCTTCTCTAGACTCACTCCAGAGCCTCAAGATCCTTCTTGTGGTGAGGGGCCCAGAACTGAACACAGGATTCGAGGAGCGGTCTCCCCAGTGCTGAGTACAGAGGGAGAATAACCTCCCTGGACCTGCTGGTCACACTGTTTTTGATACAAGCCAAGATGCTATTGGCCTTCTTGGCCACCTGGGCACACTGCTGGCTCATGTTCAGTCACTGTCAACCAACACCTCCAGGTCTTTCTCCTCCAGGCAGCTTTCTGGACAGATGTCTCCTAGTCTGTAGCTGCACAGGGTTGTTGTACCCCAAGTGCAGGACCTGGCATTTGTCCTTGTTAAACCTCATGCCATAAAAAATAATACATATTCTATTAGAAATCCTTTAATCTTGTCAAATTTCTTAAACTGAAAAGGGAAATGGTGAGAAGGCTGCTTGTCATATACAGACCAGGTTCTGTATTGAGAAGAGGCCATGAAAAATGTAGGAGCTGTGTGCTGTGCTGTTCAGTGGGCTTGTTTATTAATATTTGCACCAGAGTATTCCAAACCCTAAGTCATGAAGTGAGGCTGCTTTCTGCTCAATGAGGTGTAAAAAACCCCCCAAACATAGAAGAACAGGGCAGTCTCTGCTGCAGAGAGCTTACAAGTATCTTCAGCACAGGAAGGATGTGGAGCTGCTGGAGTGACTCCAGAGGACCACAGGTTTGCTGGGAACACCTCCTGTACAAGGACAGGCTGAGAACTGGGCTTCAACCTAGAGAACAGAAGGCTCTGGGGAAGACATTATAGCAGCCTTCTAGAGCTTAAAGGGAGCCTACAGGAAAGCTGGGGAGGGGCTATTTATCAGGGCATGTAGAAAAGGGATGAGGGGTAATGGTTAAACGCTGAAAGGGGAGATTTAGATCAGGTATTAGGAAGTAATTTTTCCCTGTGAGGGTGATGAGGCACTGGAACATGTTGTCCAGAGAAGATGTGGATGGCCCATCCCTGGAGGTGTTGAAGGCCGGGTTGGATGAGGCTTTGAGTAACCTGAGGTGTCCCTGCCTCTGACAGGGGGATTGGAACTGGATGATCTTTAAGGTCCCTTCCAACCCTAACCATTCTATGATGCCATGTTTCTATGATTCTGTGGTCTGTGTGCCAGCTGGGCTCTGTCCCTGCCTAATGACCAGCTCTTTGAGAGAAGAGTATTGTAAGTACTGTTCTATGTGCTTTGTAATTCAATTTGTTTATAGGCAGGATTGACAGTGCATTGCCTTTGCACAATACTACTCTGAGATGCTAAGTTGTAATATACCTACCTACTGCTTATGTACATCGTTAAGAATGTACAAGTTCTTTAGCTATTTTATTGAAGTTTTTCTTGATGGGGATCACTAGGCTTGAAACTTTAAAATACTTCTATTTAAGTGAATATAAAAAGGAGTAAAACATATAAGGCTTCCTTTTCTAATACTTTCTAACTGTCTATAGGTATGCAGCCCTGGAGGAAAAGTCTCTGCATCATTGGTTCCAGCTATCTGTTATCACAAGTAGGTTTGTTTCATCATCTCTTTTACAGAGCAGTACTGATTGGTGCACACTAGCAGTTGTCTTCTTTTACAGATGTAGCAAAAGAAAAAAAGAGGAGAAAAAAATTTTCTGGAGCACCATTCTAGGCAAGAAAGTTCCATCTATAGCAAAGAAAAGTGTTGGGTTTCTGCTCATCTTTTCACTATGTTGCTGCCTTTAAATGAAATCAGCATTGGTTGGGATTGCTTTTCATGACAGGCTTTGTAGTGCAGTGCTCCATCTTTTGCACACAGGGTACTCACAGAAATGTCACCAATAATAAAATACCAGCAAAACCTCGTGAGAAAGAATGTCATAATTTTCTGATAGCATGATGCTACAGAAGACTTCCTCTTTGTCTCCTTACCATGAAATCATCAGTTTGAGATCATCATCAATTTCTGTTCCCCCAACCTCCAGCCTTTCATCTGAGACTGAAAAATTTTGCTGTGTACTTTTACCAAGTGATTTTCTGCAACTGAAATAATTTAAAATGACCCCTATGTCTCCTAGTGAAGACTACAGCAAAGAATCAGGTTTAGTTGTCTTTCTGCCATTGTAGAAACAGGATTAACAAGGGAGGGGGGAGGGGGAACTAATAAAGGACAAATATTTACTTTTAGCTGGGAAATCTTACATCTGTGCACAGACTCTTGTCTAAATTTTTAGACAATTATTTGCCCTCCATTTTAATCTATTTCCCAGATGTCAAAATATCTTTATGCTTGTAATGCACATAGTTTTCACTTGTTTTTCATTCTGCAGCAGAGTTTTCTCAAAGTTTTGTTGATTCGTTTTGGAGAAACCCTGCTGTGCATTTCGAAGAGGTATTTTCAGGCTTCCTCAGGCTGTTTAATCTACAGCTTGAAAAACAGCAACAGCTAAGATTATGGGCTCTGATCAGACAAAGCAAGTATGGGAAGCACAAGCATCTCTAAATTCCTATACTACAGCAGCTCATTGATTTAAAGTGCACTATTGACAAACGTTTTTTTCCCACACTTGCTCTCAGGAGTATTCTTCAATAACATTTATTTACAAATTTAAGATCCCTTACCTGTTTTGGTTTTTTTTTTTCCGCTGAGTACCTTAGTGCTTTGAGTTTGCAGACATCGTGTCCTAAATATCTATCTTCCAAATTCAGCTATGAATACTCGTATGAGTTTATCATGATATATTTGTTATATGAAATGGGCAAAGATTATCATCAACAGGTTAGATCAATGTGGTTCTTTTAGACAAGATACCTTAAACTGTCTGGAAGTGTGAATTCACAGAACTGGGTTGGTTTTCATGAGTTGATATATTTATATCATTGTCTCAAATAGATCCTTAGTGATCTGCTAGATCCTTAAATATTTTTGTCCTTTAGGACTGGGTTTGTTTTTTTCAGAATAATAGTTTGTTAGTGACTTGGCACAGATGGAAATGCCCAAGTCTCTGAAATGACCCTTTCAAGTTGCAGACTTTAGAGGCAAAGGAATGTTAATATAATCAGGCTCCTATTGTGCAAAGCACTGTACAAAAATGAAGAAAAAGAAAAGCTTGTGCTCAAATAAATAATCATCTGCTCCAAACCTCAGCAGATTGCTGAATGTTAGAAAATGTCTGGGGATTTTTTTAAAAATATTTAGCTGATGGAAAATTTTCTTGAGAAATTAAGGCACTGAAGATATTTCTGGATGCAAGGAAAAAGCAAAACTGAAAGGCAAGTCCCCAACAGGTGGCTCCCTGTTGAGGCTGAGGATGCAGCGAGCTGAACCATTTATCACACAGCACATGAATGAAAGGAAATATGGATTTGAGTGCACTGCTTCCCTTGCAGCCCCTTTACCTGGCAGAAGGAGAATGGAGCTTCTGTGCTAAGATTTTGGCAAACTACCCAGAACGTGTCTGTAGGAAGAAGCTAAAATTGCGTTTCTTTTTCCCATCTACCAAGAGGTGCAAACACCTGCATTGCCCCTTCCTTCCTTTTACAACACTCTCTTGTCATGGAAAAAAAAATCTATTTGTTTATATTTCTAAATAGAAATATTTTCATAATAAGCATTTAGATTTTTCTGGGTTTGTTTTGATGCTCTTTGAGAAGTCTACTAAAAACTGCACACAGCAGTGGAAGTGATCTCTCTCAAATGGCAAGACAGAAAAAAAATTACCTTTATCCAACTCAAAGGTAAAATAATTTCAGATTTGGGCATAGAAATAGACTCTGTAGAAAGTACACATAGCCTTTATTTGCTTGAATATCAGTAGAAAAATAGTTGCCATTTGAAATAATTCTGTTCCTTAAAAGATAAAAAGCTTAATTCACATTGGTTATGTGCATGACAATTGGGGTATTATGGTGTTGAGTCACTTATATTTTTAGAAGAGTTAAGCTTGTCAGTGCCTGCCTCACTTTCAAAAAGGGAATTTAGGTTCCTAAGTAATCAATGTGCTTATTAAATTTTTACTATATATGGCTTTTCCAAGTGCTCAGTGGCTTTGGAGTGCGAGCATATCTATATTACATCCATATTTCTGAATATCCTAGGAAAAAAGTAAAATGTCGTCTAAGTCAACCGCTTACCTATCCTTCCTCTAGGAAGTGCAGCTGAATTGTTTTTTATTAGATTTGATTTGATTTTAGCCTTTAAAATTTTGCAACATAATCTACTAAGTTATACATGGAGGCATTTTGTACAATCAGACCTTAGCTGCTTGCCAAGATATTTTCTAGCCTAGATTTATGGCTGTCCTGGAATCTAATCCAGAAATATTCTGGACAAATAAGTACTTTGTACATCTAAAAAAGTGCACCCTATTAATACAACAAAGACTTTTCAGTCTTTTCAAAGTCAGGAAAAGGAGAGAGTAAGTCATGGGTTTAGATGTGGGATCAGTTTTTGTTATTACTGTTCCCCATTAAACTGAACTGGGAGACATACTTGGTTCTGACAACCTACAATTAGAGACTACTCTAATGCTTCTTGTCTCAAGCAACCCTGATTTACATTGCAAAAAAAATTGTTTATTATGTTTTGTTCTGCACAATAGCCTGACACGTGCCATTCTTCAGGCGACACAGAACCAAAACATTGAGGGTAGATTCTCAAAGGGATTTCTGTTGCTGCAGTACTAACTTACATAATTCCTAACTTTTCATACCCAGAGGGCTAGATGGGTTCACAACCCAGACATAAGTTTGTAAATTCTGTCACCCATTACTTGGATCTAATATTTACCTAAAAATACCCAGAATTATAAAAATCAGTGTGCCACATGCAGCAAAGACAAGCAGCTAGGTAATAGGGAAAGGCTACAGGAGAGGACAGCCCACATACCAGTGCCTTGGGGGAACTCCCTGTCTCTCATGTCCCTCCTCAGCTTCTCTCTGTTTTTAAGAAACTAGTACTAACTTCATCAAGGACTTTAATTCATTGTCCTTTACCCCGTATGAATCCCAAGAATCTATCTCAAATTAATGACAAGTAGCTTTAATTTAAGGCAAAGAAGAGCTTCCCAAGGAAGGATTGAGAATTACTTGTCTTGCTGTTTCCAGTGGGATACTGTCGTACTGGAAGGGTTGGTAGACCCAAGTTTTATAATGCGACGAAGCTTTTTCACCTGGATTTTCCAGTACTCAAATAAATATTCTAATGACACCATGGAGAGTTCCTCTACTCTATTTTGTTGGGTTGAATATGCTCAGTCCATATTATTTAGGTCTGATTAGGAAAGAAAGAAAGAAAGAAAGAAAGAAAGAAAGAAAGAAAGAAAGAAAGAAAGAAAGAAAGAAAGAAAGAAAGAAAGAAAGAAAGAAAGAAAGAAAGAAAGAAAGAAAGAAAGAAAGAAAGAAAGAAAGAAAGAAAGAAAGAAAGAAAGAAAGAAAGAAAGAAAGAAAGAAAGAAAGAAAGAAAGAAAGAAAGAAAGAAAGAAAGAAAGAAAGAAAAAATGTATGTGTAATCAATCATAGTGTTTTTTAAGTGTGAAGTACCACATTCTTGTAGTGGGATATGGAGACAGGAGAAGGAATTCTGACCTCATGGTGGTCAGAAAAGCCTCTATCTGCGATTCATTTATGAAGGTCAGCCTTCAGACATATCACTATTTTTCTGGTTGGGTGTTACAGTAATAGAAGATGAAACATAACATCAAGACAAAAAGTCTTCAATTCTTTCAGACACCAAGAGAATAACAAATATATTTTTTCCAGAAGCCTCTTGCTAACTGCTATTGGAGCCTTGCTTCTGCTGAAGTTGCTGAAACCTCATATTTATTTAGTCAGTGAAATGACACAGCCAAGTCATTTGTTCCTTCATACTGTGATTGGTTTTACTCACTGTAGTTCATATTGTTAATTTTATGTTATTTAAGTCTGAACTATATCTCAGCTACGCCAGCTAAGGATTTGGCTCAGAAGCTTCTATGGAATTTACACATCTTAATCCATTAAGGATGACTTAATTTCTGTATCATTAACATAAGGGGAAGAACCCACACTCCATGCCTGAGAACATTTATTCATTTCTTTTATACTTAGTAATAGATATCAGTGTTTACGACTTCTCAGTTTTTATAGACAAAGTAGAAAATCTGGATCAGATTGATACCCTATCTTCGTTCTTTTGAGCTCTGACATTCAGAATCAAATCAAGTGCTGAACTCTTTCAATAACTCCCTCTCTAAATCTACATTAAATTTCTTGAAGAGAAAGGACTATCCATTGGAGATTGCTTTGTATTACTACAGTGGATATGTTTTCTAGGGTGTCTGTGGTGATTTCTGTGAAACGCTATTAACAGCAAGAGATTACTCTGTAAAGTTTATGATGGTAGTCTTGCTGATACAAGCAGATACTTTCTATTACATTAATGTTCCATTTAAATAACAGATTGCCAGCCACAAACTTTATATATCTTATTACCCATAAGGGCAATATATGGGTCTCTGAGTATGGGTTTGTAGATTCATTTAGCACCTAATGCACTTTTAATGAAAGATTTTTTTCAGCATCTCTTTGTAAAGCTTGTGATGCAATGACTTTTCATAGTGCTTCATACAAGAGATATTTATAATTTTCAAAACAGTTATGAAACTCAGATATTAGGTTTATTGGAGCATACTGCATTGCGGGTAGGGAAGAAGGAAAAATTAAAGTGAATTAAGTCAGGAAACCTCACATATAACCCAGTACAGCCTCGTGACGTTTTATCCTGCTCTTTCTGCGAAATATATCAGCTAAGCTGCTGAGATGTTTCTGCTGGAGAGTGCAGATGCAGAACAAGTCAAATGTCCTTCTATCTTATCAAAACCTATTTGATAAAATACCTAATCAAGGCCACTGATTTTTTGCAATTCCAGATGAATGGAAGTTATATGACTTCTTCCAGACACTGACATCAAATAAGATGCAAAACCCAATTGTATGACCGCCTGTGTTGGGCTAACCAGTGTGAGGACATACTGCTTATATTACAAATCCATGCTTCATTTCTGATTTAGTAAACATAACAGAGGTGGTCGTCATGGGGAAATTTATCTGAGCAGAGCAGTCAAGAGGAAGAGAGGCAACATGAGGGATTTGCATCAGACTGAGAATCTAAACTGAAACAGCCAGCTAGCTGTTAAAAAGAGAGCTAATAGCTTGCTCTTCAAATGCAGACTGTAGTTAGAGTGCTTTGGAATATTAGACCAGTCTTTGAGCTGAAATAATTTTATCTAAAAAAATAGTGGTAATGGTTCTCTAACTCTTTATTAAAGAACTCTTCAAAGATAGATTTTTAATATAGCTAATATATGCTATCACATTTTTTTGGTAGCAGATGGAAAGCAGCCTGTTTCTCAACTGGTTCAACTCATGCTAGTGAACTAGGAGAATGTAGTACAGGAGTGAAATACTCTTTTGAAATATATGAGTTGGAATGGTCTCAATATTATTAAACTACCAGAACTAAAACTGGAAAGAGCTGACAAATATTAATGGGGTACGATATTTAAATGATTATAAATAATTATGTTTCAGGGCATATTCATCCTGAGCTTAAGCCAGAGTTTTCTTTGTTGAGTCTGCTGTTCAGAATTTTTATTTAGAATTTTTTGTATCTCTTCCATTCTCTTCAGAGTGAGGTAGCTCTTGTTGACTACCACCAAGGAAAGGGCATAAAACTACATGAACTGTTGGTGTGGTTCAGTAAATAATATCTTTTTCTTCTCCAGCAGCAAATGCTTCCAGTGTGTATGGGATGAAATAGCGAAAAAGACAAGTGGAAAAATATTCAGCCAAAAATCTGTAGCAAGTAGCAGCTCTTCCTGTTCTATGAGATGAATTTGTCATGGAAGATTCTCATGTCTGTTTCTGTGGATCATGAGACAGGAGGTAGTTATAATGAAGATAAAATGGTTAATAGTTTCTTCCTCTATTAAGATCCTTCATAAGTATCTACAGTAGGTGATAGTGCCTAATGACTGTTGTTCCCAGTGGAATTTTGAACCAAGAATTTACTTAATCTATTAATTAGTGAACCCACACTTCAGATGATACTTGCTTTGCTGAACTACATTTACAACTGAAAAGTTGTATTGTTCATGACATTTTTATTCTGTATTTTCCCTTTTTCAGATCTCTCTCTCTCTTTTTTTTTTTTTTTTTTGTGAGCTTAAATATGCTGTGAACTTGTGCTTTTCCATCTGTGTGTCATGATCTGGAAGCTGACCCTTTGCTGTTGGCTTTCAGAGAGTAGCTACAACTGATTCTACTTCAGTATGTTTCTTCTACCAGAGTTCAGATTTACTGAGTCTTGTCCGGATACCAAGCTAAAGTAACACTGAATTCATAACTTGGGTTATGATGGGCTTCACATTCAAGATCCAGTAATTAGATAATCCTATGATCAAATCACAGAAGGGATTCCACCTGGTTAAGTGCCTTACGAGCTGAAAAGATTGGAAAAAAAGGCAGTAGGAGATGTAATTTTCCTTTACAGAGAAGATGGCCTCACGCTACTGCTTCCCTTGTATGTAGTAGCCTATAATTGTGAAAGAATTAGATTCGCCTTTCTTTCCTGTCTTAGAGAGCTGAGAACCACATGCCCCATTTTCTCACCTCGTTTAGGTGTCTGTGGTTAATGGGGTACATGCATGGGCAGTGCCCTTCAGCCGTCCTGCTGTATCTGGACTGTTGTATAGAAATGAACTCAAGATTCACTGGGCCAGTAAGATAATAGGAGTACAAACATAGCTTCGTGGGTAGGGCATTACATGATAGATAGATAGCTTGAGTTCTGCTCCAAGGATTCATATTTTATTCAATGCTGTTTCATCATCTCCACTTTAAACTGTGTTTTAAAAGGAAAAGAATAGTCCCTGCTTAGCTGTTTCAAAGACAGGTCACAGACCTCTTCTTTCAGGAAAGGGCTAAAAGCTGTGGTTCTGCAGTAGATAAAAGCATTTTCCTGCAAAATGTGAAGCCCAGAGTAGGTCAGGGTCACATTTCAAATGCATCTGTGTGCTTAGTGTTTCCTAAAACAGCTGCTTTCAAAAAGTGCCTCCTCCCCTGCCCTCCCCCATGGCACAGAATAAATTGTTGAAATACATTTCTCAAGAGCATGAGGAGGCCCAAGGAAAGATTGACTTTCCCTTTTTCCTCTGCCTTTCTCTGTGGTAACTGTAGAAAGTGCGCGTTTGTTACTGTGTACGAAATGTTCTGAATGAAGAAGGCACGAGAAAGAAGACCCAAGACTCAAGCGTGCCCTGTCCCTGTGGCAGCAGGTGGGTGAGGACAGTCAGTCTCTCCTGCCTCTCTCCAGCCTGACTGACTGTGCAGTGGCTGCATCACCACTGACAGGTCTGCTTCCCCATTGAGGTAAGGCAGTGAAGCTGGAATGTGAGGGAACAGTTTACACAAGAAAAAGGCAGTTTTCCAGTAAATCTCTATGTGAATGGGGACAGAAGGCCTGAGGTGAGTGATAGAAGGCATATGAGTGTGCAAGCTTGGCAGAAGCACATGTCTGTCTATCTCCAGGTAGGCACAAAGAGTCCGTGATGAGAGCTGGTGTGCAAGATTGATTTTGTGGGAGCATGGGCATACAAGAATTTTTATGCAGGGTAGAAGTAGACATCATGCTTGGTTATGCTAGAGGAAAGCTGGTGAAAAGATTAGGTGAATAACTAGAGCAAGTGTGTGAATTTGTGAGAGAGAAAACAAAAAGATGGAGACAAGAACGACTTGAGTTACTTTGAGAACAACCATATTACTACTGTCTAGCTTTAGTACTACATATGCACTTTAAGCTTCTTTGAATGCCCATTCTGAGGTACTTCACCCTCCTTGTGCTTGAGGAGTAGTGGCACCTTCAGCAGGTATCTCAACGCCTTTCAGAGAGCTGAACACTTGCAAACACAAGTTTGATTATGGAGTGCCTGACTTGCTGGTGCTTTCTCTTCTTGTTAGCCTTGGCTTTGATAAAAAGAAGATAAAAAAGCAAAAGCTAAAGCAAGAACACAGCACCACTTTAGTAGCACACACTTTGATTGCCTCCATACCATCTAGTGTGGGTTGCTGTTTTTGAGGTTTTTGTTTTCCCTAGAGCCCTTTAGGTGCTACCCAGTGTTCATCTGTCAACCTGACAAAAGCCAGGCATGGTGCCCTGTACTTGTGTTTTGTGAAGGGAGAGCAATCTTTTCCTACATTCTTTCCAAATCAGCCCTCCCAAACCTAGATATTCTGCCAGCTAGTAGAGAGGATAAGGCTAGTGTGTCATCTTCAACCTGATAGCTGACCTACATCCTTTAAGTAAGCAAAAAATATCCATTTAATTGACTTTGTTGCTGTATTGGGGGATCTAGCTGCTCTGCAAAGCAGTGTGAATGTTGAGAGAAAATGAGTTATAATAGTTCCACTGACATTCATGTGTGACTGTGTAGGTCATCAGGATATTCAAATGAAAACTGAGTGACTTGAAGTGTGATAAATAAGAAAAGGTTATTCCATTGAGCAGTTTCTAACTTCACTGGGCTTTGAGTTAGACTTTAAATAATTATGGTAGGAAAAAGTGCACTGTAACAGAGAGTGAAGGGCAAAACTGCAAATTTCTTCTACTTTATTCTATACCCTCAAATATTTACATGATCACATGAAACAGTGCAAGGGGCTGTGATGGCCTTGTAACATTGTTCTAATACTATCAAGACTATTTTTCTAATATTTTTTCTTCTTATATATGTAGGAACTTTGACAGAAGGGTATATATATCCATTCATATATTGATATAGATACAAGGGTGGTGATAATGAAAGTAGCTGTCAGGATTATACTGTTTTTGAAAGCCAGTAGAGCTGTGGAAAGACATTTTGGCGATGATAGTTGAAACCTCTCTGACTTTTTGCATAGGACTGGACAACAGTCTGAAGTATTATAATTTATCTAGTTGTATCATTAGAGAAAGGTATTAGAATATGCTGCATCTGTCTCTGTGAGCTGTGCTTGTCTTTCAGTTTTATTCCCTTGTAGGTTATTCCTTCTATATTGGAGGTCAGGAAAGAGGAAGGACAGTATGAAAGGAAGCTGGACATTTCTAACTCCCTCATGTCAGTGCATGCTAAGGGAAACATACAATAAACTGAAACGTTTAAAATTTAAATATATGTATTTCTACAGATTTGAAGAACTTTTGAGTTTCTTATATCCCAGCTTCCATTTCCATCATGTCTTTCAAATGTGATTCGATGAAGGTAGCTTGAGGGGTATAAATAAAAATACACGAAATAAAATAATGTAAAATACATTGTTCTATTACATGTAGTGTATAGACAATGACCTGAATGAGAGAACGTCAGCTCTGAAACCTGCTGTGCTGGGTTCATTTTTTTTTTTGTGTCACGTTTTCCAGTTTTTTGGGCCAGCTTTCCCTTTTAGGTTGCTGTATTTCAAGTATTCACTGAAGTATCATGCAGGGAATTTTGCATTTTTGTTCACTTTCGTTCCTCCTTTATATTTGTAATTTCTTCTTTACCAGAAAAGCAAATTCTTGACCTCATTTCTTACCCTAATTACTAACTGTTTTTGATACTAAAATTGTAAAGAGGGGCAGCAGATTTTATGATACTTCGTGGATATTTGGCCTGAAACTCAGATAACAATGGTAAGATCAAAATCCAGTTTAACATGTTCCCAATATATTTTCGGCAAGTCCTTGATCCTGTCATCTGATATTACAGTTGTCTTCAATGAGCAGAAGCATGTCACGTCATGGTTTAAATAATATATTGCTGGATCCTCTGCTTCATTTCTTTTCTGTACAAGGACAAGGCCTCCAAACCACTTAATTCTAGTTCAGGCTTTCAAAGGCATTAGAGGACTTGTAGTACTACAGTACCGCAGGTAACATAATATTATCTGACTCATGGAACGGAAAGAGGAGGAGACCTCTTAGGTCATCTGGGTTTTCTCACAGTGAATACAGTACAGGAGTACCTTGGAGGTGTTGCAGATTCCGTTCTATACCACTGCAATAAAGCGAATACTGCAATAAAGCCAATATCGCAATAAAGCAAGTCACACAAATTTTTTGGTTTCCCGGTGCACATAAAAGTTATGTTTACTGTAGTCTATTAAGTGTGCAATAGCATTATGTCTAAAAAACCCAATATACATACCTTAATTAAAAAATACTTTATTGCTAAAAAGTGGAACAATAAAAAATGCAATATCTGCGAAGTGCTATAAGGCAAGGTGTGATAAAACAAGGTATGCCTGTATTGTCTTCTTATTTTGAAGCACTTTTTTCTTCTACATATTACAATTGACAAACAAAAATGCCTCTTAGCCTTCCTTCTGTAAATTCATGTAATTTACAGTCAGGATTTTTTCTTATATTAGGCCTAAATTTTTTCCCATTTCAACTATGTACCTTGATCATGCCAAGTTTCACTTTTTCTTTGGAGTAAATATAAGTCCACCTACATATCAACAGTGATTTTACCCTTCCTTTGGTCTTTTCCTGAATCTAATGAAATGGCAGTATTCTGGGGCATCATTTTCCGTACAGACCATTTTGGTCAGCATCCATGCAGATTTTATCCTGATAACTCCCTCAGCCCTTCTTAAACTTGCTGCTCTCTTCAAGCCAGACAGACTCTCTCTTTTGCACAGTCATATTTTATAGTTTTGAAACTGAGTCCAGCTCAGGTCTTAATTAGCAATGACATATTCCCTGGACTCTGGGTTGGTAAGCAGAAGATAAACAACTCTTGGTTGGTAAGCAGAAGATAAACAGCAGTTGCAGCACTCTTGGCTAGGAATCATGCCCTCAATGCCTATGTTCGATACGCAGACCTGGTCTCTAAGCTGCTTATGCTCATGTCCATCTGCTGAGATGGCAAAGTGCCTTCTCACAAGTTGTTTGGACTCCTGCCTTGAGGCCAGAGGTGCCAGGCAATGATCAGTGGTCTGCATGACAATGTAAGCGTCATTTCTTCTGAAAAAGCAGCTCCTTTAAGCAATTACTGTATTACAGGCTGCTACCATGGGCCTCTTAGAGCATGATTACACCTGTTGAAAATTATGTGCCAAGAAAAGAATACATGAGCCATACTGGAGAGCAGTCCAACCAGTGCAGCATCATTTTTTGCTGCCAAGGAGACAGGTTGCATTGCCGCAGGGGTACGAAAACTCATCAGTAGTTCTCAGGGTGTCAAAAAAAGATCTCAGCAGGCCAAAACTGCCTGGAGGCATATCTGAAACAGACAGTACAATGGCCCCAAGTAGCAACTGAAGCAAAATAATGGTAATAGAACCTGTGTGAGAGCTTTCCTTACAGAATCAGTAATTAAGTCAAGAAAAAACAGGATAGCTTTGTGTTACCCTCTTAGAAGAAAAATAGAAGACCCTGACCTTATTCTTCTTGCTGAATAAATGCCTGCAGTATGGCCTACAGAGGCAAAGATACAATAGGGAAAGAAGGTAAAATTCCTTTTTCGTAGCATAATCAGCTAAACCTACAGAGGGGTGGAACTCTAAAGCAGTGCTAAACTACTTTGCTGGCTGAAAAATTGAAGGAAAAGAAGGAAATTCTGAACATTACTCTGTGCAGTACTATAGAGGGGTAAGCACTTAGCAAGCCTGATTGAATACAAATTAGTTTTCAAGCTCTGTTTTCTTCCAGGAGTCCTGATCTACCTCTCCGTTCAGAGTGTAGTAGCTGCATGAGAGGAGGAGCAATTCTGTCAGCTAGGCTTACTAAACTCACTTCTCTTTTGTCTTGAGATGTTTTTAGACCACCACAGGGCACTTGGGAAAGAGTCCAGGTTCAGCTTGCGACCCTTTCTGCTAGCCTTATGCTATCCACAGGTCACAACTTCAAAAAAATGAGTTAGGACTGTTTTTGACGAAAACTATTTTTGGAGAAATGAAGTTTCAACAGTTTTAATAAGTACTGTTCCACTTAGCTCGTGCCAGAAATGAAAAGCTGTTATAGAAAATGTTTTAGTAGGTTATAAATGCAAAATTACTTTTTTGTTTAACTGAATATTCAGAATGTTTTTCTCTATTTTTTTAACTGCATTGCAAAGTATTTTAAGTTGAACAGACTTTGGCCTGGCTAGTAGTTTTTAGAATTTTAATTGTCTGGAAAGTTCATGAAATATTCATCTGAGAGAGTCTTGAAATAACATTTCATTTTAATTTTTCTTATACAGCAGAGAACTAAGAATCAGTAGTATCTGTACTGCACAGCATTAGCCTCGAGGTAATTTTAAATCTCCTTTGAGTTGCTGGAGTGGACAAAAGAACTTGTGAAAGCCTCTGTGTGTTTCCAAGGAAGTACAATGACCTGAAAGGCTGTTACCAGTCTGCCCTGGTTTATGTGCAGCTGTCACATTCTGTGTCAGATCCCATTGTGATCAGTGGGAATTCTGCCATTAACTTCATTAGGACTAAGATTTGCCCTAAACGCCAGCTGATATTTTATGTACACCAGTGGAGTTACTCTGTTTTTCACCAGCTGATCATTTTGAGTGCCAGATTAAGAGATTGTGGCAAAGATTGGTGAACAAAGACTGTTGATTCCTTATTATGGGAAACTTTCAGTTTTTAGACATTTCAGTAGTAGCAGACCTTTGGATTTGTACTGTTCAGCTGAGTTCAGAAACTAGTATCTTGTGTGCTGACTCATGATGACTGTCAGAGCCTTGGATCTTTGACATCTGCAATTAGCACCTTAAATGGCAAAAAGCGCCTGTGAACATGTAGATAATATAATTTAAACACTGGCTGGCCTTCAAGTGAACCTTTCCCTCTAACAGGAAAGAAATACAAAATGGCCTCTATAACAAAGGAATATTGAACACCAAGTAAATAATCCATTGCATCTCTTCTGTGTGCTGTCTAAATGACTCTGGATTGATGTTTCAATATCATGTAATAATTCCATTGACTGCAGGAGTAGCTTATGTAGTCATCAGGAAGCACCTTAGTCTGGAATTGTTCCAACTGGAAAGCAGAATTTACTCACTACACAATTTTATAGTATATTAATCTAAAATTATGTTGAGAAAAAAAAAGTGAATAATTACAGCTGTACAGTGAAATGCTATCTTAACTTAGCTTTATTCTGCCCTTGGATCCATGTGTAGAAGTCTCACTAACAGCAGCATAATTTCTGTATTTAGACCCAAGACTAAGGTTTGGTTAGTGATGTTTACTGCTTACACAAGGTATATGTTCCTGCAGGGCTTTTTTGGTTGCCTATGTCTTATATTAGTACAACTGACACAGAAGCTATGTGCTGATCTCTATGCCAGCCTCTCAGGAATAATGTTGGTACATGAGGAGTTGTTGCTTACATGCCTAGCATTAGTATGCTTCTGTTCTTGTGTAATCAAAAGCAGCAGATTATTGAACTCTGAAAAAAAAGAATTTGATCCAAAAGATAACCTTGGGGAAGGAGAAAACGCTGTTGGTTCTTCATTCTACAATATCCTGTGTTAAAACCCAAGGTAACTTTCATTGCAGGCAACAAGACCAATTGCACTACATATATTGAGAAGAAAGTCAGGCTTTGGTCTTTCTACTGAGATCAACTAGAAGCACAATTTAAGGATGACTGTGGCAATGTGAGATAGTTTTGATCTACTAAAATTTCAGAAAAGCATAAAAACATAACAAGAGTCATTGTCAGATCCATTCAGTGCAGCAGCATCTCACTGACAGCAGCCAACAGTGGGTGCCCAGGGGAGATTATGAAGACGGGGCAGATGGTGATACTTCACAGGATTTTCTCTGATATGAAAGAAGTAGCTCAAACTCCATTGATACAGAACACAGAGAGTCAAAAAAGTAACAGTTTTCAATCTCTCATCACCTAGTTTGAGTTTGAACTAGCAGAACACAACACTTCCATATTCCATTACCACTAGCAGCTAGTTCAAAGCCTGAGCCAGGGTAAAATTATGTGCAAAGCATGCATCACACTCTACTTTGCATTAAAAAACCACACTAAAATGCTTTAAGATTTAGGAGGAAATTAGGTGGAGATTAAAAGGCCTTTTAAACCAACAAACAGAAAAATTCCCTAGGTGCCTGAAATCCTTTTCAAATATGCTTGACAATGGATTCCTCCTAAGTTCATATTTGTGTTTGTTTTACTGTATAAAATTCTGATTTCATGCAGTAATGAAATGCTGCAGTCCACCATTTTACCCTGCAGAAAAATATTTGCCATTAAAAAGACTATTCATAAAACTTTTACTTCCTCATGTTTTTAAGGATCCCTTGCTATTTAATAAGCTCCATTAGCAGAAGAGTTAGTTCTTTAAAAATTAAAGCTAATATCAAGACCTCTCTTGTTTGCTAGCTTCTCTGCAATTTGCTTTTCACCATTAGGACTCAGAATGAGACAGACATAATAAGCCTTCTTGTGAGTCATAGAGTATTTTGCCTGTAAAGAAAGCTGAGAGTGAAGGATGCAACTGATGGCTTCTCAATCTAGAGTATTGGGGAGTAACATGAAGGATGATATCTTAGCAGTGATGATACTAATGACTCAGTTCCTACTTTCCTACTGTGCTGATCAAGTTTTTGAATTAAGCAAAGGCAGATCACCTCAAAAACATCACCTCTTTTATAATCTGCAGATGCAGATGGAATTTACACATCCAAAGCTGGGAAGCACTTTACAGTACCCTTAAAATCCTAGAAATACTTACTTCCTGAAGTGTAGCATTCTTGAGGTTTTTCAACATAAATGCTAACATGTTTGCTGCAACCAAGAGACCAGAAGTGGATGCCTGGAATTCTTGCCCTACTTTACTGAGGTCAAAAAGCAAGGTGCAGATGTTGCCCAATACCGTTGAAGCCTCTGAGAGGAATACATAAGTGTCCTTCAGGCACAAGACTTGCTTCAAGATTCATGTCTAATTTTCTACTTTGTCAGAAGGGGAACTGTGTGCTTTACCTGAATGAGAAGCTTGCTCACAATATGGTTTCTGTGTTCTTTAGCCGATGACCAAGCATTTTAAAATAAACAACTATGGGAATAAAATGTAAGCCTTTTGACTTTCTTCCTAGCTGACTGACCTGTTTTCTAGCCTACATTTGTTTTGGTTATCTAAAGCTTGAATTTATACCCTCACAGTAGTTCACCTTCTGTGGCAGGGATCAAGTGTTCTTTTTGCCTTCTTACTGCATTAGCCAGTGACTACGCGCTCTATGTGGCAGTGAGATATTGACTGAAATCCCTCCTGTTGAAGTGATAAGTGTACTCAGGTTTCTTGTCTCCCGGAGAAATGCTTTATGTTATAATTCAATAAGTGAGGTCCAACATCCTTTAAATGTGGGGGTTTTTTATAATGTTGACTATATGAGAATTTTAACTTTAGAATACAAATTACTTTGGATTCAGTGACTTAGGTGACGTCCACATAAACATCTTAACTCAGGAGTCTGTTTTTAAGGGAAATCTCCCAATAATCTCTCCTTTTACCATGCTGTGTTTTGTATCACAGGATAATCTCTGAACACACAGACTGGTTCCAATGAAATTAAAGTGATAAATGGATTCAAGAATTGCAGTTAACATACTGTAGTACTGAATAGGTATTCAGGTTAGAGTTCGTCTGAAATAAAACTCTCAAAACTTATATACCATAGATCACAGTTCTCCAGCCAGAATTGTTGTTGCAGAACTTGTAAATGCAGACAAAGCCTTATGCTGAGTTTTGAACCTTTTTATTCTTTCCATTAAACATATTTCAAGTTCTGTAAAAAATACATACTTAATTGTAATATTTTCAGTCCAATTCAAATTGAGAAGTGCTTAAAGCTGACATAAAAAGATTTTCTAATGCAATATTCACAGATGTGATTAGGGAACAGGAAACATTTGGCTTTCAAGGACTTTGATTAATGAGAAAACCTGATTGCATTCTGGGACAGGAAGTATCCTCCTGGTGAACCTTCTAATCAACTGCTTGGAATCAGCTGTGGTTCTTCCAAAAGCAGGTTGGAGTTGGCACTGAGCTTAAGCTGTAAGGAAGGAACTAAAGTGCCTTCCCATCGTGTACCCCACTATATATGGTAAATTAGCCATATTTTGAAGTAATCAAAGATTTATTATTTATAATAATATAAATAAGTAAAAGCAGAATAGTTTTTTTAAAAAATACCACTCTTAAATGTCATTTGGTAGCTTTTTTTTTCAGAACGATTCAGAAGGATAACTATTCAGAAGGGTTGAAAAAAGGAGTGGAACTCTAAAGAAGGAAATCTGTGAGGTTTACGCTATTACTGCAGTGATGCTTCCAGACATGGAGCTTATCTAGGCAGTTGTTGAGGAACACACAGAGACAGGTAAGCAACTTGGCTACTTGGGGTCATGGCATTATAGAATGATTTTCTTGTAGGCATCCGTACTCTACTGGCTACAGATAAGTTATGTGGAAATATTCCATAGTGCTGTTAGGTGTAGGTGCCAGTCAGGTCAGCACGTAGATAGCTGTAGTTAATATCAGAAGTAGGCTTCTTGGCTGAAGCTCAAGGATGAATTTTTTATCCATTTTGGAGGGTTGTGTGATTTATGTGAGATGCTGCAAGTATGGCCAGAACATTGATTAGTCTACAAGGAAGGAAAAACAATACTTTTTTTTTATGCTGCATTCATTTTCTTAAAGCAATCTCGAAAACGCTGTTTTTTTTAACTTGGGAAAAGAGCTTAAGGGTTCTAGTAAAAATGTTAGAGTAGGATATCTAGCTACATGTATTTTCATCTTTGTCACCTTGTTATTCTTGGCTTTATCATGTTTCTCTTATTCTGTATGTCTGCCACACTTCATCCCCAAATTTGTAGACATAGTTCTGTGAGATACAGCTGAATAGGATGCTTGTGCTATCAGAAAAGGAAGCTCTTTCTATTACTGAACAGACAACATATTCTTAGTGAAAAGGAAGAAGAGGTGAAGGTAATTAATGTGTTCAAAGGAAGGACATTATGTTATCAAGGTGTCTTTAGCAACAAAAACCTACTGGGTGACATTATTTGATTTGTTATCTCCTTGAAAAGTAAACAGGTGATATACTAGCTACACACAGTGTGGTTACATTGTAAAAATGAAAAAAGTAATCAGAAACAATTCAGTTGGAATAACAGCCATTACACAGCATCTTCATAAGGCAAGCTTATGAAATAGTTAAATTCTAATAAAGATTGCATACCAGACCACAAAATATAATCCAAATTGTCTGGTCTCTGAAAAGACAAAGAATGATGATATTATTAAAGAACATCTGTCAGAGGCTTAACAAGTCTGGATCCTTTTTAGTTACTCATTAAAGTCCCATAAAATCTTAGAGAGAAAAAACAAGCTAATCCTGTGCAAATTAAAGCAGGGAATGGTAGTATGATGAAATTTTTACCCTTTAATGCAGCAGTTACTGGTAGAGCAACAAAACTTCATCATTTTAGGTGTTTGGGTGGAATAGTTCAGCTTTAGGTAAAACTTACTAAAAAAAACTGTAGCAGAAAACTTGTTATGGGAGTTCTTTTGAAGCACAAGTGTCCCTCGCTCACTGTCAGACTTCTACATTGTTGAACACATCTGTGCCCACTCAGACTATACACTTGTAAAACTCCATCTCTTAGCCTTTATCTGCAGCTTCCAATCCACAACTCTAATAAGAAGTGAATCTAAATCATCTGTGGTATTTAGACTGAGTGAGAACACCACATTCTTTGACTTCTGGGAGGGACATACAGCATTCTGAATTGCAGAAGCTTTTTACCTAGAGCATGTTGTAGAAGTCTGAATTGTAATTTTATGTGAGAGCAGATTAACACAGATAACAGGGTGATTTTTGCACTTCACTTATATTGGCCAAAAGGGAAGAAATAAAATGTGTTCTTTAGCTGTAAAAGTACAGACTGCTACTCAGTGAATTAAAAGTTCTGCTAGCATGGGCTGCAAAACGAATTGTCCTTGTAAGTAGTTCTGGATGAGTGACAATTGACAATAGTAATAAATTCTTTCTTTTGTCACACACAAATGTGAAGAGAAGTAATTTGTTCTTAACAGAAGTGTTCTGGAAAGGAATTTTCTGAACCTTGACCTGTATTATACTTTGAAGATCCACTGTTTTTCATCTCATTATGAAATAATTATGTGTCAATAATCTTGTTTCTGCGTCTTGTATTAATTCTAAATAAGATATTTAGAGATCAGTAAGTAATATTAAATTTTCATTTACTTCAAGTGAATTTGAAAATTATTAGAGGGCAAAAATTTTAATAACTCTTAGATTTGGCATTTGGTAAAACATGAATGATGGATTTTGATTTGTTGTAGTTGTTGTTGTTCTTTATCTCAATACCCTGCAATTCTGATGTTACATGCTTAAAAAGCAGGCAGATGCTGTCAGAGCCAGGATAGGGCTTGGGCAGGCATGATGTGGGGAAGTGAGTTGCGACTCTGCTGGACAGTGTTCAGTCCCACCATTCAACCTGAATGGCAGTGTCAGCATGTGATTTCAAATCTCCAAGTCCAAATTGCTTTCTTTCTTATAGTGAAATATTCAACAATCTAAAACTGAAGTGTTATCTGTAAGACACTAGATGAAGAACAACACAGAAAACAGTTGAGTCACTGTAGCAGCCATACTAGGCAAGATAATATGCTTCCAGTGAACTTGTTTGAGATACAAGATCCTTTTCTGTTACCTGCGCTAGTGTTATCTGGATATGTATCAGGATGGAAATGTTGCAATTGTATGAGGTACATTTTCAAAGAGAAATGTCAAAAAGGAAAGGTAATACCTTCTATTTTACAGAAGGAGAAACTCTTCAAAGAGATGTCTAGACTTGTTCAGTGTTGGTCTGTCCTACTGCACTCAAGTCCTTTTCTCTGTGCCGGGGAAGTCCAGTGTTCTTTAACAGTCATGCTCAGTTACAGATTTTGAGTATTTCTGGTGCCAATAATGTGGATCTTGGGCAATTTTGACTAGAAGCAGCCTAAATTGCCTCTTGTTCCCAGACAAATCAACCCTCTGAGATGGAAGAAGGGTGCTCTTGGGATGGTTCATCTCAGGATATACCTTCTTGAAGGTAATATACACAAGAGAGAATCAATGTTGGCACTGTCAAAGCTCTGCAGTTCCCCATCCGTTTTCCAACATATCTGTGTCCTTTTCTGTTTTCAGAGCATTTTACACTCACTTTCATAACCCCTTCATGACAGCAGAACCTTATATTTCTGCCACAGTCCTTATGGTTTTATTAACTTAAGGAACAGAGGTGGAGAGTCCCAGTATCCTAATTAGTAAATAGGTCATGATGTGGAATACTGTGTTTTGACACTTTTAGTCTTCATTTATAATTTCACAGGTGGCCCATGACTGCTCATTCATTTGTTCTGTTAATTAGGGTTATTTGGATGTCCTTTAACACAGACATGTAAAGGAGGGTTTGCATACTGAGGGATTCTGCCTAACATTGCATACTGTTGGAGTTTAGCCCTTAGCTCACAGTCAAACAGCACACAGCTGCTCTCTCACCATCACCACCCTGTCCTGTGGGATGGGGAGGAGAATTGGAAAAGAAAATTAGAACTCACAGGTTGAGATAAAGACAGTTTTACTAGAAAAATAAAATACAAGATAATAACAACAAGAACAATAATATATGTAAAAAAATATGTTAAAATTCAACCACTCACCCGCCCGATGATTAGCCTGTGCTGAGCAGAGTCTGCAATGAGCATGGTGATAGGAGCAAGCAGAATACAGAATCTAGAATCCAGGTTGCCTTCCTCCCTCCCCCAACCAAATCCCCATTTTTATACTGGTTATGATTTTATGGTATGGAATATTCCACTGGCCCATTTGGAATAGCTGCCCTGGCTAACTAGACAATCCTTGATTTTAGCAACAACTAAAGACATCATTGTATTATCAACATTCTTCTCATACTAAATCCAAAGCATAGCAGCTACTGGGAAGAAAATTAACTCTGTCCCAGCTGAAACAAGGTTTTATTCAAAGATTTCAACTGTAGTGTTTTCATTTGGAAGTCTATAGTCTTTCTTTTCGTCCTGAGGGACATAGTTTAGTGTTTGATGGGAGTGGTTGGACTCGATGATCCGATGGTTCTCTTCCAACCTGGTTGTTCTATGATTCTACATGAGGAAAATCACATTGCTTCCTTATTCAGATTAATTACAGCAGGAACTACCAGTAGCTGGGTAGTTACTGTTAATTCTGTAAACGATACTTTTTCTCTCTTAGAGGGCAAGCAGGTTCTACCTATACATAAAAGACAGTTTACTCAGCATGGGTTCCTGTTACAGTGATGTGTGGTAACAATGTAGTTTAAATCTCTGAAGCATTTATGTAATTGATCATTCCATCATACACAGAATTGTATTTTCTCTTTTCTTGTAACTTGATATGATTTCCGCTTGGCCCACATCAAAAAAGAAACAAGACCTTGTAGAAAGCATTCTGCTGGCAGCCCACTGTTTGTGACTTGAAAGGTCCAGACTGAGCAGGTTTTCTACCAAGTGGAAATTTGCATGGAAGGTGTACATCTCAGTATGACTGTAGGTCTATAAAACTTTATAGCAGTCACACGGTCCTAGCAAGATGCTCAAGTTAACAAATTGAGTTCTTCAGATTTATCTATAAAAATTCTGAAGGATACTAAATATGTTCCAGCAAGCTAATTTTGGCAAGGGTGGTGAGAGTTGTATTTAAAGAGAGAGCTTGTAGTGCTGGAGAGAAATGCAAACCATCAAATGACAAGGTTACTGCTATGTTACAATCATCAAAAAACATCTGGGAGTCAATATAACTTCTCTGCTGTGCATCATAGAAAGTTTTACAGCCTTTTGCATGCTGAAAGCCTAATTCTACTTTTGGGTAGTGTTAACTGCTCATTAAGCACCAAGTGGTCATCCTGGTGATGGGTGAAAATATCTTTTAATCCCTTGGTAAACTTCTGTCATGTAAGATTTGATTCTTAAATGAAATTGAGAATACTGGTTTGAAGATGCTCCAGAAAAATAAATTTGATTCCAATCCTCTGCCTCCATTTTAATGGATACATTTAAACATAATCTCCTGGAAATCTGAGGAAAATCTGTGTGTAGCAGCTTCACTCTTGATCTCTCTGCTTAGTGCTTTTGCTCCTGTGTTGTAAAATGTGTATATTTATATGCACATATAAAACCCCCTCATTTTTTCTCATCTTCCTTTCTGAGTCTTTGCCTCACATCAGCCTCAGCTGAGCTCTAGAAATAATATATATTAGTCAGTCATTGCAGCTGGATCACCAGGGAGAGTATATCTAGGTTTAGAGGTGTGAGAATAGTGAATTTGTACTTCTTTGATGACAGAGTTGCAAAGTAAAATGCGTGGAGAAAATGAAGTATAGAATATGCAGCAATGTTGATGTAGGTTCTGTTTGAAAAACTAAGCTATCTAAATGTTCCTTCAAGTGCCATAATTAGTAGCAGCTTACATTTATATAGCACTTCTTATCCCAAAGGGTTTTCATGCACTCATGCGATACATGCAGGAATTATCAGCCATCTCTGGAATGAAGAGGCAGTCGAGAGCCTTCCTGGAGCACAGAGAAGAGGAGATATTTTCATTACATAATTTCAGCCCTAAGAAAGGATGCTTTGACGTCTTTTACTTAAAGAGAGTGCTTTTGGAAAACCAAGTGCTTAAATGAGGCTCAAATCAGAAGATTTCTGTTAATGTTTATTTTCCTATTTTATGTATAGATGAGTCAGCAGGGAGGGAAGTCTTATACAAATATCAACACACAATATAGACTTCTTCATTTGACAGAGAATAAAGGGCTGGGTAAATATTCCAATAAACATTCAGGCTTATGTTCTACAAAAAGTCAACTAGTATTTAGCCCACAAGGTCAGCAGATATGGCCCCATGTTAACTGTGTGTTTTGACTAAGAAGACTGACAAACCTAACAGGAAGGAGAGGGGAGAAGAGAATATACTATGCCAAAAAGTCAGGCCAAGTGTTAAGTCCTCAGAGCTCTGGTATTGTTAGAAAACTGTACTAGGGCATAAGAATTAAGACCCAACATTTACAGTTTGAGAACCATAAGAACAGAGGACTAAAGGAACAACTATGTTATTTAATCTTGTTGTCTCTACTAATAGACAGCAGTGGATAAGATATTTAGTCTAGAAACATTTAGTTTCTACTCTGTTATTTTCAGCATGAAAGTTTAGGCCTATAAGTTAGACACAGGAAGAGAGGAGGTGAAGGGAAAAGATGTTTTAGATCTCTCGCTAGAGTTCAGCAGTGGTATGGAACATAGTAAGTAAAGTATTCACCATGAGGGTGGTGAGGCCCTGGCACAGGTTGCCTAGGGAAGCTGTGGCTGCCCCATCCCTGGAGGGAGGCATTCAAGGCTGCGTTGGATGAAGCCTTGGGCAACCTATCTAGTGGGAGGTGTCCCTGCCCATTACAGGGGGTTTGGAACTGGATGGTCTTTACTGTCCCTTCCAACACAAACTGTTCTATGATATTTACATGACTTTTGATGGCACTAGTGTTGCTTGTTTTGATAAACACCTGTAAGGCTTTGTTTACTTTTGGAACAGTTTCTAATGTTTACCAGGAAGGCAAGAATGTTGTACAAAGCCCTCAGTGAAACGACATTCTGGCAGCAGTATTGCATTAACCTATGACTTTCAGAAAGAATCATAAACCAGGCTCCCGAAAAGATGCATGAAGAGGATGCATTTTCTGATTTTTCATACTCTTTATATCTTCTCAGATAAGCATTTGCACAAGGAACTATGAGTGACAACATCAGTTATATCAAAACAGTTTCTCAAGAACTCACAGCTGTATGAGTACTCTGGTTGCTGGGGGTTGACAACAGAATCTTGCAGATCTACTCAATCTCTTTTTTCTTATGTGGGACCAGGAGGAACATAAAGCAACACAGTCGGTTTCTAGGAGGATGATGAAAGGGAAGAATAACTTTTAATTTTATTGTGGCAAAAATCCTTGCCTTGACCTTGTTATCTCTGAAGTTTTAGCCTGCTGTTATTTCGCCTTGACTTATACCTTCTCCAGGCTGATAATGTAACTAGTGAACTTCCAGCTCTCTCTAACCTAATAGAAAGAGTTTCACAGTGAAGTTTCAGGACTATTTATCTGTTTTTCACACATAAGCTTTGTGTTGATGACTGTTGTGCTCTTTCTGAGGTAGGCTTTGGCAGCCTCCTTATAGTTTGGCAGTCTTTAAAAAAAATTATCTGAAAAACAAATTAGTTTTTTCTTCAGGCATTTTTTATTCCTCTCTCTCCTGGGTGCCATTTATTTACATTATTCATTTCAGTACAAGTTATAACACAAAATCTCTGATCTTTTAGGAGTAAACAACAACCAAGAGGCAAATGTCTTATGCATGCACGGATCAATGTATGTGTTAATCTGTAGCTACCTATTTTGCCATTTGTGAGCTGAAATACCTGAGAGTATGGTCAAAATAAAGATCAAGTAAGGAGTGTTTTCCTGTGCTGGAGAAATCACGGCACACAGAAAACATACTAAGATTGATCCTTCAAATTGCCATAAATTCCATTACATTTCAGGAAAGATAATGACATCATGAAATTGGGTTGGATACAGCACAGGAAGAGATAGCTATCTTATCACAGGAGCCTGAATGGTTTTATTTGAACCCATTTATCATTCTCATTAAAATCACTGTAATGAGAAAGAAGCTCTGTTCTATTTATAATCTTTCTTGACAGTCTGTAGCACGCAGCATGGTAGAAAGAAAGCAGCAAGGCACAATACTGCATGTTTTCACTGTTACTTGCCCGCTGAATGGAAGAAGCGGGGGAGTGATGGGGCACTGCAGTGAATCTGTGTTCTGGATCTGAGTGCAGTATGGTTTATCCATCCAAGGTGGGTGGCTTTAGCACCAAGGAAGTGAAGTTGTGGGATGTGGATGGATAATTGACAAAAGAAAGGGTTAAACATACAACTATCTGAAGCTGCAATTTTTCTTCCCTCATTGCTTTTTCTAAAAGTGTCATGCTGGTGTGAAAAGTATGAAGTAGAGAGCACTGTAGGATGAAGTCTCTCTTTTACAGAAAAAGACTACAGATCCTGCAGAAGAGAGAATGGAAAGTTTCAAATTTTCTTCATTTGAAGACCAGGCAATTATAAAGTGATCTGAATAGCTTGTTTACTATTTGTGCAAGTCCAACTTTGACATCAGCATAACCAAGTGCAGTATTATACACCTAGGAATGGTGGATGTAGGTCATGTTGTCTAACTAAGGGACTGTGTTCAAGATACTATTGCCTCTTGAAAAGACCTTCAGGTCATACTGGGTAATCAACCAACTGGAAACTTCCTTTGCAATGCTCTGGCTACAATAACACATATGTTGAGAGGGTTTATGAAGAAGGAACGCCCCACTGGGAATTTGGAAATCGTTACTTGCATGTATGGCATTAGTGAAAATGCTGTTGGGCTATTATGATAGTTATGTTGTGCAGAAGGATGGAAAATTTACTTCAGTGAAACCTAAAAAAATATGATCTGTCTATTAAAGAGAACTTTAAATGTGGCTTGATCACATCTGTGTATTGCATGTGGAAAAACTTTGGGTGATTGCAAGTGCAATGAGTATATGTCGATGTTAGACAAATCTCAGGTGGAAGTTATGCTCACTTTTGTAAATAAATTCCTAAATGTAAAAAACCCTATAATGGTATCTTATTCAAAGACAGCTAATTTTCAAGTTGGGAACTTCACTGGATGAATGATTTTTTTGAAAATATACATTCTTCCTTATCTGGGAATTAGCATAAGTGACAATTACGTGTCATGTATTATGCAGGGACATAGGTTATTTGAGTGCTAGTGTGTGACCCTTGTTGTCTTCAAAATGTCATTAAATTTACTATGTCTGCAAGGACCAGTTGTAGGTGTATGATGGTATAATATCATCATATAGAATCAATGTTTGTACTGCTATGAAATCTTTGGGTGTGAAATGGATGCCTACCTATTTAAAGTGCAATGAAATGGTGTGTCTAAAAACTCTCAAATAAAAGTTTTCCTGCCAAGTGCTCAGAACACTTGGGGAAATTGGCACAAAATATCATATATGTTATAAATTATTGCAACTAGACTGGAACATAAGATTATACTATTTTAGGCCACACAATAATAACGACAGCCCAAGGAACTTGACTCCAAGCCGTTCAATCATCCCAGATAAAAACTTCAAGCCAGTTGCATATCTGCATATTTGTGAAATATGACTTCGTCTGGGGTAAGAGAGTTTCCAGTTGCTGAGGAATCTGTCTTTGCTGAAGAATAGCTCAGAAGTCAATATACTCCCTTCTACATGCCTTGAGTTACCTAGTGCCGACTCAGGATGTGCATTTCAATGTCAACACAATGTTTGTTGCTTTGCTTTGGAAGAGATCTGCAAGAGATGATTACCTGTATGAATTCATCTAAATGTAATGCAAATATCTATTTAAAATACTATGAAGAAATGTAATAGAAAATATTTTACCCTGCACATTTATAATTTTATTCTGTCAAGAAATGTTCATGTGTGTGCATATAAGTGAGGGAGAAATTTTGCTGGTACCATGGCAACAATCTCTCCTTATTTTATAGAGTGAAATGTTGTAGGTTTTTTTCATTGTAATAGAGTAATTTTGTCCCTTTTTTTTCATGACAATAGTAGATTCTTAGGCTGATTCTGCTCACCCCACTCTCTACCCGCTTTCTCAGTGAACATCTCCGTTCCTTCATGTACATCAGGTAAACCTGGACAGAGTTTGAAAGGCCTATTTAAAAGCTAGATTTAATGAAAAGTATTCAAATCCAGAAGCATTGAATTTCATCTGCCTCATATATGTGGGTCTTGCTTTTTTTAATTTTTCCTTAATACATTAAACTATACAGCACAAAAGCTGAGGAAAGATAAAGGCTAAACTTGGCTCTAGGTTACTGCAGGTTGAGGCCCTAACACAAAGAAAATAAGCAGTTGTGAGTTGCTATTCCAGCTTTCTGAAAACATTCCCAGAATTAACCTTTGTCAAAAAGTATATATCTGGATATCACGGTACTAAGGAGATTTAGCAATGACTTAAAGTGGAAGTTTTCTAATAAGAATACACCCTTCCCTTCAATTATAGTCATATTACATAATGCCATTGTAATTCTTTATATTTATGCATAACTGCCTATTCCTTATCCAGAGAAACTGAGCTTCTAGTTTAAAATTATTCCTGCTCTTGTTCATTGACAGTTTTGCAGTCTGAATTTGAGTCAGAAAGGCAAGAAATGACTGTGTGCCTTTTGACTTGTAACATCTTGGTAATTGAACTGCTGTATGTATTGTACACATGCTTATATCCTGTCTTGAAGTTCTGAATACATTACCAGTTTTAATTTCCAATATAATTAGTGGCTTCACCACATTTGCAACTCTTAGTGAGTTGATGTAACAGAGAGGGGTTTGGATGGCTGGAAAGGAATATTGTAGTTTCGGTAGGAGAGGCTTATACAGAATTCATTTAGACTGTGTAAATCAGCAGCTAATCTGACTCAGTCAGAGCTGTGTAAAGCTTAAAATGTCTCAAAATATCCCCTTATTCTTGGGAGATTTGAAGTGAGAGAGAATGAGCGTAATATAGAGATCAGCCTGAAAAGTACCTATGGGGAGGAATCCATTAGGAATGGATGAAGCGCAGAAGATGGATGCTGAGAAATTAGCCTGCCTCCAAACATTTTCATAGTTTGCATTGAATCCTGCCTGCTAAAAGAAAAAAATATATATTTCCTTTGCAATTTACAGACTACATGCATTTCTAAGCTATATGCATTTCTTTGAATGTGGACCTTAAAATTTGCAATGGCTTATAATGCAATCCAAATGTAGCCTGTGGCTGATGACAGGCACATATGTTTGAGAGCCACTATAGTCCTGGGCAGAGGAAAGGAGGAAAGGCTCACCACTGAGAAACCAGGAAGCTTTCCACTTGGAGTATAACAAAAATGTTTTCTAATTAGAGCTGAAAACCTTGCTCTGAAAGGATCATTATTTATGGTGAAAGTCACTCACAGTAAAGAGCTGATGCACAACTGAAGTCCTAAAGCAAAGCTGTAATGGGATTTAAGTCCTTGTATAGGTCTTGTGATTTTTCTGGCAAACATACTGAGCATCCACTGCACAAATCCAATGTTGGAGAAAAAACCAAAATGATCAAAATGAATAAAATAATGCTTTCTCAGCTATTGTTCCTGATTTTCAAGTGCAGCCTTGTACAAATAAGATAACAGCCAGATATTGGCTTGAGGCCATTACCAATAATGTCTCTGTCAAAGAAAGTATCTGTATCACATTATGATGAAATAGTCTCATTTTCATTTTCAAATATTAATTTCTTCCCATACATCACTGAATTTAGGAAACAATGCCATAAGTCAACATCAAAATGTCGGTGCAAATGATAATCCAGTATTTCTTCATTTGTAAATTACTTTATTTGGATTAAGACCTGTGCTTTCCAATTGCCTGTGACAAAACACTAATTAATAGATTGAATGTCTTGTGCTTAATAAAGTATTAAAAAATGTAATGATTACATATATTTAGTCAATTCTTCCACTGCATCATGCTTTAGCTTGATTAGAATTCATCTGAGGGAAGAAATGGAATGGTTTTTAATTATCTTGAATTATGGCTATTACCTAGAGTATATTCTGTAGCAGTAATTCACAAACAATGCCTGGAGTAAAGGCTCAGACATTGACTTTTTTTGCTTCTTTGACTATGACCTACCTATGTTGCCTTATTTCAGGAAACAGAACTTGTTTTGATTCCTCCTTCATTTATAGTAGTGATTTTTCTCTGTTGATAAAGCTGTCAAAGAACAGACATATTTTTCTTGAAATTTGGCATTAGCAATTAATTTTTGCCAAAAAAAAAATCTACAAGTGAAAAATGAGATGCTACTCAGTGGTTAGAGTTCTGTTCTGGGAATGATGATTGTACATATCTATTTCAGCTCGTTTGCAGACATTTGAGTTGAGTTATTCAAGATAAAGTTTTTAGATGTCTTCTGTTGCTGGGTGCCTAATGAGACTTCTAGGATTAGCAGATTTTCAGAGGCATTAAGAGTAGCTGCTGGTTTACTATGGCTGCGTCAGCAAGTGATGCAGTCTGCAGGCAGCAGCCTGGTAGAGTGAAGGTGCTAATTAATGTTCATGCTGTATGAATTCCTGGAGGTTTTACTTCACAACAGTCTAATTCTGGGTCTCATGGAAGGAACCACATGGGTGGTTCAGTGCTGCTAGGTGTACTCAAAGAGTCCAGCTTTGGATTTATTTCCACCCAAAGAAGGACCAATTCATGCAATCAAAGGTCACACTGCAGTGGGAGTGAAGGAGGAGTAGATGGAGAACTTTATTATATGGACGTCAGATCTGCTCTCCTGATGTACACTAAAACCTTAATGCAGAGGAGCCCTATGTGTTATGTTTCTCGCTAATGGAAAGGATGTTAGTCCAGTGCAGTGTACTGCTGGTGCTGAGAAAAATGGTTTGGGCTTAGTGGTTGATGCTTTTATTTTGGTGTTCAAGGTTTCTTTCTCATAAGGTCTTTACCTTAGGCAACATAAGCTAATTTAGAATGGCCAAATGTTTAAAAACAGATAGCATTTTCATCAGTCTAACTGGTAGAGTTAGAAGCAGACACATTTTTCGACGTGTAGTCAGGTCACGTATGGAGCTGTAGGGACTCTAGGGAACTAGATTTTTGGTTTGTACTGTACATTGGTGGTTTTAATTGTCTTAAAGTGGATCTATTGGTGCTAATTATTGTTAAAACATAGTGAAAAAAGCACTTAAGATGGCATTCAAGGCATGAGGGAAGCATTTTGAAGACGTGAGTTTGAACAACTTGAGACAGAACTACTTCATACAAAAATGAATTTTGTTGAGCAAAATACTGTAGTTCTAAGCAGCTCCTTTCTGTCTTCAGAAAGAATGTAACCCCAAATATTCTGTGATTTTTATTGTTAATAACAAATGAATGCATCACACGTTTACTGAATCACTATGATTTAAATGAACAATGAATCTAGTTCAATGCATTCTTCACCTCAATGGAAAACTGCAGCCTTCTTAATCAGAAAAAGATTGTTTACCCCAGGGTTATTTCCAATAGATGTTATTTCAATGCACTATACTAACCAATGAATGAAAACAAATGTGATGCTATATATTTTTTAAAAAAAATAATTTAAAAAACAGTGCACAGGACTAGTATTTTCATGTAATCCCATTTAAGAATACACAAAGAAATGAGAAGTCTCAGCTTTCTTATATAGTTGTAATTAGCAGAGTCATGGCAGATGTATGAAACTGAATTGTGGCTCTGAATTACCATAAGCTTAGGGAATAAAGTGTGTATTGAGTAGAGGCAACATAAGCAGTGAAAATGGGGAAAAAATAGGGAGTTTGCATGTGAATGTAAAGGAGATATTAGGGAACCATATCTGATAACGAGTTAAAATATAGCCAATCTTAATAATGAAACAGCAATCTGAGTTGCTTATTTCTGGTACATTTAAATTAGGGTAAGAATGAGAAGTAGCATGGAGAAAACCCCACTTTTCATTAACAAAATAATCTGGAATGAGAGATGGGTGGATTAGAGAATAGCTTTGTGTTAACATTAGAAGTAGTTGTCTAAAGGTATAATATGAGCAAAACAGTGTTAAGATGAATTATGCTGAATGGGTAACTCTTTAAAATCTCCTCTATGGTTTGTTGAGAGGAGCAGAATATCACTTGTATGCGAAAAGCAGTTTGGATTAAATGTGTGACAAAAATATAGATTGGATAGGAAGAAGTTTTGTCCTGAAAATCTACAGTGCTAAAGGGATGAGCTCCCTATAAACTCCCTCATTTTGGCAGGTTTTAAATATCTTTTGGCAAGGTAGTTCTGGTCAAAATTATAACTGCTTTACTTTGAGCTTCTTTCTGGTTGTCTTTAGATGAAAGTTTGGATTTGAATGAATTTCTATTTCAGTAATCTCTAAAAAGAACAAAATAGTTAAGTTTACAATTACAGTATTTGATGAGGAATGCTTCCAGTGTCCACAGTTCCTAATAGAAATTGTCAAATTGTGTTTGTTGTGTAAAACTTTAAAAAGAAATTATTGACTTTGCCTTGTGATATAATTCTTAATATGGAGAAGCACAAAGAGCGTATGTATTTACTCTGATTTTTCAGTCTCATATTTTTGAGTTTTAGAATTCTGTCATTTCCATTTGAATAACAGAGACAATGTCTCAAAAAAAGTGCTTGCCTTTTGTCCATATTAATTATTATTTAAATTATAGTATCACATTTTATATTTTTCAGTATAAGGACATGTGAAAAATGTACCATTTTGTCTTGAGAGCATGTATATTGGGATTTATTTCTGGGTTCAGTAAATGCTATTATATTATCAGCTTGGTGCCTGCCATTCCTCATGAGAAAATACATAATACCTTTTATTGCTGTGAGACACTAAGAATGCTCTAAAGTATGATGCATTGTGCCAATAAGTAGTATTTTTATTACCTAAAGTGTAGGAAATCTTGTATCAAAAGAGAATCTGAACTGTTGCTTTGATGTTGCTTTATACTGATATTCACAAATTGTCCAGTACAGGGTCTTTTTACCTAAACCAGAATGGGAATGAAACAAAGCGACAACAAGACTTGGAAATGCTCAGCAATGAGAACACTTGATTTTTTTTTTTTTAATTGTATTCTCAGTTTAACGTTCTTGTGTTCAGATTATTAACAACATATCAAAATGCAGAACAAGTCCAAGAGTATATCTTTAGTCAAGTATATCTTTAATGACCATACCCCCATTAAATTAAATAGGGGCATTATATGGAGCTAGTGGTAGATAAAAATCTAATTACTTTTGGCAATGTGCTCATATCAGTGAAAGGAAATATGAACACAAAGATAAGACATTAAATACTAAAGTTGATAGAATGTTGTGATCATTTTAGGAAGCTGTAATGTTATTTTTTTATGGTGTCTCTCTGATGCTTCATATGGATAGTACCTCAGAAATGAAGTACCACCTTTATCTTGTCCCACAGCAGTACCACTGCCTTACTAATTATAAGAAATCTTTAATATATATATATATATAATATATATATATAAGAAATCTTCTTCCCTGTACCTCTGAGTGGCCAAAACTGTAACTGAAATTGAATATTTTAAGCACCATGGCCCAAATTGCTACCAATTAGTGATAAAAGAAGCAATGGAAACCCATTTTGTCCTTCAAGCACTTGCAAACTTTTGGCACTTAGAGCCATGTAGCAGCAGCTAAGTAGGCCAGATTAAATCAGAGGGAAACCATCTGAGCTAAATGTAGAATATGGCTGCCAAAGTTTTAGAAACAATATTCTATGGGAATTGAGTTTTCTCAAGTGCTGGAGGAGAAAAGGCAAGAAGGGATAAAGCGTCTCCTTCTCTAAACCACCTAGTCTATCTTCAGAGCTTGCGAAATTTGATGAGGAAGAGAAAAAAAATCTGTATGTGAAAAATAGAAAAGACTGTCTCCCATCCTTTTTTTTTTTCCTTTTCTAATTGCTTTCATAAAATATTATAGTGAGTAAGCTCTGTGGTACCAATAATCATGGAAACAATTTTGGAATTTCACAGAGCACATCAAAAGCTTGCTCAAAGCATTCCTGTGAAAACCGCCTGATTCTAAAAATTGTGTTCTGCTCAGAGAATGGAAGGCTATGCATAAGTTATGTGATCTTTGAATTAATGAATTACACAGTCTCGGCCAAGAATTTCTCATGAAATTTTGATGAATCGTGAGTAAAATGAAGAAAATAGCAGTCTTCATATAGACACATGCCTGTAATTTTTGTAACATTACAGAATCTTAGATGTAATTTTGCCTGTCTTACTAGCCTCTATTTAGTCAAAGTATGTCATGTTGTACCAGAGAACTATTCCTTGTGGGAGTTTCACCTTCTCACACCACAGCTGCACTTGTTCCAGTATCTTCTGAAATTTGATCTTGCATTCTTTTGATTTCTTTTTAGCAGTTTCAGGCCCAGTGCCAAGAGTATTTAGTTTTACCCACTGCCAAGCTACATTCTACTCCTGCTCTAACTTTTGTAACATATGGTCTTTAAGAATGAATTTCCCATCCAATTTTTTTTCCCCCACAGGCTAATTACCTTCCACTTCTCAGTCCTGAAATGCTTAGTGCGCCCATGCTTCAAGTCAATTCAAACCATTCCAAATTTTATTGCCCTCCTGCATTGTATTGACTATTTCTCTCTCCATTAGACTCATTTTCAAATGCAGTTGCCCTCCATGCATGCTCCTTCCTTCTCATGGCTAACTGCTTCAGTTGATAGGATTACGTATAAATGTAGTGGTCACTTTTCCATAACCCTTTCATTTTCTTTCCTTGGTGAATAGTTTACCCATGTTCTTCATCAATGATAATATACTTCTTGACTTCTCATTTTGTAATTTGTGGCTATTTGCCATTAGTGCTTAGTGAGCATGATTACATAATTCTTTCTCAATTTTACCATACTGTTTTGAAAAATAACCTCTTTGTGGTTCCATTCTGCTTGTCCTTTACATATGCTAATACTTTCAGTAATTTCACAGACATTTTTACAGCGTCTGTGGTTAGTGCTTGCGGTGTGAAGTTCAAAAGCCTGAAATGTTCTGTCTTGGCTATCCAATCTTTGTACAGACCGAAAGGAGTAGGTATATGGAGGCTTTATAAGTATGGTGGTAAAATTATTAATATTTAAGATTGAGATGTCTGGCTAAGAGCTTACCTTTACTAAGAAACCATTCCTTTCTGACTAAAAGCTAACAGTTTGTGATTGTTTCTTACTCCCCACTTCTCAGCTAAGATAACCTTGGGTGTGCCACTACTGTAGACTCCATCTAGAACCATTGCTCCATATCATCTTCTATATTGTTATTTACTATTTGAACCCTTGGTGGTTAGCTAGCTATTAAATGAGTCCATCCCAGAGATGGATACTTGGCTTTAATGTTGCAATTATTCGATTTTTCACTTCTCTCTTTCTTTTTCTGAAACAGTATATAGGTTGGGTCTCTGCAAGCTCTTGGGAGAGAACGGGGGAGTACAGGGGGACATGCTGTCCACATGTTCTCTCACTGTTAATTAAGCTGTCTAACCTGTCCTAAATTGTACTTGCATTATTATGCACTTGGGGTCTCCAGATTCTCTAACATAAGAACATGCTGCTTTATGATTTACTATAACAACTCTCTATAGTGCTGGTTGTATATTGGGGAAAATTTTATAAGATATATAGCTTGTGTAACTTTTTTAGAGAATTCTTTTTGTACAGTCTATTATACCTACCAAATCTTCTGGGTATCTGAACACATCATAATTTCCGTGTACTGAATCATGGGAGATGCTGAAATACAGGGCTAAAGGAACAGTTTAATTCCAAAATACAGATATTACCATTAGAATATTCTTTTTAAAAATGTATTTGTTACAGATGTTATAACATTAAACCTTTTAAGCATATTCTGGGTTAGCTGTCTACGCTTAGACATACTCAGTTATTGAAGAGGATAAGAACCACTCTTTTCTGGCAATGATAACATTAGACTTGGAGTTCACCTTCCCTGGAGGTGTTTAAGGGACGGGTGGATGAGGTCTTGAGGGACATGGTTTAGTGTTTGATAGGAATGGTTGGACTAGAAGATCCGATGGGTCCCTTCCAACCTGGTTGTTCTATGATTCTATGATTCTTCAGTGTTATCATTGCATGTTCTGTAATGATCCTGATTTCTTAATGACTCCGTATTGTTCTGTGTACACACCTATCATCAGTTTTCTGTCAAATAAAATTCTTAAATACTTGAAAATACATTTGAATTATACGGCTAGGTCATAGATGTGCCCTTGTATTGCACACTTTAATATGGGAAAATACTCATTATTATCTACATTCATTCATTCAATCTATTTTCTTTATGTTCTTACTATTTCTTGATAGTCTTACATTAGTGCATTTCAAGATCAGCCTGACAGTTTGTGAATTCCTTGTTATATTCCAGATGGCTGTAGGACAAGTGTATGAAGCTAGTATTTTGGAAGAAGCTTTTTTTTTTTTTTTTTGCTTTAACTTCAGTGGATGGCAATGACTGTCACTCCAGCCCTTTGAGTGGTCTGGTAAACTAAACTGAAACTGTCCTTTAAACTGTGATCTCTGTTGGTGGGGAAAGGAGGTGATAAAGTTGTGAGGTTGTGTTGTTTCCTTTAAATTGCATTATTCAGTTGTTAATAAACTCCAGGAAACCTAGTAATAGAAACTAAATGGAGAGAGATTAGAAACACAGCTATGAGACTGACATCTTAATTTCTTATGGATGCTTGTAATGGGCTGTGTTGTAGAAGGAAGGGAAGCCTTTGAGGATTAGCCTGCTGGACTACACCTATAAAGGACTATGGCAGTTACAGGAGCCCCTATTGTGTAGATATAGCCTGTTTTCTCTTACCTATTCATGTTATGCCAGTCCTGCAGGTCAAATAATATGCATCATGTTTACCTATCATCACTGAGTTTGATATGGTTTGGATGAGAGCACCACAAATCACAATAACTACATCCTTCCTTTATGTCCTTGTTTAGAATGTGCTGTAATGTAACTAGAAACTGCCACAGGTCATAGTAAATGGTATAGACCAATATTGCAGAGATCAAGAAAATTATTTGCTTAGCATTTCAAAAAATCACATTGATTATTATATTGTATATTATGTGTAATCTACATAACGATACCTGCCTGAGGAATGAAAACAATCTAGGGAAGGCAAAATTATTATAAAGGTTAAAGTGCTTTCAAAACAGTCTTCATGGATGGCAAGTCTCAAAAAGTTAGTACCTTTCTACAGAATACAGACATTTCTTGAGCTCAGCAGAAATGCTGAAAGCTGTTAGGCCTCTTTATTTCTCTCTAACCACTTACTCTTGTGTAATGGATTTGAATTGACATTGGGGAAATGAAAGATGAATCAAGTGCGTTTTCTATCTTTTCATCAAGGCAGTCCTTTGGCAAATCAAGTGTGGGTCTTCCTTGACCCACTTGCAAGCTGCATCTTCAGGCAATGAATTCATGCCAGTAAAATTTCAATGAATGCCAAGCTGTGAATTCCTGTGATATTCTGGAACACGATTAAGGACTTTCTTTGATTTCCCTTGTCTTTAACTTCACTGAAATACTGGAAAAGTACCAAACTCAAGAGCTGATACAGAGCTGACAAAGTAATGAATCACAATTTCCATCTTTATCAAACCTTAAGAATTAAGAATGACTGCTTGTTTCCCTCTTCTAGGGAAGATACAGCATCAGAAGGATAATAAGTCAAGATGGAAATTTGCTGAACATATTTCTGTTTAAATAAATCTGTCCTGTAGGAGGGGGACATGAGGACATGGGTAATTTTCTTTCTGTGTAACAGCTTGAAAAATGTCATGATGCTTCATGTTAACCTACAGATGAGAGAGGCATCCTATTTACCTGTTACAGTACAAGCAATAACACAGCACATCGTATAGAATATGCCAAACTCTATTGACTTGATTTAAGAAGACTGGTAACAAACAGCTAAGGTTCTGACATCCATTTTGAATGGTAGAGAGCAAAGATACATAAAGCATTTAGCTCAGGCTCTCTTGAATATTCTCTGCTTGGCAGTAGGCACTTACTTTTATTTGGCTTGTGCCTGTGAACTTTTGCACAAACCAGAGTTTTATTTCTGATGTATACTGGAGAATTTCTATAAATCTTTAAAGTTGCTGTTTATTGATATACTACAGGTTCAAGTACTAGTTGCAAATAATAGTACAAATTCCTGTCTAATACATTTTTTTTTTAATCCCTGAAGTCAGTCTCTTCTTGAAGTTATTTACTCTGACCCCTAAACCCTTGTGCCGTGTGTTTAGCCTATTCAGAAGCAGAGAATGCTCAGCTCTTACCAACCATGATGATTTGGTAACATCTTAAAGATCAAATGCATATAAAATCATTAAAAAAATAAGAAATAAATAACCTGCAACACAAATAGCATAGGTTCAGTTGGAATAATATCAGGCAAGCATTTTAATTCCTGCATGTGGAAAAAAAATAGGAATTGGCTTGACTACCTTGTCCCTCAGCAAAGCACCAGTAGGAGGTGGAACTGCTTATGACTGGAATCCGTTTGTATCCTCACAGCACTGGTGGGAGTTGCCAAGGTTTAATATCTAGTGTTGGCCCAGCTGGAAAGTGAAAGAGTTTAATTAAAAGATACACGGAAAGACCTGAATTAGGTTCTGGTTTCTTTAAACGCATAGATCAGTAAGCATCATAATTTCTATAATAAGGCTAAAAAATTTAAATCAAATTATTTTTCTCACCTTTATCCATTTAAATTTTTGCATGCAAATATAGTTTGAGGAAGGACAGATTTAACAATATTCCAACATAACTTAGAAGCCTACAAGCAAACTTACACTAACAATGCAGATAAGTATGACAAGGCCCTTCTGGTTCTTTCAGCAGTGAATCACACTTGGATACTCTGTGCTATGTAAGGATTTGGAAAACTCTCTGGTTTATTTGAAAAGTTACACTTACCCTTGGAGCAGCATTGCAATACCTCAAAGCATTCTTTGTGAAACTTTCCCTGTAATTTAGATGGTAGAAATACTTCATACCTTGACCATGCTTCCAGAAGACCCACCAGAGTTACTTCTCAAGTTTTATGTTGATGCAGGATGCCATGATCATATTTTTTACTGTGAAGTAACTCAAAGACAATTGTAAAATAAGGCTTCCCGCTAGGTGGCAAAGAGAGACAGTGATTTGCAATGTATTTCTGCACATAAGGGAAAAAGAAGGTGAAAAGCTGCCAGCAACAGAGCCAGGTTTACAAAAATATATTGTGTATTACTAGCCTCACCTTTTGGAGTGAGGCTGAGTTTTAATAAGTATGATTGTGAGAGACTGGAGGGAGCAGGTTGATTAACGCAATCTAGACTAGGGAAGAAGGCTATCTGGCTGGAAGGAAAATTATCTAATTTCAGTTTTTCCATTTTAGTAGCCTCCTCAAAAGGTGTTTACTTCTCTACCTAATGTCTTATGAATTACAATTTCAGTGTAGTGAACTATGATGTTGTGACCAGCTCAACCGAATTGCTGCAGCAATAAGCTTAGCTTTTCAAAAGTGTAATATTTTTAATGAAGAAATTCTACTAGCCACACTAGAGAGTACTGGAAATACAGGCTATCTCTGCTGCAGCTGTTAGAGTTATCATAGAAATCCTATACAGTAGGGAAAGCCATATATAATCCATGCATTTACACCTTCACCTGCAAGGTACTTCCTTGACTTAGTTCTGTTTCAGCTCAAAACAGAACAGATATTTTTAAAAAAAAGTGTTTTGCACCTGATATATTTAAAAATATTAGGCTTATGTTTATAAATTAGTTACATAGAGAATAGTAATAGAACTTAGTGAGAAAGGATCATAGAGAAAGAAAAAGCTAGTTGAAAAAGAATATGCAGTGAAAAGAGATCATGAAGTTTGTTTTATACTTTTCTTGGTGAGGCACTGGAATAGACTTCTTACTGTCTGTTGAGGCGATTTCTGCACTAGGAAAGGTATAAAAGTGTATTTCCTAAGGATCTTGGAAGATAAAAGATGGAAGTTATTTTCTTCTTTGAGAGAAAACACTGGTAGTTCAAGTGTGAGAAAGCTAGGGACAAGAAAGGGAGGGGGAGGTCAAAGGACTATAGAGATAAATAATGTGGAGGATGACAGTAAGACATGAAACTAGAGATGTTTAAGTCGCTAGGTATGCATATAACTTTTCAGGTAAATATGAGGAGTTTGGTACTGATATGGGAAGCGTCAGAAAACCTTGAATACATTCAGGCAAGTAAAGGTTAAAGGATGATTCGACATGAATGGAAGAACTGCCATTTGAAAAAAATAAGGAAAATAGCAAAGACGAGAAGCTTCAGTGTTTGACACACGAGAGGATGAAGCTAGATCATAGAATGTGTACAGGAAGAACACGACGAAACTACTTTCTGAATTATTGAGGAAAAAATTTTAAATGTTTATTTGACAGAAACAGTGCCTGTGTGGGATGTGAAATTCAATGAAAAAATTTCACTGTGCCTGAAGAAGAAATTGCCTGTGGAAAAACTCTCCCATATATTATAGAGAGTTAACACAATAGCGTTAATCCTGTTGTGACAAAGAAAATGTAGTTTATTATAAAGAAGATTGTTTTGGTAAAGCAGTGTCAGTTTTCCTCCTAGGTAAGAGAGAAAATGTTCTTTTGGCTTCCCACTGCTATCTGAGCATCCAACAGAACTGAACTAATCAAAGAGAAACCCTCAAATAACAAGAACAAAGCTTGTGCAAAACCTCATTGTTCCGTATAAAATAAAATAAGGATTGGGTTTTTTTTAGGAATAACTACAGGATGCTGAAAAATGTGTATTATCCAGGTGAATTTATTTGTTTTAGATGCAGTAGATTTTTTTCCATAAGAGTACCTCAAAGAAAAAAAATCTCTCCCTAAATGTGAAAATATGCATTGCATAATTCACAGTTACTCAAAGTTTTCCTATGTCTGTTTTGTTACTTTAAAAGCAAATTCTTTCCTTACTTTAGCGTCTCTTTCACCTGCTTTCTCATGATTAGTTTATTTCCTTGATGACTGCTTTGTTCAAATGTTAATCAAGATCCGGAGGAAAACCAAGTTTCTCTATAAAGTGTTTCTTCAGTAAAGAGATTTAAAATGCTCTGCCTATTCTTGACATTCCCAAACACAAACACAGGCTGGGGGGAGAATGGATTGACAGTAGTCCTGAAGAGAAGGATTTTGGGGATGTTGGTGGATGAGAAGCTCAAGGACAGCAATGTGCACTTACAGCCCAGAAAGTCAACCATATCCTGTAATGCATCAAATGAAATGTGAGCAACAGGTTGAAGGAGGGGATTCTCCCTCTCTACAATACTCTTGCAAGACCTCACCTGGAGTAATGTGTTCAGTTCTGCAGCCTTTAGCACAGGAAAGACATGGCAAGCGAGTCCAGAGGGGCCCACAAAGATGATCAGAGGGCCAGAACACCTCCCATATGAGGACAGGCTGTGAGAGAGTGGGGCTTGTTTAGCCTACAGAAGGGAAGGCTTCATGGAGACCTTATAGCAGCCTTCTCATACTTAAAGGGGGCTACAAGAAAACTGAGGAGGGGCTTTTTATCAGGGAGTATAGTGATAAGTTGAGGGGTAATGGTTTAAAGGTGAAAGAGGAGAGGTTTAGATTAGATATTAGAAAGTATCTTTTCCCTGTAAGGGTGATGAGGCACTAGAACAGGTTGCCCAGAGAAGTTGTGGATGCCCCATCCCTGGAGGTGTTCAAGCTTTGAGCAACCTGCTCCAGTGGAAGATGATCCTGCCCATGGCAAGGGGGTTGGAATGAGATGACCCCTCCCAAGCAAAGCTATTCTATGATACTGTTCTTTACACTCCTCTAATATCCAGAAGGATACTTAGAAGCACGGTTCTGGAATTTCAGATATACTTTGAATGATAATTTCTCCTCAGGATGCAGCAGCTCATTGGAGAACTGTTCAGGCCAGCATAGTCAGCATAACAATAAGCTTTATGCACCAACACAGAACACATCTAGAGCATAAGTAGCGTCCAAATTTTTAAGTAATTGAATGCTTACAAAAGCACATTGAAATCACCTTCTCATTTGACTTTACATTTTACTTACACTAAGTTAATTGACTATGTTTTAAAGTAGGTAGGCAAAGATAACTTTTCCAGGTTGCCCAAGGGAACACAGTAAAGATAAGGATGCAAGTATTTGTATGCTTAATCTAATAATTACCAAAAAAAGGTCATCTGATGATACTTTCTACTTCCAATTAAGTTTTATCATGTGAATAGAACCATAACTTACAAGGCCTCAGAGTTCCCCGATATAGCTCCAAGTGATGTACAGTATTACAGACGTGCTGATAAGTGTTAAAAAAAATTGAATAGGACATTTTGGAAAAAAAACCCAGTAAAATAATAAAGAATCCCCCAAAAGCATTGTGTCTAGCTAATATCTGTGTGTCACGTAAACGTCTACTATTCTCAGCTTACAGCAGATCTGTGGCCGTAAAAATCTCATTGATCTCCATGGCACAACTTCTAAAGTACAATTACAGGTTATGTATAGAGATATGTAATATTATAAATATATTGATATATATTTACCTAAATGTATTTATATTTTTAAATGATGATGTCATGTTTTCCCTTACAAGACTAGCTACATAAATCGAACATCTTAAAACCTAAACTTCATCAAATGATTTTTAAAACAACAAGCAAAAGAGCTTTTAGGATTGTTAGTACTGTTTTTTTTTATTCTATATGTATTGTGAAAAGTTAGCACACAGAATAGTTTTGCTTGTTTAAGTTAAAGGGCAACCATCTCACAACGTGATGTCTCGCAAAATAATGAATGGATGGATTAATGCAGGACTCTATCTATACTTCTATAAAGACTTTAAGGACAATAATATAATTAAAGCACAAAATGTGGTAAGAAAAAGCTTTATAGTCGGGCAGAAAAGTCCAGGAAAAACAAAAGGTTAAATATCAAGAGAGAGAATTTTGAGGCTGCTATGCTGTATATATTTTAAATGGTGAGGATAATTAAAATGGCAGTGGTTTACAAAGATTTCCACTGTATTTTTTCATCATTGGGAAACAGTAAAGTCCAGACTGACTGTGTTTCTGAAAGAAAACGTTCAGACTCAACTGATGGACTGCAAAGCTGGAATTAGTGCATGAAAATCAGCATGTGCTAAACAGGAGGTTACAGCACATAGTTAAAATGGCCTTTTCTATACTTAAAAGGCCATAAGACATGAAAGATAAGCATTGCAATATCTAACTGTGAACTCAGTGAACCAATCCCCTTTGTACTCTTATAAATATATACATAGTAAGCAACACCTCTGGCTTCAGCCTCACATTCATTTATTTTCATGACAGTTCTTTTATGTTAGAGCAGGTTAAATGGTGAAAGTCTGTGTTTGAAGAGTAAAGCTGAAAATGCATGTACGTTAAAAATGTAGCCTGGTGGTCTTTGAGTTTTTATATTTAATTTTCATTGTGAATCCACCTTTATTATAGGCTAAACCAGCGATTTTGTAGAGAGCTGAGCTGAATTCAACTGTCAAAAATTGCAGTTTCAGCTTTGGGCTGCAAACTTATTTGTAATGATGCAAGAAGTGCAATGCACATAGGCTGACTTTCAGATCTTGGATCTTCTGTATACTAGAGATGACATTTGGAAAAATCATTGGTTTTGCAAGCCTATCAGATTTGATGTTGAGTCACTGAGGGGAGAACAAAACACAGACCACTGTAAAGTAATTTCTAATTCCTGACCCAGTGCTTTTCTTGCTTGAAACACTTTTTAAAGCTAAAAGTTTCCTTTGTTGTGCTGTTGAAGTACTACTGCTGTTCAAATGATGCTAAGCTGTTTACTGTCAGAGCAATAGTTGAAGGCAAAAAGATGCCAGTGTCTCCAGCATGTGCTTCAGTGCTGGTAGTGCTGAGCAGCTCAGTGCCTTCATTGTCCCTGAGCCTTGCTAGGTTGCACAAACCAGGCATTTCAGTGCCCATCTCAGCTTGATGAAATCAGTTGGAAAAGCTTGTCTGGAAGGCATAGGGGAAAGAGCATTCCTGCTGCACGTGGGAGACCTAGTTTGATTCTCTTTTGCCAAGAAGGGTGTAGCCCATGTCTCCAGTCACCCAAGAGAGTGTTCTCCCTCTTGCAGCGCAGGATATTCTGCTTTCTTCTCAGTTTCAAATGAGTTCCAGTTCATACCTATTACTGGCTTATGAGTGTTTGTGTATTTATGTACCAGGCTGAGTCAATTGGCCTTTCTGGATTTAAGGAAAAGGAAGCAAGCTCACATGAATACAGGTCTTTAAGTCCTAAAGCTGATTTATGCCCTACAAAGCATTCATAAAGAGCACATATGGAGCTGCAATAGCAACTTCTTGGTCATCCATGCACAGCCACTGAGGTATGTTGTGCCCCGAATGTGCATTATCACACTTACCTCGGGACCATAATTGTGAAGTCCTCATTGTTTCCACATGTGACATATGGAGAACCAAATACTCTTTGCTCTGGATTCCAGTCAGTGTAGTGGCAATCTCAGCACACAAGTCCTGATGTGAAGCTAGGCCTTTAGCCTGTGTGTGCTTTCATCTGATCATCTGTTAAAAGTTGTTAATGATATAAAATGCACAGTGGACCATTTTGGAATAAACAGCATAAGATACTCGTTGTAGCTTAGCAGACCCTAACAGTTGCATATAAAACATTAAAGTATATCATGAAAACATTTACAACTAATTAGTTTAAAGCTATAGACTAGCATAATTATCATCTAATAAATAATTAGTATTAATTACTTAGTGGATTAATTAGTTTGCATCTGAAGTGCTTTAAAGATGCAAAGCAAAAAATAACTGCCGTGTATCACAACCTGTGCTCCCTTACAACTGAATACAAGATGTTAAAAATGTTTTTGTTTATGCAAAACATGTATTTTATATATTACCTTTGACCAGTATGTGACGGCATTATTGGCTGGATCTAAAAGGATTTTGTTGGTATGAAACCCATTCAGAAAAGTGCTCCTTTCTCTAAACAAGTGATTGCAGCTCTCTTATGAGGACATCTAAGACTTGGAGGAGAATGTAATTAAGATGCATCCCTGTGCATTGATCTATAATATATTTTTATATGCATACTAACATTAAGAATCTAATTACTATGTGCTGGGAGCAAAATTCACTCCTAGAAGAATTAACTGTAACCAGTTCAAAGGTGCTTTCAAGAATTCCAGTAGCTCTTGAGCCTCACAAGGGCCTCACATTTCCTGATTTTCTGAAGTACCAAATGCCAAGGTATCTTAATGATCTTAGTAGTAACAGTGGCTGCTTTTCAAAGCCCTTGAATCCAGGGCTCTTTGAAGCATGAGGGACAGAGACAGCTTTGCATAGACTCTGAACTTGTCTAATATGAAACACATTTGGGTAAGTGAGCTATCCATTGGCTTGTCAGTGCTTCTTAGCAGGTACACAAGACTGTGCAGAACTAGTGCCTAGTTGTGATTTTCTGTCGTATTCCATATATATAAGAAAACATAATTATGGGCAGTGTTGAGTGTTAGATATCTGCAAACATTTGTATGCTGGCCTATCATTTAAAAGCAGTAGTTTTCTGAAAATTGAAAATAATCTTACTTGTCCTATCCACAAATGGAAAAAAAAAATCTAATAATTAAATCCCCATGGTGGTGAATTTACTGCATTAATATTAAAGGATGATTAATGGAGTAATAAATCTCCAGAACCAAGGAATGATAAGAAAAATCCTGTCAGTAGCAGCATTGGCAGACAGTGTTCTATCTGGATATTGCAATGGTCTTGATCAGTTTATTGTGAAGAGACAGAGGCCAACTGCAGTATATTCTTAGACATGATGGGTCAGCAAATGACCTTCAGCTCTTTTACATATTTTAAAGTGGTTATGCTAATACTTGTTCTTAAGCACCGAAACCCTCTATGACAGTTTCATTTATCCTTTCAAAAATTATGTCAAAGTGCACCTTTTGTATATTAGCTACAGACAAGTGATGAGCTGTTCAGCAATATCTGAAACCTCAGTGAAGAACAGGTTTAATCATCTGAATATAATGTTGGTATTATAATGCTTGCAGTCCTTAAATATTCCATATTTGCTTTAGTTTTTTGGTGAAGGAGATTAAAAGCGTGAGGGAAGGTATACAGCACATGGCAGGAATTAGTAAGGCCCAGTGTTAACATAGCGTGTTTCTAATTTCACCAAATTATATGTTATTGGTTGCAGGTTGGGGAGGGGTCCAAGTAAAAGTATACTGTGCATTCACTGGGAGTTCTGATTTTACTGATGGGCTTTTTATAACTTTGAGGAATTAATTAAAAATGTTTGTAACCCTTTGAAGTTCCATGTATTCTACCTTGCATAATTACTAAACCATACATCTATTCTTTGTTCTTTCCTAGTTGCAAGAAAGGCTGGTTATATAATGTGGGATTTTATAAAGACCATGGACTTAGATGATGAATCACAGAACGTAGCTATCAAAAAATAAATGCTGAATATCTGACATAGAAAGTATGCAGCAGTCACAATGTGAATTCTATGTAGCTAAACCACGTAGCACATACTTTAAAAGTAATTAATCCATTAGAATCGTGGAATAGTTTGGGTTGGAAAGGACTTTTCAGGATCACTTAGTCCAACCCCCTGCAGTGAGTAGGGACATCTTCAGTTAGATCAGATTGCCTCAGATTAGCAGATACCTGATTTGGTTAGCAGTTTTCTCCTCAGTATAAATGTCACCTGTGCCTTTGTTTGAACCAGCTGTTAAAACCATAGCCAATTGTGAAAAAAATGACTCACTTGCACCTTTCTCCCCAGTTCTGTTGCCTGTTCTTCCAGGATCAGCCCAGCTTGATAAGAGTTTCTCTCTCCTTCTACTTCAACACTCATGGATGTGGAAGATCTAGGCCCCAGGTGAGGGGAAATAGGAAAAAAATCCCTGCAAGCCACTTGCCATAACATCTGCGTCTTTTTTCTTTGTTTCTTTGAAATCCTCCCACAGCGAGGCTTGGGTAAATCCTCAATCTAACTTAGAGGATGTGGTATTCTCCTCTTTATCCCCCTTCCCACTGCCCTCCACCTCCTCTGGTGCAAATCTGGAGGCTGCAGGATGATTTTTGAAGAGAATCGGTTCTCCACTCTAAATGGTAGAGACACTTACCCTAAAAGGAAATGTCACAGCTGAAAGCCCTTTTACACATTCATTATAGGTTCTCACACACTTGTTCTTGGAGCATTTCCACCACTTTGTTTCAAATGACAGACACTTGTCAAGTTTAGACAAATTCTAAGGTCTCTGTTCCAATGGCAACAGCATCTACGGAATTAGACTGTCTCTAATTAATGCATTTGTTGGCAGTTTCTATAGTGAGATCCAGAATTGAATAGGGCTGAAGATGAATATATTCCACTCTTTTCAGAATAGCTGTTTCTGGCCAAGGCTGATTTGCTGTAGTAGGAAGGAAAAGTGATCTGGATTCTGCTTCTTATGTGACAATCTTCTGAGTAGAAAAAAAAAAAAAAATCTGTCTTCAAGACCATCAGTTTGATGTCATCAATAAGCATTTAATTTGCTTTTATAACAGATAATAAAGAAGAAACTATTCCTTGTATTAGCAAACTCCCTGATATCTGAAGCATTACAGGTTTTTCAGTGAGACTGGTAACAAAACAACCTGGGGGACAATGTTTTTCAGAGACTGCTTGCTGCTTCTGCTGAGGAAGCAAAGATATTTTACATCATATCTTTGAGTCACATAACGGCTGAATGTAAATCAGCAGTACTACCTCATTCATCAGCATGATGTCTTTAATTGTGTAGCTGGAAGGTTAATTTACAATGCCTGGAAAATGGCCCGATTTTAGGAGAAGCATTTGTATTAAATGATCAATGTAATAATACAAAAGTGATTGTATGTAACCCTTGAATCGTATTTTGATCTGAGAAAAAAGCAGACTATAGCCATAAATAGCAATTATTTATATTCCTATAGGTTCCTAGATCCATTCAGATTATCACAGTATTTAAATGTTACTTCACTGTATTCTACTTTAATTTCATTAATATTAATTTTTGTTGACTGAACAAATAAAAAGGGCAGTATATGAAACACTGACCTATTTTAAGAGCTGGATTGTTTTCTTTCTTGCCTAAAGTCTTACAAACCTAGGAGCTTTGCTCTTAGTTACTTAACTGTTATAGAAATACGTCTTCTTCCTTCTGTGAATTCCCAGTAGGACATACTTTCTTGTGAACAGTAGTTACAGTGGCATGGTCCTTCTGTTTGGTCCTGCCCATAACTACAGAATGCATGTTTTACTGTGATTAAAGCATATAAAAATAATAACTGTGTCCAGATATGACAGGAGATGAGCATGAAAAATATTTTCCTTATTTTTCCCTTTTTATTAAACAGAACAGATATTAGGATTCACCTCAAAGCCTCCTTCAATCTCCTGGTGTTTCTTTAGTCATCCAAGCCTATGCTGTTGTCCCTCTTTCATTTCAACCAATCTGAAATCAGGTAAGAGTGGAGAGAAACAAAACCCATTTTCCACCACATAAAGAAGATAAAATGGAAACGGAGAAAGGAAGAAAGAAGAAGTTGTATGACTAGAGCCACAAAACTCATCATAATCAAAGATGACGCTACCCGCATTGGCCATGAAGTTTCTTATGATCTGTTTTTGTAAAATTAAATGTTCTGAACTTTGTACAAGTAGACTGTTAGTGACTGTGGGGACACAGACATAGTGTTTACCAGACAATAAAGGGTGTATCTTTGCAATTAAGTCAGTTAGCTTTCATCTTTCTGGAAGATAATAGTGTTGCACTAGGCTTGCGTTGCTCTAACCTCACAGGAGGATCATATAGGAGCTGTACAGAGAACTGAAGGGGCTTTACTGACTCTTGATCTCTTATGAGAGCACAGTTCATGGAGCTACAAGCACCAGCGGCTCAACTTCCTCTCACAAAAAGAAGGGTGTTTTAAGTCCGACATTAGTCTTCACAGTGTAACAGTTATTTTGAACAGCATATGGTTTTGCAGAGAAGTGCTTTCTACAAATCTGAGTAAGGGGAGCCCTTTTCTTCCCTTTCTTATGGAAATGTTGTTGTGACATTGTGTGTTGTGCTTGAGTGACTTTGCCCTAAAAATTTACATCTATTGGGAAAAAGAAAAACCAACAGAACAGACTAGACATACATTTACTGTCTTTTGAGAACCGGTTGTAGTGACTTTGTCCTGGCAGATGGTTCAGTGGCCAAGAAGTCCAATGGCATCTTGGCCTGTATCAGAAACAGTGTGACCAGCAGGTCCAGGGAGGTTCTTCTCCCTCTGGACTCAGCACTGGTGAGACCGCTCCTCAAATACTGTGTTCAGTTCTGAGCCCCTCACCACAAGAAAGGTGTTGAGGCTCTGGAGTGAGTCCAGAGAAGAGCGACGAGGCTGGTGAAGGGGCTGGAGAACAGGCCTTATGAGGAATGGCTGAGAGAGTTGGGGATGTTTAGCCTTGAGAAGAGGAGGCTGATGGGAGACCTCATTGCTCTCTACAACTACCTGAAAGCAGGAGGTTGTAGAGAGGAGGGTAGTGACCTCTTCTTTCAAGTGACAGGGGACAGGACAAGAGGAAATGGCCTCAAGCTCCACCAGGCGAGGTTTAGGCTGGACATTAGGAAAAAATTTTTCACAGAAAGGGTCTTTGAGCACCAGAACAGGCTGCCCAGGGAGGTTGTTGATTCACCTTCCCTGGAGGTGTTTAAGGCATGGGTGGACGAGGTGCTGAGAGGCATGTTTTAGTGATTAATAGGAATGGTTGGACTCAATGATCTGGTGGGTCTCCTCCAACCTGGTTTTTCTGTGATTCTGAAACTGAAATGTTGGAAGTTTTTTTTCTGAATGTTGGGAAATACTTTTTGTGATGAGGTTGACTGAACCCTGGCATAGGTTGCTTTGGAAGCATGTGGAGTCTCCATCCTCAGAGATATTCAACAGCTGTCTGAACATGGTCCTGGTCAACTGGCTGTAGGTGGCCTTACTCGAGTGGGCAGAGAGGATCAGATGATCTCTAGAGGTCCCTTCCAACTTCAGCCTTTCTGTGATTCTGATTGTGATGTCTTTATCTTTTTAAAAATGCACCTTACGTTAATGTTTGTACAGCAGTAACAGCTTTTACTTATTTAATTTGAATTTTGTTATTGAGAAAAATAATATATTGGTTTTAGATGATCCTTACTCATCAAAGTGACTGTTAAATATATTAAGTATATTGTTTCTAAAGAGACGGAGTGTAAAGAAACAGCACCAGAAGACTGGTAGTCTATCCTTCCAATTACCTGCTGGATGTCTTCTTTCCAGCGGCACAGTACTTAATCAGTATTTCAACATGCATTCTTCACTTTTAAGCCTTCTGCTGACAGGAAGGTTATTCACTACAGCTTGAGAGTTACTTTTAAGTAGTTTCAGAATCATTTTCATCATATACTGAATAAACAGTACCAGGAAGATGACACTTGTGTTGTCACCTTCAAGTTGTAATTTCAAATGGGTGGAGGACATCATCAGTGAGGATCACATGATCCTAGTGGGTGGTAAGAAGGACCACTGCTGTCGTTTTTTTCCCTGTTATTTGCCAAATGCTGTAAAAAGAAAGGAATTTTATTTTTTTGCTATGTCCCTGAAAAATATAAAAGAAGGAGTTTCAACAAGATTTAACTTCCAGCCTAGGAAACAGTTTTAATTGTCTTGCTTTCTTTAGTTGACTCAACATTTTTCCATCTTTTTGGTACCAGAAAAGAGACGTTATAGGTATTTGCAAGGAATCCATAATACTTCTGAGCAATTGTTCAGTGCCTTTTAGAGTTGTTTTTGGAATGGAAGTGTGCCAGATTCAGAAAACTTGTTTTTTAAACTTTACCGTATGTTTGGTTCTTAACTTTAATGACAGAAGGAGAAAAGCACAAAGAGAATGGGAAATCTGAATTACCTTGTATTTAGTGTTGACATTTTTCTTCATAATTCTTTGGCCTAGACACTAAATACACATACAGTTTTCCCAATATCGTCTGTGTTTTCTTGTCTACATTTAGCCCTTGAAGGGTGCAGGTTCAAAGAAAGCTCAGGTCTTCTTATCATTCAAATTGCAGGACATGTGGAAAGTAGATGAGTTTGAGTTGCTAGTGTGGTAGCAGTGTGGGCTCAAGCCTGCATTTCCATTTCAATATAGCCATTTCCCTGTATTTCCATCCCACTAACACTGCTGGAGTCCCATCAAATGTATTAAATGACATCATACTAAATGATTTGGAAAAAAAGAGTTAGACTTGTTCCCTGCTTTATGATGTCCATATAGACAAAAATAAAATAGTCTGTAACACACTCTGTCAGTCAACTTGCAGCAGCATCTTTTTGCCGCAGATAACACACTACCAAATATGTCAGACTGTATACTCAAACCCATCAGTTTTTTCTTGAGTACTTTTTTTTAGTTTTAGATTAGTTGTCTTATCTTTTAGTGTAACAGACCTTATTTTGCACTGTATTTCTTCTGCAATTTTAAACTACTTTTTTTTTTCTTTAGTAGTTCAGGATTTTATAGGCTGATGGCGTGTTCTAATCAATTCTTCACACATTTTCTCGCAAATTTCAGTCACCACTTAGCCTTGTTTTGTACACTAATTTCTCGCTGTTCCCCTTTATAATTCAATCCTCTTAGCTGTATATATTCTTATTTCACTGGTGTTCTCTAGTCGGTAGGGTTTTCATGTATTGAGACAGAACATTATAATGAGGCAGACTCTAAAATAAATTATTTTGAACTTGTTAAAACTGTTGTTATTAGGTTCAGTTGTGCCTTCTGTGTCTACAGTCTTCCTCTCTCAAATGTCTCCTATCACTATAGAGAGTCCCTAAGCCAGATACATTTACCGTAATACCTATGATACAACTCCCATTTAAAATTATTTTCTGTAATTCGCTAATATGGATTCTAGGCATCCTGAGTAACAGCTAACACTGGCTTCATTGTATAAGCTTATTGTACACGTTTGGTTTGCAATGTGTTCCTGAAAAGAGTTCTGGTTTGGCTCATTTTCCTATGTGTGTTCTACCTGTCTTGTTTTTTTCAGACATGAATTTTTGGTTCACTTGCTGACTATAAGCTTCTAGGGGATTTTTATTTTATCTGGAATGTGTAGGGATTAATAATAATTACAATATAAAGCCACCTTCTGTGTGTCTCCAAATATATTTTATTTTATTTGTAGTTGTCTGTTAACTGTGTTCTTATGTACAAGTAAAACCACTAGGTAGTATGTTCTAGGTAGTATGGTTATTTGTTCTTAATGGTTACTTTTTCACTGTAACTGCAAAGGGATTTTTCTGACAGGATTTAGGAGAAGGAATCCTTCATTATTTCTAATCCTAAAGTAATATTAAAACAGTATAAATGTATTTATAACATTGCCAAAAGCTTTTTATAGGAGTTTCTAATAGGGTTTTTTTTTTATGTTTAGGGCTTTTTCTTCATCTAATCATGCAAATGATATTTCCATGAGTCATCATCTGTCTTGGGAGAAATTCTACCTAGTGACAGTCCTATCTAGGCAAGTATCAAATTAAATACTGATGTTCTCTGCTCTGCATACATATTCTTCTAGGAATAAGTCGATGTCTGGCCTTTCCTCCAATTGCTTTTCTTATGCTTTCATAGCACAAAGGTAATGTATATAATGCAAACCAAATAATTATTACTAGATAATCTCATTTCTACAAAACTCCACAGTTTTGTTTGAAACTTCCATTAGAAATGTATAAGACTTTCATTATTATGATCAAGTCTTTCCAAGTTTTGGACGTAATCTCTGCGTAGAGTAGATATAACTATTAAAAATACAGAATGAAACTTTACTACCTGAACATTAATACTATGAGGCTCTTTGAAACAAAAGGAGCATTACAGAAATTATGGCTATAATTTATAGCATGAGGGCTAACCTTTTAAAACTATTTAGCTATTCACAGCGATAAAATAAATTAAAATAATATAAAATAAAATAAATTATGATAGTCTTTGATAATTAGAGAGGATATCCTGAATTATTAAGAATTCTGCTATCATTTGACATTACAAAGCCTTCTTTTCCCACTGCAAGATATGAATGCTATTTCCATTACTGTCACTGGGAATTACTGTGGGCTGCTATGGTAAGACCTGGTATGCTCACACGTGAAATTATATTGTACCTGTGCTGTAATATACCTATAAGGTCAGGAAGAAGAGTACCATAAACTCTGATATACTATAAGAACCCTACTAATCCATTGAGAAAAATAGTTAGCCAAATCCTAGATGTAAGGAAAAGCTGTAAAGTCTACCTGCTGCCTGAAATACACTTTTTGTTTGAAACCATGTTTTCTTTTTATCATTTGGACTAATTACAGTGCATGATACAAACTGATGGAGACTTAAAACAAACTGAGCTGTAAGGTCTTATCCACACTGGAGCTAGGGAACTGCACCAAATCATCCATACTGTTAAATTCTTCATATGTTTTCTAACAGGCATGTCTTAGACCAAGAAACAGTATCACAGTGGGCAGTTCAGATGTGATTATGGGAAGTCAGGTTTGTTGCATGGATGCGAACCATGGTGTAATAATCACTCCAGAGTTAAAGGGTAATTGCTTACTTGTTTCTTTAAAGTCACGCAGATGTAGCCTGGAAGTTGTCACCTGACTTCCAGTGGTGAATATGTTGTTTTAAATGAGTTAAGAAGTATTGAGGGACATACCAAGTAAACTTTGTATCTTTGCACACTGTAAATAATTGTGGCTTAAATGCACTTTATTGAGTGTTTGCACAGTCTCTGAATTTGCATTTTACCTCAATGAAATCTACCACTTAGACTTAGCAAATATTTGTTCTGCTTTATGTTGCCTAAAAACTGCATTGATTGATTACATTCTCCACTATAGCTAATACAGGATGGAACTTGTCTTTATGTCTGTTTACAGCTGTAATATTTCCTATCTGATTGTCACCTACAGTACTATTATTTTATTCAGAGCTTCTCTAGATTTAGTTTTGTTTGGCTCACAAATACAGGTACTGCCTTGTGGAAGATGTATTAGCTCTATGTTGTTCATGAATCTTTTCTCCAAGCCACTCAGAAAAGCACAGGTTTCTCTGTGTGATATTGTTTTGTGTTGGTCAGATAATACGCTAAAAATAATGCTAAATAATACTAAAGTTGAGGTAATGGAATATGATTTCTAAAAATTAGTTGCACTTTAAAAAAACCTATGTATTCCATGATGATTAGTATAGATCAATCAGAATATTTTTATTTCTGTGAAATATCTCCACCATTTTGTTGTTTGCTTTTTATATTTCAACCACTGTGTTCCACATTTTTCTGATCAGTAAATGAAAAAAGTAGACCATGGATAACTTGTGAAACAATGTAAAAAATCTTATATTTTTATTTTGGGAAAAGTAAACTCTGTGTGCAGTTTGGCATCTTTGCAGCAAAGACAGCTATAGCAAACCAAAAACCCTGAAAGTTTTATTGAAGTGCTTTATCTATCATGTGTGCTACTTTATGTTATAGGTCCTTTGATAGTAATGTTACATAGAAATAATCCTTTATTCATTTGATGGAGTAGTTCCAGATTCTCTGCATGCTCTGTCCATGAAGATGTACATGAAGCTGACAGGTTGTAAATCACTATGAAAACTTCATGATCATAGACTTGTTATGATGTTTTATCTTGAATGTTGCAAAGAGGTTATTGAAACAGTGTTCTGCAGTTAAGTTTTCTATTTCTGCAATTGTTGCAACCAGCAATATGAAAAATAGTTAACATAGTTTGCCATTGAGCAGCAATACATAATATCCTGGAAGGCTTACTAGAGCACCTGTTTAGGATGTAGAAACAATTCCTTTTTAGCTTGACAGTTATGGATTTGTAACAAGAACGTCACCTTTTTATAGCTTATGCAAGTAAGTTTTCTTAATTCATATTGATAAGAGCAAGGGAATTTAGACAAACTGGTCTTCATCTGATGGCTGTTGCCCTGGCTAGATAATTTCAGTAAATCATTGTCTTTATGGTGTCCTTGGATCTTTGCATTCTCAGCTGCCATTGCTGTGTAATGTACATTGATTTCTGTTTGGTATTCAGACAGAGAGAAAGCTGCTTCGTCATTTGGTTTCTGTCTTGGTAATAAAAAAATCTGTCTTCTTCAATAAGTTTATTTTGGGTTAAACTATAGTTGCTGCCACAATTTGACATACTTTCTTATGTTTTCTAGAGTAACAAATGATGCTAAGGATAAGACAATATAACTGTAATTTCTTCTTAGGAAGTGAATGTCTTCGTGATTTGCAGCACTGTTCAACACACAAAGAATGAAAACTATTTAATCATTCTACATATGAATTATAAATAAAATTTTACACCTGTCCCACGTAAGGGAAATGAAAGAAGAAAAAGGAGAGAGAGACCTTTGCTCATTATAAGAAAACCTTTTCTAATAGTGCAGAATGACACGTCTGTTCTAGAATGTGAACATCTTTTATATCACTAACAGTTTTCCACCCCATCACATCTCATTGATATTCTGCTTCATTAAAGCCTCATGATAGAAAAGTTATTAATATGCAGAGGTAATTTTATATTGGATTGGGAAAAACCCCCGAAGTCTAATAATATAATTACTGATCTTATGTGATGGGAAATCACTAATATGATTAGAAGTGCCTGACAGATTGTAGTAAGAGATTTGACAAAGTCCACCTGGGTTTGGAGGAGTCAATTGATCCAAGTCTCAGTTACTGTAGGGAATAAAGAATGGGGAGAGCAGCAGAGTAGGACTCCACTTAGAAGTGCATAAATCAGTTTGTTTTAATGGATCTGTAGCTGGTTTGCCCTTTGTAGCTGGACTCTTCTTTCAAGATGATCCTCCAATTTAACAGTTGGTTCCATAACAATGATTATGATCTGTAAGTGTAGATAAGACTTTGACAATAAGATAATTAATTATATTTTAAAGTATTCCTGGTTAGAGCAGCATCAGCAATTATCAGCAACATCTACTGTTCCACATTTCATTCACTATAAAATAAAATTTAGTCAATAGAACCGGACGAATCCCTTTTGCTCATCTACCAGTGTAAACCTGGGAGACCTACAGTGAAATTGTAGGACAGCAACTGATCCAACTAAGAAGAGTTTCAGGCAAAAGGTGTTTAAAAGATTTGTTCGTGCAAAGATGCATCGGCTCAATGGACCAGAATTCTTCAGGCACATATAAGAATAATTTTTAGACAAAGCAGCTACGAGTGTATGAGCTAATGGCTTCCCACAGGTACCTTGTGCACAGCTTCTACATTGCATGGACTGCGATGGCTTGATTGAAAATGCGGAATTGTCTAGATTTTGTGGAATCTCACAGGAAGTGAATTTCTGCTGCTGTTGCTTAGAAATGTCTTAAAATAGCATATACAAAGAATAGTATTATATCACCAAAACATCCACAGCAGTGCTTTAGACAGCTGTTTAAGAGATGCTCGTCGTTGATAAAACCCTCTCCTGAACAGAGAGTGAATGTACTGTTACACTTAAATCCCCCTTTGCCCTTCCTGTCTACCAACAAGGGAGGATTTCAGACATTGGTTGAAGCACCCTGTTTTATTTCAGAACTGTGAAATCTAAGAGATATAAGTCTATTGTGGTCCTTTATTTAAACATTTGGTTCACCCTGTTGGTCTGGTTGTAATTCTAGAATATAAGTAAAAATCACTAGATTTGTTTTTCCCTGGCCTCTCCTTTTGCTATCACTTAACTGTTAAATTCCAAATAATGAAAAGTGTCTGCTTGTGTTTTCCTTTTGCTGATGTTGATTCCACTGCTACTTGATCTCAGACCCGTGTTTCTTTGGACTTAGTGGGCATGACCCTAGCCTAACAAACAATCTGAAAATAAGCCTCTATTTTCCCTTCCAAACTCAAGGCATGAGAGAAAGGGTCAGAGAATGTCTGAACTTTGAAATGATCCTGCTTTCATCTCAAATGTTGCAGTTTGCATCTTAACTCAGCTTGTTGGCTAGCAAAGCAAATACCCCTTCACAATTGGAAAACTGCTACATGAGCAAGAAAGGACCCAAACTTGAAAGTGTGAATAATAATTTGCACATTGATCCCAAAACAGAAATAATTATAAGAAATCAGACGCTTTAGATAAACTGCTGCTGAAAAATTATGTTGATGAATGATTCCTAAAACTTGTTTTTGGAAATATTATACTGAGGAAATATGACATGACTGTGAATAGCAATTATTTTGCTAAAATTAGTAGTTTATACCACTGTGAGGTATGTATAATAACTGTGGATCATATCCTTACCTAGAGGCACACTTTAAACACAGCAGATTTGGGAACAAGGAAGAAAAAAGGTATTTTCAAGATACTTAAAAAATTCTTAATCCTTGCTGCATCTTCAGGCTGTGGGAGTTCTGTCAGGAATCACTCGAGTACAGCATTTTGAAATGCATGACAGATTGTAAATCCATGCAAAGGTTTCCTACCCATTCAATGAAACCTGAGGATTAATTCTTTTCATGTTTTCTGCAGAAGCATGTATTCTAGAATTAATATAAGCAGAGGCAGATATCTGCTTCCTTTCATCCTAGTTCCACGCACCACCACATGTCATTTGGAAGGTAAGAAAATCTCCTGCTTCTGTCTTGAGGACATCTTCACTGGTATCAGAAAGCTGGCATCCAGTCCTGTATTGGCTGGATCTTCCTCAATCTAAACAAAGCCTGTTCCTCAGTCTCTCCTTGTAGGACCAGTGCCCCAGCCTTGTGAATATCCTTATGCCCCTCTGCTGAGTTTTATCCAGTTTGTTGACATCTTTGCTGAATTGTGGGGCCCTAAACTGGATTGGTTATTCAAGATGCAGTCTAAAATATTCCAAGTCATGGAGCAGGTGATCTTGAGTGCTATCATTAAGCACATAGAAGAGAACCGGATGACCAGGCCCAGTCAACATGGGTTCATGAAAGGCAGATCTTGTCAAACTAGTCTGATCACCTTCTATGACAAAGTGACTCACTGTGGATGAGGTCTTACTGGACTTGAGTAAAGCCTCTGACACAGTTTCTCACAGCATTCTGCTACAGAAACCGTCAGCCTCTGGCCTGGACAGGTGCACACTCCCCTGGGTGGAAAACTGATTGTTTGGCCGGGCCCAGAGAGTGGTGGGAAATGGTGTTAAATCCAGCTGGAGGCCAGTGACAGGCTCACCCAGGGCTCAGTGCTGGGTCTATCCCTGTTCAGTGTCTTTCTCGATAACTTGGATGAAGGCATTGAGTGCTCCCTTAGCAAGTTTGCAGACAACACTAAGCTGGGTGGAAGTGTCAGTCTGCTAGAGGGTAGGGAGGCTCTGCAAAGGGATCTGAACAGGCTGGACTGCTGGGCAGAGTCCAGTGGCATAAGGTTTAACACGGCCAAATGCTGGGTCCTGCACTTGAGGCACAAGAACCCTATGCAGAGCTATAGACTGGGAGAAGTCTGTCTAGAAAGCTGCCTGGAGGAGAAGGACCAGGGGGTGTTGGTTGACAGCTGACTGAACATGAGCCAGCAGTGTGCCCAGGTGGCCAAGAAGGCCAATGGCATCCTGGCTTGGATCAGAAACAGCGTGAACAGCAGGTCCATGGAGGTTATTCTCCCTCTGGACTCAGCACTGGTGAGACCACTCCTTGAATCCTGTGTTCAGTTCTGGGCCTCTCACCACAAGAAAGATGTTGAGGCTCTGGAGTGAGTCCAGAGAAGAGCAACAAAGCTGGTTGAAGGGGCTGGAGAACAAGTCTTACGAGGAATGGCTGAGAGAGCTGGAGTTGTTTAGCCTGGAGAAGAGGAGGCTGAGGGGAGACCTCATTGCTCTCTACCACTACCTGAAAGCAGGAGGTTGTAGAGAGGAAGGTGATGACCTCTTGTCCCAAGTGACAGGGGACAGGACAAGAGGAAATGGCCTCAAGCTCCACCAGGGCAAGTTTAGGCTGAACATTAGGAAAAAAAAATTCACAGAAAGGGTCCTTAGGCACTGGAATAGGCTGGCCAGGGAGGTGGTTGATTCACCTTCCCTGGAGGTGTTTAAGGCACAGGGGGACGAGGTGCCGTGGAGCATGTTTTAGTGTTTGATAGGAATGATTGGACTCAATGATCCTGTGGGTCTTTTCCAGCCTAGTGATTCTATGATTCTGTGAGTGAAGGTGGATAATCTCTTCCCTTGATCTGCCATTTTTGCTTCTGTTCGTACAGGCCAGGATACAATGAGATTTCTTTGCTGTGAGATCGCTCTGCTGACATGTGATGTTTACATGGAACCCATTTCAGCAGAAATGCTCCCCGGGCAGTCAGTACCCAGCCTATTTTGTGGTTGCAATGTCTTGTTTCTTCTTAGGTGCAGAACTCGATGTTTATCCATGCTGAATTTCCTTATTCCCACTGGGCCATTGCTCCGATATGTCTAGATTTGAATGACAATCCTGCCCGTTCTGCCATTAAGAGTATCAGCTGACCACCCATTTATAGTCATCTGCCAATTTGCTGAACTCCATCGTATCTTCCTCATCATGGGACAAGGTGAGCGATGATCGATAAAGATGTTAAACAGGAGGCATCCCAACACAGTCTCTTTAGGTAGCACTTTGGCATGCTATAGTCCTCTGCCAGATGGTGTACATCATCCAGGTGGAGAATGACCGCACTTATCTATCCAGCCAGTGACCTTACTGTTCTAATTGTTTACCTATACAGACCATAATTTCCTAACTGAGCTACAAGAGTATAGTCGGAGATGATGTCAAAACTGTTGCTGAAATCAAGGCAAAGAGCAGTCACAGTTCTTTCCTTGTCTGCAAATCTAAACATTCATTCGTAGAGGAAAATCAGGTTGGTCAGGCATTGTTTACTCTGGGTAAATCCATGATGACTGTTCCTGATCACCTTCTTCCCCTTGATGTGTTTAGAAATGTGCTCCAAAGTACTTGTTCAATGATATGCCACCTGTGTTCAGCATCATCAACTCAGAAATTCTTTATTACAGCCAAAAATGAGGCATATGCTTAAAGGATCTAGGTGTCATGTGTTTTATACTATTTTATAGCATAATATATCTAGTATTTCCCTTTTTTTGATACTCAGTAATGCAGCTGCTTCATATATGATGTTTCCTGGTCAGCAATAATAAAAGCTAGATGATTGCAGCAGTTATAATATGTCACAAATCACCATCAAAGCATTATAATTTAGATGCCTGAGAATCTAATATGTGGGCTCTCATATCAAACAAGCAGACGCCTTCCAGCTAGAGAAGGGGTCATAGTTTGCATTGAAATCCTAAGGGTGTATATGGGTGTCCTACTTAGTGCCAGCTGGCTTCTGAGTGATATTTACCTAAGCTCTCTTTTTATTGATATTTTCCAGACAGCAAACATAACTGAAAATTCTGTCCCTGTGACTTCACAATATTATGGGTGATTGTCAGTGATGCAGAAATTCTCTGTGCTGCACTGCTCCACAGTTTTTGAAGTACAATACAAATTCTGTGGTCCTGGGGGCATGTAATTTCAGTCTTCAGTTTTTCCACCACTGCAAGAGAAAGCAAGTAGAAATTTTCATATTGTCTTCCCCAATAAGTATGAAAACATGAGTTATGCCATTAAGGTTGTGACCAATTGTCCCTAAAAGTCCAAATAATAAAACATGATAATCCTTCTCAGGATAAGTCAATCAGAGAGTAAATCTAGATGGTAATTTAACACAATTTCAGAGATGCTGTAAGTTACAGTGACTGGAATAGTCCTTTGATGCAAGTCTTGTAGGAGTTACATTTTCCTTTTCATGGTACGTTCCTTCTCTGCAATTTCCTTTTCCAAATATTATCATTTTTCCCTACATGGGAAATGGTGAGTTCTAGTATATGGATTTCCCAGTGGTTTTCATTGTCAAAGGGGCAAGCATGAGTCATCACGAGGCTCCATAAAGAATCTGGCCTTTTGTGGCAGAGCAGTATTTGCTTCGGCACAGGTATTGATGGGGGATGAGTGGTTTAAAATACACTTCTGAAGCAAGGCAGACAGTTCAATGCTTTTTTTTCTAAATCACATAGAAAGTATTTGTGGCATCTATCCATCCACATGCTGCCAGAAATGAGGTAAGGAAAGGTCCTGAATGAGGGTACTTTGGCAATTCTGTTTTGAGGAGATTTACACTTAACAGAGCTGTGTCTGACACAATTGCTTTCTTTTTATGTATGTTGAAAATAAAACCTGTATATCTCAGGTTTACATACACCTGTTTTCTGTAAAACATAATCTACTGGTGTGTTCTGCCAGAATATTTAGTATACACCACTTTTGCCTCTTGCAATGGACTAAATTCATGTCTGCCATATCCCTTACAAATATTAATTGGTGTTACTCCAGGGATGAATTTGGCTGCTCAGTACTGAAACAAGCCAATTGTTCATCTGGATGAATATGCTTCCTGAACACTGGCCAATGCCTAATGTCTGAAAGGCAAATGAAACTTTTCCTCATTAAGCTGCTTAATGGTATCATAGGTTTTGGGGGTAAATGATACATGTTCCCATGTCCATTAGTGTTATGGATGTGTTTTTCAGATGCAAAACAGAAGCATGAATTTTAAAAGAAAACACAAGGTGAGAGTTACTGTTCTGAGTTAAACCCTTTCTGAGAGAAAGACTGGGAGGAGTTGGAGGCAACAGCGAGAGGCAGCCTCTTGGCCAGGCCCATCTACACCATTTAAGCTCGAGCAAAAAAGACTTTGGGAGCCCAAATACAGCTCCCAAAGACCTCTAGGACTTGCTGTGCACTGGCATGGCCTGCATAGAAAGGTAGCTTGTCAATATATGTGTCAAACTGCTGTTATACCCTTTTAAAACAAAACCACGTCCAAATCTGTGGACTCAAGCTTGAAAGAGCTGAAGTTTTGATCCTTGAACTGCAGATGTAACTTGTGATCAATCCCAAAATAAAACACAAGATAGAGAACTAGCCTGTGGCAATTTTGTTCTTCTTCCTATTTATGTAAGCATACCAAAGTTAACCAAGTTGTTTGCTTTTAAGATCTGTTTGGTTTTCCAAACCTTCACCCTAACGAGAATTATAACTCAATACAGTTCTCTGAGAAAAAGAAACAAGCCAAGTGTTATTTATATGGTTGGACTCGATGATCCTGTGTGCCTTTTCCAACCTAGTGATTCTGTGATATATGATCCCTAAAAGTTTGCGTTTTGAAGAATCCAAACATAAACTTGACCCTTGAGCATTTATGTTCCTACAATTTACTAGACCCATGAGAATTATTCCCCCCCCTACAAAAACCAATTACATTAAGAGTTAGTAACTGCTGACATTGCCCTCTTCATAGTTTTGTGAACTAAGCTTATTCCAGTCATGTAAAGGGCTTCTGACATCTTACTTTTTCAAATTCTAATTGTCACCCTGACCTTAATTTTCACCTTCATTCTGTAGGTTAAAATGGAAAGTAAGATCTTGGAGCCTTTTGACTCCAATAGTCTGTACTCTGCTGAATTTTCAGGATCCATCTATTATTTAGTTTAACTTTTAGCTTCCTCTGTCCACAACCCCATTCGTGATTTTAACTTCAGGCATGGAACCAATACTTAGACTTGAACAGATGATTTAATACCCAGGGAAAATAAGAGGAAAAAAACCCAAATATTAACACCAAGCCTCTTCCTAAATTATTAACTGCGTATAGGACAAAAGCCTTATCTTTTCCAAACTTTTCCTTCACTTCTATATCAAATTTATACAGACGAAAATTATCAAGGAAACAGCAAATGCGGTACTGAAAGTTATGCCTTCTTAGTGTGTCAGCCCATTGCATCTAATCATCATTTACACTGCTTAAGTCCTAAACTTTTATCTCTACCTTGATTTTAAATTTAAATATAGACAAAAGATCCAGACGAGTAGAGGAAGAAAACAGAAGATGTTGGGAACTGTCGATGAGAGACCTCTGTCTAATTTTCCAGGTTTTGAGAAATCAAACTATTAAGATTGGTTATTGTTTTTCATCTCTAAGACTAGTTGCCAAACTCTCACTGGCTTCCCTGAGCATATATTCACACTGCCCCAAGCCTGAACTCATGACCATACCCCAGCTGCCTTACTCATGTTTAGATTTGCTTCTTCAGAATTGTGATACTATCAAAGCTATATCACACATGTAGATAGAAGCATCAGTCTTTCTGTAATGTGGTACTAGTGGGTGTTTCTCAGCTGAAAATTACTCGAGAATACTTCTCTTCCCAGTCTGGTGAAAAAAAATTAGATTTACAACAAAACAAGTGAAAAACACCTGAGGAGCAGGAGCTCTCAGGTGGGAAGCTACTAACTACCAGAGCACCCAGCTGATTCTAATACTGCCTCCTATATAGTTACAGCCTCTCATAACAACCTCCTTTTTCATTTCAGCAGGAAATCAAGCAGTTGAGCTTAAATTGCTGTGATGCTATTGTTGGATGCAGCGCTTTAGATGGGGCTTGCAGCCTGCTATATATAGAAGCAAGTTTTAGGAGAGTTATTTTATTTCTGAGATATGTTTAGTTGTGGTTAGTATTGGGTTAGGACTGCTGAAATCCAGACAGATTTGTCCATTTGAATAGTTTGTCTGTTGAGTATCAAGCAGGAAGGGAGTCCTGAATTGGATTGTTAATGTACTATAATGTACAGAAGGAGAAATGAACAGTGCTGTTAGATGCTGAGAATGTGGAATTACATGGAGTAGATTTCTTCCTGCTTGGTGCTTTCCCAATATACTTTTGGTGGCAACAGAATTGCAGAAAGGATCAGAAACAATTGTGGTATTCTTTGAAAGAAAACATACGGAAAAGGTTTGTTACCAGTTTTGTTGGCCTCTGTATTTCAGTTGGTGTAACAGCTTCTAGTCTGTTTTACTAACAGTAAGTGGACAGATGACCTCTGAAAATTAGAAACAGGCGTTGTTATAACTACTTTAGCTGAGGCTGTAGCACGTTCTTACTCTGTCTCTGGTAGAGTGAGAAGTCAATAATGTGTTATTTAATGGGAGCTCAAAAGACTTGTATTCCTAAAATGTTTGGGTCTAGGAAGATACCCATGGTTGTGGCTTGATAAGGGACAGAGATCCTGTCCTTTATGTCTACTGGTGTTGACTTATGTGTGTTTATTATTTGCATTGCAATGTTACCTACGTGTCCTAACTTCTAAGACCCACTCAGGCTGTATACCATAAAACATATCAGAAGGCGGTCCTTGCCTCAAAGGGCCTAAAAACTACATAATTCAATATTTTAGAGATGGGATGCATTCTTGTGGTGAACGCAATGTATTTTTCTCATCTTATGTCCTTATCTCAAATGAACAAACTATTTGTTTTGCAACACTGCAGCTTATTAAGTTCCTTTTTGTAGTTAATGATTCATGTAAGTGCTAACATGCAGTAAAGGAGAAAGATTCTTCAATTCAAACCACAATTTGACTACTTCATTCTCTCTGCTGTGTAGATCCTATTATGAGACTCTTGATGAGACACAGAACAAACCTGGAATGTGCAACAGCCCTTCATTAGGGCAGACTATAAAAATCTTCCTCTTTGAAAGGCCCCTACCCAAGTTATGTTTAGAATAAACATAATGGTTGAAAGATTGTTATGAAAATAGCTTTGTGGTTGTCTGTTTTCTGATGCAAAGAGTGATGATGGAGAGGATCATACTGAAAAAGCAGTGAAATTTGGTATTGTCCCTTTTGATGCACAAAATGTATGTGTAATTGTTTGAGAAGTGCTAGTTGATTAGTAAAAGGAAATTCACAGTAATTGTAGTGAAATAAAAAAAGGAAACAAGGCAAGAGCATTGGAAAGAACATGTTTAATTTCACATAATTACTTGATGTATAGATTTCAATCAGGGAAAGAAAGGGAAAGGAGCGTGCTAAGTAGTGCTGGTGTGGCAATTACTCTAAGATGATCTTTTTAAATGGCTGAACTTTGCATGTTGGCTTTAAACTTAAAAAAAAAAACCAAAAAAAACCAACAGACAAAACCACCCCACACTGAAAAAGCCCATGGAAAACCCCAAAACTGTTGTGACTTGTTTCTAGATACATCTGAAAATGATCACAAGAACTTCTTTGATCAAAAGAACTTAAGTCAAAATGCTCCACCATGTCCTTTATCATATGCATTTTTATTTGTAGACAAAATGAACTTTTCAGATAATGGTCTGTAAGCACGTTAGGTAGAATACAAGTTTAGCAAAATTTTGACCAAAAGGAAAGTAAAATATTTTATGTTGCTATTTGATGAACAAACTGTTTGCACATGCAAGCAATCTAAAATTGAGCTGCTCGGTTGAACAACTTTTAGACAGATCAGGTTTGTTGTCTTTGAACAAATTACATTCTGGTTTTAAATAAAAATGTGTGTATGGCAGAGGGAAAAGTAGAAGCAAACTAGAGGCGAAGCAAGGTTCTTAGCACTAATGCAAATGCTTTTGTCTCTAAACATTTATCAGACACTGCTAAATAATCAATAAATTAAAAATCACATTCCATCTATGACTTTAACCTATAATCCCTATAGCTAATAAAGTTTGGAATAATTTTTTTTTACTGGTACTTATATTGGAGAAATGCATATGAACACTTTCCATTTTGGATTTTGTGGTTCTGCAGAAACGTACTTCTACCGGTGACAAGCAAATATGTGGGCTCAGTGACCTTAAGGGTCTTTTTCAGCCTAAATGATTCTATGATTCTGTGTTCACTGTCTTTATCAATGACCTGGATGAAGGGATCGAGTGCACCCTTAGCAAGTTTCCAGATGACACTAAGCTGGGTGGAAGTGTCGATCTGCTTGAGGGCAGGGAGGCTGGTGAAGGTGCTGGAGAACAGGCCCTATGAGGAGCGGCTGTGAGAGCTGTGGTTGTTGAACCTGGAGAAGAGGAGGCTGAGGGGAGACCTCATTGCTCTCTATAACTACCTGAGGGGAGATTGTGGAGAGGAGGGAGCTGGCCTCTTCTCCCAAGTGAGAGGGGACAGGACAAGAGGGAATGGCCTCAAGCTCCGCCAGGGGAGATTTAGGCTGGAGATTAGGAGGAGGTTTTTCACGCAGAGGATCATTGGGCATGGGAATAGGCTGCCTAGGGAGGTGGTTGATTCACCTTCCCTGGAGGTGTTGAAGGCACGCGTGGATGAGGTGCTGAGGGGCATGGTTTAGTGTTTGATAGGAGTGGTTGGACTTGATGATCCGGTGGGTCTCTTTCAACCTGGTTGTTCTAGGATTCCATGATTCTATGATTTGTAGGGCACAGGAATATGCCTTCTGAGTTATGGGGGTATTTTTTTCTGGTACTACCTAATACATTTTTAATACTGGACTAGTACAATGCTGCTATATGGAACTGGTGGAATTTAAATGTAGATAAGTGGGTGGTTGCCCAAGTGTAAATCTCAGCTTGTGTACAGTCAGAAGACTTTGCTGGGGACTATATTTAGCAATATTGAACATCTTGTGACTTCTAATTGTATTTAATCCACAGGAAAAGCTCTCCTGAGACTCATATTGAAGTTTCTTTGTGAAGGATAACATTTTGGTCTATGGACCCACAAAGATTGGCTCTGACCAGCACAGGGGGAATAGCTGCTGCTGTGTAGGGTTCAAAACACGGTTAAACTCTCAGGCTGCCTACTGTGAGTCATATAGTGAGCTACTACCCTTCCCTGAGCAGGGAGCTGTCAAAAACTGCCTAGACTGTGGTAGTGCTGTCTACCACAACTGAAATATATTCCAAATCCTGGATGCCATATTTCTAAACTTAAGCCTAATTGCTGAGTTATGTCCAGACATGAGGTTTTGGTGCTTTTCCTGCTTTATGAAGGTTAAAAACATGGGTGATTAAGGCTAATTCTGCTATGTTCACCACATCACCACCCACCAAAGACGTGTGTTCCCATAAATGTACAGTGATGGACCAAACGTGGCTCACAGCAAAACCTGAACTATTCTTGTTGGGGACTTAATAGGGAATATATGTCCTTTTCCCTCTTCTGCAGCGGAAGAACATACAGACCTTTTTAGAGGCAAGGAATGTTTCTACTAGCTGTAGTAGAACCCTGGGGTAATACCAACTGATGCCACCAGAATGTGTTTTGCAGTGCCTGTGGCTGCAGGGATGTGCCTGCTGTTCCCTGCCTCCCCTCCTGTTGGGCCCTTGCAGCACAGAGTGAACTGCATAAATATACTTGTACCAGAGAATCTAGCCCAGTATTTTAGATAAATGTTCATCCATTGCTTAGAATTTGGAGAGTAATGCTGTGTAAACTGCTAAGAGTTTTTATGTTTGAGAGAATGTGTTGTATTGCAGTATATTTTTCATTTCTTTAGCTGACTTGGAAAATATTCCAATTAAAAAGAAAATATTACATATCGTTTAGTTTCAGTGGAAATATATGGTATCAATTCCCTTACAATTGCTGTCTTATTATCTAGGGGAGCCCTATCTGATCTGGATATGACACTCTAGAAAATATAAAAGGCCTGTGGGGAGATCCAGAAGTTAAATCTGCTCCTGCAAAGCACTTGCTGTGAAGGTAAGTTTTCAAAAACATCTTTCTTTTTTCCAGCCTGTGATGAGATGCTGATCTAGAGAAAATAACAAAGCTGTCACGAAGTCATAAAGTACCTTTTCTGCCTTTTAAAAGGATGAAATATCTCAAAGCGATACAACTCCAAAGGAGCTGATTGGATATGCTGGCTTTGAATGGAATCTCTATGGACAAGTATGTCAATTCTCGCATGTATGTTTGTATGGTACCTACGCGACTATTTTTTTGTTGTTGTTTTTCAGTAGCATGATGTTTAGCTCATGTATACTTCAGAGTGCTACTGTGACTGCTTTTCTGCTCTGGGTCACTAGTCTGACTGTAACTAAATAGCTGAGAGTGGGTTGTGAGTGAGCAAACTGTTGCAGCATCGCGTAAACCTGTGGGAGAACACTCTCACTAATGGGATCCTGCACTGTCGGGCTACGCTCTTTCTGCTGTTGTATGGCAAGACAGGGTTTACATGGGGCTTTGAAGGGTACAATTTTACAGTGTAAAAATTCAGTGTAAAGCCTATCCATCAGCCTTCAGCAATAAATAGGAATTTGGAATGGACATCTGGTCAAGGTGATTTTTCACGGTCTAGTGTTGTAGTTTTCATAAAAATTGATCTGTTTGCATTGTTATGGACAAAGGGTTGGCTTCAGAAACTGAGCCACATTTCTCAAATCCTTCAGTGAAATTGCCTTGGCTCTGAGGTGCCAGGCTCAAGTTCAAGGTTTTATTAAAATAATACACAAGTAACTGTTAAATGACAATGGTGCTAAATTACTGCAGCTTTGCAAGGCTGATTTAAGAGTAGATCAAGTAAACTTCCTGCTATGGCATTAGAAATTATTTACGTGAAGAACACTGATTGAAATTTGACAAAAATGTCTTTTTTCAGTGTGAAAACTCAGGTCTTTCTTAACCTTGCATAAACATGTGGAAGGAATAGTTGTTTTCCTTTTTACCAGGATTCTTTTCAATAATCCAGCAAGAAGTGGGACATCAGCCCTGCTGGCAAAACAAATGAATGAATCATTACCAGGGATTAATATCTGTTAATTAACATATCTGTTTAATGCTGTACAGGATTACTTTTTTTTTAATTTGCTAGATCATACTTTCTCCTTAACTATCACTACTGTTCAAGAAGATAGTGTTTACACTTATCTCAATATCTTAATGTGTCAAAGTGTCATGTTTGTAAAGATTTAATAGATCGTTGATTCCCATATCATAACAGCTTCTGATAATGCCTCACCTTCACTCTGGATGCTGCCAATAAGGAACAGACAAATGTAGGAATAAATGTAGGAATTTAGGACTTCCCTTCTAGTAAACACTAGTAATAATATCGTGCTTCAACAAACTTATGTGGTACTCATGCAGTAATGAAGCTGTTTTTCTTGTAAAATGTCAAACTGCCATCTTTCTCCAGGACTCTGACACACGTAGCTGTAGGTTCTGTACCTCTAGAGCCAAACAATAGTGATTTGCTGAAACATTGGGTTCCCTGGGTGCCCCTGGGAAGTGAGGTGCTTGGCTGATGTAAGGAACTGATCACACAGAAATAATCAGTGAATGAAATACTGTACTTCTTGCTCTGTGATGTGTGTGATCATCTTGGTAGCTTTCAAGGAGTATACTTACCTTGTCTGTAGTTTGGAGCTTTATGAAAATTTCCCTTTCTTCTTATACCTCAAAAAAAGTCTTCCTCCTTTAAGCCCAAGGCACACATTAATGCTTTCTCAGTTCAGTAAAAATCTTGATTCTCCAGTGGCTGTCAGGTCTTCGGCTTCTGTATTTGTGGATGTCTGTACTCTTGAGATATCTGCTACTGTGATTGATCTCCAAATTGAAAATAAGAATGGGAAAGAGCTAGATAAGGACAGTATAAACTGATAATATCCTTCTGAGGAAAGAATTGAACTCATAAATGAACTTAGGACTGTTCCTCAGCATGCTTTAGAAACCTGTCTGTGTGTCCACTCTCAATCATGCATGTGACTCCTGCACTGGGCAAGAAAATTACAAGGAAATTCTAAATTGCATGTATTGAGAAACCAGTACAAGACTTTTAACATATGAATACAGAATGATTTGGGCTTCTCTGTCAGAGAGAGTTTCCTTTAATACAACACTATTGAAGTTTTCTCAGGGCTACTAATGTAAGTTTCTTTCAGTATGAAAAATCAGCTCTATTCTAGAGGTGTGTTTTTTTGGCAATTTTACTCCCTATTATACCAGTATCAGAAACAGGTTTGTTTGTGGAGTTGACTTCCACGAATGTGTTTTTTCGGCAGGTCTTAATCTGGTGTATTTCTTCTTTGTGATAAGAGTTATCACAGATGGGCATGTAACTGGTAGTCTACCTGTTCCAATACAAACAATATACATATGTTCCTAAAAAAATGAGATGAATAAAAAAAACAAGGCAAACTTAGGTCCTAAAAAAAAAAAATAAAAAATTCTGTGCTGTATCTCTGTAGCCTTTTTTATTTCACTGTGGTGGAACACCATTCAACTGAGTGAGGAAATGTTCTCTAGTTCAGAGTGTAACTGAGTAGAATCCAACTAATTTTGGCCTTCACACAAAAATGAGTATAAATCTAAGAATTAACAAGACCAGGAGCAAAAGATGACTTCCCAGTTCCCAGAGTGCTGGTGCTGGAAAGTATATTGTCATAGAATTTCCAGCCAGAATTTTCAGGCTCAAGAGTTTTAGATATTTTGGATAAATTTCAGATCAGCAAAGTCAGCTTGGCATGCCTCTGTTCCTGTGGCATAATTTAGTTTTATGAGAGTATTTTATACAAGAAACAGGATGGTTTGTATTGGGACACCTAAGCATTCCCTACAGGAAGACCTGCCACTACTGTTCCCTATATCCATAGGTAGGTGTCTATGCTGAATAGTTCAGAATAATGTACACATTAAAGGCCTATTTTCTGTAGGCTGTAGGTGTCAGCTTAGCTGCTGGCTGCTTTGACTATTTGTAGTGTTACAGTTTGTGTTAGTGAACTAGATACTTGATTACTTATCTTTCTGGCTCCTCTTTTTTTTTCTCTCCTTATTGCTCTGAGATCACTAGTAGAACTATGCAGGCATGCAGCTCACAGAGCCCTGGGGAAGGAATACTATTAGTGGAAGTTCAGCAATTATACTTTGTGAGACCTGGAGTGGTTTCTTTGTGGTGGTTATCTTAGGAACATGCTCACTAGGGGTTCCATTTGTTCCTACTTACAGACTTCTGAGGACAATATTTGCTACCAGGGCCAAAACCCCCACAGGTTCAATGCATGTAAGCACAATTTATTAACAGTCAGTGTGACCTGGAATAATTGTGTTTCTTTTTGTCTGTCATTGACAGAATTCATCTGTTACAGTATTTCTTTCTCAATATTTTTGGGTAGGTGGACCCGAAAATTTACAATCCCACTTATTTTCTTATATCTAGGATTAATCCACTGTAGAGTACTTAAAATTGCAGCGAGAATGTCTACCATGAATGGTACTGTAAGACTTACAATCTCTTTCCTTCCTACTCTCTCCCCGTTTCCCTAAACCACAGACGTATTTAGCCATGACAGTATTTCTGTTTAGTTTATGTTCTAAGAAGTATCAGAAATATTAAGTTTTGGGGTGGTAGTGCTGAAGCTGTTGGCCATGCCATTATTTGATGACCCCTGGCATTTGTCAGCTAAGTTAGAGACCATAAATTTACCAGGTATTGTGAAGTAAAATGCAGAATCACTCTCAGAAATCACTGCAAAACCTTCTAAAAATCTTAATGGCAGAGATAAAAATGTAGGAAGTAGTGACTGAGTTCCAGCTGAGATAATTTTGCAAGGCTACTGCTAGGGAAGAGGCAAGGGTTCAACCCTCCTGACTGGATTGAAAGCAGTCTTGCTGTGAGCAGCAGCTGAACCTGGAGAGAAGATCTAGGGGCTTGTTAAACTACTGAAAGGTAGATCTGACAGCTGCTCCTCATGAGTATTAAAAACACACAAAGCACACAGTCTTTTAAGAAATGTTTAGTTGAGTGTGTGTTGGTTCTTCCTAAATGACGTCTTGTGCCAAGGATGCTCAATGTGGTGTGACAGTAGGGATATAAATAACAGGAGAGGCTTAATTGTGTACTGTGAATAGGGGAAGGTGATGGGTGTTAAAAAAATGGTTTCTGCTTAGCTGTTATGATGCAGAGATGTTAATCTTTCTACCTTGGGTTTGTTTTGAGGTGCTGATGCCACTTAAAAATGTTGCCTCATGTCTAAAATTAGTACTATGGTTATCTGTGGCTAATCTTTTGAGTCTCTCTTATCAACTTAGGTTTGAAATATATCTTAGACCTTGATTCTTTTTATCCCTAGGAGGAGCTAGTGGTTCTAATAAATAAAAATCAATCTCATTATATGCTCTTCCCTTATAAATTTTTTTCCTGATATATGGAGTTGCTTTTTTGTTTCTTCTCATCCCTCAGTTGGCATTAGAGAGAAAATAATTTTAAATAAATAGAATAGAGCTTCATCCCATCTAATGCCTGTCCTTCTTCTGTTGGACTCAATTGCTTTCATACTTATTTTTACTTTCTCTTTTCATGGAAAGGCACTGATGGTGTGAAGCGTGTCCCTTCTCTGAAGATTCTCATCAGAGAGGAATTATATCAAAGTAATGAGGCAGAAATTAGCTGGAATTCAAGAGTTATAAAAAGGGAAATTACCAAAAATGAGGAGGTTTTCTCACAGCACAAGTACCTAAATACAGTGTTCATATCATAGCAATAAAATACGATCTAGTGATGATAAATCTGCAGAAGGAAATGATATTTGGATATATTTCCCATTTTCTTACTGTGGTACAGGAAATTGCAAGAAATTCATCGCTGTCATCACAAAATGATTCTTTCTGTATATGATTGCTCTGCTTAGTATTATCAAAATTAAAATTGGTTTACTTAAAGCCTAATATGAACTAGTCACAGCTCACTCAGTTCCAAAATAGCACTATTACATACCCTGTATCTCAGGAACGTGTGTGGGAAGGTGAGGGGGAAGGTGAAGCAGTGCAGTGAGAATATCTGCTTCGTGCCTCTTCTGTCTCCCTATTTTCACATGGAAATAGTATAAGACACTGTTTCTTGCCTTTCCTTTCACTGCAAAGTATTTAAATAATCACAGTGATATCAACCTAGCATCAAAGCATAGGGAATTCATAACGACTGGCTACTTGGATATTTAAGATGTGTAAGCTAGCTCTGTCTCTTCTTTACAGAAGCATCAGAGAGGGGATGTTTATCCAGCCAGTCTCAATCTTGTTCGAATTCTACTGCAAAAAAGGAGCTTGATGAATACCTCAAAATCCAGCTACTAAAATCCCTACCTAGCAAACTAAATGGCCATACTTCTGCCTTTGCTGTGTTATCTGTAACAGGCATTTGCCTTGCTGTAAACTACAGGCACAATGCTCATCGAAATGGTCTTAAAGCCTTCATTATTAATATTTATTACTATTACATTTTCTTATGCAAATGTTTTCTGGAAATAACTGAGTCTTCCATTAATGAACCAAACCCATAACCATGTTATTTATCTGCTTAATTGCATTGGCCATCAAAACAAGGGTATGTGTTTAAGCACCAAAACAAATTGGGAAATGCAAAAGTTGAAGGCAACTCCAATTTTTGTCTTTTGGAGGAAAATAAAATTTACGTATTTCTACACCTATGACCTATAAATTATATGTATTGTGTGATTATAGCTCTGGTCCTCAGTTGTACATACCGATACCGCGAGACGTGATTGGGACACTCACTGTGCAATCTGGCTTCCCTTGGAATTAAACACGGGCATTCAGGGAGGAAGAGAGCCTCAATGAAGTTGTACAAATATCTTGATATGAATAATTAGGAGACTGTGCCTGTGTCTGCAGTGTACCTTATGAGTGAACTCATAGTATCAATTTTTGCAACTCTAAGGCAATTTATCTTATTCTTGCAAGTTAGGAAGCAGACCAGAGTCTCATTTGGGCACATTAAAGTGGAGCTATATATACACCAAATAAATATGTGCAATAATTGAATATATGCAGAGACAAAGCAGTTCATAATTCTGTTTTTTAATTGACCGAAGAGGTATCAAAATGAAAAATGAATAGGAGTGAAAGGAGTTAAACTACTTGTTTCTTACCCTGGATTAAACTACTTGTTTCTTATCTTGGATTTCCTGTAACACATGTGAGTAAATTAGAGTATCTGAGTTAGACAGTGTACTGTAAAGCTATGAATGTGTGCTCAATGCATTGCCCACCTAGTAAGTTTAACAAAAACTCTGCACACAGTTTTACAAAGCTTGTAATTTAGTCAAATCAAGGCCTTTCTCCCTCCAATAATACTATGCCTGTTTCTCAGTAGGGACTATCATGGTTACAAATTTGAACTCTTTAACATTTTCAGTTATTTAGGTTAAAATATAGCCCAGAAATTCTCTGCCTTTTTTTCCTAGAAATGTTGAAAGTATTATTTTTATTCTTATCACAACAAAAATGAGTGAAGTATGTTACTCAAGCTACAGAACAGGTAGTGGTAAATTATTAAATAGAAACCATTCTTGGATAGAGAGAGGAAATAGGAAATTTTGGAGCAAGTAGTGACTATTTAGATAAAACAATTTGGCAACCTCAGTTACAGTAACTACTGCTACCCTATTATAGTAAATTTATGAAAGAGATATTTTCATGCTCACTTATAGTGCTACACCTAAGTAGGGCCACTGTTTGAACAGAATGACTTTTACAGATAAAATGATGGATGTACTTGGAACGTGGTTGCATTTCTGAATCTACTAAAATACTGTGTATTTTATTTCCTACTTCCAAATTGTTTTGGTAAAATACGGTATTGCTAGTGGAACTAGAGTACTAGTGGAACATCCTTATCATTTTTGCTCCACAGTTCCACGTAAGTAACCATGAGAAAGGTCTTTTGCTCACACTGAGTCCTCCTCCATTACTCAAGAATTTTATTTCCAGCATGATTGGGCATCAAGTCCAGTGCAGGTCTCCACACAAATCATTGTGACTGTCTGTGAGAATGCAGAAGTTGTCTTGTAGGGTTTTCTTTTCAGAGAACTTTAAGTCCTAATGTACCTATATGTAAGTGTGTACACACTTGCCCACACCCTTGTGGAGAACAGGCATATGTGTAAGTGAAAGTGTGCACATACAGAGGTATAAAATATACATAAATGTTATAGAAATAAATTTTAATTGTTTCCGTGGGCATTTGTCTACATGTATCTGAATGTGTACTGGCAGTATGGGTGAATCTAATTAAATGTTCTGATTGTGATTAGTTAGAAATGGAGCACTTCTCTCAGTGAACTAATTCTTGCAGTTTCATGGTGGACCTTTTTTTTTCAGACATTACAATCCTAATGTTAACATGGATCATTTCTGTGCAATGATATCTGACTTAGAGATTCATAACACAGTAAAATAAGTATGTTCTAGTGATCAGCAGTGAATAGAAAACTCCCTTCGCAAGGAGCAAGACCGTGCAGAGAGCCCTTTAAATTTGGAGCTGAAAATGCTTGTAGTAATAGTAGTATTTACACCTTTACAATTAACACTGGTAAGCGAAGGACATAAGCCAGTGGTCTATAGGTAGCAATAATACAATTTAGTAAGATTTTATTTGAATAAGTATAATCACAAAGTGCATATGCCTATGTATATGCAGCTAGATTAATTTTAAGACAAAAATAATTTCTGAAGGTAAAAAGTAAAGTGGCACTTCTATTATACTGACTGACATTTCATTATTTAAATGCCTAATGTGCGTTTTGCTTTTGGATAATTAGTTGTCAGCCTGCAAAAGCAATTACATTTTAAATGTTACCAGAGTTTTTCCAACGGGTAACCTAGACTTTTTTCTGTGACTAAATTGGTATTCAGATCTAAGTAAAGTCTTGCACAAAATGCATTTTCTTTAAAGGCAAATAATGGTAACACATAGGCAGGAATCGCATGTCTCAGGGAAAAGAAAAATAAGGATTTATAATCAATTTAGCTCATGCTGCCATGCAAAGTACAATGTGGTTCTTCATCTGATTAATCCATACTACATGAACACATTCCTGCTTATATACCTGCAGAACTTCCCTCAATGTTATATGGATGTAAATAAATGATTTTGCTTCCATTCTTGTAAATTGGTTTCTCCTGTGTGACTTGAATATCTCCTTATCATTGCCTCCCCAGTTACGTATTTCCATTAAGTATTCTACCCTTGTCCATTTTGGATTCCTAGGGAAGATTATTCTTTACCTTTCAGTGCTCACTTATATAGTTCAGCTACAACATATGAGCAGAAATGAGGGAAGTAAAAACTATCACAGTAATGTTTACATAATAAGAAGCATTTTTCCACTATAGGACACCTTGTAGGTATAGCTGCCATACAGTATGTGGGCTTAATCAAAACATAGTAGAGCTGTGGACCCAGTTATACATGTAGGGAAATGGCTGAGAGTTTACTCGCAATAGTCTTGGAAAGGCACAAAGGTGAAGCAGCACCACAAGCTTTGTGTTCAAATGCATTCTGGTAATGCAGAAGTAATGGCATCTCGATTGCCCCCCGAGGAACGCTTAGCATGCTGGCAGTAAAGGAGTGCTTGGGGCTCAGATGCACACAGCTACCAAGAAAGGCAAAATATGCAAAGTCAGAGCTGCAATATATGCAAATACAGCATTCAGTTTAGAATTTTACAAAGCCATATGCAGTGAACCGCTTTCCCCTTGTAGCAGCATTTTTTTCCTGAGATTTCAGAATTGGTTCTGTGCCACTGTGGGATCCAACTGGGGCTTTTCAAAGCTTTCTGTGGTGGAAATTTTTCTAATATGGGACAAATACCTAGTGGTAAAGACATTCATTTACAGTGTCCGATACCCAAGACAAAGATATGTTCAAGTTGGTTTGACTTTGGTTTTTTTGATACACCCATACTTTTATCTATCCTCTTGAAGATTTTCTACTTACTGCAAGTTTATATTCCTTGAGCCAGACAGCTCAAGTGAGATTGATAAAGGCACTTACAGGAGAGGTCCAATACAAACATTCCATTCCTGCATTCTTCCAGGTATAGAAGAATTAAGGATGGTTTTAATAAACATATGGATTTTACAGTGTTTCAAAAAGACCTTGGTTAATTATGAATAGTCCCTGCTTATCATACTCTTTTTCTGTTATCACTGAAGCGTAGTTGAAGACAGTAGCTTTTAAACCTCCTGGTAGTGTTGAGGTAGGTTGATGCTGGCTGTTATATTGCCAGGCAAAGTGCAGTGGCATTGTGGTGTTTGGATTTGTTAGGACTTTGTGTTTCTTTCTCATTGGAAAGGTGGTGATGGCTTTAGGACCATGTCAACACTTGGAATAGTGCTGAATGATGAATAGCTCTTTTGTTGCTCCTAGATTTTGCTTGGAAACGTGTTCCCAAAGGACCTGAGTTTGCATTTGAATCTTTCTGGGCAGAGCTCTGATCTTCCTTTAGAAGTGGATGCCTGACATCTAAAATTAGACATCATGCTTAGATTTTGTTACAGGATTTGAGGTCCTCTCCTCGTGTTTTCTTATGACGTCTGTGAGGGAAGCTTATAGGAAAGCAGGCAAACATCTAAACTGTTCTTAATTACTATTTATATCGCCTCTGCAAATGATGATCCTAGCTGTATTCCTGCTTTACAAATGGCATATGTAATTGGGTTAAACAGACTCACAGACACCATTTGTTGGTCGATTACCTCTTAAATTATGTACATTTTCATAATTATAAAATGCAATTTTTGTTCCTACATAAAGCTTTTTTCTAAATATGTGCCTAACATATCTGAAATGATTACTTGTATTTGTACACAGAAGCTAATTTGAAAAGAATTTTCCTAATAAGTGTGTATGTTTCTATAATCAGCAAGACAACTTGATTTCTCTATGTATGGTGTGTTCTCTCAGTTACGGACTTAAGAGTCTGTGGATGTACAATTCCTAGAGAAGGAAGTCCTGAAAATCAAACGTGTTCGCCCAATCATCGAAGAAATCTGCATATTTATTAAGAGTGGAGAATGGATGTTGTAAAACTAATATTATCCTGAGGCTCTCTTATTAGTGAATATACTACAATTCCAGTAAGAAGGATGGAAAATGCATTCTTGCATGACACCTTTAAACATGCATAATACAAAATCTCATTGCCAATCTGGCAACATGTGTGGTATGTTTGATCACTCCCTACTCCAGGTGCCTTACCTTTGGAAATCTTGGAATAATTTACAGAGAAAAGATTTGCCATCTTTGCTCGTGTGAGCTGATGTTCCTCCTTTAGTACTGCTGTATATACACTGATTTGTACCCAACAATTTAGTATTAGATTCTTATTGTGAACAGCACTGAAATAAACCATGAATTCATCTCTGCTGCAAACAGCATTTAGGCATGTTCTAAACCTCATACATTTTTGAATGTTTTCTCCTAAATTCAGATTCAGGCATGAATCAAAAACAAACAGCAGTTTGAATTGGCAAATATTTTTATTTCTTAAACATTCATCATTTTTTTCACTCATTTTCCTGTATAATTATACTTAAGTTGGCAATTTCAATGTCCAAGCCCTTTGAAAAAATTATGTATTTTCTTTTCTATTTCTGCGTAATTTGAAAATTTGTCAGATTTACATAGGCATCTGCATTACTATTTGGGGCAGAGGGTCACCAAGGGAAGGGAAGCTTGTTAATTTTGTTGTACAAGCAGGATTCTGAAAATAAAATCAAAATGCCATTTGTTATTACAGATTGACACTTTGCCAAGAGCTACATACTGTACTATGGTAGTACATGTTTGTAGTACTATGATACATGATACCATAGAAATACAATTATCAAATGTATAATTGTCTACTGCATAAAATGCTAGAAAATCTACAGGATGGAGCTGATGGCGCATTATGCCAACATCATGACAGATTATTTTGAGAGGCATAGTGAGTTTTGCTGTTGGTATAAATAGTAATTAAGAACAGTTTAGATGTTTGCCTGCTTTCCTCAAGCCTGCCAATGTGCTGTATCTAGTACATGCTCTTGTTCAGAGTTGCTTAAAACTGTTCTCCCCTCAGTCTTTTAATCTCTATCCTCGGCACATTTGACGAACACAGAGTTCAATACTTCAGAGGCTGAGAACTGGAGAATACTGTCTTATAAGTTTGCCAGTTCTTTCAAACTCAGTCTTATCAAATTATTCTGCCATTTCATTATTCCCCCCCCCCCCCCCCTTCCTCTATAGTATATTAAGTTTTTATGGAGAGGAAAGAGAATATGCAATGAATTAGTCTTAGCGGTCAATCTCTATTTACTTAGGTGCAAATTAAAATTTATTTAATTGTGGAGCTGTAAGTAGAAGTCTTATGTCTCTAAATAACAATGTCCTGACAGTTATTTCACTGCAAATAATATCAGAGTAACCTAAATTTCATTATGTTTACACTAGACAAATAAGCTTAAGTTACAAGGAGTTACTAGAATATTCTTATTTAAAGTTGATCTGAAAAGCTGCTATAAAGTATAAAGTATTTGGATTAACTTTCTTTTCTCCTTCCTTTGGATTTCCTACTGGTTTCCTCACTCTGTTATATTTTTTTTTTCTCTCAAAGTCAGTGATCTGGTTATTCCACCAAGGCTACCAGTTTCTGTCAGAGGACAGAATAAAATGATGCTAAATCTGCCCATGATTTTACTCCTACCCTGCTGACTGCTATATCTGTAAATTAGATTTCTATCTTTTCCTTTTTAAAAGCAGTAGGTTCTCCAGGTCCCCCTGAATCCTCTCTCTGTTGGAAGTCTGTGTCATAATCTGACTACACCAAAAATCAAGAAACTTATTCTAATTTCTTGTTGAATTATATTATGAATGACTTTTGCACTGATAGAAATATATTTAAGCAAGTAAAGATATTACCCCTCAGCTTCCATTTTTATTGTCTAATCGGATCACTCTTTATGTTCTGCTCCCAAGCAGGTTTTCAATTACCCTCCAGATCTAAACAGGCCTTTGTACTTGTTTCAGTTTGTTTTATTTGTAAAACAGTATTCTAGGTGAAATCTCATTAGTGTTTGAGTTGTACTAATGCTTCCAGTTCTCTATAGTAATTTTTCTTCACTGTAGGAGTACCAGTGATATAAAAGACATAAGTAGGACATGCTATTCTAAAAGGACAATGCTTTCTGTTCTTTTTATTTACAGCCACTTCTGCCTTTCTTGTTATTTTTTTATTATTTAACAGTCATTCTATTCCTTCGTCATTTCAGAATAGTGATTTCCCAGCTCATAAAAGAAACCTTGGGTTTTGCCCAGAAGTTGATTTTGCTTATTGTATGTTTGAACTTAATTTTTATTTCAGAGTTTTACAGAATGAGTTGCTAATTCTCTTGAAGACTGGGATTACCTATTACCTGCTCATTGTCTGCAAATTATGTTAGGACATTCCTACTTCTTGTTTCAGGGCCAACAATGAAAATTTACAGTCTTACAAATCCAGTACCTAAAGTCTTCAACTGCAGGCAGATATTCCCATTTCAGCTTTACCTCATGCTTATTTTTGGTTCTATTTCCAATCCATATCATGCCTAACCTTATGTGGCACTGTAAAATAATGATCTGGACAACGATAGTGTCATTAGTTAGACCCCAACAGAATGCAAGAATTTAAGAGATTGTGAAGGGGGAGATAATGAAAGTAGTTATAGCCTTGTTATAATTGCTGTGGTTGAAGGATATGCACTAGACAAGTTGTAATTAAAGAAACAGAGATAAAGGGAAAAAAAAAGGTAGAAAATGAACCAAGGATTTGCCAAAGATAGATTGTGTCTGAATAATCAAGAAGCTTTAAGTGTGCTAACTGATTTTCTAAGAAATGCAGTAGATTAAATCTATCTGGACTTCGAAAAATTTATGACTCCTTTGTCTAGAAAATCAATTGTCATTTTTAAGTCTGCTAGTGTGATACCCATGCAGCAAGGAAGTAAGAGCTGCTTTCTGCTTCTACGCTGTCTCAGGAGTGGTGGAAGAAAATTGCTCTAGTTTCTGACCTCATTCTTCTGAAGAGGAAGGTGATGTCACTACTGTGGATGTTTGGGGGTAACAGACATATCGGATAAGCCAAAGAATTAATAAATAATTTCTTGGTGCAAGGCATTCAGTCACATTCGTAACAGAAGGGATCCACTTTGTACTGGGAAAAAAAAAAAAAAAAAAAAAAAGAAGAAAGAAACTGCTGTTCTCTCACCTTTGTGCTACTGTCCTAATCTTTCTTATTCCTATGTTAGTCCTCTTTTTCCTGTCCAGTCAAGCAGAGTTGCATAGCCAATGTCACAAGCCCACCTTCACTGATTAATCTCATTTTTAATGTTCCTATCACTGGTCATAATGAAATGAAAAGTAGCTGAGAAATGCCGATAGGATGCTACTTAGTTCCTATTCAGCTGTACATAAACTATTCATGGCATTGTGTTTCCTGGTATGTTGTTCTCAAAACGCCTAGTGGTGGAATCCATCTCCCATCTCAGCGAAATATTTAACTTTTACCTATGTTTATGGCTAGGAAGGCTTTATTTTAGCACATAAGCCAAATTTATGAGTGAATTTGTGTCCATCACTTTTTGGCCTTGTCCAGCTCAATACAGACAGAAGTTTATTCCCTTCCTCTTTGTGGCAGTCTTTTAATGCTGTCTCCTCAGTCATCCTTAGTGTAGCCTAGAGTGAGGATTTTCCCAGTTTCCCTTGTATATCTTCCATCTCTTCTAGAATTTTGAGCATTTTTTCTGCTCTTCCATGGATTTTGTGAAATAGAAATCATTTAAAGCGAGATGTCTCAGTCTTGACCCAGGACTTCAGGCATAGCTCTTCTAAGTGTTGTGTAGAGTAGAAGCACTACTTTGGCTGTCTTTATTTATAATGCTACTTTTGTGCCATGCTGGAAGAATTATACTATTCTCAAGCAGAATGCTACTGAAAATAAGTAAATAAAATACAGCTTGCTTACTATAGGGCTTTTTCCCAAGCATTCACAAAGATTTATGAGTACCACACTAGCAAAAATTACTAACATGAAATTGCATAGCTCAAATCCTTCAGATTTACCAAGAACCCCAAACTCTGTTGACAAATGCTGCTTACACAGTCCCAGCAATTTATTACTGATAATGAAACCATAGAGAGGCATAATGTAGTGTCAGACCTTACTAGACTAAACTAAGATTAGTTGACTCAGAGTTAACCCTACCTGCAAAACCTTTGATCAGCATTGTTATCAGTAATTCCATTTGCTGGCATTAAAAGGCAAAAAATCCATGAGGTTTCATAGCAATATGGCATAACTTCTCACTAGCAAATACAGTTAAATAATTTTATTACAAGAAAATAAAAAAAACAGATACAGAAGATGTTATGGGAAAGTGAAATACACTGCTTAACAGAAGATACTAAATAAATAATTTTACTGTGTTCACTTGCTGTTCACCAGCACACCTCCCCATTGTGGTGGCTGCAGATGCAGTAATAAGTAGAATATGTCCTACTTGAGTGGTTTATAAGCAGATAAAAAAGGGGAGGGGGGGAATCCATTTAAGAAAAGTTAGTTCTTATTAGAGGAAGTGTACCAAAGGTTTTGAAAATCTGCTTTTATCCAGAAGTGAAACCCAATACTTTATCTAGAAGCAGTTGTAAATTTTGCTTGTACTCTCAGGTTCTGTACTGGCCTAAGAAGACAGTTTCTCCCAGTCCAAGTTGTATTTGTAACAAACTCTGTATTAGCCACCGAATTCTTGCAACTTAGATTTTTTTCCTGTTTTATCCTTTCATGAATTCTCCACTTTGGGGAATAGAAGTTCACCAACCTGTCAGGTGCATTACAGCTTGTATGACTCTCTGGTTCTTTTGTTGTCAACCCCTGTCTTTGCTCAGAGAAGCAGTATTAGCTTTCCAACAGAAGCCAGTGAAAGTGGTTAAGTCAAGGACTGTCAAGTGCAATGTGACAGACAGATGAGTTTCTGCTCAGGGGTTTGCCCCTGGGAGCTTGAATGAATAAAGTTCAGTGAAAGTAAGCAGGGTGGAGGATCTGGGCCTGCAGGATGCCAGCGTATCCCTCTAGAACTCATTTATTAAGCTCTTGGGGCTTATTAATTTTACTGTCCTCACAGAAGCCATGTTGTTCATGTGGAGGTACTTAATACAGTTGCTAAGAAATGGTATCTAGATGGTTCACCAAAATGTTTGAGTCATCCTTGTGACCTTCTCGAAGTCCCTCATGTGCAGATTTGCCATTTAAGCAGCCAGAACCCTATACACAGAGGACTTTGCAGGATCATTTAACTGTGATGGCTCTCCCCCATCATTGGTACCTGTAACCTCTAGTGGCACTAGGTATAGAAGTGCTTTACAGAGGAGCAGATAACAATAGATTTTAACCTTATCCTCTCAGATTGACCCCAATGTACAGAGAATAGCTGACTTCCATGGTCTTGGTGCATTGTATATGATGGGGGAACAATATCAGCTGCTTCTTGGTATTCTAGAGTAACCAGACTACAGTTTTTAAGTAGCCCAGTACACCAAACCACAATTAGATAATTAAAAACAGAACAAACCCTGATTCACACAGTGATTCAGTATAAACTGGTCTTGGAGATATATATATAATTTAACATGTATTTATTACTAAAATATGGCTGTCCCTTTGAAGCTGGCATTAGGATGTTTGCAAATGTGTACATTTAAGTGGGAGTTATCTGTTCTTTATTACTGATGTTCTTTGTAGATAGCTATGATTTTGCTATTTAAAGAGCATTGATTTAGCGGGACTCCCTTGCTAGCCATGCACCAAGGTTTTCAGAGAGGGGAATGCGTAATGAACATCTAGTACTGTCTTCAGCCAACACTGTGTGAGGAATGTAGTTGTCTTGGTGAAAACATTGCTCCCAGGAGTGCACAGAAGATGTGCCTACACTAACCATGTGGCCCCTGGGTCACGTAGCTGAGCTAAATCCTTGCACAATACTCGTAGCAGGCAGTTACTGCATCACTGGGTTTCATTTAGCAACTACACTTTTAATCCTCTTTAAACAAAGCAATGTATAATCTGTCTGTGAGTGATCCTACTAACTGAAGTCTGTTCTTTAATAAGGTTGTGCACAAAAGTGACAGCTGCAGTCTTACAAGGTGCCGAGCCCATGTCTAGAATAGTTTATAGCTTTATTTTCCCACTCTAATCAAAACTGAATGTATTGATGTGTTCATCAGCATTACACAGAATATCTGGGCTCCACTGAAATGTAGTTTCCATCACTACTCATTTTTGATGAATTGTTTTTGTTTGTGGATAATTCTATTTATTATCCCAAGTCCTTAATAAACACTGCATCTTCATTCATAGCCTCTTAATCTTTCAAGAGATTGTATTTTGATGTGATTCTTCAGTCTTCTTCCTTATTATGTTTTATTGCATCTGCTGGATTGCATGTGAACTGGAAATAAAACAAACTTGGTGAGCAAGTTTCAGATAATCTGTTGCTATTCAGTCTACAATTTTGGACAGCAGCTTGAAATACGCAATATCTTATTACACTCTTCAGTTCACTTCTTATAGCTGGGCTGAAGTAAACCTTTAAGTATAAATAAAATGCAGAAACTTACTACCAGACAAATAGAATAATATAACCTCAGAAATTAGAATTTGTTTCAGAGTTCACTGACTAGCAGTTACAAGAATTCCTCATATGGAAAAAACGCGTATTCTGTGTTAACTTTAATAACTTACAAGACCTTCTGCAGGGAGTTCATATACTCATTTCATATTAGAATTCTCAAAACCTTGCTGTATAGTAATACACTCATATTCTCCCCTAAACCTAGATTAAATAAAATCTAAGTATTTCTTTTCTTATATATTTCTTCAGCATAATAGTAATGCTGGTAGTCTTGCTTGTTGTGTTTGTACTAATGCGAAGTGCCCTCACTGTGTAAAGCTGATGAATATATCACTAAATGTGTGATAGAGTCTATTTACTCTGAATGGCAACATTTTAGTCCAGGGAGGAAAGGACTGTTCGTGGGGTGGTTTTTTTCATTTTTCCTACTGTCTGAAAATAAATTAACTCTATTGTGTGTTGCCATTATAAAATACATAAAATTATACCTCATGATAAAGTAATGGTGCATTTTCTACTCTCAGCATGAAGGTATTTACCTTCTAGTTTGCAAGTAAATTGCTTTCTTTACTTCTGTTGGAGGTTGCTACGATGGTAACAATTCTGTCAAAACAAGGCCCTTAATTACTGCACCTTTGCGATGGAAGGTTATTAGTGTCCACAAAATTCTTGACAGATTACAGGAGAAATTCAACAGAATAAAAAGTTTAATCATCAGTACAATGTGAATGAAATGGATTCCAAGTCTGATGGTCCTGTCATAGGAAAAAAGTTATTAACTTGATTTTTATAGCTTTTGCTGGTCCTTACGTTCCTACTGTACCAGTGACAAATGTATCTCGTGTAGCAACAACTGTGCTGCAGGAATACAAACGGGGAAAAGGAGGTCTGTTTTACACTGCTTTCAAGTCTATTTAATTTATAGCAGTGCAAGTGTAGTCAGTGAGTCTGGAGGAAGTCTCTGTCTTCCAACTCTGTACAAGCTTCTATCGAGTATATCTGTTTTGGTTCCTTATAATGAAGCATCAGCATTTTTTATTCTTAAAATAATGGCTAAGTGGTACATAATGCCAAATATAAAATGAATAGCAAGGTTAATGAATTCTTTTTCCCCTCTGCTTGTGAATTAGCCAGAAACAGATAGAATTTCATTATATGAAATTACTACTTACAATATTTGAATAGTACTTGATGTGTTTGAAAAGGCTTTTGTGAATATTTGATACTTGTTTTTTATCAGTCTGTTACAGGGTTAGTTTCTGATCACACTTGTATAAGTGTTGGATTCTGTGAACATCAAAGTTTACAAATTTTCATTTCCTCTGATTAGAAACATCAGTTCTGTCGTGCACTAAAGTATGACCCCAAATTGCAACTGGAAATATTGTCTTTGCTTTTGGAAAGACCATGCTGGTTTAATAACACCTGCAAGAAAGCATAAGATACTTCCCACTCCATCTTCTATTTGTCTTTTAGTTTTCATAAATAGTAAAAAGTCTGAAAAGGAAGAATAATTGCAATTTATAGGAAGTAAATTGTTCGTGATGAAATTTTTGCTTGTGTGGAGTAAATGAATTTGCCCTGAAATGTATCTACTTTTTTCCCTGCCATCAGTTCTAGTAATAATTTTCACCCAGAAGTTTTATTATGTAGAGGAGCTTCTTTAAGATTCAACAGGAAAGCAATGGCAGAACTGGCTCTGGTTTCAGAGTGTGTTACACAAGTATAGAGCAATACAAAACAAGTACTAAACCCATCTGAAAAGCTAGAAGAAAAAGATGACTTTCATTAGGCATAATATTTGTTGCCAACATAACCTGCCTTGATGTCTTTCTTCCAGTTAGGGAGCATAAGTGGGCTGGGATTATTCAAACCTTATGTCGTCGTGGACTGAGAAAAAGCTGAATGAACTTGTGCTTGCTCTGACTGTTGTGGACTTGTTCATAATGATAGTTGACCATAAGCAGGTGGGCTTGCTCATAGCTTTTTCTTATCTCTTTTGAAGAACCAATTCTTCCTTTGTGTTCAGGCTGTATGCCCAACAGAAGAAAAAGTTAACAAAAGTTTCAGTATGCTGATAAATTGTGACACCTCAGGCAAGGCTTGCTTTGCCAATAACATATGAAGAAGAAATTTTTAGAAGCCTGAGGACGGAATTGAATACTAGGCAGGAGAAGAGTCTAAAGTGTTGCAGAATTGGACATACCAGCTACTTTGATAGACATTCATGCTGCATGAGAAATTCACAAGTATTGCCTTCCAAGATTGCAGAAAAATTGAGAGAACTTTCATGAAATGCTGAACTAAGAAGGTTATTGATAACCACAGACCAACACTAACCTTCTCCTTGCAAAAGCCATGTGAGTTTCTCTCTAAAGGACAGAAAAGACTGGCTAACAATTGAAGTTGACATTTTACTGCCAGTGACTTCCTTCATTTAAGTTCGCAGTGACTTTTATTGAAGCCCCAAGGATTCAGGATTCTCCTAGAAAAGAGACCACTGATACCTGTGTCTTAAGCAGTTAGGATGAAGTCAAACTGATGAGTCCAGCAAAATGTGAACTTGGATAGTATGGGTATAAATAAAAACAAGTGCATTTGTGCATTCCATTCACAAATTGCAGGCTACTTGCAAATAGTCATGCTTGTAAGATGGATGATTCCATAATTTATGGTAATGGTAAAGGTAATACTATGAAACCAACCATGCTTCTTTTCTTTATTGCTCCTCATGCTTGTAAGATGGTTTTGAATACCTGCCAGGTTAGGGAGTAGGGAAACTTTGCAGGGAAGATGAAGCAGGTAGCAGGAATATTAAATACCTTCAACTGAAACTGAACCTGCTTGCAGGAATATAGTGATCTCTTTAACCATAAAGGCATCTCATATACACTAGGAAATCTTCTTTTCTTCAACCCATAGCTTCCTAAGCAGTGGGCAGATGTGGGCAGCACATCCTGTGCTATGTTTGTGCTGGGATTCTTCGTAATGCAGAGGCATCTCAGGGCATGTAGCAGGTCTGTTTAGCAGTGTCTTTCTGTTGACATCAGCTGGAGATGGACTGAGTATTGTCCACTATTGTCCACTCTGTTTCTTCTGAAGGTTTTTTGCTCACTCCGTAGCCAGGTCAGTATCTGAAAAAAGGAAGGGAGCTTTGGAGTACTTTGGATTTCAGTAGTGTCAGGAATGACTTCCAACCATCTAAATTTCCATTTCTGAACAACTTCTTAATTTTGCTTTGTCACTTTTGAAGTGCATGGTCTGCTCCTGGCATTGGAATTGGACATTCTGGATGGCTGACTGTAATGGTACATATTATTTCTTCTCCATTTATGATAGGATCATTATTTTGATGCATTTATAAGTCTCCCTGACTTCTTTTTTACCATTTAGTAGCATACAAGACTCAAAACTGATGTTAGCGAATGAGCAGAGTGTATAGAGTAGGAAAACTATGAATGAAACATTTATTAGTGTAACATAAAGTACCTGAGAAGTGCAGGGAATAGAGAGGAAAGGTAAGTAAGTAAATGGTAGCATGTGGAGGGTAAATGATCTGTGAGAAGCCTATGAGAAGACTTTTTATATTTCATTGGAATAATTCAGTATAACAAAATTTCACATACTGGTCCTCAAAGAGTGTTAATACACTTACGACAAAAGCTACTCATCTTACTGCACTATCCCTGACTCATCCAAGTAGGACTGTTCACATGAGCAAGATTTATCCACCAATATTCTTCTTTCTTTGAATAGTAATATTGCCCAGTATCAAGCCTGAGTAAATGTCAGCTAATGATACTTTTGTGGCTCCTTCAGGTAAATATTTCATGATGTAGTCTAGGTTATGTTCCTTTTCTTGGAGGCTTCAGATTATTTTTTTTATTTTGCTTTGTTGCTCCATGCTGCTGCAATCTTCTTCTGTGCTCTTTTTTTTTTTTTACTTTATGTCCAAAGAAAATACTAATTCATTTAAGAAAATTACCTGTACAAGCAGACTTTGACAGCAATAACTGTGAAAATAGTTGCATTCACTGGAAGAATCACTTAGCAAATTGCCAGGCTATTTCACTATAGGTCATGCAACATTTCAGTGAGTAATATGACATAGTTCAATTTTTTTCTTGTGGTTTTAGTGCTGGGACATGTGAACTACCTAATTTGAACCTTTAGATGATTAATAATAGCCTGGTATCGTTAATGATTTTATGGAAATCTAAGAATTCCCTTCTCTTTGTAAACTAGTGCCCATCTTTAATACTGGTGCAGTAGTGAGTGCTTTGCTGACATTTGACTAATCTACATATATCTGCAGTGATATGTGAGGTAAATTACATGTTCTGAGCTTATAGAGTTTATGAAAGGGCATAGTAGCACTTGGTAACAATTAATACCCTGGGTTTGAGCTCCAGTATCTATATGAGAAGATCTAGGGGGCAGGATTGTTCTTCTCTGTAATAACAGACCTTGGATATTACTATTAAATACTTTTACTCTGCGACTTAGCAGCAATAAGTTCAGATTTTCAGTGATGGTAACCAGTTGACTCAAAATGGTATTTGTTTGATTTTTAATTTTCAAATGGCAAGTCTGCGGTCATGTTTCGGTATTTCATCTGTCCTGGATACCAAGACGGTTCATACATGGCATGAATAGGAGCACAAGTTTATTTGAGAAATGTGTGATCTCTGTCTTTTGCTTCACTTTGGCCAGAGGAAATGCTCAAGTAATTATAGAGTTTAGTCTTCCTCATAAACTTTTTTCTTTAAACTTCTTTCATTGTGACATGTCTTTTGGGTTTTGACAAACAGAACTATGTCCAGGCTTCTGTTCTTTCCATTTTTCTCAAAGGTATCGAAGTAGAGTCAGCTCAACTGAAACTAGTGGAATTACTGCCACAACTCTTGTTAATGTTTTGTGTCTGTGCTGTGTACCTCATTCCACAGACTCACCTTTTCTGAGCAATTCGATGCTATGCAATACATCACTGCTGTTTTACACTAGCAGTTTCTTATTAACATCCAATTTAAGAAAGATCCACACTTGGAGAGCTTATCCTTCCCTTTATGACACAATTATACATAAACCACTTAGTGCAGAAAAGAACTTCTTTTTCCCATCTGGAGCTGAAGTGCTGAGGCTGTTAGGCTGTTGCTTGTAGGGCTTATGCTTACAAAGCAAATCCAAAGCAAACTGAGGCATTTTTCATAATTTATTCTCCTTAAATTAAAATGAAGCAACCTGATGCTTCATTTAACATTACATTGTTGATTAAATTAATTGTTGTCTTTCACTGTGTCTTATAGATTTATGTTTCTAGTGAGCATGACTAAGCCAAATTCTCTATTAGCTGAACTCCAATGGCTTCAATTAATTTTATGCATTTATGGCTTTGCACAGTTGTATTTTAAGGCTAGACTACTTAAAGAAACATTAGAGAATTTCAAATTTGAAGTCCTTGCTTTTGCTGTCTTTAAAAAAAAGCCCTATTGTGCTCTAAATATTTGACTTCAGGTTTCTTAGACATATGTTCTTGTTTCAAGTTAGTAGCCAGAAATAAATAACTTTGAAATTTATAATGTCATCTTGGTTCCTGAGCAACTGTTTCTCTGCAAAGGCACAAATGTTAATCTTCCACAGTCTGAGTACTACATATCATTAACTGTTGGTGATTGTTGCTATCTCTCTTCAGATGCATTTTAGTGTTGCTTTTTTTCCTGGATATACTGCATAACAGGACCACATGACTCTTTTGATCAAGAAAACTTTAAGATGCTTTGTGAACTCAGTTTGTACAGAAAAAAATACTGTACTCTTGTTAGCTCTTGTGCTTTTCCTCCCTGGTAAACTTTTTTCTCCTCCTTATAGTTAATGTGAAAGGCAAAAGGAAACTACCCTTAACTGCAAGTGAGGTGCACTGCTCTCTGTTAAACATCTTTATTGCTGACTTCCTAGCCTTTTAAACCTTTTGTAAAGGCCAGTTGTGTCCTTTCAGAGCAGTTCATTGATTGACGGTCAGATGGGCTTTGATGTCAGAAGGCTAACATCAACTGCTTTTTGCCCATTTGTGGCACATGGCTATGAAGCAAGCTCTGCAAACTCTGTACTGCACTCTCCTAGTTACACTTGTACAAACACCAGCAAACACTACCATATGCAGCATAAAAACATATAAACCAAAATAACTTATCATATGGAACTCAGGGCAAATCTGTACTAATATTTAGGGATAAACATGAGGTCACCCTCAACCGTTTGGTGCCAGGGAGCACAGCAACCTGCTGTTGCAGACTCTGTCTTTGGGCTCTGTATGTTGACAGCCAGGTAAGAACAACCTGGGCACAGCAAGAGAGATCTGTGACCTGCTGCTTTCCCCTGTGGAGACTATGTAGGCTTGGAGGATGGAAGCAGAGGACTGGGATCATTCTGCACAGTTACTGTGTATAAAATGTACAATAAAAGCATAATTCAGAAGAGGATGGGTGAGGGACAAAGCTGTTTCAAAGCTTTGACCTCCTGTCTGAAAATTAAATAGAGTTTTACAACCTTGAGAGAACAGGTGCCTTAGGGTAAAACTCGGGGATTTATAGTATTACAGGAAGGCAGATAGGAGTTGAATAAGTTTTCATAATGAAGCTTAAGGTCAACGTAGTCCAGTGCCGATCCTTTTCTTACAAGTGTCAAATCTCATGTAAACTCCATTCCTTGTCAACTATTTGTGGCTCCACATCCAGTCATATGAAAATTAGCAGGCAATGTTTATCCAGAACTGAGTAGTGTTAAAATATTAAAATATAAAGGTAGAAAACCTCATAAAAAAACAATTATCTTCTCTACTGTGTTCATCTAAACCACTTCAGTGAAAACTAAGGGTGTGCAAATTTCACAGAAAATATACCAGAGCTTATAAGAACAATCAATAAATGTTAATGAGAGTTTTGATAGAGGTTTTTGTCCATACGGGTTGAATGATCATGTCCATATTCATAAATGTATTAACTGTAGGTTCGCTAAAGTTTCAGTGGGTTTTAACTGCTACAGTTGCCCCTGCATTATTCAAAAATCTTAGGTAACAGACTTCCCTTCTGTTAAATTCTCTTTACTAATTTCGTCCTGGACTAATGTTGTAAGGTACTTAACTTTGTTAATTAAAGATACCAGCCAAGCACAATGCGTAAAGGTACTGCTGCCAATGGCATTCTCTATTCTAAAGAAACAGATTAAGGTTTTTAACCAACTACTTTCTAAATTCTGTGGCAGATTATTAGGTGCTGACTTAAAACAGAGTAGAAGATATAGATTTACCTGTATATCTGGACAGTAGCCAGACATAAAAAGCCACACTGAGAGTGAGCTTGCTTGTTAGAAGTAAAGCTGTTGTCTAACTGGGGTAGGCTATATTCTGTCCTGTCTATTATTTCTTTGTAATCTTCTTGAAATACATGTCACTCAGCTTCGAAAATAATTTTCTTTATCTATGTTGATGCTTTTGCCTCCAAATTGCTTCACTGGCTTCCTTCAGTTAAATCCTCCTTGATAGTAGACTTATTGCCAGGTTCATATTCCTTATCCCTCAGCGTGAAGGCCCAGAACAGGTTGATCAGTTTTCACCTTGAACCTTTTTCGTCCTTTATTCTTTTCTTATGTATGCCTTATACCTGGAAGTGGGTTGCTGTCTTATTGCACTGGTCTCTGACATTCATCTCATTTAATCTCCTCAAGATTCAGTTCTGCCAACTGCCCCAAAGCAGACCCAGACGTAATCTCCTGTTCAGGTTATTGTCTGTAATGCTCTCTCATTTCATGTTTTTACAGCTCCAAGCACAATTAGCTTTACATCTTGACTGGCACCTTTGGGTGTCACAGAACACATATAATGCACAATAAGTGAGAGGATGGAAATATCTTCTTTTTTTAATAACTCTTGCACTTCTATCTCAGCATGATTATAACCTAATGAGAAACACTAGATGACAAAATCCAGAATTGATTTTTTTTTCTAACAGAAAAGGGATTCTTCATTCACAAAAGCTCTGCAAAGGGTCTTTGAATCCTAGTACTTTTATAAGATAACTATGAATGGCCCAGTACATTGCCTATGCATGCAGCAGCATACAGTACATGATGTATGTGACCTTATTAGTCACTCCATATGACTAAAAATTAGGTTGGTATTGCAAGATGTTACTTGAGAATGAATTGAAGACACTATATTCTTTGCTGTAGCATATTCTAAAGGTTTCTTTCCAGAGTCAATTTTATGGCAAACATGACTTAATGTAACTGCAAGATATATTAGATCTGCATGCAAAATTAGAAGCTTAACAGCCCTTATTTTTTTTTTTCTGCTGTGCAGTTGTTTTTTTAGCTTAAAGCTTCTAAGGACTCATGGTGATGCACTTGCTTTCTCTCTCCAGTAGTCTATGTTCATCACATTCTACTCCTTCAGCCTTATTCAAGTTCTTATAATTTCTTATCTTTAATTGCTTTTAGTTTTTATAGGTTCCATAGCTTTACCATAAGTTTTCTGGGATGACTGCTTTGCTTGCGAATATGGGCCATCTACTGTCCATGAACTGAAATATTTACAAGGGACAGTACTGAATCCTTAAGAGAGTTGAATTCTATAATAAAATAAAAGCTGTGTGATAAAAGTAATTGCTATGCATCTTTCAATAGGTCAGCTGTTCTCTATTCCCTAATATATCTCTGCTGTTAACTTCTGAAACACTGTAACCCTCTAAGGCCCTTCAAACACCTCTCAAATCAGCCTTTCAGTTCTTCATGTTTCATCCTATTCCCCACAAATAAGATCTACCCCATAGTGTTTCTCTAATTAATTTTTTTCTGAAATTGTATCTGCATGCGGGCTACTGGGAGATTTTCAGTATAAGGTAAACTGAAGTTTTTCTGTGAATCTCTGTTGAAGAAATGGTGCAATTTAAATCTACTCGAAGCAGCCTTTTAGAAAGGAAGAAATGCTTGAATACAGTATGTACACATTATATGTACACATATATGTACACTGATGTGCATAATGAACAACTGTTCTGTAACCTATTGGGCTGCCACAGCAAGATTTCAGGATGCATTGAAAGACAATGCATGAAAGTCAAGAGTTGCCAGGGTTTGAACCCCGTATGTAGGAGCAGTAAGATATCTTAAGAGCACCTTGCAAATAAAACAAAGCAAAAGTTAGGAGGTCTGAGGTTTTTAGTTTGCTGCGGGTATTTTAGTTTTCTTTTGGGGCTTTGGGTTGTTTTCAGTGGGTTTTGCGGTTTTGGGTTTGTTTGGGTTTCTTTTTGGCAGAACACATAAACAGTTAACAGACTGATAATAATAATAATAAATTAAAATCTGTCTTTCAAAACAATGATCTCACCTGATTGCTGGTAATTATCACCATATGAAGAAATAGGAATTATTAGAAATAGTTTGCCTCCAAAAAAGGAGGAAACTCCCATTAAATGCATGACCACTCAGATGTTACACTTTATAGGAGTTAGAAATTATGTCCTTGTAGTGCAGAAGACAAAGAAAGGACAAAACCATTAGGAGGAGATATAAGGTAGGGACAAAAAACTGCTTAGGCTTTATCAGCCAATGTCCACAGCTGTTAATGGAGCTTAGAGATGTTCTTTAAAGAAACTTTCTGGTTTATTCTTTAATTTTGGTGCCTCTTGGGTATTTATGCTTCTATTCAAACTGTGTATGCTGCCTAAAACCAAAGCCTGCCAAGGTATGAGACTGTTAAAATAGACTGTTAGAGCATTCCTGATGTTGAGGGGCAATTTAAGCAACAGCAATATTACTACCCACACTAGTCAGACCATGCTGCAGGTTGTTGCACTGAGGGGATGTTGGTTTGGTGGGGCTGTTTGGCTGGTTGGTTTCGAAGGCTTTTTGTTCTGCTCTTACAAATCCTCTATTTATTTACTAAAATCAGCTCTGGAGATATAGAGACAGAGCAGGATAATAGAGGTTTTATTCTATTACAAGAAGAGCACAGTAACACATTTCTATAGCATTTTGTGATTTGTGTGTCAGGCATGCACAGTATTGCAAACTATTTCTGGTATTAGCCACTACCTGATTCAAGTTCTATTTGTTTTGTCACAGAGACGTATTCCTGCTATTAACTTTTGGATAATACCAGTGCCTCATCTAATGAAAAATAATGGCTTAAACAAAAGACTCAGAAATAGTTTGCTTCTGGAATAATCCAGCTGTAGAGGACAAGCACATCTCACTTTTGTTGACTAGTATTTTCTGCCTTGCTTGGTTTCATTGTATTCAATCCCTTTTTTGTTGTTGTTGTTTTGTATTTATAAGGATGTATGAGTGAAAAATTTATATGAATACCTTCTTTAAAAAATCCTGCAATCTCTAAGGATCTGAGCGTTTGATACGGTTGATTATAACATTCTATTGGATAAATTACCTCCCAGGTTTTGATGGTTCAACTCTGAAATGGATCACTACATATGCAAATCTAATATGCTAAAGAGAGTAGTCTTTCCAGTCTATTTTTTTTTCTTTTAAAACGGCAGAACTAGAGAAACTACTACATGTCAATTTGTCTAATATTTCTGCGTTTGTATCTTTTTAATCTTAATTCTATGCTGTGATGTGATATACTTCTGCTTGTTAGCTGCATAAATGCTCATATGCTGGAAATCCCATGAAAAGAAAGGGGGGAAGATGGAATTGCCCATTCCAAACCAGGCAAGGAATTTCCTGTTTATTTCTTCCATTCCAAAAATCACATTTTGGAAGTGAAACTGTTTACCGTTGCTTAAAGTTGAAAGATCTGGAGACTGAAATTCTCTCTCTGTGAAATCAGTAAGGTCATCAGCAGCAGTGCATGTTGTTCTGCTAATATACCTTAATCTGTCCTGGGGGACCTGAGCTAATCACAGCTTTTCTGTTGAGGCTGTCAGAAGGGATTTGAGTTGCTGCTAGCCCTCTCCTGGTTTCCCAGTTTAGACACTTGTCGTGCTACAATAAAGTCGTTAGAAAGACAACAGTCATTAAGTTTCCTCATAAATACTTACTAACCTAGATCTGGAGATCCCAGTGTCAAGGAGCTGGTCCAGCCCTTGATCTCTGTTAGAAGGTGCTTGTGGCAGGAGATGGATTGAGTTACTGGACTCGGTGGCTTTGGGTCTTCATTTATTTATGCTAAGTTGCTTCAACCTGTTGAGAATTCACAGAAAGTTTATTGCTCTGCCACTGATTTGCCCTCATTATTGAGATGAAGGCTTGGTTGATCTAAGAATCATTCATGTAATTTTAAGCCAGAAAAACCTTCTTATCTCATGAGATGAGTGTATGCTCCGATGGTCTGCACCATTTGGATGGTACCAAACACCTAGAAAGTGCAAGTGATAATCTGGTGTTTTGAACATTTATCTTGTCTCTTATTAAAAGATTTAAAACATGGATTTTCATGCAAATATGATAGCAACCTCTTGACTAATTTTCCAATGCATCTTATGTTAATCATATTGCCACATATTTTTTAAGTGAGGAATTAGTAGGATCTAATTTATTTACACTACAGTTCTTGAAAATGATGGCAATATCTGATACACAACCAAATTGGCACCAATACCTCTCTAGCTGAGGCAAATGGGGCTTTAAGAAAACAATATTGACTTATCTTAGGTGAGGATCAGGCCCTTTTATTTTAATACCAAAACCTGACTCCTGAGCTTAGGAGCCCCAAGATTATAGAATATGTGACACTATTTTCACTCTGTTGTTCTGCAAAAAAGGTGATAGATCTCAAAAATAATTAACTAGTTCATGATTTCCACTGTGATGAAGGTCTGTATGTAGTTTTCCTGCGGAATTTCTGTGTCAGTTCCCTTATCGACTGCTAGAGGAGGGATGTGAAAGGAAATGGAAAAATTGTTTTTGAAATTTTTTTACTGTTTTGAAATTTTAAGATTTTATTTCTACAGGAATAGCTCCTAAAACCTGTTGACACAAGTATGCTTCAAGCCTGCTAGTTCCAAGACAGGTAGCTAAAAAATAATATCACTTTGTATGATTTTTAAATTCTCTGATTTGTAGATGGCTTTGAACTCAGAAGAAAAAAGCAGGAATGGTTCCTAAAGTATATTCATTTGATCTTTTGATAATCTCAAAAAGATGCTACACAGCTTACAAACAGTAAGGAAGATGCAATCATTTTCAGAGAATTCCAGCCTAAATAGAAATTGTACTTGGAACTATCAAGTTACAACTTTGCGTCTCTCTCTTCAAGAAGGTGAAATAGAAGTGACTTCTTGGAAGAATTTTGTGTGGTGTCTTTAAACTATAAGCCTTTGCAAAATGGGATAAGAGAAACATGGAAGAAGCCTAAGATGAAAGCAAATGGCAGAGTAGAAACATTAGCCACACGAGTAAAATAATTGGCTTCAACTCACTTCTGTGTATATTGACAGATGTGAAATTTCACAGCCAGTGTTTCCATGCCACTGCATAATTGATACAATTCTTGCACAAATTTCTACTTCTTTTTATATGCATCTTTTTAATAAATATATCACTTGACAAGTGTAATTTTCTAATAGTTTTTGAGATTCACGACAATTAATTTAGCTTTTGGGACTTCTCCCTTTGGCTCCCTAGCACCCTAAATAAAGCAACAGACACATGGCTGGTGCAGCAGACGGACTGACAGTAACACCTAGACAACTGTATATATTTGGCATGCAGGTGCCAATTGATTTTGAAGGGAAGCAAAACTCAACTGATGTCTTTGGTTCGTGAGCATGTTTTTGTGCTCTTTTTTCGTGAACAAGAGTTTTCTAATCATATTCTGTAGCATTGTATTTGATCCTCAGGGCTTTGCCCCCTTTTTTTGGACATGGTTTAGTGTTTGATAGGAATGGTTGGACTCGATGATCCTATGGGTCTCTTCCAACCTGGTGATTCTGTGATTCTATTTTCAGAACTGTGAGGTGCTGTACGGATGTTGGCACAATCGTTGGTCTTGTGCAGCTTCTCACCTTCCAGCAACCAGCAGCTCAAGAAATTCCTGAGCCTAAGATTAATTGGAACTAAATGTCACGAATTTGCCTCATTGATTTTTTTTGAGCACGTTTGTATCTTCTGGGTTTTATGTTGACTCATGACAGTGCCCCAGTTTGTTTGTGTGTTCTGTGGGAGAAAAAATCCTACTAAGTAGGTGCTAGTGAATTATGTACTATGGGAACAGGCAAATAAACACACTTTGGTCAGCTTTTCTAGACCATTCATAGATCTATTCAGGGGTTTGAAAACCAGCTAAATTATTCCTTAGAAAATGATTCCATAATTCTGATTATTTGTGTTGCCCTTTTATGAGAGATATTTCAAAGAATGTCTTGCAATTTGAAAACTGTGAGTAACAGTACATTGAGTGTAAAGGATGTATGTGCATCAATTCATAATGTAGCAATAATAGTATATTCTGTATTGTTCTCTATTTCTTTCCTAAAAAATATCATCTCTACAATTTTGACTTCTGAGTATTCAGATCGCATATCCAGAGATTTGTGCAGAATGCTTTCAAGAATTCTTTAACACAAGAAGTAATTAATGTAGACCATTGTTCTTTATAGATACCTAGCCTCTAATATTTTTTCCCATGTTTACTAATCCAAATTTACTGATGAGCAATTTCATCTACCAGTTTATTATTAGCTATTTGAGTACCATGAGACCCTTCTGTCACTCTTCACACTTAGCTTTTAGATTTGATTATCTGCAGTAATTTTCTGTCATTAGTTAACTTTCCCACTTCAATATTCACTCCTTGCAAAGCTTTTCCAAGAGATTCTCCACAAACCCTTGGTTTCTTGGTGATTTCCTTGTTTTGTGAAAACTGTTGATTTATTTGTTTGAGGGTTTTTTTGGTTAATTTTGACCCTAGTGGCTGTAATGTATATATGAAAAAGTCTTCTCTCTTACTTATTTTCGACTTAAACAGCATTTAATAATAAAACTTCTCAAAACTGCTTGGTATTCAAAGTATTTTATTGCAATGTACTCAATAATACGACTATTGACTTCTTCAAACTTGAAGAGCTGTGTAGGAAATAACTTTGTTCTACAAAAGTTGTATTGATTATTTCCCGGTGTATCATGTCTGTCCACGTGTCTAAAATACAATTCTACTTATTACCTTCTATTCCTCTGAAACTGAAGATGATTTAAGTCATGACTTGCATACAACAGGTTGTTGCTTGGGAGTTTCATATTTGAGTTTCTAAGATAAAGAGAGTGTAGTATTCCAGGGGATTATATTTTTTTAATTGTTCTTTTTCTTGATTTGGTCTTAAACCGCTTCTGCTTTTTAGGACAGCAGTAGGTAACTTTGAAGTCTGTGACAGAGGAACCTCACTGATTCCTTTAGTAAACACAAGTGCAATAAATTAATTTAACTTTTCTGCTACTACATTATATTTGAGTGCTTCTTTTATGCATTCATCTTCGAATAGCACAGACAAGGAGACTTCATTTTTCTGAAGTGTGGTGAGAGAAGAAGGGTATAAAGTAAAAGGGGATGCAGCTGCTTGTGCTTTGTGCCATTTTCTGCTTTGCTGCTCAACATCTTTTTTCCAGTCTGACTTATCTGATTCTGTTTTTAATTAATCTTTTCTTCTTTTTTTCTCATTTTAGTATTACTTAATGACTGAAATGCTATTTCGTTTTCCATTTTCAGTGTTTTAGCTCATTCTTGATCTTGTTGTACTTGTTTCTGAAATGAGATATACGTCATTGTAAGCTGATGAAACGCCAGAACCAGCTTGATGCTGCTTACAGGTATTATACTCTTGTACCTGTTTTTTAGCTGGCATAGTTTAGCTCTGGTCCATCTTGATTAGCAGCTAAAAATGAGCAGTTGTGTGTCCCAATTCCCTTTGACCATCCCTAACCCTTACCTGAGAAAGGGAAATGGGGAGAGAGACTTGTGGGTTGGAAACGAAAACTAAAACAGCTTTAATGAAACAATAGAAATCAAAAATATATATACAAATATATGAAATTTTCCACCCCACCTGATGACTATGTCACAAAAGATGCTGCAGAGCAGGCATGGGGAAGAGACCTCGGACTGGACTTGGCAACAGGAGGAAGCTGGTCTCAACTAAAAAAATTGAGGAGGTCCACACTCTAGACACAGCCATTAAAGAAAAGAGCTTGCCCTTTGTGATACCTCAGTTTTATACCTACCAAGACATATATGGAATACTGTGATCAGTTTTGGGTCCTGTGTGCTCCTCCCTGCAGATGTGACCCATTTTCAACCATTTCACTTAGGGCATTCCATCAACTCAAAGATGGCCTTGGTTTCTATGGGAAAAAGAATAACTAATGGTCTTTCTGCATATCAGTGCACCATGTTACCAATTCTAGAGAGAAACACTGACTGTGAAACAGGCAGTTGACTTTCAGAAAATGAAGCTACTTGATAAGAGTTAGCTGAAAAGTTAGAGAACTTAATCTACTTTAGCTCAAACCAGAACAGATGTACATCTCCATAAGCTGATGAAACCCCATAACCAACTCCATGCTGCTTCCAGGTATTTTCCTTTTTTACCTGTTTAGTGTTATTGTAACTATCCCATTTTTTCTTGCTCCCCTTTTAAGTCTAGCCCTTGCTTTTAAAGGTAGCTTTTTTTTCTGAGATAAAGTTTTTATAACCTCGTTACTAGAAAAAGACCTCATCACAGCACGTATGCTCCACCTATCTGCTCTTCCAGTCTCTCACATCTTCCGTCTTTATGAAAAAGCAAAAACAAACACACACGTCTCCTATAATCTTTTAAATGCTAGTGCTCTGATTTAATTTTGGCAGCCTGTTCCTTTTGTTTGCTCTTATTCTGTTGCATAGTTTTATATATATGATCTGTTAGTATTAGAGTGGGAGAGTGCCACATCCATAAAACCTGGTTGATAAAACTTAATCTCTGATATTTAAGGAATCATAGGGGGGTGTGGGTATTTCCCTATACAGCATCAGTTAAAAGTGAATCTTACTAGGAGCAGGATAAAATTTTATATGCTTGGGTACCTGCTTGTAACATCATTGTAGTGGTGGGAATTGGAAAAGAGTATTCTTTAGTATATGGCCTCATAGTGACTCTGGGTCTTAATAATTCGTCTTTTCAGACCTAGATCACTATAATAGCAACACCCTGGATAGCCAGAGTGTTGGGACAGTCTGTAACCTGATTAATTTTCATCCTCAGCTGGATGAAATATAGATTAACTTCAGGCAGCAGAGAGGCACTGATTTACAGCAGGCAGAAGTGTAGCTATATATTTAAAATGTATTTTGAATACTGAGGCTTTCATAACTGAATGCCTATAGTTTTTCAGACCTCCTTGAACGTGCGGAGTCTATAAAAATTCAGGATCATACAGACTGCAGTATCAAAGAAAATTGTCCCAGCTGCCTGCTCATTCATTTATTCAGCTATAGTCATCCAAACCGCGCGAGGATGACCATATAGATGCAATAAGGGTACTTACTTTTCAAGGCTATATCCTGCCTGGTCTTTCACTGATGTTTTCTGACAGTTGCGTACACTATTTGTAAATTTAGAAACCTGCAGCTCATGGTGCCTGTTCTGACCCTCTATGGAAATGCCTGTGTACCCATTGTCCCTGGAATGATGGCTCTCTCGTAGAGCACCTCGGTTTCTTTGCTTTGAATCATTATAGAGGATATCTCAGAGATTCATGTGGGCACCTGAAAAACCGAAGGAATATGTGTAATATGCTACAATAAACTAGGTAGCTGAGAAAATACAAGGACAAAAGAAGAATGAAAAGAGGAGAGGAAAATGAATGCAAACTGAAAGTGGTGCAGAAGTAAACTGACAAAAAGGATTCTTTTGAGGAAAAGCAAAAAAAAGAGAAAACATAGGTCAGAAACAAGGGACAAATGAGACTTGTACATCTGTCACTTTAGTAGCTGAATTTCCTATATACTTTCATTGAGATCCGATTAGCTCTGCAGGGAGCAATCCAAGTGGGAAAGCATTAGATGTAACTGAACGTGTGATAAATCCTCATGTAGCCAAGTATTAGTCAGAAATATACTGATCTAATAACAAGTCATGATTACAGTTTAATCCAGACTGGTACTTTCGGAATTACAGATAAAATGGATCATTTAGTGTTGACTTTCACAATTCCCCAAGGTAACGGTATGGGGTTCTTGTTAACTAAAGGAATTATTCAATTTGAGACTGAAGCCATATAACTATGCTTTTTGCAGGACTGGGATCATTAGTATTGTCACAGAGGTGTATGTGAATGACTTCTAAATCAAGTACTAGTCACATCCCATGTAGTAAATTCCTAAGCATCTTACTTAACATTTTCACAGCCATTACATTAAGTTTTAAAACTTGAGATGGCTTTCTGATTTTCAGTCTGGGAAGAATCCTTCCTGCTCCACCTTTCCAGATGTGGTAGGCGTTGCTCAAAGGCTTCATTCCTCCAATGTCTGAAAGTAGATATGTAATAGAATGCAAGATAATATGTATTTGTCGTGATGTTGGATGTGATGAATGAGAGAAAGTAATAATTTATATTCATGGTTGCTGGTATGCCTTAAAAAAAGTGCTGCTGTTCATTAGATAGGATTGCTTATTTTTTGTCTTGCGTGTGGGATCTAGACTACATCCTTCTTGATCTACTGTGGTTAGGATCTGTCTTCTTTCATGACTGAGCAAAAGAGAATATGAGCGAACCCATTGACTTGAAAGAGGAGATGTAATTCCTCAATTGTCTCTTGTGTGAGGTATTTTTTTTGAAATTCAAAGTTTTCTCATAAAACTCTTGGTTTTATTTTTTACCAAAAAAAAAAGCTCTTTCTGCAAGATATAAGATAGATCAATTATAATTGAGTGAATTCACCTAATTTTAAGTGGCCTTTAAGATATAACTGAGTTTATTTTGTGCTGTAAATGGACATTATTGCGCATATACGTTTAATTTCTACAAAGATTGCATGTAGTATATGTTCGAAGATTGTAAAGACACTTAGCACTACACTTAATAGTGGAAAGAATAACCTGACACTGATGTCTGCTGGAATCACAGAAAACACTGCTTGCTTAGCACCTGCTTAGGTGGTGATAAATCTTAAGTAATATCTAACAAAGGTCATTGTAGACACATGTTTCTTGTTCTAAAACTTAGTGTGTTCTTTTTGTCATCATGATAATTCCCAAGTCAGTTTTATTATTGCACATTCAAATAATACATTCCTAATAAGTATCTTTAGGAAAATTTCTCATGTGCATACATGCAAAATTTTTCAAGACCTGGTCTAAAGTGGAATATGAAAATAAACCAGACATTAACAGTTTTAAAGGGCTCTTACAGGCTTTTACAGTTCTGTGTTTCAGCTTTCTGAAGGTCTTTTCGTATAAATAACTTTGAAAGTGTCCTAATGTATTTCACATTTCTCATTTTTCTTTATTCCCTAAAATATCTTTTGATTCACCTGGTATCTCTATCACTGTCTCAGAAAATATGGATTATAAGGCGGACGTCATTTTTAAAAATGGAATTATTTTTGGGGCAAAGTGCTGAAGAACGCTGTCTACAGGAAATAATTCTCATCAGTTTCAGAAGAAAAAACAACAACATGGAAAAGAAATGGAGTTATGGGACCAGCTTATGGATGGAGTAGGTAGTCCTCTCTGCAGCTCTGTTTTGGATCAGAAAAAATGTTACTGAGTCTTTCAGAGAGGGATACCAGAAGTGAGGAATCTAAGGTGTAAAAAGATGAGGGAGAAAGAGGAATCTGATCTGGTGTGGGTGCTGAAATTGCAGCCAAAAAAAGCCTTGAACAGTCTGTCAGAGATAGACACTTGGTTAGGGTTATATAAATGCAATAAAAATATCTTTCCAGTTCATTGCTGCAAAACCCCTAAATGTTGTGTAAACCTGCTTAGTACTGTCAGAACTTCTCCGAGATCCTAATGCAGAGCTTGGTGCACATCACTGGCTGGCTGGGAGCAGAGAATGTCCAGCCGCAGTGATGCTGAGGCCATCTGGTATTACCCAACTTTCCTTATCAGGACGAGAGCTGGGGCCTGAGGTCACCCATCTGTGTTTCTGCTGCCATCTAGAATAGGAGAGCCTGGAGGATGACAGCTGGGAGAGATGTCTGGTTCATAACCATAAGAGTAGAGAGGACTGGACTTGACTGAAGAACCAGTTATTTCTCTCCACCTTCAGCCCCGAGGGATGGCTGCTGAAGACCTGCTTTGGTCCTGAGGCCATCTTCACCCAGTATGTGGCGTGTCTTCATGTCCCCAGTAGGTGGATTGATTTCCTTTCTCCCACTTGTCACCTGGGAACTAACTGACATGCACATGTTGAATCTGATCCGTGGGACCAGTGCATTGGAGGGAAAACATGACAACAGTACAAAGGGATCCAGACTGCCTGAGGGGCCAGCTGAACTCCTCATGTCAGATTGATAGCAGAGTTACACTGGCTTCAGGAAAGTAAATCCTAATTTAAAATTGCAAGTTGAATCACATCCGCTGCTGTGATGAATGTAGGAGGGGGTTTTCCATACAGACATATAAGTGTTTATTTACTTAACTATTCTACTAAGTGTCTAGAATATCACTTACAACATTATCTTCTGTTTAATTTCCTAGTGGTGGAAGCTTTCCTGTTGTCTCATAAGGTACTTTGTTTTCAACATAAACACTGTTTAATAACACTGTTTAAAATAAGAATACATACAGACCATCATTCCAACTTCTGAGCTTTTCAGTGTTAAGCAACAAATCGGTTTTTAAGATGTATTTGGCAACAATTGTGTTGCTACAAATATATGAGTGGATAGAAAGCATAAACCAATTTTTAAGTATATATTTATCTGAAAATCTTTGGTGGATTTTAACAAAATAATGAAAACAAAGTTAAAAGACCTTGAGTCGCCCATGTATTTAGGTGATTCATATGTTGCACACTTTGATACATTTGTCATTGTCTGATGAAATGACCCTATGCACCAAATCACAGATTTACTTTTCAGATATTTTCTTTCATAGCTGTAGTTCTGCAATATAAAAACAGAAGAGTGCTAAGAATTATAGTGTATTAGCCCAGCTGTTGAGCAAAATTAAATATTTTATCTAGCATGAAGTATCCAGGATTCTGATTTTGTGCAGTAATTTATATTCAACTGTAATGTGGCCTGTAGCAAAATTGCTGTAATAAGAGTTGCAAATATACATCAAGGAGAAGGGATGAATTAAAAAATGAAAGCCTGTTTAGGACAATCCAATACAGCGTATAAAAACGCAGATTCTAGAGTACATGTAAGCTGCATCTGAACATGCTCTCCCAAATATTCCTCCAAGCTCAGGTACCCGATGAAATAGCAAAAGATCATATCAGACCTCTGGAAAGCCCAATGCTCTCTAATGTTACCCAAGGAAACCCATTTAAAAATGAATGCCTCACAAACATTATTCCAGCAGTGGGCTTCTGGTAATATAATTTCTCCCTTTTGTAACCAAGGGTAATCTTTTTTTAAAGAAAAACTCTGTCAGACATTTGTTTTAGCAACAAAATAAATACTAATTATGAGGTTTTGTAGGTTTTGTCTGAACTTTCTGCTTCTGCTGTAGCAGTGGTTTATCACATAGCTTTTTAGAGGTTCCTCCAGCAATGATTTAAAGAATGTTTTAGTAGGAAACAAGTTTGATATTTTGATATAAATGGAATTATTTTAGGTAATTAAGAATATTTAAATTAATTGAAGAAAATAATAAAATAATTACTGTAAGAACAGATATACTCTTGGGAGCTGGCCTCTTCTCCTAAGTGACAGGGGACAGGACGAGAGGGAATGGCCTCAAGCTCCGCCAGGGTAGATTTAGGCTGGAGATTAGGAGGAGGTTTTTCACGCAGAGGGTCATTGGGCATTGGAACAGGCTGCCCAGGGAGGTGGTTGAGTCACCTTCCCTGGAGGTGTTTAACACACGGGTGGATGAGGTATTGAGGGACTTGGTTTAGTGTTAGATAGGAATGGTTGGACTAGGAGATCCGATGGGTCCCTTCCAACCTGGTTGTTCTGTGATTCTGTTACTTTCCTACACACTTCCAGAAACCACTTGTCATAGAGTGGATTTCAGTTCTCTTCTGGACTAAGTTGCCTTCATATATGTAGATGTAGCATAAAGAAGAAATAATGATTTAGTTCAGACATGTAACTTTTAGACAGCTAAAGGTATGCCTGACTTAATCTTTATTTTAAAAGAGTAGCTGTTGTTCAGAACCCTTGATTGCTTTGCAATTGCATGCGATAAAAATCTATTTAAATCAACCCCTTCGTATTCTTGTTCCAGCAGCTGTAAAGCTGCTGTTTGTCAGTCCTTTTCACTAGCAGTGTCAATATGAATTCTTTTATGCCTTTATTGGTGCCATTAGAGGAAGGTATCTGGCAAGCTCATTGGTTTGAGGATGCTAAAACTTCGTATGGGTTTAAGAAGAAGTTAGAGAGGTTTGAAGGAAGAGAAATCTACTGAGGATTTCTCTGTATGTGGAGATTAATTCTTGATCTAGAAATAGTGAAAGTACATTGAATACAATACATTGTGACTGCCTTTTTGTGAAAGCCTTCCCTAGCATACTTGGCACTTGGTAGAGACAGGATCCTGGAATATGGGAACCTGGAATAAGTGCTGTGAGCGTATTCACAGTTTCAGAGAAATTTGACCTTGTGAACATAAGAATTAACAGATCCAGACATGACCTTCAGTAAAGGCTTGGGTTTTTCTCCTGAGAGAACTGATTTCTAGGAATGTGGCAAGGCCACAGGGCCAGATACATGTGGAAATAAATTGCATGGGAGGTGTCCGTTGCTTTTGGGTAGGCTGCAAGCACCACTCAAGCCATCTGTTCACAAACTACCATCTGAGGAGGATTCTTCATAATTCTCTCTTCTGCAGCCTGTGTAAGTTTCCCTTTGAAATGGTGGACCTTGTTGTGCCATTTGTGGAAAGCACAGAACAGTGTGCGAAAAATACCTGCCTTAGCAGTTTGTTTCTCCTTTGCTTGGAACTACAGGCTTCTGTAATTTCTACTGGCGCAAGTAATCTGCTGGTACATGGATCCATCTAATAAAATCGTGTTGGTGCTATACAGTATGTGTTTGCTCATACACGTGTGTATGTATGTCTATACCCAGTACAAAGGCATGGATTTTGTTCTTTCTTGCTGCTTCCCTTAAAGTGCTTTGAGGCCAAAATTATACCGATTCTTTTGTTTCTTTTTTATAGAGAAATATTTAATATTTTAACAGAACACCTTCTTTTGTAGACTCCTTTTTTAATACATTGTTAAAAATACAACCAGTGCAGATTGTCAAAACGACAGTTTCAAAACCTCATTTTATTCTGTGTATCTAGAATTTGCAAGCATGAAATACAAACAAATTTAACAAATGGTTTAATTCAGCTACAAATGGTAGGATTTTTAATTGTTGATGTAATAGCCAAATATAAAAGGTTCCTAAATCCCTCAGTCTCCTTCATAAATCCTTGCTCTCATAATACTTGTTACTAAAAAGTAGTGACTACACCCCTGAAACCAATAGTCTTGATCAGCCTTAGTTGAAAAACATGTTTATCATCATGGACTTTTAAGCTAGGTTTAAAAATATACGTAAGTTTCTCTTGTTTACTTAGACATCATTAGAGCACTGTCTGTAAGCTGCTGATTTTTCTGACTTGTTCACCAGTTCAGTATATGTGCTTTCATTACCTTCCCTGAGTGAGACTGTTCAGGTCGTGTGTTTTGGGTCACCTCATTCAGTGTATTGTATACAAGATAAAAGTACATACAACATAATGGTGTTCCTGTCAGAGAGAAGTCAACAACAATGAAAAAGTTATGGAAGGAATGCATTCTGCTCTCAAACCTGCCACCATCACCTCATTTTACGTTGCTCCTATGAGGAACACCATTAGCTGGATTTCTGCACACAAAACTCTACTTAAAAGATTCCTTAGGTCTCTTAAGGTAAAAATCTTAAGAAAAAGCCACCTAAATGCAGAAAGACCTGTTAATGAATATCCAGTATGCTGGAGAGAAATTGTTTTGTTGTAGGAAAGGTATTCAACTCTGACATACTCTTCAAACAATGGCAAGAGCTCAAAATTATTTTTAGAATTGTTAGCTAAGATTCCTTAAGTTGAGAATCCAACAGCAGTGCTCACTGCAGATAAAACATTGCAATTTCTGCTACTGGTGTTTTTTACGGTCTTTTGTCAAGTCACGTATCTTTGCTTGTACAACAATTGCTCATAATGTCACTCTTAGCTATAGAGTTCATATCATCATCTCTGTAATCTCCAATCAGGTAGGTGAATTCAGTTGATTTTTTCCAAAGTAAAAGGCATCAGCCACTATTAAATGGTGCACACTATTCCAGTATTAAGTATTTTTGTGTTCCTGTCTTGTCCACAACAGAGAATATTCATTTTAAACCTCACCACTTTTCTAGCAGTCAGTTTCCCTGGTAACAAAGCCAATGTTACAAGTTTCTGCTGCAAATTAGACCAGGGTAAATATGGAACCAGCTTACTAACTTAATTTGAGGCTACATTCTGATGCACCTGGAAATAGAACTGGTGTTAATAACATTGCATAATTTCTTATTTAATGCTTTTTTTTTGCCTCAAGTAGGTAATCCATGCACAGCAAGGCAGATAAAACCCCAACTTGCCCCGTGCTTCCTTCTGTCTTCAGATCTTTGGCTCTCTCCCCTGTCAAATGATTAAAATGCAAGGCGCGTCCAGTAATGCAAAAAGATTTGTCTTTGTTTCTGGATCACGGCCATATTGGTCCCAGGACAAGGCCTTTTAGCATGTCTGTAAGAGGGTATGTGTCTGTTCTTCTGACTAGAATACATTAGGTTAGGATTTTTCTCAGAAGTATCCTAATTCTCTTCCCAATTTTTTTTCTGGAGAGTCAATCCCCACATAATCCTATTAAAATTAGAGTTATAAGGCATATCTACCAAGGAGACTTAACAAGGTTTCAGTGAGGATCGTAATACCAGAATTTGAAAGACTAGCAAATTACATCCCCCCACCTTGTTACCATCCCACCTGGATGTTTACCCAGGCTTGAGACATGACTTGCCAAGTGACTTTGCCATGTATCAATAAAATGCCTTTATTAAATTCCCTGTCCCTTCCATGAGTAACAGATAGTCCTTCATTTTTTACCCTCCACACTGTCAGCTCTTACATAGAGGAACATTGGTTCAGATCTTCATTTTATGATTCTTTACTTGCTTTTTCACATCCTTTTGTTAGCAGTGGAATACTATTTGGCTTCATGTCAGCAGCTGCTGAATTGAAGTTGCTCTATTCAATCCAGGCCACTCAAGAGAGAATAGCCAAATAATAAAGCAGCACATGATCTATGCTTAGAAATTGAATTTGCACACTTCAGCTTGTAATATGTAGCTGCTTTTGCATGATACCACTAATTCAAACATTGGCACTACTTGAACTGCATTTCATTTTTGATAGGCCTGCTATTTGGAGTTTATAGAATTGCGTAACTCAGTTTTGTACAAATGTTCAAGATATATCTTGACTCAACAGTGCACTGAATAGAAGCCAAAATTAGTAATATTTGTAATTAAAATACCATCACTGTCACCTAAATCACTGCCCATCAGCATGGATATAGGCTGTAATGCATGATGTGTCAATGTGTGGAGATATAGCTTCAGATTCTGTGCAAATACAAGCATTTCTGCATATTTCTGTATCAGCAACACTCGTTTGGTTGTTTAAAATTTACTTCACCACACCATAACAGCTGGAGACTTGCTTTGCTTTAAAGAACAAAGAATAACTGGAAGGAGTATTCAGGTCTGTCACGGATATGAAATGCTACCATGCTCACAAGTCACCAAGCCAACTCCAAAATGAATGCCACATCATCTCATGCCCTGCTTCTTGCCCTGCTTGCCAAAGTTAAGCTTGCATGAGTGCCAGCATCTGGTGCAAGCCATACTGTACCTTGGATCCGTGCCTTGCCACCACCTGGAAGAAAGACTGTAGGTTAAAACCTGAACTGCAAGGCATTTGATTTTGTGAGCTGTAGGGAACATAACATTTCTGTTTGTGTCTATTGTTGTATGTATTTCACATTAGATAATGTACTGAGAGGACTGCATGTATCTAAATCTAAACTAGCTTTATAATGATGAAAGTTCATATAAATTAGCCAACAGCGGCTAGCAGTCAAGTCTAATGACAGCAGATGGACTCTGTGGTGCCTATTCCAAACTCTGTCACTGTGTTACTCCCTCCAAATTCTACTCTGATTGCAACCTCTTTGTTTTAAATACAAGCATAGTTGTTTTTCCTAATATTTCTTTGGTTGCTTTACCTAGAAGATTCTATTGCAAGGGGTTGCAAAGATTTAGTCTGTTGCTGAACCACTGTATTGTCTCTAGCTTATTGTCCTCCCAGTATGCTGGCTTGTGAGCAAGTGTACAGCTTCTCATCTATATTCTCAAATTTGATGAAGGATTTTCTCAGCACTACAACTGTATTTCTTCTTTGGGAAGTTTCTAATTTGTCCTTTCTAGTAGCATCTGCGTTACCGTGTACTTTCTAGTGCTCGTGTCCTCATACCTGCCTATGGATTAGGGTCATTTACAACAGAGTAGGTAATAATAAAAACCAGACCTTGACAGGTAATCACTTTTAATCTACTTGTATGAATGAGCTACAGAACTCCACGCCTTCTCTCACACCACCTTTACTGTTTTGCTTTTTTTACTTGATGGCTAGAATTTTTGTAAGCTTGCTTGTTGTGTTTCCGTCCATATGTTATGTTGTCTGTCCCTTGTCAGCAGTGTTCAGTTATGATTCGTACTTACAGCTCCCTGAGCATAAGGGTCACTCAGCTATTGTCTCTGAACTGCTGTCTACACCTGCCTCTGGCCATACACTGTCTTGCTGGGCTTAGTACTCCTCTCTTTTGCTACCGCCTTGTGAATCTGTTTGATAGATGGGGTACACCTGTTCATCTATGCCTAGCAGCCTGTGCCGTCTTTTGTAACGGGCTGTGCCAGGCGCCCTTGGTCTTCATGAAATCTTACAGTCTGCTTCTGCAGTGATTCTGCCCCAGTGCTGCAATAGGTTTACTACTCCTTGGAAGCCAGGTCTTTATTAGCTTCATACATCCTGAAGCTTGGTTGATTATGTCTTTGGGATGGTGTATTGAAGTTCCTCAGTGATGCTGGATGGGAGCTTTTCCTGGCTGTCAGACTTTGGATTGTCTTTAGTACCAACCCTGCTCTACTGCTACTTTGTAGGTGCATAAGGGAAGATAGGAGAGTGATTCACATTTGTATTTGCTATTTGAATTTTGCTGCTGGGAAGTGGCTCGTTGCCCAGTGTGGTGGGTCTCCTGCATTTTACAAAAGGGATTTGGAGTTTCTCGGTTATACTTATTGTCTAATCCAAATCCAGGTGGCCTGAATGCTGCCTTATCTCTGTGCCTTATGACGTCTGTTGAAGAGATGGTATTAGTAATAAAAGCTCTGAACAACAGGGCAAGCCTCTTAAAGTCTCAGTGTGTGTTATGGATGAGTATAGTGGAAATTGAATCATCAAACAGAAAGACAAACCCTCCCGAGACTATACTATTTTTATTCTGTAGGGAGGCCATTCTCCTTCATAACAAGCTAATGAGGTGTTATCTCTCAAGCAGTTCACTTCAGTTAATGTCATACCATGGACAATTCCAAAGTAGATGAGATACAGATAGAGAGTTAGTAATTCACTTTGCAAGGCTCTGAAGTAAATGAGAACATTAACACTGGTTTTATAAAAGAAAAAAAATTACACAGTATTATCATAAAACCAATTTTGCCGAAGTAAATCAAAGCATAAGAATATTTAAAAAGGATTATGCATGAAAAAGCGCTATGCCATTTTAAAATTATTTGGTACCACAGAGAAAAAAAGAACCCAAAACACTGAGATTATTTTTCTTGTTCTTGTAAAAATTGATCCACTTCTGTGAGCATCAGACTTGAAGCAGTGCAAGAGTATGTGATGCCATCAAAGGGATGGAACTGATTTACTGGCGTTCGCAAGTGGATATTGTTTTCATTTGTGAAATCTTCTCAGAAGTTGTACTTCAGACCCTCTCTGGATAGCTGATTCTGCGATTGTGTAGGAAATGTTAGATTCCCTCAATACTCCATCAGAACCAGCATGCGACAAGCATATCTTCCGTTAATTCCTTGTGGAGCTCACCCAGCCCAGGTCTTCATGTTGCTTAGCTTTCAGTCAGCTCAGTAATTTAAAAACTGGAAAATAGTTCCAGGTATTCTTCCAAAAACTTCATGCAGGCATGAAGATTTAACAGTAGTTCTAATGGAATTTATCTTTATTTTTACCTTCAGTTTTCCTTAGTTTTAAAAACAATGATGCAGCATTCAATGAATGGGCTGGTTGATCAGATACAGTGAAGAACTACTTCAGCCCCAGCCAGTTGGTGCTTGGTAGTAATCAGCAATGCTGGATTTGGTTTAATGTTAGGACTGAACAGAAGCCCCTGTAACTTTCCTAGAGATTGAGTCAACTCTTGACTGTGGTTTATATCTCCAGAGCAGTCAATGTAAAGGTGCTAGTTTAGATATAAACCTGTATAAATGAGGCAGTTAGTATAATAATATGTCATTTCCCTTTTCTTGTCAAAAAGTCTTATCATTTTAGATGAAGAAAGGAGCTGAATTTTTTAACTAAGATGAGTTGGAATGCAGCAAGACCTCAGTGTCAGTGCTGCTCAGTTGCTAGGAGGGCTTGGCTTGGCCACGCTGGCTGGTGCTAGAAATCTCCTGCCCAGGGGAGGAGATGAACAAGATATGGCCTTTGTACTGGTGCCTGTTTGACCGGAGAGCTGCCACCCCTTGGGGATTCCTTCCCCCCGTAGCAAGAAAATAGTCTGTGAGGTTGGAGCCTCTGTGGTGGGATATATATAGGTCACAGGAGTGCGAGCTGTGGAGGGCTGTAAAAAATTGCTGTACAAGTCTAAATAAAAACTGAGAATACCTCCATAAAACTTATTTTGTCAGTCTAAATTTCTACAGTAATTAGTTCCAACAAATTAAAGGAGACTCATAGACCCTATGTCTAATTTCACTTTGTAGTTTGTGGTTCTTTTTGCGATGAATAAGAAAATTTATTCAAAGCTGCAAATTTCCTATTATTCTTTCTTTTTTTTTCTAATTTAATGGTATAAAAAGTAATGCTGGATTAATAGAAATAATTGCAGAGATATCTATTATGCTCTCCAACACTTTCTAACCAGTAATTTTTTCATGACTTTTTTCTTTTTTATTTCCAATAATAATGGAATAAAATCAAGATAAGATGGTTAGAATAGTTTTCATTTTGGCCTGAAAAAACATAAAGAATATCATTATTATTATTAGTCAGAATATATTGTTTTCCTAAATAGTTGTGATTAAAAGCAAATGGGTTTGTGATTATTTTAGGTGTTGTGCTGCTTTGGTGCATGGTTTGATGGGGCTTTTAGACTCAATCATTAATATTGCCACACTACTGAAATAGTTCTGGCAGCTGACACAAAACTATGAAGTTTTGATGTTCTTCCTTTGCTTTTTTCCATTGTACTTCATATGAAAGATTTTTAAAGTCCTATAATTAGCTAAAATGTTTGCTGTCAAGATAATTATTTGGAAATTAATTTTGCTATGCAAAAAATGAAATTGAAAATGTAAATCAATAAAATGCAATTGTCAATGGTCATTTTATAGCTTTAAAAGCCAACTAATCATTATTAAATAGAAACAGCAGTTTTTAATGTGTTCACTATTTTTGCAGAGATTCTGAGGCAGAGCAGGTTAGTTTTCACATTAGAGATGGCCTGTTGGAGAAAATGTAACATTTTAAATGTGCTTGAAATGTGTTTTCTTTTTAGGAAGGAAGAAAAGTTCAGTATTTTTAATTGACACCATTTTAGATTACTTTGAAAGCTGCATTTTCTACCAACACTTTATAACACATGGAATCTTAAAGATAAAATTCTTGGTTTCTCTATGAAATTTGGAAAATGGAAATAAACTCTTTTATAGAGTCTTCTGCAGACTAGAATCCTGAAATTATCAGATGCCGTTTAAGCACAGCAGCCTTCTATGCTGGAAGTGGAGCTTGGTTTTAATTTTAGCAATGGGATTATATGAATAATGTAAGAAGAAGAAATGCCAGTTGTAGTGGTTACCTTGCAAAGTAACTCCACAGTAGTGTACTTTTTGGTGCACTTCCCCTGCCTGTGTAATCTTTCTTACAAAAGCCAGTCAACTGATTTCTCTGTCCAGATTGATCTTGTATTGCTTTGCTGATCCCCAGGACCTAGGACTTTGAAGTTCAAAGCTATGCACTCTAATGTGTTTGTGGAAGATGTCATATTCGCAGCCACATACAGGCAACATCTTGTATTCTTGTGCCTAAAGCTGTCTTCCACTGCTAAATAGGTGGATATTCTAGCAACACTTTCAGCATATCTTTCAGATGTATCTTCCACAAAATGTCCTTATATGCTGTGTTTTGCTTTGAGTCTTCAGCGTCTGTATTTGGCCACTGATTTAAATGCCTGATTCAGAGCATGTTGCTGTGACTCATTTCTTTCTTTAATTTTTTTTATGAACTTCCAGCTATTTTACTGCAGCTTTGTGTGATGCTGGTAGCAACTTAAAATCCATTCATTTAATTGCTTCAGTTTTTTGACTGTCAGCACTACCAGTTTGTTCTGTGAGTGCAGGCATGTAAGAACACAGAGCAAAATATTCACAAATATGCTTCCAAATTAATTCAAGTCTTTTCTCTGCCAACAGCTAACCTCTCTGTCAGTTCTGTTTGAAAACTTTAGTTATTATTTATAGTCCAGTAACATGAAGATTTTGTTATTATTTGTAGTCCAGTAGTATCAATGGATCTCAGAGTTGTGTTGCATCAGATACTAAATAAATGCAAAGACACATTTTGCTCCCCCAAATATATAGTGGAAAATCGTACAGAAAGCAGACAGTTAAACCTAGATTGCTGATGGTCATTCAGTAAGGTCATGGGTGCCTTTTCTGGCTGGAACGTAGGGTGAAATAATCTCCCTACAGGTATCTTAAGACATATGCTTAACACACAGAATAGAGTTCAGAAACTGGTGTCAATACTCCTCCACCATTCTGGAAACCAATATTGAGATAGCCGAAATATGAAGTGATGGATCTGTGTTTTCCAGTTTTTTGATATCTAGTTCTGAAAACCCCCTAATCTAGATAACTCACTGGTCTTATAATAATCTCCAAATATCTATTGCTACCCTTTAATTAACAACAGAGAAAATTTGACTGTTTTTCTCTGATTAAATTGCTTTTCCCAGTGAAGCCTGAATAAACCCTAAATTCTGAATAATGTTGATATATTGACTCACTTAGAAAAGCATTGTTAGCAGCTGATTGCTTATGTAATCTCCTTTGCAATTTTTTACATTTAGGTTGTCCTTATTTTGTTACAAGAAAAGAACACAGAGGTTTTCACTTCAGTTTGGCTCATTAATTTTCGTAAGTCACTTGGACAGCAATGTATTCAACCAACCTCCTATGCGGTTTCAATGAGACACTATTTCTAAAGAACTGAAATTAAGTGCTTTTAGTCAAAGGCTTAAAGCTTTCATTAGAAACAGGCCATGTTATCCATGTAAGATTAATGCCTGCATGAACAAGAAAGGGTAATATAATCAGGAACATTAGCCTTATATCATCATCAAACGCGGGGCTTACCAAATATCACAGTAAAAAGATTCAGATTTTTTAAGAACAACCCATCACTGGTTCTTTCATCATTAACAACAACTTAAAACTAATTACCTTCTAATCACTGAAGAACACAGTGTGATGTTCCAGTCATACTTTGTGGTGATTATAAAGGCAGGTGTAGAGTAGTGGGAATGCTCAAGTAACATGCATGAAAGACATAAATAACTAGAATCAGTTCGGTAAGTTGTGCTAATTTTCTTTGGAGTTTTCCAACCTGCATGGAAGTAGGAGGATTTATGTTTTTCTTTATTTGAAAGATGTTATGTTCAGAAGTGTGTGTTTTGGTGATTTGTAGACAAACAGCATTTCAGCCAAGCAATTTGAAGATTTATTCAAGCTGGATACATTTTCCTGGCATTCTAGGAACTGTAATGGTTGAGAAGTTAAAGAGCAACTCCAAAATTCTTTATGCTCACTCAGCTTCCTTTTGTTAAACTTTCTAATATTATGTTGGAGAATGAAGAAGCTTTTAAAACAGTCAAAGCAGCAAAAAATCCAAATCAGAACTTTGATTACAGTGTGCCGTAAAGTCTCTTTCTAATCAGTGTGCTTTTGATTTTGCTCTACGTAGTACATAATATTTTGCTGAATATTAATTTTTTCTTTCTGTGAATGCTGAATGTTGATTGTTCTCACATCCATGTCATACGTGGACATTGTGGAACTCAATTCTTACTCATTTTCGTTACTAATCATGTCAGTTTTGATTTGATTCCTTTTTCTTTTCTAGTATGACTGTTCATCTAGGAAAGGTCAAGCAACATATTCATGACTCCCAAATGAAAATGGGGAAAACAGTTCTTAGGGAAAAAATGTATTGCAAAGAACAGATTTATAAAAAGCCACTTTACTGAACTGATCATTAAATATAACAAAATAATGTCAGTCGATATTTTGTTAAAAGTATATAAGAGGTATGATTTGATAAACTCAGGGGAATGGGAAAGTCTTGAATATTTTAAGAAGCTGAGGCACATTAGTATGTGGCTGGCCAAGTGGCAAGTTGCAAGAAGAGGAGGCTGTCACTGCACCACTGTGGGGACCTCAGTGTGGATATGAGTTCAATGTTGGAGGAACCCTGTTCCTGGGCAGAGTGTATTTCTGATAATGTGATCACCACTATAAGGCATTTCATTCCAGCTACAGTAAATGGGTATAATAATGGGTATATTTATATTTTTCCTGGCTTTTTCTAAACAATTTATTTTAACCTTTCTATTGGGTGGTTCCCTAAACCAGTTAGCTCTAAGTGTAAATAGTTCATTTTCCCTACAATCCTTTGCTTTAGCTTTTTTTTTGCATTCTACATCCCCTGAGATCTCTTTTTTACTTAAACTAACATGTTTTACTCATAAAGCTATACGTTATACACATCTTACTAAGCAGTCTACAAAAGTGAGTTTCCTCTAGCGTTATTTCTGTTTATTTCTAACTTAAAATACCAACAACCTTTTGATTTTATGTTTGTACAGCACCTAGTGTGTGACTTTGATATCTAGATATTTTGCAAGGTCTACAATCCTTCCATAGAGATATATTCTTAACAGATCATCTGACATTTTAAGTGAGTCAAGCTCTTACTTTAGATCAAAGGGTGTCTGCTATTCAGGCAATGCCGAATATTATGGCTGAAGAGAGGCTTGGATTCTGCTAGGAGCTGTCTGAGGAAGGCCAGAAGGATGGTTTAGTGTAGGACCCTCTCTCATCTCAGTATGGAAGGTGTTTTAGGAATGAGTGTAGCTGGTTAACCTGTACTGAGATCCATTGGTCCTCCTACAGAATCTCAATTCTGTCAATATCTTCTGTAGTTTAAACTTATGGCCAGAGGTGCAAAGAACAGCTCTGATAATCCTGCTTTTCACAGAATTTAGTGGAGCCTAAGTGTAAAGGAGAAATTATCTTGCTTATGTGTGTGTGTGTTCTTTGCCCCATACTGCATTATTTATGCATAGTAACATTGCATGAATTTTTATACTCTTATTGATCATTGACTAATTTAGACTGGAAGGGACCTTTAAGGGTGGTCTAGTTCAGCTTCTTGGGCTAAGCAGCTTGGAAGTTAGAGCAGGTTGCTTGTCCTTGTCATATTTTAAATACGCCCAATGACAGAGTGGGCAACCAATTCTTCACCACTTTGACTGTGAAAATATATTACCTTATACTTAGTTGGATTCCTTATGCTATAATCAGTGGATGTTGCCTCTTGTCTGTTCATTGTGTACCTTTCAAAAGAGTCTGGCCCTGCCTTCTCTCTATAATCTTCTTTCTGGTGATGGAAGACTGAAATTAAATACCCTCTTAGCTTTCTCTTAAGGCCGAGCAAACCCAACTATCTCATTGTACCTCATGCACTCCAGCCACCTATATGTTGTAAAACAGATGCAGAGATCAGTCTGATCAGTCAGCAAGCACACCTTTATTCAGCTTAGCTGTCTTTCTATATACCCCATTCTGCTACATAACTGTCTGCCCCCGAGGGTGACTACAGTGTATTATTGGCTAAAGGTAGCTGTCAATAAGGCTATTGCCAACATATTGGCTAAACTACTGCACATGCGAAGAAACCAAGTTATACTAAAGTTAGCTATGTTGACAGTTCATCTCCATTATTTTCTTTTCTGTTGGTAAGGGTTCCCACCGAACTAGCTGCTGGGTTCCTCCCAGCTGGCCTGTGTTTATCTTTCGGCTCTCTGCTTCAAGGTCTTGTTAGAGTTGCTCAGTATCAAGCAGTCTCACAGCACCCAGGCCTTGTTCTCTGTAAAAACTTCCCAGACCTATACATCCTCTTGGACTTCTGTGGATGTTTTGCTTGTACTGGGACAATTGGATGATGAAAAGTCCTAACTGGACAGTGTTTTGCTTGTACTCTTCCTTATTTCATTTCATAACATTCTGTCAGTCTGTTCCTCCAGTCATGGTAAATATCACCTGCTGTTCTCTTTCTTGCTTGCAAAGCAAGCCATTTAATCACAGAAGGCAATCAGATCGATCAGGCACAAGTTGCATTTAGTAATTCCATACTGGCTGTCCCCAGTCACCTTGTTTGACAGGCTTGTGGTTCACTGGATCTTCTTTCTTACCTTTTTAAAGATTAGCATAACTTTTGCCCTCTTTTCCCTTTATTTTCTGAGTTATCAGGAACCCTTCCAGTCTTTAAAATGTGAGACTTGTGAAAAAGTCTCTTTTCAGTCTTTACTGAACAAAGTGTGATTTCAGAGTAGCTGAGTGAATGTACTATTAGTAACTCAAGCAATCCTCAAGGTGCAGGATAACTCTTGTTATCTGTGCCATGAAGAACACACGTACTGAAGCCCAGCATCACATACTCTATGTCCTGGATATGTGGCATTTATAGAGTTTATATGTGGAAATTGTAGAGTTTATATGTGTGGAATATGTAGAGTTTGATGTGAAGTTTTCCATTGTTAATTTCATGCTATTTGTACTTCGACTTGCATTTCGATTACTTGGACATTTTGTGAATTAACTGCAAAATCTTTTTTTGAGGTTACGGTGTCATGCTTTAGGATTTTATAACATCTGAAATACCATAAAAGAAACAGAACGGCAAGGATTCTCTATCACATCTCATATCCACAAAAGAGAGCTCCTTCTCTTTTCAGTTTAATTTTCATGCAGCCTTATAACTGTTTTGACCTTTTTTTATTATAGCTGGGCACTGCTGTAAGTGGCAGATTTAGCTAATGCCATAAACTTGGTAAGTTATGATAGTCTCAGCATGCCAAATCCCTGTTAAATCCATGTCTTTTGAGTTTTCTTGTAATTTTAAAATTCTCAATAAATGGCACAAAATGCAATTAACAACGGAACCGAGCTGGTTTTCTCTGAATAAACAGTTAGACTTGAACATTCATTATGCAAATATCTGGTACTGATAAAAAAAAAAAAAAAAAAACACCAAACAAAACCCACCCACAACAAAAAAACTAAACCACAATCATGATTGGGATTAGTTGTCAGGCAATTATGTATTTAAGTAATTAAAACTATCATCCATTACATGAATGCCTAAAAATTCCAGCATAATTGATGTCAATCTCATCCAGAGAGAGTAGGTTTTGTCTCTGATGGAAAAGAGTATTATTCCCAGATTTGAAAATTAAGTGCCTGGTTTTTACTGCATCCTCTTCATCCCTCAGCACCGTTTCTCCATTCCACAAGCAAGTAAACAAAGCCAAAGTGGCTTGAAAATAAATTCTGTGCTTTTAAACAAATGTGTCTTGAAATACAGAAAAGCATTTTCAGATCATGCTTCCCAGGTTCTGTCCCTGTGTAATACCATAAAAAACATAATGATATTTTCTGGAAAATGCTACCAGTGGTGAACAAGGATTTGCATAAACAAATGAAAGAAACTGGCTGGAATATCAGGATAGAAATGTGACTTTTGACCAAGAAATCAGTTTCTTCTTTGTTTGTATTTATATGAAACATATCAAAAGTAGAAAGGTACTCAATACCAGTTGAAAACAGAAAAACCCTTGGTACTAAATTTAGTCTTATATGTGTAGCATTGAGCTGTGAGCCACTGTTCTGTCAATGTTTTTGAAATGTAATCTGGGGTTGGAACCTACTATCACATTGACTTTTTGGAGAACTTGCACTCAGAAGGCTTTTGTTAACTGTTTTTATTAATATGCTGTCCTTCTGTATTTCTTGCCTAACTGAGGAGACCCACCTTTCTCTAACACACCTTATCTGGCATTGTACTGATTTAAATACACTGAGGTGTATTTAAAACATAGAACCCAAACTCAAGCAAGAACTGAACCCCCCAAAAAAGATGTTTTGCAGAGGAGAGTGGAGTTAGCAGCAAAGTATCCTGGTCATCTACCTTATTACTGTTCCTCCAGGCTGATGCCTTATTGCTTGCAGTACTGTGTGGGTGAAACTTTAAAGCCCATATGGTTTTGTGAAGAAGCCTACTAGGACAGTCCTACTAATTCATACATACAGCATTTAAATAGGTGTTAATAAGATGATCACCTACCAGCTATTTTCTTTATTTTCTTTGTTTCAAAAATAACTAGAAATTTAGAAAATTAACAAAACCATGGAAACCATTTGCTAGCGAGAAACTGGATGTCAAAGATGTAAATAGAACTAGAAGATTTCCTGTAGGTTTTGATTTCCTTGGAGGACAAAAAGGAAAGAGTACACTGAAATTTCCCTTACTCGGTATACTAAAGCTCAGTAGGAGTTTTGATTTCCACATGGCTTCATTTGGTGTTTTGTGAAATACGTATGTCTGAATATTAAGATGCTGTATTGAAAGACAAGTGAAGCGTGCTAGTGCTGTACAGTCATCAAGGGACCATCGTTATTGTTTAATCAGTTTTTACTGTGTTGTGTGTGAGTTAGTTTAACTTGGCTCTTTGTAACTTTATTTAAATTAACATTAAGAGAATGGTCTCCCATTTAAAAAGTGCAGTATGCAGATAACTTGGGATTTTATTTTTTTCTCTTTAAAAAATCATTAGTGGCAAAATAATCTTGCTATGGTGTCATAAACACATATCCCATTAGTAGCTATATATTTATATATTTAGAACTGCTAATAGCTTACAATGTGATCATTATGGCTAATGCTTGTGAACAGCATTCATCTGATCTTTCATTACCTTTTCCATAAACTCTAACAACCACTCAACCGAATATCACCCTCCATACGCCGCAGTACATGAAGTAAATTAAAATTTACATTTGCTAGTATTTTATTTCAAGGTGCTTGCTTTCCAAACTTATCTATCCTGCATTCATTAGAACTGTAGTGTAGTTTAAACAGTCTATAAGCAGTCCTTATCTCCAAGGAGTTTGAATGGCTGAGTAATCTAACTGGACAGTTAAGGATTTTCTGTCTAAACTGACTAATGTTGATTTTAATAATCCTAGGCTTTTTTTTCCCTTAATGTTTATGAGCGTTGTTAGCAGATTTCAGGGGTTTTTTTTCTCTCCTCTATTAGGAATAACTCTGTATACCCACTGACTCTTACAGTAAGGAGACCTTGCTTGACAAAGTATGTGATGATGGTAGTATAATTGTAGGGGGATGATTTCACATAAGGACTTTTGCTTTTACTGGCATATCTTCAGTACTGTGCTGTTAGTTTCTCGATTGATCAAAAGTGTTCTCCAAATTCCCTAGGTTAAATTAAAAAAAAAAAAAAAAGAGAGAAAAATCAACCAAATTATACACTACAGTGTATATATGCATATATATGCCCTACAGTGCAAGAGGAATTTGAAAGCTTTTGCAGACTGGTCATTGCTGTGAAACACAAGATCCAGAACATGTTCTTATAAGGGCATGAACTACATTCATTTGTAGTAACTATAAGTTTATATTCACCTGCCTGAAGAAAAGCAATTTCCTTTTCTGCAGCCTGAGTAACACATAAAGGTACTTCTGACAACATTGCTTATGAGACTGATAATTGGAATTATTAAATGTAATTTGGATTATTTTTATGATTAAATTAATTTCATTAGATTCCAGAAATTGGCTCCGATTTCTTCCCAGTACTCCTGAACTCTAGAACAATTCAGGCAAAAATTCACGCTTTATTTCCTTGCAGACAACAGAATGTGTCTCCTTTAGGACAGCACAGAGGTCTGCCTGCAGCCATTCATCCCACTTTTGTGGTGATGATAACCACAACAGTATTAGGTGCAAATTTCTTGCAGGCAATTGCTCATCTACCTTATATTTTTTAAAAAAAGACTCAAATTAGTTTGTACATTGGCTTACACATCAAAGCTGATAGTTGAATTCAGATTGCAGTCCTCTGTGTTATTTATTGATGTTTGCAGAAAGTACCCAGCAGGACTCTATGCCCCTGAGTGTATAAACTTCTAAGCTGAGTTAACTTGATTTAAGACATGAAGAGAAAAATAAAACACAAATTGTTGTATCCACACATAATATATTTTTCTCCAAGTATAAACCTGAATGTATATATAGGAACCTGACCTGCTCATAAATATTCTCTGCTTTCATGCTACAATATATTGCTATTTATGTCACGAGGATCGAAGAGTTTGTGCATAACAATATGCGTCCTCATGATGTTATGTTTTAACATCAGTTTTACATTCCTCTCTGGTTGGCTAGAAGCCTGAAAATATCTTTTTATAGAGTTATACTGAGTTGCTGTACAGAGGTCATGAACAAGAAGTGTACATGATCCAATTTTACAACTGTCAGCTTTGGTAGCACTAAGGATTGTTAAGTACTAGGAGCAAAAAGTTTTCTCTGCTATACCTTAACCTTGGCACTCAGGGAACAGCAATTAGAATAATGTATCACGCAGTCTTCTTCAATCTTCTGGTTTTTTTTCAAACCGAGGGCTGTACACTTTTTTTCATATAAATTTGTTCTACTACAAATGGAACTAATTTGATCGTAATTTTTGCTTACCTTGGTAGGGGAGGTTTCACTTCTTAATCATATATAGTAAAACCTCATTAGCTAAGAATGAGTTTTTAGCTAAGGATGAATTAGCTGAGTACCTGCTTTTATTCTGTCATTGAGAAAGAGCAGGTTCTTGGTGTCTCTCACACCTGTAAGTGTATTTTCTGACTCCTTGTTTCTTCTCTAATTATGTCTTGATTGTGGGGTAAATTCTCCAAGCTGCATTGGAAGGAAAATCATTGTCTTTTTATCCTCTCTGTAGGGAATTCATTCCACTTGTTTACTGATGTGTGTGGCAGACTGAATAAAATGATTCCTAATTAGCATATATGAAATAATCATTGGTCTATCTGGAGTCATAATTAATGCATTAGGAAGAATTTACTGAGTGTCAAGGAGAAAGACATTAGCATAAATGAGCTTATTTTAGATGGGCTGCAATTGAGAGACTTCTTTCTGGTAAGAATGTTTACCAAAATTAAGCAATAATAACGTATCAATTTACTACGAACCATTAGCATGCGTGATCTGAACTATTAATGTCTGTAAAGAAGCTCCAACCCTGCTTTGAACACCTTGCTAGCTGAAAAAAATTGTTGGCATCTTAATAAAGTCACAGCAGCACCAAAGGATGTAGGGATGTGAAGCAGAGACAATCTGTGGATGCACAGAGGCATCTTAAGACACTCACAGACCTTAAGAAAAGTCGATGCTGCAGAGTCTTATTATCATCCTACCTGGTAACTCAGAGTTTTATTGATTAAAGTATGTTCCTACTGAGGGTGTAATCTGTAGACAATAGTGAAATTACTATTATTTTTACGCAGGCAAAGATATTTCAATAACTTTAATTTCTATATTGATATTCTGTGAGTGGGGAAGTGACAAACTGTGATACAAACTTTAACTGTTTCATTCCTTTGTTCCTTACTCAATCACCAGGCATCTGATAGCCCGAGAGTAGATTTTAATCTTTAAGAGGACTCTGTCCATTGAGGAAATAATGCTCTACCTGGGGAAGAGGGGAGACTCAAGAGACTTAGAAACAGACTTAGTCTAACAGGACTTAAGTTTATAGGACCTGTATCTAATATTTTAGTGTAGTGATTAAAAGACATGACTGCAGATAGTGCCTGGCAGTAAATCTATAGCAACTGGGTTTGGCCTGAATTCAGGTGTGAGGAACTGACTGAAAACTGTTAAATCTCACTTATCTGACTCCAACAAGAGTGACTTAAGTCAAACTAGTATCAAGTTAGTAGAAGTAGACTCCACTATGGAGATGGTAATCCATTAAGGGATTATAAATTTATTGTAATCCACCAAATTAATGAAAAATCTTCTAAGAACAATCATAACGAATGCCACTAATTCACATGAGGAAAGCAGCAATCCAGTTGATATCTCTTTCTCCATCCCCAGCCTCTGTACCACTTTCCTTATGTATTTCCAGTAATACAAATTACTATTTTGAACTTTGAATCTTTGCAACAGTTTTTGTTTCATATACTTTGTTATTGACTTCTAAATGAAGCACCACAGATCACCAGTATATTAGAAGCACTGCTCATGGTAAGACTCCCGTGAAACACACCTACCCAGCTATATAGAAAGTATAGCCTTTTTACAGATAAATTAGAACAGATATGCGTTTTGTCAGCCTTAACAGTAATTGTGCTTTGTTAATCAGTATGCAAGATGACTATAACATAGGAATGATTTTGGTTGATGAGGTCTTTGTTGTTATGGTCAGAACACCTGGTGTATTGATTCACTGTGGTACTGACTTCTGAAAATTAATTGAAAGTGCCATTATTGAGGGGAACTCAAGAAAGGAAGAAAGCAGTGTTAATGCACCATGGCTCAGATGAATGCAACTATTCAGATTATCAATACAAAGTCTAAGACAAAACAAAAGAAAAGGAAATTGTCAGAGTCACAGAAAGAAAACCTATTTAGGCTTTCTTGCTGCTACCTTTATTGCCTTCATAGGCATAATGTGCTTAGCAATAACAATCTTCCCTGACCTTTTTTTCTAATCAAGTTGTGAGTCTTTATGCTGGGGAAAAGCGATTGTGACGTTCCATTTTGTTTGTGCCCATTTTGGAGGAGATACCATATCTACTGACATGTCAAAAGTTCCATTTCCAGAATTGCATGCAAGCCATCTTAACAAGTGCTCTTAAAAAACACCATCTACAGTGGTGACATTTTGGCCTGGTGATAAATGTGGCAAAATAAGACTATTTCCTCCTGAAAGGTCAAAGCCAAGGGAATCTATTAACATAGCACCTGTTTAAAGAGGAAAGTTGGCGTAATGGAGTAAAGAAGTGTCTTCATTTTTCTTTTGTCCTTCCATATAAGAAGATTATTAGTTTGTGGTTCCTCAAAGTAAACTAAGAAGAAAGTATGGAAAGAAATCTTTGGGCTTGATCCTGCCCATGTCTGCAACTGTGAAGTCCCAGAAACATGATGAGCTATATTCCTTCACATCCATTAGTCTTAGCCTTGTTCTGCAACGAGGCCGATGTGCCTCTTCATTTCCAGTTTGTACATAAGCGGCTTCGTCAAAATGTCCTTAAGGGATTAATGTATATAGAAGAAGGATTAGAGAGAGTCTTAATTACCAGAAGAAGGATAATGGCTCTCAAAAAAGATTTATTTGCTCTTACTGACCTAACTCTTCTTCCTGTCTTGGCCAAACAACTCTCTTCTGCTGTTGTCTTCACTTCTGAAGGATATGCTTCTATTATGATGGAGAGGAGGCTTCTCTGTCTTTTGCCACTAAAAGAGTAGTAATTCATCATCTGGCTTTGCTCATCTTGAATCTTCCTAATTCTGTAAATAGCTGTCAAGTTACGAATTTTTAGGCACAGTCTTCCTGATAGGTGAATATAACTTCACTTCAGGTATCTGGCATGAAAGTCAAAATGCACCGTTGTACATTTCTTTTTCGCAGTGGCTTTCTTTTTAATTGTGGTTTTCAGTCACGGTTATTGCTGCATATTTTCTTAATAGTATTTCCACCTTATAATGCATTCTGATTTATTATTCCGAGAATCTCTGACTTTGCTGCTAGAAGCTAGGATGACAGGTGTGGAGAATTATCCTCAGAAAATGTAAGTCTTTTACAATAAAAAAAATTTAAGCATTTTATTCAGAGTAGTGAAGATATCACGCCTCACTTGTGGGAGACTGTTACAGATTCTTTGTGTAAGGTTTTCCTGTCCCAAGAGGAGCTTTAATAGATCTTGTCATTACTGCTGTTCTGTATTCAGAATGATACCCTTTTCCTCTCTGCAGTGCTTCTCTGGCGGCTAGTGTGAGAGCCCCCCTCCTTTTGCTGACAAGAACAGTGCTTTCGTAATTCTGCTCACTCCTCATCTTTCCTCTCTCCCTACCCTAGCTGATCAGAAGAAGATGTCACAGAAGAGGCAGCAAACTTTTTAGTTCAGGAGAGAACTAGGACATGATTTTTATTTTTAGTCTATGTGTATAGAAGCTGGTGAATGAAGGGTTATTGGAGGTGCACGTAAGGAAGCAGACATATGGGGGCCAAAGAATTTGTCTACCAGACAAATAAATAAAGTAAATACCTTTTCAGACAGTGGCTGCATTTACCACCGGCAATAAGTCAGCTCTAAGGATTTGCACCCGCTTGAAGCTTTTGGCCTTGGTGATGGTATCTCTCTTAAAGATGTATGGATTTCTGCTAATCTGACTTCAAACCCCACCATTCTCATTTGATTTCACAGTCACAGTGTAATTGCAATATAAGAATGAAAATGCTTCTTATAATGTAATTCATAAAGCAGCTTATGGCCTTGCATAATTAAAATGGCTAAATGGAAACAGCTCACTGCACTTTGAAATGCACACTAAGCTAACCAGAAATTTATCAGAGTGTAGTTTCTATGAAACTGTGGAAACTTTGGGAATGTTTGATAACGGTGCAACCCAAATTACTCCAGGAGGTGCATAAAATTAGCAGTAATTATTACATGAGTTGTATCACTATATCATCATAAATGGCATATTAGATCTGGCAAAAAGCCTTTCATTTTATGAGCAAATTGAATTGGTTCTGCATTTTGTTCTCTGGCTCACAGCTGCTTTTAGCTGGATGCATGTGATCCTGCACTTCCAGGCTGTTGTTTTAAAAGAAATGCAACAGTAGTTGTTTATTTTTAACGGAGGTCTAACCGTATATGCAAGTGATGTGAGAAGATTTGCATGACTGACCAGAACTTCCTCCAGCCCATCTAATTCACTTTTCTCTTGCCCAGCCAGAAAGAGAGAAGACACAAAAGCTCTGCTACTGTGACTAATTAATTAGGATCCATGTAGAAGTCTGGAAACTGAAACTTAGTGATGTACTTGCCATGAGCCAGTTAGACTCTCATCTTGAAGCGTCAGTGTTTAGAGGTTATTTTCAATGTATAATGCAGCATTATTTAACACAATGAAATATGTATTTAATCACTTAGGGTAATTTTTTTTTTCTATTCTCATTATGAAACTGGAGAAGTTGGGGCATTGGCTTACAATGAGTTACAGTGTACCCAGAAATCAGGACCTGCTGTTTCTCTGCCCAGTATTCCTGAGATGCTACATACCATTCTTTTTCTTCCCCTTCCCAACAAGATGCCACACGACACCTCCTGTAGCTTTATGTGTCACTGAGGTTAAACGGCGCCAGGAAATACAGTTCTTCATGCTATGCATAAGGTTAACCAGCCTGCTCAGTGGCTATCAACAGCAGGTTCCCATCTGTGGGTCTCCACTCCAGTTTTTACAGGCAGCTGCATGAGGCTTTTTTGAGACATGAAGATTTACAAAGCAGCTGTATTATTAAATCCTGAATAGTGTGGTTCTGAACACACAGATTTAAAAAAAAAAAAAAAAAAAACACAACCCAATTTTCATTGAAATGGGAGGTTTTGTTCTTGGAAAACAAATAAATGGTGCATCCCTCCCTTTCACCCCCCTCAGTGTGCTGTCACAATTCATGAAAATTCTTCTTCTTTTATCCCCCTCCCAGTTAATGGATTCTAATTATCATGCATATGAGGGATGTGAACTTCCAGCATAAATGGGTGGATACTGCCAATAAAAATCCTACACTGCTTTCAGTGAATGCTGCGCATGTGTCACCTCCCCCCATCATTAATTTTCAAGCACTGAGATTGCAGTAATTCCTGCTTGTAAGTGGCATGTTGATGTGTTTATTACTCTGCAGTTAAGTTCAGGGCTGTTTCTCATATCTTTTCGCAGTGCTCATCACTACCTCAGTAGCTTTGTACTGACAAAGCTGAGGCCCTGTCAAAGGATCCAAAGAAGCCGATGCCAGGGGAATTGTTGATACCAACTTACTGTTCAAACAAACTTTCTCTGTTACTAATTCTTCATGCAGTCACAGCCTTTCAGACCTTAATATGAGGACTGAATCATGGAATTTCAGCTTTATATTAAGTATTTTTAAGGCTCATTCTGTTTCAAACAGCGAATCTTGATTATGTTTTAATTGCACGTTCTCTGGAAAATACTGCAGTTGTATCCCTGTCTGTCTGAGAACTCGAAGTGTTCTCATAAATGCTATAGAGAACATACTGGTCCTAAAAAATAATGCAGTGAGGCACAAGGAAAAAGGTATTATGCTCTCTCCCTTGTAACCCTTCGCTAGTTTACCAACTATTTAATGCATCATTGATGCTCATTTCCTAGTAAGTGTTAGCCACTTTTGAGCCAGTGTGGGTTCTGTGCAGGCTTCGGGTTCGCAGGACTTTGTAATTGCTGCAATGCTACATTGCCTTCTGCTAGAGTCTTTCTGTTGCAGAAATCTCTCTGCTGGCATTAGCAGGAGAACCTGGCCTAGCTCCATTGCTGCCATATGGCAACTGGTTGATACACAGATGTCTCTTAGTCCATACTGCAATAGGATGGCAAACTCCTCTGTCAATCCTCCGTGCTAGCGTGTATTGAAACTTTGTGTAAAAATATTGATTCCGAAGGGTACTTAACCTTCATTAGTGAGGGCTACTTCTGAGTCTGAACCACTGTCTGGAGTTTTGAGACCCTCCAAAGCAGAAATCCTTGAGTAGCATTATCCTCTGTGGAGGGCAGAGCAGCGTCCATGCCCCTGGTAGCCTAGTCCATGTCCCGCTTCCCTCTCCTGTCAGAGCTGGTAGGGTACAGGCTGTTCCTGAAGCACTCATCTGGATGGCTATTGGGTAGATCACGGAGCACACTGAGCCCATGAACAGACCTCCATCTTTTGCTAGAGGTAGCCATTGATTTCCAAGGTGATGTGTTAAGCCTGCACTTCTTTCTTAAGGATCAAACCAAAAAGAGCTAAGGTCTGCAATTGAGAAATCTTAAAGGAAACCTCAGCAGCACTGTAGGTTTCAGAAGAAACTTCGTGCTGTGGCTTTCATTGGGATTTTATTGGTGTTTAAATTGCTAGTAAAAGAAGAATCAAAGAATGTGAAGGAAAGTCACACACTAGAGCTGGAGCACAGATCTCACAAATGAATTTTAGTGCTAGATGTTCAAACAGGACTTATCTGAAAGGTACCAGAAGATCATTAGATTGTTGATAGCATCTTGGGTATTGAGACTGATTCTGAACAATCCCTCCCCAGCAAATTCCACAGAACTTATTTACTGCTCCAGAAGTCCAGAGGACAGAGGCAGCTCTGCCAGGACCAGGATTTTGCCAGGTCCCAGGTGATGCAAACCTCAGGGCTGTGCTAATAAAGTCATAATGACATTCTTCAGTACTCTACACCTCTCGTGAATAGCTGCCAGTATGATGGATTTATGGGCACAAAGCTGTTTCAGTGGTAACTGATGGGATAGCAGCACTTGCAAAGCAGTATATCCCATCTCAATGCTTGTCTAAGTTTAAGATTTCAAGGTATAATGGGCAATATTAAAACTGTACTATTTTCACCTGCTGTAATTATACATTCTCATTCCAGGATTCTCTACACATAGGAATGGGAAATTATTGCACTCTTAGATATCTTATTGCGTACAAGAAGTATGACAACAGTTGTGCATTCACATACTAGGTCTACCACATTACAAATGGTCTTCTTGCATTACATATAGTATCAGGAGGAAAGACAGGAGCAAAAAAAGTTGAGTCTTACTTTCTCTCTGTCTTCCTTTTCAAAGAATCACAGAGTATAACAGGCTAATGAAAATACTGTATGGGAGAAGGGAAAGGAGGAGTAGTACTCTAATAAAATAAAGAAGATATGAAACATGGTGAAGTTTCAGGGTAGTGGAGTCTTTTGCAGAAAGATCTATGAGGTTTGTGAGATATGTGAAGAAATCACACCTGTGCAGATATTAAAGCTATTGAAACCAAATCCAAACTTGGAAAATGGGTTTAATCACCGTCTCCTTCAAAAAATTGTGTATTTCTTATTTTAAAATTAAGTATTGTTTAGCTGTCCTCTTTAGACCTTACTTGTATAGTTAATATATAGTACACCAAAATAAAAACCTTCCTGTCCTGTTCCTCTGTGGTTTGGTAATAATGGAAATTATTCTTCCGTTTCATCCTTATTTTCAGAATGTTGGCTAAATCTGAGTGAGAACTGAGTGAATGCTGTCATTGATTTTGCCACCGATTTATTGTATTTCTCTGGAAATAATCTTTTCTGTGATCCATTAAGAGATAGTTGACTACTTCTGTACTTCAAATCACAAATAGTGATAGTTTATTAATATTCACCCTCACCTTGTATTTCTTAGGTAGATGGCTGTATTCAGATACAAAATATTACTTCTCTACGGTTATTATTCCCATGTCAAAACTCTGCAAATAAGCTTTGCAAAGCCAAATCATGGTGGTGTTGGCCCAGCTTTATTTTAGAACTGTGTGTCACTGTAGAGAAAAAATTGCACTTCTTGTTCTTCCTCCTACAGAACTCCTGATAAATATTTCAAATGGCAGTGGTGTAATTATCTTTGATTAGTAACTGTGCTAACTTTAAAATTAAAAAAAAGTAAAGTAGCTGTTGATTGCCAAGCACTAATGTAGTGCTTTCATGCACAGCTATAATTCCACTCATAAATATACATTAATCTTATGCATCAGTTGATATCTTTATCTACAATCAAAAGGCACTAACCAATGCAGTTTCATTCTGTTTCATGAAACGTAAAGGAAACATAGCAATGACCATTATGCAGGATATTTCTGGCTGATAAAAACCAAAATCCTTAAATGCCTGATGAGATTTGCTGTTTGAAATAAAACCTGTAAGTTTTAACATAGTCAAAATGTTTCAGAATAAACTGTTGCAGGGAAAGTATCAAGCAGAATAACACTGAGAGAAATTAGAGTCCAAGCAAATGTGAAATCAGAAGTGGAAAGACTTATATGTGAAGGGGGAACAAGATAGTGTATTTCTGTATAGTGCATAAATTCTTAGCAGAAAAAAAAAATTAAAAACATCTACTCAATTAATCTGGAGAGGTGGAGGGAGTGATCCACAGGTGAAAATGTGTGAAATTAAAGGGTTCAGGGCTAGGATTTATATCATGTAATGCTGATATATCTATTATTATCAACATATAATTGTCTAAATTTCTTTTCTAGTCAGAGGCTAAAAGCTACTTATGGAGAATGATTAATTTCTTCTTGGAGTGAAAATGTAAATATGATTTGTGCTCCACAAGTGCTCATTTCTCTCCACTGATTCTCATGTGAGTTTACTTGAATGGCAAAACTGCAGATGGCTACAGTGGAGACTCTAATTCTCATTCTCACGCTCCAACACTATTACTGTGGTTATTCTAGAGTTAAATAATATCAATGAAAACCTACAATTAAAATCAGTGGGTTTCAAATAGAACCCTCAGTGACAACAGGTTCTAGAAAGCTTGTACTCTGCTGACATTTTTCAGTCTTTTACTGCATCTGAACTCGGCACTGCGCAGGCTGAAATGCTGGGCTTGAATTTTTGTGTGCTCCTCCTGCCAGTTTCCAGATCAGACATAATTGTTGCATCCAGCGTGGTGGGGGCTCCCAAGGGACATGAGTGCTGTGGGGCTCTAAAACCCAGAAGAGCTCGTTGCCATAGTAGCCTTCAGTGGAACATTTGCTCTTCTGGTTGCTTTTCTGATACATCTCAATTTTGTGATGTTTCAAAGTTAGTTTTTATTCTGTACTAGGCGGTATCACATTTGATTGAACCTGTCAGATCTCCCTGATCATTTTTTTTTTTAATAACAGTTCTCTTATGCAATGTGTTAGGGCAATCTAAATGTTTTAGTCTAATTGGAAAGGGTGTTTGGTTGGTTGGGGTTTTTTGGGTTGTTTTTTTTTTTTTTTTTTGCTTTTCCCTTCAAATAGTCACAGAAGGTAAGAACAAGAGCTCAGCAAAAACCAATCTGGGAAGAGTAGAGTCAGCAGATTAAGGGGTCTGTTCTGAGTCTTCATTTTCCAGTCTCATTATTCTGACTGATCTTTGGCAAAGCAAGGCAGTCACATGGGCTTTATTTCCAACCCAAATTTTTTCAACAGCCATGTAGCAGATTCTAAGATGGCAATTGGCTGTAGCACTGTACAACTTAAATGTGTTTGTGAACTGCATAGCTGTGCGACTCCTCCCCTGGGTTCTCTAAAACAGATCTCAGTTTCTTACGTGCATTCCATTTTTTTCCTGAAGATCTGAATCTGACAAAATGCTCTCTTTGCAGTGACACTGCTTATAGTGCTCATTTTTGCAGTAGGGACTAAGGTAGGGGTTCTCCTCTTCCTCAAAAAGCATTTTACAGTATACTGCTTCATGGCACAATTCAGTCCCATCAAGCTGTTACATGCAAGAAACGATCATTCCTGTCACTCTAAAGGAGTAAAGCCAAAAGCCTTATCTTTTCATGTGGGTGCTCCTTGTGCCTTTCACATGCAAAACGTCATGTTATTGCTTCCCCAAACCATATCATGAGTAATTCTTATTGAAAGTAGAGAAAGGGGAAAGTACAGTTTCAAAGCAAGTTCTGCTAGGTAGCTGTTTTGTGACAATATAGATTAGAAAATAGTCACAAGAAGGGCAGCGTGGCATCCCCTACTGGCATGATTTGGCTCGACTGGTTTAAGTGAACTTGCTGTTTCACAAGAACTAGAATTGTTTTGCATTTATCTTTAAAACAGGCTAAACCAAGAAATGATGAGTTAGAATTGGGAAACACAGTGGCTCACGGATACTGGCTGCATATGTTTAATCTGTCAAGATAGCCCAGGAAGAACATGGCTCTGATTTTTCTTTCAGTAATTTCATATCTATTCGCTAACTCTGAATGCAGTAGTGTGACTCCTGTTTTAATTGAATGTGAGATGAGGTTTGGGTCTTATTCACAATTCTGACTTCACAGCTCAGTCCTATCACGACTGAAAGATTGAAGACATGGAAGAATGATTCATTCCTAAGAATAAAAACCTACATTGAAAACCCTAGCTAGCAGGTCTGTATGCTTAAGCCTCATCCAGCATACTTGGTTATCTTTGAATTCAGCTAAAATTGCCTTTTTTTCCTGGTGTCATCCAGGACACAGCTTTTCATAGTCAGAGAACTGGTAAAGCTCATGCAGCCATTCTTTCACTCTCTCTCTCTTTTTTTTTTAAAAAAAAAACATTTTAGGACATGTGTGGAAGCAAAGGGAAGCTGTTGCCTTTGTGACATTCTCATTTTTTTAAACTAGATTCACTGTTGTATCTGGCTTCATTTTTTTAGACTTCTTTATTCATGCTAGGCTTCCAATTTAAGCCAGTGACTAGAGGCAGAGAAATGCTGGTTTTATAGCAATGACAAGATAGCTGAATTCAGCTAGTTTTTCATTGAAAATTATCCTGCACTCCCCAACTGGATTTACATTAGGCCTGAATCCAGTCTGAATAAGACTCTTGACCTTCCTAAGATTAGCATGGTGTGGGGGGAAGGGACAGTTTTTCTTGAATTCATTGCATTATACATGTAAAACCAATCAGGTACAGATACTTTGTTGGAGTTACTGTTCCTGTGTATGTACTTTTTTAAACTTTTAAACTAAACTATTAATCCAATTTAATATTCATAGGGATAACATATTTGCTTTACCTGCCAAAAAAAATCCCGAATTGTACCCATGAAGCTTATTTGATTTCTAAATATCTTGTAAAACCAAGCAAAGTTTTTCTTCCTTCTTCTCTTACTGAATTTCGTATGTTATTGTTGATGTTATCTACATGGTGGCAACACAGTGGCCTGTATTGATGGCTTATGACACTAGCTCAGTTCGATTTAATGTAATGCTTTACAGTTGGTGGCTTTGAAATCAGGAATGTAATGAAAATAATGAAGATTAACACCAATTGGAGTTAAATTTTTTACCAGTTGCCATAATAAAGTCTGATAGGTGCATTGCTGGTGCTGATGCAGAGCACTGCAAAGCTTGACCTTGCTTCTGTAGCTACAGAGGACTTTTGGACTCAAGAAAATGGTACATGTTTTTGCTCTACTATGTAGAACAGAGTGCATTACTCCCCAGGGCTCTGCAGAAAGACCTGCTTTTTGTATGGCAAAACCAGAACAGAATTAACGTGTCCTTTTGTATATGGAATGTCAAGATTTCTTATGAAACAATTAGTACAAACAAAGGGATAAAAATATAAAAGCAAAGGTTTCAGGTTCATAAATCTATGTTCTAAAGTGTATCAGTTAATCTTGGCATTAAGACCAAGAATTTGTATGTGAATATACATATATAAATGCAACGTGACTGGTAACATTGAACTAAGCTCGGTTATTTGTGAGTCAGAGAGGCGAAACTCATAGCACAACAGCACTTGCAAAACAAATGTGCTATTACTTGACTAACGTTCATTTGGAGCAACCTTTCCTGAATAAGCAAGTAGAATATTTATACATTCATATCTCTGTGTTTAATTGTGTTTGTGCATGTAGTTACATATTGCAATTACTGTTCATTGCTGGCTATGCATGCATTTTTAAAAATCTAACTTCATAAATTTATATCTCTAATTTTATTGACTCTCACAGATGTATCTGAGGCTTGTAGGCAAAATGATTTCTAACTAGAGGTGGCACAATCAGTCCTATCAGTTATCATAGAATCATAGAACAACCAGGTTGGAAGAGACTCATCGGATCATCGAGTCCAACCATTCCCATCAAACACTAAACCATGTCCCTCAGGACCTCATCCACCCGTGCCTTAAACACCTCCAGGGAAGGTGAATCAACCACCTCCCTGGGCAGCCTATTCCAATGCCCAATGACCCTTTCTGTGAAAAACCTCCTCCTAATCTCAAACCTTAATCTCCCCTGGTGGAGCTTGAGGCCATTCCCTCTTGTCCTGTCCCCTGTCACTTGAGAAAAGAGGCCAGCTCCCTCCTCTCTACAACCTCCTTTCAGGTACTTGTAGAGAGTAATGAGGTCTCCTCTCAGCCTCCTCTTCTCTAGGCTAAACAACCCCAGCTCTCTCAGCCGCTCCTCATAGGGCCTGTTCTCCAGCCCCTTTACCATGTTATGTACATTATGTATATTGTGTACTGGCTTATCTTCAAGAAGGGGTTATTTAGAAAATTAATAAACCAAGAAAGAAGTTAGTTTAAGGACTGACTGTTGCACATGGAATATATATAAAGAATGTTCAAATAAGGAGTGAGGAGGAGAGATTGAGCCTTAAAGTTTGGTGTGGTATTTGGTAGTAGCTGGGATCTTTCTTTGGCTAATGGCAGCTCATTAAGCTCTGAGCTTCAGATGACCCTGAGTCTCACTACAAATACATACGCTCAGTTAATTTCTTGTTACCTTCTGTCTTCCCCTTTTGTGACTGAAGATCTTTAATTCAGGCTTGGACATCTCTATTTGCTTATATTATCCTCCTGAAAAGACCTAAATTTTTCATTTTTTTTCTGAGGCTTTTTGGATCACAGTGTAAAAATTCCTTGATGTCTTTCCAGAGTGAGCTTGCAAGTAATTGTCAAAAAGATAATCAGCAGAGCTAGTTAGGGGAAGAGTTTCTGTGATGTGCTGCTCAGGACTAGGGTGAAACTACCTAACATTAGAAAATTAATGAAAAACCATCAGCAAGTAACTCTCTGATCTCTTTTCATCAAGATACATGCAATCTAGTCTACTGCAGCCACCTATATTCACTTTCCTAAAGCCTCTGTTACCATAGTATTGGAGTACACGTTATAGTATTTATCAAAACATATTATGACATATGAAATTGCAGAAATGAACCTCACTACACAGGAGTCCAAATGACTTTGCATAGTCATTTCAAATGACTCTAGAAAGAGAAAGCATTGGTGCATAGGAACCACCTTATCAGCATTCAGCAACACACAGATCTCAATTACAAGAGAAGCCCGTTTACTTCTCTTGATGTACACACACAAAGGAAGCCATGCAGAAATGCAAGTAATGCAGAAAGCACTGCCTATAATTATGACTACTGCATTTTCTTTAACCACAGAATGCTTGAAGTTCAACTGAATTTTTAAATTGATAAATCCAAAATACAGATTTTCCAAAACCTTATCAGATACTGACTGGTTAGGTCTGTAGCAACCGTCCTACTTGTCCACTAACTAGGATACCTCTGCAGTCGTCCACCAAGCCAATACATAAGTCTTTTCTTTAGGGATCAGCATGGTGCTTAATCTCCAGCAGGATTCAGAAATGAAATTTTCCCTTCCCTATAACACCTGCAAAGACTGATCAAATGAATACTCTTAGAACAGAAAGCCAGATGAGATTTCATACTGAACACAGGGGAAAGGAAGAAGAAACATGCTGTGTATTTCCCTTCTTTTTTACTTACAACCTGGTGTTTATAGCTTCTACCTGGAGGATGAGAAACTGAGCTTCAAATCCTCCTATTGTTTGTTTAAAGCAGAAGTCTGCTTCTAGGAGCATGCGCTTGCACAGTCTGAGATAAAGTACTTAAAATTACTGCTATCGAAGCCTTCCTGCAGCTCTTTCCTTCTTAGGAGGTGAAACTTAAGCCACCTCCTTAGGATTCCTTGCCAAGAGTTTAGATAATTGAGAGTGCTAGCTTCTCTAGATTAATACAATTTTAGCACTTGTATCGGGAAGATTATGGTGCAGACAATAGCAGGGCACTTAGGGTTAGGTGTGGTGAAGTTGTGCCTATCTCTCTTATACAGACGTAGTCACTGAGTTTGCTTTAGTCCCCATTGTTAAAAATGCAATTCTCTCAAAGAATTTAATTTATGCAACAGTTTGTAGGAGGAAATATAGAAAAAATGTTCCCACTATGAATTAAAGGTTGGAGGAGAGTGAACAAATTGCGAAATGAAACTCCTAAGGACACAGTGGCAAGCACATCGATTAGTGCATGTATTTCATGTCTTGCTGATTGTAAGAATTTTGGTCTTCAGCATGTGATCTCTAAAAAGACGGAGCTGTCAGAGCTGCCTCAGGTCTGATTCTCTTTTGTTTAAGATGGAGGATGCAGTCAGCTCATGAATGGCCCACTTCTGTTTATGTCTAGGTTTGGAACATCGTCAGAGAGTAGCAGGACCATCTAGGTTTTGTGCTAATTCCCTTTCTCAGCTAGAAAGAAAAATATACTTTTAAAGGATATCTGTAGTTAAGCTTAAGACCATAATTAAAATGGGTACACACATATATAAAGTAAAAGGTTAGTGGATCCAATAAAGCAAAAATATTCCTTTTTTAAAAGTCAATTGTACTTAAAACTTGTGCTGCATGTGTTATTATGGTACCCCAATACCATGTTTCATGATACTCAATTATAAGTAGATTTTGGCTTCTAAGCATTGTTAGGAATGAGAACCAAGTCCTACCTGGTTGTTAGTTAAGCTTTTGCTTAAGACTGAAACTAAATATTTAAATGAGCCTCAATTTTAGTAAAGTTGTTTGTAACAAAGGCTTCTTTTTTCCTTTTTCTTTGTAATAGGTCTCAGGGCTTTCATGTGCAAAAGGCAAAGTACGTTCCGTGGTGTCCATGGGCACCAGCAGTTCTGCGCTTCTAATAGACATCAGATAGTGTATCCATAAGTTTTAGTTTGATCACACAAGAAATTGTACTGTTTGTAGTAGAAAACTGATTGTCACCCAGATAGGCTGTTTATAATTGTAACAAAATGTGACTAAAACTTCCTTTCCATCCACATGCACTTACATATTTGTTCAAGATATATAATATTCCTTAAATAATTCATATCTCTTTTAACTTTAGAGCCAAGAATGAACTCTATAAATTTTATTTCTTACATGTAGTTTTTATTGGTTTAAAAAGTTATGACAGGACATGATTTCTTTTTTGTTAAGGGCAAGGCATGTTGCCCAATTTTTAAGAAATTACCTAGATTCTATATAACTTTCCTGCTTTTGGCAGATATTCTATGATTCTATGAAATATAAACCTCTTGCAGCTCCTATACCTCTTAAGTCATTTTGTGCATATCCAGTTACTCTGGAAATCTATCCCTGGCTGTGAAACACAGATTCCCAAGAACTTGGTCATGGAAATTTGGCCCTTTCACTTATCCCTCACTAACTTAGGGTTAGCAGTACTTATCTGGTTCACATCACTGCAAGAAAAAAATGCCCTGTTCTTTAATTAATCCACCCTGTTAACTCTTTCAGAAGTCTGTAGTAATGTTCATCATTAGCATAAGGCTTGTTTTTATACTCTGCTACAGGAGACCACAATATCCTTAAATGTTTTGGCCATTATCTTCTCTGATAAGCTCCAGAGACCTATGTAGAGCTTGTTTGCTCCATGAATCTGTAGGTGGTACTACATAGGGATGTCTTTAATTTCACTGGACCTGTGAGATGTCCCATGGTATAATGTGAGATGCTTTAATTTACCTTCCTGAGTGAGTAACTGTTATTTTTAAACAGATCTTGATGATGTTTTGTCTCTTCTCACAAGTGTCCAATTAAGGATTTTAAAGAAAGCATACTGGGGCTGGATGAGCAGAGAGTGAAGAGGACTGAAAACTGGCTGGACCCAGAGAGTGGTGATCAGCAGCACAACGTCTAGCTGGAGCCCAGTGACTGGGTGGGTAACCCAGGAGTCAGTCCTGGGAATGCTGAGTCCAGTCAGCTCTTTGGGCAAGATTTGGGTGGTGGAGGTTTGCAGAGGCTGCCCTTGCTCAGGGTCTGGCTGCCATTGGCAGGATGCTGGGGAGTAATTCCTTTCTATTGTATGACATCAAAGCCCTCTGTGACATCAAAGCCCTCAAAGCCCTGTGACATCAAAGCCCTCACTGCTTATATTCCAGCAGTAGCCTCTCCCGCTTTCACTCCAGCTGAGCGTTTTGGCGAGGCTGGAAGTGTGGAGCAAGCCTTTAGCTTAGTGCTGGGTTTGTGCCCTGGGAACTGGTAGCTGCAGCTCTCAGTTCCGCCTGAGGAGCCACTGCAGGTTCTTCCCCGGCTGTGCTGGGTTCAGGCAGCCGGGACACCCAGGAGGAGCGCTGACCGCAGCGGAGGTGAGCTGTGCAGGGAACCTTCCCTCTAGGAAGTAGGCACATCACTGCTCTCCCTTTCTTGATGGTTGTGATTTATTTCATATTATTAATGGAAACAAGAAAATGTGAAGGTCTAAGGAAGCCTTGGTTGAAATGAGCATTTAATTGTGGAGTGTAGGATCCTGAGGTTAATGAGGAGAGAACACGGCAAAACAACTTCCCTGGACTTGAGGACAGCAGAGTTCAGACTGTTGAGGCACCTGCTCTGTAGGGCACCATGGGATAAAGCTGCACATAGGAGGTGGACCCAGGAAAGGTGCTTAATATTCCAGGATCCCCTCCTCCAAGCCCTGGAGCGATGGATCCGACAAAGAGAAAGACAGGTAAAAATACCAGGAGGTCTGCATGGATGAACAAGCACCTCCTGGACCAACTCAAACACAAAAAGGAAGCCTGTAGAAGGCTGGAGCAAATGCTGGCAGCCTAGGAGGAATACGAAGACATTGTGTGAGCAGCCAGGGATCAAGTTAGAAAAGCTAAAGCTCAGGCAGAATTACATCTGGCCAAGGAGGTCAAGGGCAACAAGGAAAGCTTTTCTAGGAGCACTGGTGGTCAAAGGAAGAGTAGGGAAAATGTGGGCCCTCTCTGGAATGAAACAGGAGATCCGGTCGCCTGGCATATGGAGAAGGCTGAGGTACTCAGTGAGTTTTTGTCTCGGTCTTCACTGCAAGAGCTAGAGGCACAGTGCCTAGGTAACCGAAGAAGAGGCAGGGACTGGGAGATAGAAGAACCACCCATGGTACGAGGATATCTGGTGGGTCAGAGCTGATCTACTGTTCAGGAGGATCAGAGCACCAAAGGAGGCTGAAGGGGCACAAGTCCATGGGCACGGTAAGATGCATTGGTGGGTCCTGAGAGGACTGGCAGATGCAGTTTCTAAGCTAATATTCATCATGTTTGAGAAGTCCTGGCAGTTGCGTAACATTCCTCCAGACTGGAAGAGGGGAAACAATGACCCCATAATTACAAAAGGGAAAATTTCCACGATCCTACGAATATTCCCAAACAATGCACCACGGTATCCCCCAACCAGGCACCGTGACATCACTGTGACATTGCTTGTATTCCAGCACCAGCCTCTCCCAGACTTAAGCCTTGAGCCTTCACTCCAGCTGAGCGTTTTGGCGAGGCTGGAAGCGTGGAGCAAGCCTTTAGCTTAGTGCTGGGTTTGTGCCCTGGGAACTGGTAGCCGCAGCTCTCAGTTCCGCCTGAGGAGCCACTGCAGGTTCTTCCCCGGCTGTGCTGGGTTCAGGCAGCCGGGACACCCAGGAGGAGCGCTGACCGCAGCGGAGGTGAGCTGTGCGGGGAACCTTCCCTCTAGGAAGCGGGTGCCTCACTGGACCAACCGATACACAATAAGGAAGCCTGCAGAAAGCTGGAGCAAGAGCTGGGCACGTTTCCTTCCTTCGAGATGGAACTAGGCTCCCCTTCCAGCCCTCCCTACTCCAGCTCATGGCCTCTCCTCCTCTTCCAGCAGGACCCCCACCGCGGCAGCGTCACAGAGGACGAGGCGTCCATCCCTAGCAGCTCTCCCGGCCCTACCCGGTGCCTGTGGAGCATGGCCGCAGACGAGGGACGCGATGGAGCGAACGCGACGGCGCCGACACGCAGAAGACCCCAACGCCGGACCCGGGATCCCGACGACGTGGGTGGCCTTTCCGCCTCCACCTGGGGTCACCTCTTCCGCCAGCACCCGGGGCTCCTTCGCCACCTGCGGCCCTGGCTGTGCCGGGAGCTGGGGCGCATCTTTGAGCAAGAGCCCGACCAGGCCCTGGGGCTGCAGGAGATGATCCTCAGCGTCCTGCCCGTCCTAGGGCTGCATGAAGAGCACCTGGCTGAGGAGCTGCACGACGACCTGGGCGGCCGCACCGCAGCCTTCGTGCGACGACTCGTTGACTTCATGATGAAAGAGTGCAGGAGGGAAGCCATCCACCTCCTGCACCACGGCGCACCCCGTTCAGCCAGGGGCTCGGAGCACAGCCCCGAGGCCTTCATCTCCGCGTCCTTCAGGAGGTGGCGCGATCGCAGCCCCGTGGGCAGAACGAGCTGGGTCGCCTACCAAGAGAGACGGCAGGGCGACCTGCTGGTCACAACCAGACGCGCCGGCTTCCAGGAGCCAGGTAGTTGCAGCTTCGAGGCCAGCACCAGGAGGGCCCCCTTCCGAGAGCAGCGGGAGCGCAGTCCCACGCCCCCCGCCAACCCCTCTGCTTCCCCACGCAGACGGGAGCGCAGTCCCACGGCCCCCGCCAGCCCCTCCGCTTCCCCACGCAGACGGGAGCGCAGTCCCACGGGCCCACAGGAGCGCAGGCCCGTGCCTAGCGCCAGCGCCGCCGCCCTGGACGAAGAAAGCCTCCCGGTCATCTCGGTCGATGACTTGTGGGGGTGTGCCGACTGCCCCCCCTCCGCCTTCAATCCCATCCCAGGCTGGGGCCGAGACCGTCACCCGTCGCCGTGGGCAGCTGGCGGGGGGGAGGGTGCTCGGCGCCGGGCAGGCCTTCCTCGTCTGCAGGGCCCTGCCGTAATAATGCATTTTTAAAATAACACTTTAAGAGCCTTCCCACTGTTAGGGTCCGAAAGATTTTGCCAGGAAGACGAGGCAGAGTTGCTAGCAGTATAAATGTTTAGTAAAAATTGTCAGAATAAATGCATATAAAAATTAATAGCTGATCGATCAGCAGTCTCTCTGTGCCAGATTGGAACGACCACGACTTGAGTATTCCAGAGGTTTTTATAGGTCCACATTTCTACAGCTAAACAAAGACTTCAAAAGGCATGCAGTTAGCACAAGAATTTTACCAGCCAGATAGCAACATTGAGGTGTAGGGGAGGACTTAACGGTCATTTGGGAAGGTGGTGGGATGCGGGGGGGGTGAGGGGGAGGGCCAGACCTCATCCTAAAAAATAAGGGAGAAGGAAAGGCACCCTCGACATGGAAATAAACAAGAAATAAACAAAGAAGAAAGGTACCCATGACAGGAAGGCCCTGTCACCCACATGTCTAATCATAGAATCACAGATTGATTTGGTTTGAAAAGGACCTTAAAGATCACCCAGTTTCAACCCCTCAGCCATTGTCAGGAACACCTTCCAATGGATCGGGTAGCTCAAAGCCTCATCCCTCCATGGAGGACTAGAGGGATAGATGTCTATTAGAGGAAAGATACCTATTATTTTACATTGTATGTGTAGTACCTAGTATAGTGGGGTCCTAATGACTGTTATGGGCTACAGTAACTTTGGGCACGTAGTGATCACCTGTTTCATTTACATATGAGCCTTTTTAGTCACCATTACACACTTTCCTGATGTCTTTGTATTTCGCAGCAAGACAAACACTTTCAAAATGGTGGTGTGAACACCACTGCTGGCATGCTGACTTAAAATATTCTCTCCCTTAAACTGAAGAAGAAATGTGAATAAAATCAGCAGTCCTTCAAGGTGCTTTGGAAATCCAGACCTGTGGGATTTCTATGTTCATTTCCCATTGAAGGAAAAAGGAAATACTTAAATTCCCTGTGCAACTCTGAAAACTGTATCTGAAGATTTATGACAATGTCTAAAAAGCTAAAAGGGAAATTATTTTCCCTGATATAATATGCATTATTAATCTCCATATTTAGATGTATTTTCTTTCTTCAGTAAAGAAGAAAATATTAGTAAGCCTACTGATTTTATTTTTAATATTCTTGGCAAACTGCAGGCCTGTCAGTCTGACCTCAGTGCCAGGGAAAGTCGTGGAACAGGTGATCTTGAGTGCTATCATGAAGCACTTGCAAGACAACCGGGTGATCAGGCCCAGTCAACATGGGTTTACCAAAGGCAGGTCCTGCCAAACCAACCTGATCGCCTTCTATGACAAAGTCACTCAGCTGCTGGATGAGAGAAAGGCTGCGGATGTGGTCTTTCTGGACTTCAGTAAAGCCTTTGACACAGTTTCTCACAGCATTCTGCTACGGAAACTGTCAGCCTCTTGCCTGGACAGGCGCACACTCTCCTGGGTAGAAAACTGGCTGGATGGCCGGGCCCAGAGAGTGGTGGTAAATGGTGTTAAGTCCAGCTGGAGACCAGTGACAAGTGGTGTCCCCCAGGGCTCAGTGCTAGGTCCAGTCCTGTTCAATGTCTTCATCAATGACCTGGATGAGGGCATTGAGGGTACCCTTAGCAAGTTTGCAGATGACACAAACTGTGTGCAAGTGTTGATCTGCTGGAGGGCAGGGAGGCTCTGCAAAGGGACCTAAACAGGCTGGACCACTGGGCAGTGTCCAATGGCATGAGATTTAACACAGCCAAATGCCGGGTGCTGCACTTGGGGCACAACAACCCTGTGCAGAACTACAGACTGGGAGAAGCTTGGCTGGGAAACTGCCAGGAGGAGAGGGACCTGGGGGTGTTGGTCGACAGCCGACTGAACATGAGCCAGCAGTGTGCCCAGGTGGCCAAGAAGGCCAATGGCATCCTGGCTTGTATCAGAAACAGTGTGACCAGCAGGTCCAGGGAGGTGATTCTCCGTCTGTACTCAGCACTGGTGAGGCCGCTCCTTGAATCCTGTGTCCAGTTCTGGGCCCCTCACCACAAGAAGGATGTTGAGGCTCTGGAGCAAGTCCAGGGAAGAGTGACGAGACTGGTGAAGGGGCTGGAGAACAGACCCTATGAGGAGCGGCTGAGAGAGCTGGGGTTGTTTAGCCTGGAGAAGAGGAGTCTGAGAGGAGACCTCATTACTCTCTACAAGTACCTGAAAGGAGGTTGTAGAGAGTAGGTAGCTGGCCTCTTTTCTCAAGTGACAGGGGACAGGACAAGAGGGAATGGCCTCAAGCTCCACCAGGGGAGATTAAGGTTTGAGATTAGGAGGAGGTTTTTCACAGAAAGGGTGATTGGGCATTGGAATAGGCTGCCCAGGGAGGTGGTTGAGTCACTTTCCCTGGAGGTGTTTAAGACATGGGTGGATGAGGTATTGAGGGGCTTGGTTTAGTGTTAGATAGGAATGGTTGGACTAGAAGATCCGATGGGTCCCTTCCAACCTGGTTGTTCTGTGATTCTATGATTCTGTAAGCGTAACAGAGAAAGGCCCTCCTTGTCCTTTATTATCTGTAACCTGTAATGCTGGCAACGCTGTGAATTCTGTAGCCTAGCATAGGCAGGCTGTCTAGGACAGACAGCAATTCCAGTGATGGGGTTTCCTGATAAGTATGTTCTACTGGAACTATCAATGTACTTCAAAACATGCTAAAATCTAGTGACGGAAAATAATAGGTTTCTGGTTACTAGCATCCCTGCCTGAATTCAACCTAGAAACCTACAGATAAGAGACTTTGCTTCCTACTACCCATCACCTTACTGTCTCAGAGGAAAACCTTGAGTGAAGAAATGAAGACAGGAAAAATAGCAGACTTCATTGCTTTGGTCTTAACTCATCAAGAAAATAAGATTGTCAAGAATGTTGAAACAGCAGAATTTCTTTTACTGAAATATTATCAAGGCAAATTACACCATTGGCAACTAATTAACAGTTAAATATTGTCAGTCTGGTAAGTATAACTACTGTGTGACCCATAATTATTGTTGTGCAAGGCTGCCTTTTGCAAGTGGAGTGAGCTAGAGGTTACTGCTATACATTGGCAATGAAATGGAAAAATAATGATACAAACAGGAAAATCCTCTTGATCTTCCTCGTGAGAGGTCATTTTTAGTTCTTAAAAAGGCCTGACAGTGGAGTTCCTTTAGAAAAGAAAGTGTACAAATTTTCGCAGGTGCTGATTCTACTATACAACAGCTTTGTTGGTACAAAAGGGCTGAGGCCTACTTGGACTAGTGCTTTGAAGTTAATTCTTTAAATAACCGTAACCCCAGAAAGAGAATGAGCATTATTTTTTAAAAATAATAATAATAGAAAAGGCAAGGAGAATATATCACAATATCACCTTTGAGGCTTTTCGCATTACTGTTGTTTTCCTCACTAGTAGATTTTATGGCTTATCACGCATGTAGACAAGTAGAGTCAGGGATGCAGGGTAGAATGTGAAAGGGGAGTGGTGCTCTCAGGCATCATTTACACACTTTCTACTTTCTCTGTTGCTCATCACAGACAACAAATTATAATCCAAAAACTACTATGGTCTTCTAGAATTTGTAATATCAGAAGAGGAACATTTTCCCAGTTTGGGTCTAAATTCTCTGTCAGAAAACAGATGTATGGCTTGTACTATGCACAAAAAAAAGAACATACCCCAACTGGAACTGTGAGCAGTGTTTGCTTGCATTTATAACTGTAAGGTGGAACAGATGGTGACAACTTAGTTGAATGTGAACAGTCCATTGAAATAACCTAAATTGTCAAGCTATTCTTCTATAGAAAGCGGTCTATGCACCATTCGAACAAATTGAAAGTAGCCTTCATGTTATTGAATCAGTTGAAATTGCCTTGCATCGTGAGTTATGCTGGGCTTACAGGGTTTTGCAGAGTATAAGCTGCTTCATTTTGGTAGCTGTGAATGCTCCAAAGATGGAGGGAAAGTCTCACAAGTTAACAAATAATCCATAACCATTCTACTCTCTGACTCATTCTGCTGTAGAAAAACTTCTGGGCAGATATCTAATGAGATTAGGAGCATTAACAAAAATGTCATGTCTTCAGTTTTAAGCCCAAGGACAGATTGCTCTTATCAATAGGCTCCAGATCTGTAAGGCAAGGCAGTAGCCCAGATCAAAACAAGCTCCATCAAAAATATAATTTTCTACTTTTGTTAATGTAATGTGTTTACACTCAGCATTTTAAAAGCGGGTGGCCAGACATCTTTGTGTAGGCATGGCATGCAGAATGAGAATAGCCTGTTTCATTTTGATGTGACAGATTAAACTTTCAGAGTCTCCGCATGCTACTTGAGATGCAGGTGAGGCACTGATGGCTGCTCAAGAAGACCCTTCTTCATGAGCATAGTTCTCTATAAGGGATCTAGACTCTCCTGTGAAAAAATCAAGAAGAAAATTGTAGGACCAGAGACCACAATAAACAACTCAATAGAACTATCTGACATAGCCTCTAAAGATTTTAAGGAGAGGCCTTGGCTTAAATCCTACTCAGGAAAGTAAGGAGGGCTTTGAGATCTAAGAGTTACTGAGAGGTAACTTGCTGCTCATTTAATAAAGCAGCTCATTTTGTGATAACCTCTATGTGTGTGCTCTTTTCCTGTGATAAATTTGGTGAATACAAGGTAGTTTATTTCTTTTTCATGCCTTTATGCCTCTCTCTGATCATGGATAGGAATAACCAATTTTTCTGTTATTCCACAGTAGCTATTTCAGAGCATGGGCCATATTACTGCTTTGGATTCCTCTCCTGAAGGCAGCTGGGGGCATAAGTGGCTCCCACCCCTCCTCAAAAGTGAGAAGAAAGCTAATATTGCCCCTTTACCAAATCTTTGTCATCTTATAATCTAGTACTTTGATATCCCTTTCCTAGCAGAGATGTGAACCCTGGGATCCAATACTAGAAGTGAGTGTCCCAACCATGACATTACAAATGATTTTGAGTGAGTTCCTTTTGCGTATCTCCTTCAGACGTTATTCTACTGAGTATTTAACCAGGTAGTCACTGGAAGCTTACTGCAACATCCAGAGCATTTGGACAGCAGAAAATTCTCAAATATTTATTTTATCTCAGTCTATGAATCTGTTTCTTACATGTGGAACTGACAGTTTATAAGATGGAAAAGGAGGGGTGAGATTCAGATAGAAACTTGGATTTTTAGGCTTAACTCATTTATATTTTAGAGCTTTTTCTTTCTTATGTTTCTGTGGAAGTGTTGAATACTTGCAAAAACATACTATAGTTTCAAAATTAAGGTGGAAAACTTTACCTAAATTACTGCTCAAAAAGAGTTGACAAGTGTGTTGGCATATTCGTCCATTTTCTAGTCCCAGATAATTAATCCTTCATCCTGAATAAAGGATTAGCAAAGGTCCAACTTTGCTATTCTTTAAATAATTTGTAACACGTTCTTAAAGAACCTTAAGGACACATAAACATTTTGCATGTGGCATTCATTTCAGCTATTGAATTGCATTTGGCAGTGATCAGTACCTGAAGTATGTAGCATTTTGTATATTTTTTAAAGAATGTAATGAATCTAATATTCTTCCTCTTAACACTTCTGACTTAACATTAAATGGAAGGAGGAGCAAGCCCCAGATATATAGTCATTTGTTTAGTACTATGCACTTAGAAAAGGTGAAATTCCTTCCGTTGTTGGAATTCATAGTTGGTCTACGTGTACCATGAAGACTACCAGTTAACAACCCATGTCTGAGCCTAAACAGATATAAAATATAGCTTTCTTATATTTTTCATATGTATGTGTGTTTGTGTGTGTAAATGAAATTATCTTCAGGCTCTTTCTTTTATCTCAAATGTGAAAATGACTGCTTCTAGACTGATAAGGTAAAATGCTCTTTTGAAATTCCCATGCAGAAGTTTTGATAAGGATATCTCTCAAGAATAAATATGCCTCTTTGGCCATTGGATTTATTAAACAGAGAGAGAACATCAGCTTACTAGCCTGTTGGACATTCTAAGTCTGCATAAAGAAAGGAATGTTTAACTTATCATAATTGTAGCTTCTTGACTTAGAAAACCCCAAACCCACTGTTAAATGTAACACAAAGACTTGTTTTAGGAACTTTATTCCTTAGAAGGAAAGGAAACCCTACTGACTAGTAATGTTTGTTGTAAATGATATTTTATCATATGAAGAGCTCCTCTATAGATATTTTAAACATAGTTTTCCCTGAAAACCTATCAAGTTGTGTGTTTTAGAGAAAAGCAAGCACTAGAAACAAGATATTCTTTCAGGCACCTTTTTGTTTTGGTGCTGTTACACACTCAGTTACAACTGTGTGTGTAACAATAGAGGATGAATTGTTAACATGAATAAGAACAGAGACTAGAAATGCAATAAAAATGGAAATTAAATAAACCCAAGATTAGATCTATTTAATAAATGCAAAGCCTGGGTCCCTTCAATCCTGGCAGCCAAAGTAAGGACAGAGAAAGGCAAGTCCTTCAATTATTCATGGATACACATCAGCAGCAAGCAATTATTGCCTTTGGTTATAGGGATTCAGTTGGTATTGAGTACTTCAACCAGATATCTTTTTCAGAATGAATCTGTATAACTTTGACAAGACATTAGCACCTATCCCCAGTTATCTCCTTTTTGGATCCAAGCTGTCATCCAAGAGAATGTTTCTATTATTGTTATGATCGAAATAAAATACAGTGACTTATAGTTATGTTTATGTGGAATAGTGGTCTATATATATCCATATACCTCCTTTTTGCTATGGTGTAATCATAATTTCATTGCAACAAGATTCAACAAGGGATCATTTTTAGAGGAAACTCCACTTGTCACTCTCTGCTATGGAGGATCTGATTCAATCTTCTTCTCTCTTATGAACTGGATAATTATAAGGAGGCCAGTGATACACATTTCTTAGAAGAACATATAAATATCTTTAAATTGCCACAAAGAGTATTCCATAAATACATGAAGGGAAAGGAAAATAAAAAACATCTCTGTTTATTGAGAGTGATAACAAAAGAAATTAAGTTCAGTTAGTAATTTAAATTCTCCAGTATGTTTTTCTTTCCAATGTATTTGCAGGTGATTTGCATTTCTTCCTATCTCAGAGTAGCTTATCTTTCTCTCTAAGCTTTTGTTTTCACTCTCTGTTTTCTTTCTATCCAATTTTTGTGTGCTTTGACACTCCTTTTCAAAGAAAAATGTAAAACATCGGATTAATTAATTAGATGAAGTGCCCAGTTTACTATCTTCTCCTGTCTGTTGTGAATTTAAAACTTTATTGTGAATGTAGTGTTAAATAGAGAACTTAATGAAGTTTGTACATAAACATCCTTCCTTCTTGCAGAAGCTGCTGTGAAATCGAATAGGGAAAGTCTGCCACATAATGTGAGCAAGGGGCTTCCAAAGGCAGGTCTAATTCAAGACTGTGGCAATGACAGATATATACTTTCTTCATCTGAAATTCCCAAACTCTGTAGACAAACATGGAAAAGCAAACTTTCTAGACCAATGGGACCTGGGGCCATACAAAGCATAACAAAGCAACCTTGTTTGTGAGACTTGCAGGATGGAGCATCAGCTAATACAAAGTCTTGTGGCTATAGTGGCAATCCTTGTGTCTTTCTAGATAAGGAAGGTTTCTTGGTGAAAGGCACGAAGGAGCTTATATCATGTTGCTTATGTTTTACTGCATCTACAGAGAAATTTCACTCAATCTGGCTTTCTTCACTTTGCCATATCCAAGTCATGCCGCTTCCATGAGACAGAAAAGTACATTTTAACGTATTCTAACCGGGCACATGAGGATCCAAAGATAGTTGGCACTGTTTTCTCTTCTCCTCCTTTGGTGCTATTGAAATAATAAGTGTGTAGGATGATAAACTTAACCTTTAAGTTATTTCTTTGCAGAACAGAAGAATACACATCTCTCAGTCAAAAGGATTGCATATTTTCAGACGTGTAAGGTTCACCCCTCTCATCCAAAATCATAAGATTATAGACAAGTCCTGAAGATTGTACTTATGAGACTGTTGAAAAATCAATCTTAGCTTGATAGATTGATCATTTAGTATACGTCATTTTTCTTTTAATCTTACTTAGGACCCCAAGGAACCCAATATCAGCCAGTCAAGGCAGGTATCTAAGCATCTTCAGATGGTTGTGTCATGCTGAGTGAAATGGAAAATTGCTACTTCTAACCTAGCGGTCTATAATTCTGACTAGAGCTTTAAACCAAGAATACAGAGTTTTTAGATTGATTAATGGAAAGGGTGACAGGTAACAAGTAGTTTGTACTGACAGTTAAATGACACCCAAAATAGGCTAGTCAGAGGGATGTTATCCCTGGTTCTCATGTAATCCTTGTGGACTTTTTAGTGGCACTTTTAATTAATACCTCTGGTAAACACAGGGCCTCACAAAGGTCATTTGAAATATTTACTTCTGTTAGCAACTCCATTGCAAAGGATGCATGTTCAATATATTCTGTCTGTACTATTTCAGAAAAATGTCATTTGTGCTTTGGGGATAGACTGCTGCCTCATTAAGGTTAGCAGAAGGGGAAAGCTTGGCTCTCCAGGAGACTGAAGCAAAACTGCATTTTAACCCCTCTGTTCCAAAATAACAGCTATTTAACCCATAAGACTTTTGAACCTACTGTATTAACAAGCATACTCCTGGAATCTGGTTAGTAAATTCTTATTATAAAAAAACCAACAAACCCAAACAATAAATTAAGACTAGTTCGATATATATAGATTCCTTATTACTTATTCCAAGTAATAAAAATCTATAAATTTAATGGAGAAAACTACTGAGTTGCGAAAGATGGTGCCTCAGTAATAAACACCTAATGATCCCTATGCTTTCATGGCTCTGACACCTCAGTGACTCACAGCAGCTATGTATAAGTGAAACACAATGGTTATAATCTGTCTCCCTGACAAAAACATATAGTTAATGGGTCTGGAGTCCCATTTCTTCGAGAATGTAAATCTACTGGATTAACAAATTCCAGTCAGGAATAGTATTGCAATAGTATGTAATAGTATTGTACCTGCTCCAGAAGTCTATACACCCCGATAGCCAAATAATCAAACAGCTTATATTACTCCTTTTGCCTCAAACCATTATTTGTTACCTTGGAGAGAATCAGCACAAAGATTGGTTCTTCCTGTGCAGACTTTCCTAGTGCATCCTTTCTGCAGCTTTTTTCCTACCTCTGTACTCTTGCACACCAAAGGTAAAAGCACTTTTTTCTTCTCTTTTTTTTCCTTCTGGAACACAGCTTTTCAAACAATAACTGAGCATCCAAGAAAGCAACACTTTGCATTTGAAATATAAATCTGAAGGGGAAAAATCCCAGCAAATTAAATCCTCCTCTTCTCTAGCAAAGAATGCTGCTTTTGTCTTAGTGAACATCCTTTATCATTCAGATATGCTGCTGCAGCACTCAGCCATGCCAAACATCTATTCAAGGGGAATTCCTTTTTGATTTTCCTTTTATTCCATACCTCATACAATTTTCCAAGACAGCAATCATTATCTAATTGATTATTCAGCTGGATAGTCCCCCCATTATCTTAATTGTTCATCCAACCTTGCTGCAATCCTTGCAACCACTACTGCTTATTTCGAAACTCCATTTTCAGCTACTGGGTGGAAATAAAAAGCTTTAACCTTGGGGCAGAAAAAGTGAAGAAAAAAAAGCTTATTTTAAAGATATAAAGAGTATTTAAAAGAGTAGAGAGAAGAGAGAGGACCAAATGATGTGGTTATTAGTAGTCATCTTCAATCAATTATAACTCTGAATGAACAGATATCGCAAGGTGCTAATACATATGCATATTCTCAAGCAACAGGTTTGGTATCTTTTATCTATGATCTTCCTTAATTTTTGCAGGAAAAAGTATTTCTATTATATGTACGTATTATGTATGTTTGATCATAGGTGTCACTGATGTTTTTAAATATATCTTTCCTGAAAGAATCATCTATTAATATGAGTATAGTGCCAGTGACAACTTTAGTTGTGAGCTAACAGCATATATTGATGAAAAATTCTTCTGCAAGAACATCTGCACTACTTCATAGAAAACAGAATTTAAAGCAAATGAAAATCTAAAGAAAGACTGGACAATCAGTAGAAAATTGGAACCAGTGGGATTAGCTGATTAAAAAATATTACTGCTGTAACTGTACCTCATGAGGAAGTTAGCTGTGTTGCTACTTACCACTCCTAGTATGCCAGCAGTACTCATTCTTCTATGTGTTGCTCTTTGTTCTTCCAGTTTATGGATTGCCTTTGTGAAAGGGCACAAGGGAGGTGACAGCAAGGTGGAGGGGTTTTCCTCCTCTGATGTACTTTGCAACAGTTTCAGCACGACAACAGCCTGTAGAAGTTTACTGACTTCAGTCTGCTGAATTCAGAGCCTCTGATTGCTTCCCCTGCATGTGTATGCACACCACTCTTAGGAGGACTGCAAAAATGAAAATGTAGTCAGGGTACCTTTCCCAGGAGAGTGTCAGGTGGTAGGTGTAGAATAAAACTTTAGCCCCAGACCACTTCATTTTACTGGAAAATTGTACCCAGAAACAGGAGTGTGTGGAGCATCTCCCACCAAGCTGAACAACACCTTAGGAAAGAGATAAAACCCAGGGAATCTCTGAGGTTGTTTTCTCTTGCAGCAAGTGGTGATTTACTCCTAATTGAAGAATGCTTGTAAAAGAGAGTGAAGTCAACTTTACATCCCACTGAGATCACAGGCTGGATGAAGCTGAGCCAGGCATGAGAGCTATGCTCAAAGCACTCTGTTGTCAGGCGGGACTTCAGCCAAGCCCCCTTGGTTTTAATGCTCCCACAGGTTTGGTATTGAAATCACTATAAGCAGTTTGTAAAAGGGTTGCAGAGTACAGGACAATACTTTGCTTTGATGATTGTGTTTGTTTCAAGGACGTAGCTATACAAAAGACTGAGATGTGATAAGCTAAACAGGGGTGATGACAGAGTGAATGAATCCTGCAGATTCCTGTAACGTATGCAATCCAACACAAACAAATGAGACTGTGCCTGCAACTCTTCTTATCTAACAAATTAAGAAAATCATCTATGATCACCTTAAAAATAATTCCCTTCCGAGTTATTACACAGCTACATACAGTACTGCCAATATTCAAAGCAATTCTGCAGATAATTTTCTGAAAGGCTGTTGAGGAACTCCATTATTTTTGCTTTCATATCTTCTACAGGTTCCTTTAAGCACAGACTGGATCTTTGGGATCTCTTCGCCACAAGCCTCAGTAAGTATTTGAAAAGTTTCTGTAATGGATTTCTTCAGTTTCACAAGAAATTTGATGTTAACTCACTGCTCACTCTTGCATACTGATGTTTTCTGACCTAGGGTAGAAAGACATCTGAACACTTGTCCATTCATACTAACTGAAGTGATGAAGTTGAGCCTTGTTTCACTGTGACAGGTTAGGTTATGTTCTATAGGCACCTCTTTGTCTCTCCTCCCACTCTCTAGTTCCTGAGCTATGGAATCGCAGAATCACCAGGTTGGAAAATACCCACTGGATCATTGAGTCCAACCATTCCTATCAAACACTAAACCATGTCCCTCAGCACATCATCTACCTGTGCCTTAAATACATCCAGGGAAGGTGAATCAACCACCTACCTGGGCAGCCTCTGCCAGTGCCCAATAACCCTTTCCGTGAAAATGTTTTTCCTAATGTCCAGCTTAACTAGAGTTAGCCTCAGTTTTGGGTCAGACCTAATATTGCCCCAGAGGTGTAATCATACTTTCTCAGAAACTTGTCCAGGAGAAAAAAAAAAAAAAAGAAAAAAGAAAAGAGTAGGTTAGTGATGTACCTATTTCTTCTGAATGTTAAGCAGCTCACTTAAGACAGTAGTTTCCACTGAGGGCTGCAGAGAAAGAAACCAGATCAGGAGCTCCATCAAGCTGCACCTGTGAGCCAGCAGTGTGCCCAGGTGGCCAAGAAGGCCAAAGGCATCCTGGCTTGTATCAGAAAAGGTGTGACCAGCAGGTCCAGGGAGGTTATTCTCCCTCTGTACTTGGCACTGGTGAGACCGCTCCTTGAATACTGTGTTCAGTTCTGGGCCCCTCACCACAAGAAGGATGTTGCAGCTCTGGAGTGAGTCCAGAGTAGAGCAATGAAGCTGATGAAGAGGCTGGAGAACAGGCCTTATGAGGAACGTCTGAGAGAGCTGGGGTTGTTTAACCTGGAGAAGAGGAGGCTGAGAGGAGACCTCATTGCTCTCTACAGCTAGCTGAAGGGAGGTTGTAGAGAGGAGGGAGCTGGCCTCTCCTCCCAAGTGACAGAGGACAGGAGGGAATGGCCTCAAGCTCCGCCAGGGGAGATTTAGGCTGGAGATTAGGAAAAAATTTTTCACAGAAAGGGTCATTGGGCATTGGAATAGGTTTCCCGGGGAGGTGGTTGATTCACCTTCCCTGGAGGTGTTTAAGGCACAGGTGGCCGATGTGCTGAGGAGCATGGTTTAGTGTTTGATAGGAATGGTTGGACTTGATGATCCAGTGGGTCTCTTCCAACCTGGTTATTCTATGATTCTATGACTAGCGTTGGTCTGCGGCAGTGGTGAGTCCAATGTCTGGCAATTTGTGCATGTGTTAGGCCCTGCTGATGTGCATGCACAGGGCTTGAGCACATTGCAGTATGTGCCTGTACTATCGTCTGGGTTCTGATAGATGAAAAAACAAAACAGTGCAGGTAACATTATGCACCCCAGCACCACAGGACACCAGTAATTCAGAGGCAATTTACTCTTTATTAAAGGAAAATTGCTTCTGCAGTGGTGCGGTCTCATTTCTTCATCCCCTTTCCCAACTCACACGTTACTTTCTGAACAAGTCCATAGAAAAACGACGACTTCAAAGGCGGTGGCATCTATGCATAACATTTTGTCATTTTCTCTAATTTTCTGTTTCTACTTTTCTAATCACTGCCAATGCAGTCTTCAAGTCTCAATTGCTCTATTTTTTATCTAAGCCTACACAAGCTATTTCTATGGTAGTCTTCTGTTCATTTTCCCATTATTTCTTAGCTAAAACTTTCCAATTATTTTGTCTTTAGTTAAAAGACTTTGCCGCTTCAAATTCACCCTGGGCAACTTCATTATTTTCCTTTCCAGCTATCTGTCCTGTGTCAATTACAGGACCATTTTTTGCTGTGTTACCAAAGCAATGATACTCCAGTCCTGTTTTCCAATACGGCGATAACCCTGTTTGACTCACTTTTTTTTTTTTTTTAATTGCTCATGGATGTCAGCCTAATTTGTGAAATTCATTTGTATTTTAAATGTGATGAAATGGAAATGTGGTGATCTTTTAAATGAGTGGAGGACGTGAATACAGGCATCATTGCCACTCTGTCAACTTTGACCTCACTTTGCATGCTGACGGAGCTATTTGCTGTAAAAAGGGCTCAATACAAATGGGTGATTTTTATTGATAAATGTGCCTAGTTAACAGTGTTGGTAAGGCTCTTGACACCACTGAATCAGAGCCAACTTTGCTATAAGAATATTTTTACCTCATTCCAGTGGGAGGAACTGAGAATAAATGCCTATTTTATAATCCATTATGTTTACAATGCATAAGTTATTATTAAAAACATACCTTAACCAAAATAACAGTTTTGGTTATTTTGGAGATACTTCGATTTGGAGCTGAAAACAAGATTTGCATGTAATAATCACCTTTGTGATTAATTAAACTGAAAGTTCAGGCCTAATTTTCTTGAAATTTAGAGAATTATTTTTATCTGGAGCCAAAAGTTGTAGCTATTAAGATGCCTCTTTTGTTTTTCATTGTGAGGTGCGATGCTGAATCATGCTGGTTCACGTTCCTTGCTCTGTGCAATGTGTTGTAATCAAATTCTCATTCTTTCCGTAGGAGCCATTTATGGCTGTTGACAAGGTGGAGCAATGCAATGACATTGGGGAAGCACAAATGGGATGGAGACCCAACCTGTGCTTCTGTGTTTCTGAAGAAGAGACCCAACCTGTGTTTCTGAAGCCTTCCCGTGAATAGCAGAGGCATATCAGTCACGGAGGATGTAGCTCCTATGAACAGATGTGAGATGTGATACCCAACCACCTGTACATAGACATGATTTCTAAGCTACCAGGGGGCTCAGAGAGTTGGAAATCTATATGAACTAAATATTTAAAACACTACTTTTCTTTATTTGGAATATAGAAATTCAGAGATTTTCTAATAATGCTACCAAAACCTAGTTCTGTACATTTTTTCATATAAATTATACTTGTTTTTTCAACTTTTAGAAGGATATATCACCTATACTATGCTAAGATAGCAAGCAGTTGCCTTGAGTGACTGGCCTGTTTTCAGTTTGCTTGAGAGATCCTTTTTAGAACAAATGGTATTCAGAAGGGGGTCTTATCCCACAGTGGAAGGAAAAACAAATTAAAGGAAAAGAACTGCATTTCAGTCCTTGTGACCCCATTGTATTGACAAATGCCCAAAACAGGAGAAGCATGGCCTTCAGCTTTCCTTAGTGGTTCCAGCAGGTTTGACAACGCCCATTCCTCTCTGTCAGAAATTTCGTAGCATGCTTTGAAAGTACAAGAACTGCCACAAATAAAGCCACAAAGGGGCTTTTATTTTCAATCTGTTAGAGGTCTGAATTTCTAATGAAAACACAAATAGGTGCATGTCCTTCAGTGGTGCACGCTGTTTAGATCTTGTACCACATGCACCGCTGCTATCCAGTACATGTCCATTTTCAGATAATTAAAAAAGATCAACCTATCTGTTAATTAAATTCCAATGGGGTATGAATCAGAACACAGTCTTAGCTGCCTCACACATTGCTTTCTCCTCTGTAGTAGCTCTCTGTGAAGTCATGCATGCTAGGGTTCGGAAAAATTTCAGTGTTAAACTTCCAGAGCTGATAGATAGGAATTTTTTTGTCCCTTCCTTAGTTTGCTGTTACTAATTCAAGGTACCTTAGAAGGTCTTCATATCTTAATAAAATAAATGCTTCACTGTGCATGCATATGTTATGTGCTTCCTACCTGCCACTGCTATTGATTTACATCAGGAAATATTTTTGCTTCACAAATATACAATAAAAGTAAACTATTGATCAAAGTCCCTGCATCCTGAGTAGTTATATTAAGGATTTTCTAATTGTAAGCTCTCTGGAAAATAAGGAATTTGTTTTAAGTATTATTATCATTTTGATATAAGTGACTAATGAAAGAATGGTAAATTTTTATTAAGTATAGAAGCTGGTGATAGCGTTAGACATCCTTGATCAACTATGTTCAGTCATGAGAATGCTCTACTTCAGATGTTGGAGGGACACAAGCAGCAGCTCTCTGCTAATTACTGCAACCCTTTCTGTGACCAGACTCCCTAAAGGTGCTTCTTCCTTTCTGATTCACATATACACACACATATATGCATACATCTCAGTGCTCAGAGTCTTCTAAACACATTGCACCTTTCCTTTCCAACAGTCTTTCTGTTGCTGATTCTCTCCCTGAACTACTTCTCTCTCTTCTTTCCACTGCAAACCATTTAGAAGTTTTAACTCAAGGTTACTCTCATGGTATTTAAAATGGCCAACAGGAGATAAGTAGCTCATACTAAAATAACCTCTTACTGAGAGACTTGGAATAATTTAGCAGATAGTTGAAAACTGTGTTGTTACTTGTATCTGGGAGAGTTTGTATTTGAATAATGCCAATTAAAATTGCCCTTAGAAATAGCTGAAATAGGAATAGCTTCTGAGGTCTGTGCTGCTTTCTAATTATAGCTTGCTCAGAACTTGTAGTCCCACAGCACCAGCCCTAACAGAAGTTAGAAATGGCATACACTTCTTAGAGAAAATCTACAATGAAAGTTATCTGTCTTGCATTGAATTTCTAGTGGTTCCATAAGTTTGACTGCTCCATCATTGGGCCACCAGCATTTTGTCTCAGAATCAGTTCTGTACACTTATACATTTTTTCTGTTAGAAACATTTTCTGCTCCAAAACCAATGCTTCACTGTTTTTTTCCATGTAATTCAATTGTTTCTAATCATCTCCCTCTGAGGTTTGCATTTTTAGCTGCTGATACCTTATTTAGACCTTACTTAGTCCCATTCACTTTGCTTAGCCCTTTGTCGTTTAATGACTCTTTGCTCCCAACAAGTTTTGCTGCTCAGTGAATAAACACCAAAGGTTCAGTGGTAGCTTTATCGATTCAGAAGTGACAGAGAAGGAGAAGAAGTAGCTATTTTTTAATTGGAGATGCCATGGTGTGACTTAATTTTCCACACATTAAAATAATCTCAATAGACATGACAGGAATCCCACACTCATAAGAAAATTCTCCTGAAGTCATACCAAGGAAGGAGAAGAAATGAATGTTGTCTATATTACTGGAGTTGCCAGCAGCAGTTCTCATCCTCTGAGATCTTTTTAGCAGATGACAGAGACTAGGGCAGCCTTTGGGATGCTCTGAGATTGTGCAAGGCCACAGCAAGGAAGGAAACCAGCTGTATCAGCTCTCCTCACTTCTGATGCAGCAGCTGGTACTTGCACAACAGAAAAATCTGCTTTGAATATTCTGACTACAGTCATTTAAAGACTGAACATACATTTAAATAAGAAAGAGTTGCACTCTGCTTCTTCAGTGAATGCTCTTCTTTTCACCAGGCTAAGTAGCTACAACTTTCCTACAAATAAACTGCTGAATTTACTCTTCAGTGTATCTTTCACTACTGCTTATTCCCAGGCTTCTTCCTTCAACCTTGCAACTTCCATAGGCTTTAATCTGAGGAACTAATTTTAGATCCCAGCTCCTGCAAATTGAGATATTGACACAGACTAAGCCCAGAGTCCCAAAGGAGCAGCTGGGATTGCCAGAACATTAAATTTCAATAAGATGATAAATCTATAAGCAAGGTGTACAGGTCACATCATCTACTTGGCTCTCTCTGTTGAATAAGCACAACTAAGCAAGGAACATATTATGTTTAGGGTGATCTATTGCCTTTTCATTTCATTTCCAGCTTACATAGGTGTCTGACTGGACAGGGATGGACAGAGAAGCACAACTAAGCTTCAAAAGGCAAAGGACGGTTTTGCTGTGTGTTAGTGAGTCACTGGGACAATTCAAAGTGGCATTTATTCTTGTATGCTTGTTATTCAAGCCATAAGTAACTTATGCTGCTGGAAAAGGTTCTGCAACTGCAGTATTTCAGGTATTCTCCCCACACACAAACTACACCAGATATGTACACACAGAGTTCATCTGGCTTGAGGCATCAGTGTGAAGGCTGCATGACTGCATGGATTTTACAACAATATTCCATGTTGACAGGCTGCTTGCCAAGACCTGAACATAACTTCTGATCTCCTGCTGACCAGGTAGGTGTCCTGTTTCAGTTCGATTTCCTTTTTTTTTTTTCTTTCACAAGTACACATTTTATTATGAAGTTCTAGCAAAAAAAAGAAAAAAAAAAAAGAAAAAAATACATATGAATAGGAATTCCAGAGAAAAGCAGAGCATTTATAATTTAAGGATAAATAATAAAGTTGCTGGAGGGTAAAAATACCATGAAAGTTATTAAATGCAGTGGTAATGTCTATTTAAAGCGGTAATGAAAAACAGTCTGCTCTGTAACTAAACTCTTAAATAAAAGCCCAAACAACATTTTTGATCAAGCCAGCACCACTGGCATTACCTTCCTGTTAGCTTACCAGAGGACCTGGTATTTTGCTTTCCTGCATATTGTGTTCTGAAGAAGTGGCTAGCAGACCCATCAACTTCATGGACACATTATGATGCTCTGCTCTGACCACTGTTTTTGTTGGAATTGAACCAGAATGATTTTTTTTCTGACAAGATGAGCAAGCCTATGAAACATGGAGAGGTCCGAAACAAAAAATGGAAGCTGATGGTGGTTTATAAAATGTTCATGTACTGGTTACTGCAGTGTTGATGTGTTTTACCATTGATCTGAAGGGAGCACGGTCTGGACTGTGGTACTTTTTGTTGCAGGTCATGGCCAAGTACTCTACAACTTCTGGGTCTACTCATCCTTTAAGAGGCATCTAAGAAGTCCTGCAACAGTATTTATTGTCTTTGGTAAGGTTGTGTCTCCTTTATGCTTGTGGTTAGTGTAGCATTTTACCTTGCCCTGTGCCTTCTGAGTGCTGTCCCAGCTCCCCTGCCTTGCAGGGCAGCCCATGGGTCTCACTGCTATTTGCTGGATGCTTACAATCTTGTTCTGTTTTTTTCAACAGGTTAATGCAAAATGGAAGCATCTTCATCCATATATTGTTATATAAATAGAAGCTGGGTCATCTTGGACTTCAGATTTTTGTTGACTCCACACTCTGAGTAATGCCAGCAGCATGTGGTTCAGATAAAAACAAGAGTAAAAGCTAGAAAGAGAGCTCTGTTGGCTTTCATTAGTGCTGTTCAAAGTCTTGGCATTTGGAACTGAACATTTGGACTTTACATTGTCTGATTTTCTTCCCTGTATCTACTCTCACTCCTCCCCTTTTGGAATTATTTTCATTGGGGTCTTTTTTTTATCCTATCCAGTCCCTTCACTGTATTGGTATTTGTCTCTTGGTTTTGGATTGCATTTATTTTTTTTTATGAAGAAAGCTTCTCAAAAATATCTCAAAATACTTGAAGCAAAGAGGAATCCTGCCTTAAGGATCTTGCAGGAGTCTGCAACAGAAGGCCCAGGTGTTTGTGAAAGATGGACAGATATTGCTGCTCCTCCATCAACGTACATGGATGCCAGGAAATATGTTCCTTTTTTAGCTTCCTCCTAAAAGGCAACCATGAAGTAAGGCACCATTAGCCATTTTTAGCAGCCAAACCCAGAAATGTCAGAGAGCTGAGTGGATTCAAGCAATGATAAGGGGACAAGACAAAATAGGTGAGGTGACAGACTATGTGAAATCAGACTCATCCAAAGACCAAGACTGGAAAAGCTTTACTTGACTCTGTGTGATATAAAGAGATGTCACTAGTGGAAAAAACTTTCTATCAATCAACCAACCTTGTAATATTTTTCTTAGCAAAACAAGCTGCCTTTTACACTTCTCTCCTGAAATAAAGAAGGGCTGATGCCTGTTTTCCATTTTTGATACTAGCCTTTTTTATTAAGCTGTGCTTACTTTCAGCGGAATTAAAAGGGGAGGTCCATGGCAGACACCCTTATTTCTTTTCCTGTGTTCCTCTCAAAAGGTCGTGCCTGAAAGCTGCATTCAGAGACACTAGGAAATATGAAGGGATTTCCCAACTCTCTCCAAAAAATACTGGAGAGGAGCTGAGGTGTTGCACTTCAGGAGGAATTGACCTTGGCCTGTCCAAAGGGACATAACTGCTGCATTGGTGGCTTCAAATGATTACAAGGAAACAGCTGGGTGATGCCAAGATGATCATAGTGTCTAATTGCTGAGCCCCAGGAAACCCCAAAAACATCTTGGGTAGCAAGATAACTTCAGCTGTCCTAAAGCACTTTTATTACCTGAGGACTTCAGGGGACCCTGTGGGCTCAATGGGACATTTCAAGGGACCCCCTGAGCAACAAATGGCAGAAAGGATGGGCTTGAGGTGACCCACAGAGATAAAATTGGTGCATAGGGGACTGGAAATGATCTCTGGAGATATAGGGTGAGCCACCAAATCACACACACACCATATATGTGTCAGAGGGGTACCAGAAGTTAACAATATGATCATTGGGTTATCCAAGGTAGTCAGGTAGCACATGGGGTTACACGCAGTCAGATTCTGGACGGGGGGGTTCATCACATGTCACAAATGAAAGCAAAGGTTTACTTGAGATCAGCTTTACCCAAAAATTTTTAATAAGGGTCATCTGAAGACACCGGTACACACAGGGGGCTCCTTGAGGTCACCAATTTGTATATAGGGTTCCTTCAACTTAACTTTATCCCAAGAGTTCTACTTTGTGGTCAGCACAGGTCACCAATGACCACATGGGGTTACTTGAGGACACCAATTAGCTTGTGGGGGTAAAGTTGACCTCTAGTAACCCCATATGCAAATTGGTGACCTCAAGTAACCCCTGGGAAGAAATTTTGGGGTAAAGATGACCTCTTGTAACCCCACATGCAAATTGGCGACCTCAAGTAACCCCTGCATGGACTTTTTGGGGTAAATATTGACCTCTAGTAACCCCATATGCAAATTGGTGACCACAAGTAACCCCTGGGAAGAAATTTTGGGGTAAAGATGACCTCTAGTAACCTCACATGCTAATGGGTGACCTCAAGTAACCCCCAGATAGAAATTTTGTGCTAGGATTGGGGTAAAATTTCAATTTGGGGGGTTACTAGAGGTCAACTTTACCCCAAAATTTCTTCCTGGGGTTACTTGAGGTCACCAATTAGCATGTGGGGTTACTAGAGGTCAACTTTACCCCAAACTGTTTACTTGGGGTCATCTGAGGTCACCAATTAACACATAGGATAATTTGGTATCCTATTTAGGCTGATGTGGCCTGCAGGGAGGGACATGCTGCAAGGTGAAAGAATTTGACCATCTGTCTGCAAAAGTTATTTTTACTGGTTCAGCATCAATTTCATGCTTGGTGGATCTTTGAGTTCAATCTTGGCTCAACATAAGACCCTTCTGATCTCAGTCAGACCCTGATCCCCCAACTGCTACTTGTCTGGCACGTGAGTTGAAGACTGTGGTCCCCTGGTCCAGCCCCTTTGTATTCCCTTTTTGCTGCTGTTGTGCTTTGAGGCTTGCAGCGATCAAGGTGAGCTGCAACTTACTGCTTACAGCTCCATGAATACCACTCTTCCAATTCTTTTTGGTTTTTTTCTGCTGAGCTTCATCTCTGTTCATATATCCTCTCTCAACTGTACTTAGGGCTTTTCAAAAGGTCGTCACCTGTCCTCCACCTTTAGGGATTTTTGTCTGTCCATCCATACCTTGGCTTTTCTCCTCATTCCCTTCACGTGTAGCAGGCTGTGGGGTGGGCCACTTGCCTCATCCCTAACGTCCCTCAAAACGCTTCCCTGCTTTCTCCCTATAGCACCTTCTCCCCCAGTCACAGCTCAAAGTCTGCACCCCCACACCCTCCTTTCCCCCTTCCTTAGGAAGCACCGGCCCTTGAGTGTTCCTCTCATTGGAGTGAGTTGCTCCAATTCTCTTACATTTCACTGGTTCATTGTGGCTTTCATTCATCTTTCATTTTCACTGGTTTATGTTATCATCCTGCTTTTGCCTTGTACCTTCAGTTCCCATCCATTATTTGGCTGCCTACTTTAAATGTATAGATACTAGTACTGCGCTTGGGGGAAACATGACAAAACCAGCCTTGCTTGTATGTGAACAGGGGAGTGGTGGCCTGTAGAGAAACTGATTTAAACAAAATAGACAGATTAATGAGATTAAGATTCATCTAACTGGCAAAAGGAGAGTGAAGACCCTTTAATGGCTGCAATAATCTCAGCTGATGCTAAATAAAAAGATGTAATTAGTATTTCTCCTCATCCATGTCATGTTCTGAAACATAAGACACTAAGCCCTCGATTAATTTATAAAAACAAGAATCCCTGCTGAGTTATACAAAAATATAAAGCAGACTTAGTTCTGGGGACAGTATCAAACAAACAATTATAAAATCAGAAATTTATTTTCTTCCAGTGTTGTTTATTTCAAAAATGACAGATGTGGTCACTACCTCCCCAGTTGCTCAAATCAATTACTTGTTTTAGGCTTTCCATTCCTTTATCCACCACTACTTTAAAACTCTGTGTGTGTATTTTCAACTGCATAGTGAGGTGAAAGAAAATGCCCAATAATTTCTTAAGATACTAAAATTGAGGAATGGAAAAGCAGGTAGTAATTAGCCCTAATAATCCTAGGAAGGATGATTTTCCCCCAACCCTCTAGCTCCTTAACCGTGCTCTGTTTAACAAACTATGGCTTTCTGCACTTCATGGTCTGCTGCGCTAATAAAAATGCAGATACTCATACAGGTATCATAGATGGTTTTATTTTAAACAGAGGAAAATCATGGCAGATACTTGCAATCTGTGTAATACTACATACAGAGGCCCTGAAAAATTCAGCTCATGATGTACTTTCATCAGTGTTGATGATGAAACCTATGCAAAGCCACCAGAAAATCAAGAGTGTTACAGACTACTGGTATTTTTTTCTCAGTATAAACTTCTGTATATGTAACTGAGCTCATATGAAACTGCAATAGCAGCTGCCACTACAGCTTAGACCCACACGTTTTGATGCTAGATCTCTTCAGCACAGAATTCAAAACACATTTTTCAACCGTAAAGAGAAAACCAAACCCTGCTGTGTTGAGCTTTCCTTGTCTTTAGCTAGGATTTAGCAGATATGTTGGAGAGGACTCAATTCCAGTGAAATCGTGTGTCAGTGCAGGGTTGCAGAGAAAACAGAAGCCCTCTTTTACTGCCTCAAGGCAGTAAAGGCTGCAGCAATGAGAACAGAGGTCTGTCTGAAAGAATAAAATTGTTCAGTCACTTCAGTACCATTTTTCAGGAGCCTGAAACTCAGAAGCCAGCGAGTGAAAATATTTTATTTTTCTTTAATCAACCAAAACATGCTGAGCCTGGTCTGGCTTTTTAAGGAAATAACTTGTCAATCTTGAGTCAGTTCAGTACTGGAACCAAGATATTAGGTATGGTTCTTCCCACTTCAATTAGCCACAGCATGTTCATTAGTGTCAGCTGAGACACAGCTGGGCCCTCAGCCCACAAACTGTAAATCCCATAGGGAACTGCTGCTTAAGTTAGTTTAGTGCTGAACTAATTAATTGTAGGCGGTCAATGACTAATGAAATAGTGCAATGATTTATATCACATTTTAAACCACAGCAATCCTAACACTTATGGTCACATCGGTGTATACATCAATTCAGTGATTAATTCACTGGGGTAACTTGAGTATTTACTTGCCCACCTACATCTCTTTATGTGAAACCCCACTGCACAAAGACAGAGCTTGAAGCCCCAATTAGAACCCAGCAGCTCACAGACATGGGGTCTTACTGTTCAGCCAACACATAAGATCTACATTCTGCTTGGTCTCTATTTCATTCAATGGATTTTCTCCTTGAAAGCCAAGATACTCCTCCTCCCCTTCCACTTTGGACCAGCACATATTCCCCAGTGGGAACAGGATGATGCACTGAGACTGCGTTAGAACACGTTGGTCCTGCACTTCCCTGGATGTGAAGAAAATAGCACCCCAAAGGAGGGAGCATCCGCTGGTGCTGTGCTAATGAAGGCTGTGGCTGATACCATTGTAATGCTTAAATAAAAGCAGAAAAGGTACGAAACCATGTGCCCAAAGGAACACAGTTGCTTTATAGAAATAAAGGATGGGAGGAGATGAATAGGTGAGACAGCCTCTCATTACCAGACATGACTTCACCTATAGGCCTTCCTCTTGCCTCACAGCAATGACACTGGCTTTCTTTCACAGCAATTTGTGCATTTCAAAGGGCCAACAGCATAAAAGGATTCTAAAAATAGGTTAAAGCCTGAAACCAAAGAGCAGCTGTTTCATTAGCAACAAGAGAAGCAGAAGGGGAAAGAATTGTAGGAGAGAGTTCCCTAAGCATGCCAATTGATTTGTATTTTATGTACTTTATGCTATCTTACAGAAATTCTTCTAGTACCTGGACACAATTCAAATGTGCCGTAACTGATACAGCTACAATCTACCATGTGGGTGCTCTTCTCTTCTTATACTGTGGAAGATTACTGGGAGTCTGGGACAATGACATCAGCACTCATTACCAGACATCCTAGAAGATAATCTTGCAGTGGGACAGGAAGCTTGCAGAAGCTCAGGTGGTGGCAGGAGGTCACCTGTTAGGCAAAGATCCCAGTGGAAGACAGAGAAAATCCCCCCAGGAGTCATATCGTTGCTGTGCTCTGACACAAAACCTGGATATGCACTCTCAGCTCTAGTTTATACAGTATCAGTTACATAAAGTGGATTTTCTGCATCCCACACATCCTTCAACATGTGCAGATAAATGCTTACCCTTTATCCAAAGACTCTGCAATTCATCAAAACACCAATCCCAACCTTGAAAGAGCCTGTGCAAGCCAAGTTCTTCAGCTATCTTGGAACGACTGCCTGAAAACAGAATGCAAATGGTGAACAAAGCAGGAATTCATTGTGCTCAATCCAGCTCGGGTTCACTGAGTTAGCTGGGAAGAGAGCAAGTGGAAAGCCATCCTGTGTGTGAGAGCACAGATATTCCAGTTTAGAGGAGGTATTGGATTCAATAAGACTGAGTTTAGGGATGATAGCTCTCAGAGCTCATGATTATACCATCATTAGACAGCTGGTATGGGCACACAGGCCAGAAATGAGATTTGAAAAAAAAAAATCAAGCAGATTTTTAGGCCACTGACAACTGTATGATGTGAGAAAGGATGAAGCAAGTTGAAGCTAAATCCTTTAGATTACAGAGCAAGAGAAGGAAGACGTGCATGGAAATTCAGGCTACAAACAAGGCTTAGAACCAGGATTAAATGTCTTATTTCCATTGAGCACCTGAATTTATAAAGAAATCCTCGTTCCTCAATCTCCATATAACCAACCTCCAGGGTCAACTTGTCCTGAGACCATCATAACCAAGACCATGACTGGGATAGCCTGCACTGCCCAGCCAGCTGATAGTTTCAGTTATTTTCAAGGCTGAGCATGGGCAGCAGTCATTCATGGCTCATGGCTTTCACTATCAAGGAGTTTGTGCAGTTTCACATGTTGCCAGAAGCTCAGAGACAGGTGTATGAATTCAGCCCATGTGGAAAATATCACCGTTGTGTGCCAGCTTCAGAAAACTGTCCATCCTCCATGGATGCCCTTCTTTGTACCAACAGGCAGAGAGAACATGCTATGAGAAGATGACAGTGTGTAAGGCTTGTCAGTCTTTCACCATCTTCGTGCTTTGTTCCTAGAGACATGCTTTGCTCCCTACACCTAGTCCCAGGCTGGTCCCTGCACATGCAACACTACTGGGAATTTCACCAGCTCGGAAACACTCAGCACGATCTAGCCTTTCCTCCTGCTGCCTCTTCCAGCCCACAACATGTTCTGCTTACTGTGCAGGAAGCAGAAAGTGATGTGAGACACATGGGGGCTTGTTGTTGTAGGTCTTACGTTAGCTGCACTATTGAGGTGTAGCTGATATTCTTGCCTCTATGTCAGGGAGACTTTCACATAGTCTCAGCCAAAGGTAAGAAAGGAAGATCAGCAGCCTCAGAGGAGCTTCATGGAACTGGCAGGTTTGGCTGCACCTGGAAGGGTCAGGACAGAGCCATAATGAAAAAGAGGGCAGGGGCGGGGCAAGAGAGAGGGAGGGATTTGTCAACAAAGAAGCATAGGAATGATGGGACTTCATGATCCAGTGGGTCTTTTCCTGGTGACTCTATATATTTAATAGGGAAGGCATTGAAAAATCCATTTCTTCTTCTTACTGGATGAAGATTATACAGATGGAGACTGCGTTCTCCTAGACTACGACCAACAGTGGTTTTAACAGTACAAAATGACCACAGCCTTCTCAAGCATCTGGCTGCCACAGTCACACCTGAAGAGATGCTTCTACTAGGAAAAGCAAACCGAAAGACAGCTTTATGTCTGCCTCTCACAGTTTGTCTCAGCTTTAGCCTCAGAAATTACTAGATGTTCCAAAGACCTTGGCAGACAGGGGTAGAACTGATCCAAATAAATCAATTAAGAGGTCTACATCAGAGCTACTCGGATTAGACTCTCTTTAAAATTAATGGACATCATACAATTCATCATGCATTAAAATAGAGAGCTAAAATAGGACAGGTGAGTTGTGCCTAAAAATACCTAATCGTCTCCATTAACTAATAGGGGAAGCCTAGATTTCCCAGTTCAGCTATAGATCACAGGTGTCGGAGGTGGTGAGAACTGAGTCCCACTCCAGGTTCCAGTCACTCTCAGTAGCAGGAACATCCCTTTCTTTTCCAACACTTCCTGCAGATCAGCTGGGAGAAATACTTCTGTGATACTTTGCTGCTTTGTTCTGACTGCTTCCCCCTCACCAAATACTTGTGTGCAAAGTCCAGGACCATGACAGTCAAGGCTGAGATCCACAGTCCAGCTCCTTTCTCTTTTAAGATCTGTTTGGAATATAAGCCACTCCTGGAGACCAGATGTATTGAAAACCAAGGATTTTAGTTCTGGCTCTGTATCTACATCACTGCAGAAGGGCTAAATGCCATGTGTCAGATGAGTGGGATAAATCCCCTCCCCAAACACAGAACACACCGTGCCTGTTGTGCCTCTTAGTCCCCTCCTGCCACTAATCAAGGCTCTGCACCGCAGTCAGCTCCTGAGACTAACACTTTCATGTGATCTGGTGAAGCAGGGCAGAGGAGCAGTAGCAGGAGAGATGGTTGCCTTCTTTGATTATCTTCAAGGTAGGTGGGGAAAAAGAGAGAAGGTCCTAGTGTGTCACGCCAGGAGGGTATAAAGATAAAACTGCCTGGCTGTGGTCTGCAGGGATAGTCACTGGCAGGAAAGTCACCTTTGGAGCTGAGAGTCACATAATATTCTTGGAAAGAAAGGCTCTTATAACTGAGAAGAAAAGGCTTTCCCTCCCAGGGCCTGATGATATCAATGGGAAGACCTGCATGTATTTGAAAGCTTCATTCATCCATGTTGTTAGCATTATCACCAGAGAGACTGCAGCAGAATTCATTACAAGTGGCTGAGCTGCCAGGAAAGCCTGGGAAAATGGTTTGGGCAGCACAGCCCAGCCTAGAAATCATACCTGACTTCTGTGCCAATCCCCAAAATAACAGGGTTTATTTTCACCAGATCTTCTTTTCACACCCCTCTAATATCACTGCAGATTCCTCATGATCAGTTCTCCTCCACAACTGGTCTAGTACTTAAGACCTGCTTTCACGATGGGAGACCACAATCTCCCCAGTCAGGATATACTGAGTGCCACAAAGAAAGCCCTTGGTTCATGCTCTGGGTTTCCCAGCCCAACTCCTTTTCCTTCAGACACAAGATGAATGATATTCTTGCTGTGTAGAAAGATTTTTATCCTGGGTTACTATGAGGACTTAGCTTTCCCTCTCAGCATTCCTAGACAGTTGGCTAGGGAACACGTATAGCTATTTACTGTTGCATTCCTGCCCACCCGTGTTTCCTTGCTTCCAGGCTCTGGACCGTTCCTATCACCCGAGATAACCCACTGCAGTGCATCTCCCAGCATAGCACTGAACTCGCTGTAATGAACCTTGATGCTGCCCAGCAGTCCTCTGCTAGCATGCAGGAATGAAGGAACTCTCGACCTCTCACAGTATATGCTTCTAAGAAAACTGTGGGCATCATCACAGATTTATCCACTTCTAAGTATCCATTTGTGCACATCCTTAATGCAAAGAATTTAGTCAAAGCTACTTTGGAGTTATCCATAACTTAGTGTTGCCTTTTGGGTGACTATCCCAATGAGTGCTGCGCAGATCCTTGGTAATTAGTCCTACAAATACCATCATTAAGCTTTAAACTAATATACAGAAAACGTGCAACTGAGCGTGTTAATAATAGCACCAGCCAGTTTCTTCTACTGAATGTCTCCGTAAAGATATTCTTTATAACACCTTTGGCACAACTGGGACCTTGCATAATTAAATTTGATTTCACTTTCTCACACCTCTAAGCATAACTGGAGATTTCTAATTAGTTACAATTATTCTTTTCAGAAATGTGTTCTATTTAGTGTAATCTTGTATTCATCTAGCCAAACGCCATATGTATTTATTATTATTATCTCCTACTGATAGCTTTTTAACCGAGACATTTTGACCGAGATAAATAACTACATGCCTTCCAACCACAAGTCTTTGTGTGCATCTGCTTTGGGTGGTAATGTAATTTCCTAAATGAAAAATAGCACTTTATAGAGATAAGATAATTTTCCATTCTACTATTTTAAGTAGAGATAAAAATGCAGGCTGATTATCTTCCAAATCTAACATTTCCACACCCCACACCCCGCAAAGCTGCTAATAAAGTGGCCTCAAGAGAACTTCTGTTCTCATTAATGAAACTTCTTCGCCTAATTCTGTTTTCCTTCTGCAAGAAGGCAGCGGACAAGCAGGCCACATCCTTCTCTCCATGGCTACAACACCATGAGCACTTCTCATGCCACTCGGCAGCAGATGCCAAGGCCATAACACCCTTGCCCCAAAAGCTCACCCTAGTATCAGCAGAAGAGGTGTCAGAGCAGTGCTCAGTGAGGTGCCCCTAAACACAACCCACATCTGTGCGCTACCTATGCTCCTGAAGCCATGTGGTGCCAATTACAAGAGCAAGTAGGCAAAAAATACCTCTATTTTCTGCACAATTATGCCCCAAGCTGAAAAAAGCCAGATGCGGTCTCTCACAGAGTTCACTCAAGCAAGAGGCAGAGGCTGAATTACCAGCTGAAATAGAAACAGACCAAAAGTGATAAATCCAGGAACAAAACAGCAGAACTTATTTACTTCCCGAGAAATTAATGAACCTCTTGAGCTCATAGGTTGCAAAGCGAATTGCGTAAACGTCTTCCCCCTTTAAAAGCTGGAGAATTACAACAAATGGAACTGACTTCATGCTTGTCTTCCCTCTAATTCACTACAGGTACCAATCTGGTGAAACACAGAAGGGAAATGGCAAGACAAACCTGTATCAAAATGAAATAAACATTAAGGAAAGGAGTTGGAGCAAGTCAGGGAATAGTGCATAACTTTGCATATTATGTAAGCTATTTTGTCATGGTGATGCTTACTTTTAGTGCTTTTTATTCACAGATGTAGGACACAGTATGCCTTTGGAGGTGATTCTATCACACACGAGGCTTTGAAAAGATCCACCAGCAAGCTAAAAGTAATTGAATTTAGAAAAGCATTTGTACTTACCAAATATACTGCAGGGTCTCAGTGCTTTCTAGGTCAGCGCTGTATCTGACTTATGCAGTTTTCTCCACACCAAGCACTCAGAAATCCTAAATATGACACCAACATCATATTACTTAAATAAATGACAGGATCATTTAATTTACTTCCAGATTGTATAGAGGTTGTATATCCTCCATGCTTTCCACATATTTTTTTCTTCGGGATAGAAGCATTAGAAATCTACTTGGGGGCAAGGGTAAAAGAAGCTAAAGTTTTAGGTTAATGTGTTTCAGCTGAGACATCAAAAAGTATACCAAGCCTGTCCCCCAACCTTTTTAGATAAAAGATACCTACACAGCAACTGACAATAATTTGAAAACTACCAATTGGGTTTTGTAGGCTTAGACTCAGATTCATCCTCTTTTGTCAAGAAACATGCTTGACAAAATTGGTTTAACCAATTTAAAAGTGAAAATATTGAAATTTAGTGTCTACTATGATACTTCTGGATGACCTGCCCGACTGTATGACAACTATTTTCTACCAAAAATTACTAGTTTAGGGAATATAGCAGAATCCAACCCATAATGTTTAATACGTCAACATAAAGTATGGTAGATCAAACAACAGTCTTCCAGTTCAGTCTATAAAGTGCTCTATTCTAGGTCATTGACAGTAACCCTCCATTGTTAAGCAGTAAGAAGCTTTATAGTTTCATTAAAATATTACTTCTCCTTTTGTGCATTAAGGATGATTTCTTATCCTATTCTCTTTATCTGTTTATATTTGGTGCAGCTATTTCATTATTGATGTAAAGAGGCGATTCAAAATTTAATGATTAATTTTCATGTAAATCTTTCTTTCTCTAAATAATTGATGGGAAGTATAAGCATAGGCGTTTGGAGTCAGTGGTTGTTATTTCTTCTGTCTTTTCTTATCCTTGTAGCAGTGCTCTCTGTCAAGCTCCCTGGAGAACACACCTTTAGGGAGAGATCGCTTGCATTCCCCAGCCTTGTATCATTCCAGATGGGGAATTATCTGAATACAAATCTCTGCTCTGTCCTCCAAAATCTATACGTTCATCCTGCCTCCCATATGGCTAAGTGTCTGATTTTGCATAAAGTCCTCAATCTTCTGTATCATGATTAGCCTGGAAAGCCACAGACAGCTGATTCTGCAGCTGCCCTGTTTGTCCAAGTGCCTATCTAAAAATGCTTGAATTTAGTAAACTAGGCAAAAGGCCAGTGAGTAAAATGCTATTGCCCCACAGCATAATCTGTGTCTGACAGTCAGGACTGAATCTTGCTCTTTGCTTTTGCAAGGATCTTTCTCTGCTAGGTTCATGGATGTTGTTCCTGGAGACCCCAGACTTCTACATAGCACTGAAAACTACTATTTCTTTGTCCAAACTCTTCCACTCCTGCTTTTCATTACTCAGTAATGCCCAAGCCCTGTCAATAAATCTCTGATGGTCCCTTTAGCCCCAGTGGAGAAACTATCTGAATCTACCATGGCATCTCCTGGGAGAGAAACAAAGTCTTTTCCATGATTTTAATACAGCTTGCATTACATGATTTTCACAGCAATTAATATATTTAATGAAATCATGGAATGACCTCCTTTCATAATGCTTATATTGAAAAATCCGTTACAATCTGAAGCAAATACTCTGGACTAGAAAACAGGTTATTCTGAATAAGATAAGTTAGTGGCTTCCTCCTATTCCACCCAGCTAACATTTTAACATGTAAGTATTTTCTTTAAAAGTTAAATAGAATTGTAAGATGTTACAGGGAATAAATGCTATAAAGATAGAAATCTCTATTGCCATTTACATTATAAGTTAAAAAAAAAGTAACCATCTTTTCATGCTTGGGGGTATTTTTCCCTCAGAAGTCACTTTTTAATCTGATTTAAATCCAATTAAGTCTGAACATCTAAAATGAAGAACAAGTCTTTGAATTTATGTATAACTGATTTAACTAATCACTGCCTTATTGCAGAGCCACTAAGCAAACAAAGTATGAAAAATAAATGTGAAATTAGACCCAAATCAGACAGCCTTGATTTTGTTTTTAAAATAAATAAATAATCATCCTGCACAAAGCATGGGCCTCTGTTTGCTACCAGCAAAGTCAAAGCTGCAGTCATTCAAATTGAAAGCCAATGGCAAAAAAAGGATTTTACAGATCAAAAAAGACACCACATATTTTACCTTAACATATAGGCCAGAAAGCACTTGTGTTCTTTGACAAATCCTTCTCCAGGAAGACTGGAGCCCCATTGCTCCAACACCTCTGCCCTGCTTCAGTGCCCACGCATCTGGTACTTGGCTTCTTCAATTTCTCCCACTGTCTTTAACGATGCACTCTGGAACCTGGCTGGTTGGCTGCTCCCAACTGTGATGCTAGTTTGGAAGGTGTCCCACCATCGCTTGTACTCTTCTTACCTCCCCAAAGGACAGGACCAACCTCGGAGCCTGCTGGATACACGCACATGGCACAAAGGGCATCCATCCTCATGCTCCACAGGATCCCTGACCCCCACACCAATATCGCTCAACAGCAGAGCAACACATCTCATCACCTGAACGGCTGCTAGCACTGCGGACGGGGTTCATTAGGGAGAAGAGTTTGAAGGACAGGGAGGAAGCACAACCCTTTCATCTTTCTGTTGCTCTGTTAGTTTCTGTTCTTCCTTATTTGCAGCACTGACACTGAATGCTGATCAGATTGGGCTTTAGCCGGCCTCAGGCTGCCATCACTAGGTAATTAGTCCAGCTATCCCACAATTTAATCTGACTTCCTCATATATCAAGCAATTTAGGTAATCCATGGATATTTCAGAAGCATGTCTGGATCTGCTAATCTCAGTTCCTGACAGATCTTATCTATAAGTTGAAGAAAGAGCGTGTTACTGTCACCACAACTGCAGCATCCTGCATATTATAGAATATCATACTTGTAAACTACAGGGTAATGGAATAACTTTTAAAGCTCCCTATCGTAAAAGTTGCTGTCTGCTTCATATGTGGGAACCACTATCTCATCAATGAAATGACACTGGAATGCTGCCAGACACAGTGTGGCTCAACTCCTGATAAAGCCGCTTCCTCACTGTGGATCACAAGCTACGTAGCCACAGGCAGAGCTCTTCCCAAACTGGTTAGTAAAAGTTCATGGGTGCATACAGCTTTCTGGAAGAAATCTCGATGACATTTGTCCTTCCCCTCTAGACACACATGCTCCCATACTTTGGAACTGGGCTCCCAGAGACTGAATCTGGAAAAGCACTGTGCAGAAGCAGCTCTTTCCTGAAATACTTATCAGCAGTCTATCACAGTTCATATCCATCTGCAAATGCTGCTTGCAACATAGGCAGAGGCTGGCAGCTCAGAAACCTTTCAGCTATTCAGCCTGAGCACTAAAGAAAATAACAGCTCTTAACTCATTACCTCATTCCTTTCTGTGGAATAAAGTTTTTTTTTTCTGCTTGTCTTTCAAACCCTGTAACAGATAACGAAGCTTCCAGAGGGGAGAAAGTGGGAAAACTCATATATGCCTTGGAGAGATGTCTTAAGCGTGCATACAGGAAAAGAAACTTCCTAAGATTATTTCTTAAGCCTCAGTACAATTCTGTGCATCCAGCTTGATGTTGTGTCAAGGGGCAGCAGCCAGCTTGTGCCATGATGTACCAGTGATTTTTTCTCAAGGTCTAAGGAAAAGGATTACTCAGCTACAGGTCATCCTAAATTTTCAATGATACTTTTTTTGATAATCTAAAATTTACCACAGGTTAAAAACAAATCAAGAATTTTTAAGCCACTTGAAGATTCTCCCATTCAGTCCATAGAACATAAACGTTTCAATTTCTCATCTTGTTTGCAATCCCTACCTAATAACCCTTTGGCACTAAAGAGGATTAAGCAACAGGATGATTTTTACAAATCATATCATACTTGCCCACCATTAAATGAATGTTATTAAAGGTCCAGGCACCTGAGCTGGAACTGCAGGTATTTATCTTCTTCCATACACAGCACTGAGAAGCCCACAGGCAACAGCAGAAATGCAAGAGGCTGATAGACGAACAAAACCCCAGGATAGCTCCCAAAGACCGTCAGAGCTGGCTTTTAGTCCTGGACCTCTCCATCACAGGAATCAGCCAACCATATGAAATTAGATTCCTGAATTGCCACAGTAGACTGTAAGCTGCTCCAGTATTGCCTGGTATCTTCAGGTATATTGCATTCCAGCTAGTCCAGGCGTCACGAGGGAGCACATTTTTGTCCTTCCTTCCTTTAACATTGATATATCATAAGGTTTTTTTCTGAGTAAATTTTCCCCCTAAATATTGACAGCCAGGAAAATTGGAAGAAAAACATACCATCAAGAGATTTGAACTATTTCCTTTCTGTTCCAGAAAAAGATGTGTTAGTTAAAGGGTAACAAAAAGTGATGGGTTTGTGGGAGAGCGAAATTAGCTACGATATATTTTAAAGCACTTTTGATATATTTATTAAAAGTCAAGATGTGCTTCAAAAGAAATCCCAGTGCACTTTCAAAAAATGGCATGTCTCAAAAAAGACGCACTTAAGAAATGAATCAACACTTTTTTTAAAAAGAATTGCACTGGGATTTATCAGTGTGGTGCCAGTACTAGGGAAGGTTTTGATGCAGCATTTTAATTAGCACAACCAGATCGTCTATAAACTTGAGCACTCCCTATTTACAGCAATAGGACAGATGGGTTTATGCACAAAGCATTTTTACAGTATTTATTACGGAATAGTTTTCCCCTCACCTGCATATGTTGCAGTCATTGTAGGAAATGCAAAGAAAGGAAAATAGGATGGACACTGCTGATGGCAATGCTCTTTTACTGATGAGGTGGCATTCATCATCTTCCCCTGTATAATTGGATTTAGGCTTGGCACCATTTTAAATATAGCATAAGCAGCCAATTAAATTCATTTCCCACTTATAAGCTCATAAACAGAATAAGGGAAGCCACTGGTGGGGGGAGCAGCAGTGGGAGAGTGAGGCAGGGGACAAGGAAAGCACCATTTAGGAATTGTTTTAGCCTGCCTTTGATAAGGAAAAACAAGGTATACATACACACACAAACATGCTGCTATTATTGAAGGCTCAGCAAATCTCCCAGAGGACAGTTTAATGGCCACTATCTACCTTGACCAGATGAAGTCCCTTTTCCTAATCCCCAGTCCTCCTGTACTTTAATCCACTGCTATTTAAATCTGTCACCAAATCTTTTATTTGCCTTGCCATGTTATTACCCAATCAGTTAGTATATAATGTCTTAATATCTTGTATACATTCACTTGGCATGTGAGCAGAGGATACGTTCCTGTGCCTTCCTTAGCTCGCTGTAAATAAAACCACAACCTTTAAAAGCCAGAGAAGAAATCATACACCAAGATCAAAAGACCCTGGTCCTCATCCTAGATTAGTATCAGGAGAAGACAGATCCTTTCTTCTTCTGAAAAAAAAGCGTTCTTTTTTCTTTTCTTTTCTCCCCACTATTTACTCAATACCACGTTAACCCTTTCAATGCCAATGCCAGGCAGAATGAACCATTTACCTCTGGGACCTAGGAGCCACATCTGCGGACGCCTTCCAAGGGGGAGAGGGGAAAGTCAGGCAGAGGTCCTGATGGACTCAGGTCTCTGGCTACTAAACTACTGTCACCTGTCAGACCATGCTGCTCGCTCCCCGGACCACATTGCAGCCCCCAGGAACAAGCATTGGGATAACACCATGCAACAAGTCAGCTCACAGGCTGGATCAGCATCCAGCAAGTTTGAAGGACTAACCTGCAAAAGAAGAAATGATCAAAAACTGAATTAAACCGATAATGAAAAACATGTTAGTGTTCCCACACCTGCTGCAGTTTGGGTGCATAACTCACAGCAGGTGTATGTCACTGTCTTAAAAAAGTCTTCTTTCTTAGAAGAACAATAACCTGAGTGAAAATGACCTTGTCAAGAGATAATGGTCTCCCTTCCCCCAGCCTGAACTAAGCAGCTATTAAAAGTGACCAGAATATAAGAGGCAAGATATTTACTGCATGTTTATTTAAACATGCTACACAGTCACCTTGAATTATAATATCACTCCTGCTTCTAGCTGCATTTTTCACCTACTAGAATTTTCTTTTCTTCAAGCCAAGAGAATAATTTATGCAGGGAAACAGTATGGGACCTAATACTTCAGTGTGTGCTCAGTGGCTGCTAAAAATCTTGTGACCTCTTAAGTTCTGCTAAAATTGAACATATTTAGTGTTTTGGTAAATTAACTGTATGTATTGAAAGTAGATAGCAAAACAACAGGGTTCTCACTATATCTGATATTAGGAAAATTGTGAACTTTTGATTTGGAATTTTTTTGACAGAGGCAGAAATTATAAATATCAGCAAGTGTTCTCCAGTGTTTCACTGATGTTCTCCCCATGCAATTTGTTTACTGCTTCAAGATATTAGAGAGTCATATATTTTACTTTCCCTGCTAGTCGCCAATTTGCAAGAAAGCAAGTAATATAAAAATAGCTATTTGCTCTGTAACAAGCAGTACAGTACATTATCACTCGACACTGATGTTGTTAGACGATAGCAAATCAATAATCAGTTCTTATTCAGTAGCTTTGTAAACCATCTGCTTCTATCACTGCAAAGCATGTTCTGCTGCAGCAAAGCCTTTACTGCCATACTAACAAACAATTTCCTTTATGAATCTAAGACAATGCCATATCAAGAGCTTTCTAATTGCCTTACTATTTAAATAAGCGAAATGGTTAGGTTATACAGAAATTCTGCAGAAAGAGATAAATTGTAACTCCCTGTGAAAGTTCACCTAGAAAATATTTTGTATACTTCCAAACTCGGAGTTTGAGATTCTATGATATATTACATTACTAGATCCTACATGACTATTTTATTATTACCATTTATCACCTGAGTGGGCTCAAGCTGAGAACCGACCTTGCTCAAAAGAGTTTCCACTCTGCACAGCTCTGTCCAGAGACTACTGCTCAGCTCACAGCTGTGCCTCAATTTAAACACCCAGAATTCCCTGTAGAGACCCTGCAAGGTATCTACCACTCTTCATTAATCATCTAGGGGCCTCATTTTAAGGTACAGTTTCATTAAATATCTAACATCTGAGAACAACTTGGGAAGACAAGAGGGAATGGCCTCAAGCTCTGCCAGGGGAGATTCAGGCTTGACATAAGGAAAAAAATTCTTCACAGAAAGGGTCATTAGGTACTGGAACAGGCTGCCCAGGGAGGTGGTTGACTTGCCTTCCCTGGAGGTGTTTAAGGTGCGGGTGGATGAGGTACTGAGGGGCATGGTTTAGAGATTGGTGGGAATGGTTGGACTCGATGATCTGATGGGTCTCTTCCAACCTGGTGATTCTATGATCTGAAGTTTCACACATCCCACAAAATACTTCTGAAACTTCCTGCTAAGGATGAATGTGGGGATATGGAGAGTAGAACTGCAAGCAGAACTTAATTTGGAGGTTTGCAAAGCTTCGAGCCTCTGGTAATCACTTTTAAGCTGCCAATAGAGTCATCGGTTTTCTCAGCAAGCTGACTGCTCATTAGAAAGAAATAAGCAATGTAGAGACTTGGAATCCCAGTCCTGCTCTATTTTACAGCCCTTTGCTTCAACAATAAATCTTGCCTTTACAACTCCAGCCAGGCAGCTAGGAAATGCCGCGCTGCTGGCTGCCTGCTTGGCTTTCCCAGCACCAGCCCCACTCTCACCATGCTTATCCCAGTCAACTAAACCTCAGACTCCTCTAATGGAGTTTTCCCCGCTTATTTTCTATATATAATTTTGCCAAAACATCTAAATTAAAACACAGTAACATGTTGCTCCAGGCTCCTGCTCCCACCATGCACGGTGCAGCCATGGAGGAGCAGAGGGCACGCTGGGCCACGCCCAGCTCCAGCACATCCTCCCCAGTGTGGGGACAACCCAATTCTAAAACTCACGCTTCTGCTCTTGGACCTTCTCCCAGTGGTCAGGGTCAGTGGTCACTTGCCACAATCCAGCCACCAAGTGTTGTCAGGATTTATTTTTAAATAAAACCACAGCATAGAAGACTGAAGCAGCTTCAAGCCTTGAGAGCCTACTTCCTAAAAATTACAAAAATATATCTTATAATCTTTTAGTGTACCAACTCCTTTGAACTACTTTTCTTGTTTCCCTGGCTTAAGAGTCTTTCCTATAAATCACTTCCACATTTAGTGTCACCAGCTTCATGAATTCATTTGTCTTTGCTAAAAGCATCATTGCCTATGTTTATATTACCTGGCTGTTCCACTCGTATTTTTCTTACACACTCCTCTTGTAACTTAAACAGTCCAATGACATCATATTGCCAACATTAAGTAATATTAGTTTGATTTGCTTGATTTCAGCTCCACTTTTCTCTCACAAAGAAAACCAAAAGAATGTTTGTAACCTAGAAACATTCAGAGATGTCCCATTACATATTTGACAATGGCTTTCCAGTTTGTGAACCTCTTCTTCGTGTCTGGTGCTAGCCTGAGTTTAATAAACCAGTTATTTTTGCTACAGGCAGTACTCTCATGTCATAAAATAAAATGCAGAAACCTCATTCTGGAGTTCCTGATGACTTTGGCAAAATGCTTTATTTTCCTTCTGGTTCTATCCCTTCCATTTGCAAGCTTTGACATAATGATATCTTTGATTACCGAACATCACCCCATATACAGAGAAAACTCCATTAACCAGGATCTTTTTTACCACACTACTCTGCAATTCTTTTGTCTGCCTCTGAACTATCTTCATTCAAGCTCCCAACCCTATTCTTACTTTTAAGCTCTCACAAATCATTCAGCTAATTTAAATTAAGATGTAATAACCACACAAGCCAATCACACATGATGACTTCTTGAAGTTAACATTTTTTTGATCAACTTACTTCATTCTGATTACCCTTGTTGAAAGACTCTTTTTGGATACAATGGATTTTCTGAGTTAAAAGTGATTCTGTATGCAGTTTTATGATACTCCATGGTGCACAGTCAGACTACATCATGACTTACTGGTGTGGAGCTAGAAAACTAGTTTTTCCACATTAAAGCTAGTAGTATGGATTTGGCACTGCTACGTACTATGGCATTGCCATTATGAACTAAAACTGATAAATGTGTACACTTTTGTATTTGGCTGGTCAGTGACAAATATTTACTGCTTTTCCTTAGGGTCTCTCTTATTTTCTGAGGGCTTAGGAGAAAGGCCTTCTCTTAAGGGATTCTTTTTTTTTCTGCTTACGCTAAGACCCAACAGTTGGTCACCTTTTGGCATAAATTTAGAGCAAATGCACTTGTGAAAGGAAAGTAGGTCAGCACAAACACGACGTTTCTCTCCTTTCCAAACACAGACCATTCCCCAGCATCAGCTGCCTCCCACAAGCTCTCCAAGTCCCATAAAGGGAGTTAGGTGTCTCTAGCCCATTATTTGCAATGAGGGCTCAGATGCACATTTGGTCATGGCACACTGTGCTTGGCGTATACCAGAAGCGTTATCTTTCAGATCAGCAACTGGACCACAGCTCGTCCTGAAGATGCTCAAACGCTGCCTTCCTTGGAGGGCAGCTGGGCTCATGGACCCCCAGCTCTTCCTGGCCCTAAAGCCCAGGACTCTCTGCAGCCTGTACTGCAGGCACACAGGGAAAGGCTCACACATTACATCAGCTTGTTCTTCTGGTCTATCCCCTCATTCTGGATATTTTAGCTACTTGGGCATCTACCTTTCTGGTGGTGTCTGCGGCTCAGTGTAGGCTGGAGCCTTACCGACAATAACAATACAATCTCTGCACTAAAATCCTTGGATCACTGAAAAATGTACATTTTCAAACCCACACATTTTTCTAAAGCTTAACTCTTAATTTTAGCGCAGTGGAGGTATAATTTTTTGAACATGTGGGGCTGACATTTCTCATTGCTACCCTTATAGCGGATCAGCTCACCTGAAATAGATTGCATACACTATTTTCACTTGAAATAGTATTGCTTACAGTAGACAAGCTTGCTCTGTAAATAATATCTCAAACATTGCCAAGTGACAGAGAATGAGATGGCTACTCAGAGGTGAAAAGGTCATCAGGAATAATTTCTTTTTTCCTCAGTTGTAGAGGATATACATATATATGCACACCATAATCCCACGTAGCTTACAATAATGCTTTAATTCAGTAAGAGAAATAGCTTTGAACTTTCACTCTGAGCAATACTTAGACAATGAAAACCTTCAGCTTAATTCCTCTGAACTTTGCAGGCACAAAGAACTGCAGCCAACATTTGTGATTTATACCATCCTCCATGTCCTAAATACTTTCCCGTGATGCCTGAAGCTTTGCTAAGGATTGATGTGAGACTGCTATCAATTACAGGCTCACTAACCCTCCCTTCTGTAATGGTATTGACTTGGCTTCAAATACAGCCACGTTCTCGGTCTACCAAATGCATTTTCAGACACTGCTGAGGTAGTTCCGAGAACTCTGGGCAGAAAGGACACGGAATGGATGATGCTTAGGGATAGTCTCGAGTTATTCTTTGAAAGGGCAGACATATAGTTGCACTGTTCCCTCCGAGAGAGTAAATACTCAAGTAAAGGGTCATTGAAAAAAAAGAAGATCACTACACCTGTGAGTTCTGTAACTGATTTAGTCTGGCTTTCTTTAATAAAAAGAAGTTTTAGACATCAAGGTCCAGACTACACATTCTAGCTATGACTACTAAAAAAAAAAAAAAAAAAAAATTAAAAATTCCTTTTTCCATTTACTATAGGCATGAAAGCATGCTTATTTTTCATATTATCTGCACAGTCCCCACTCAAGTTGTAAGACTTGACAGTGATGGGAAGGCCTGAGTGATCAGCAAAAGAATCAAGAAAAGCAAAGAATAAACCATAAAGAAAGAAACAGTTACTTTTTTTAATTTTAAGTAGAATTAAAATACTTCAAATCCAAAAAACAATCTAGTAATACATGGTGACAGCACTAATTATCCCATTGAGGTAAGGATTGTTTTGTTATGAATTTAATTACTTCCTTTCTTTCATATAATCATAGAATCACCAGGTTGGAAGAGACCCACCGGATCATCGAGTCCAACCATTCCTATCAAACACTAAACCATGTCCCTCAGGACCTCATCCACCCGTCCCTTAAACACCTCCAGGGAAGGTGAATCAACCACCTCCCTGGGCAGCCTGTTCCAATCACCCTTTTCTGTGAAAAACTTCCTCCTGATGTCCAGCCTAAATCTCCCCGGCAGAGCTTGAGGCCATTCCCTCTTGTCCAGGGCTCAGTGCTAGGTCCAGTCCTGTTCAATGTCTTCATCAATGACCTGGATGAGGGCATTGAGAGTATCCTTAGCAAGTTTGCAGATGACACAAAGCTGTGTGCAAGTGTCAATCTGCTGGAGGGTAGGGAGGCTTTGCAGGGGGACCTGGACAGGCTGGACCGCTGGGCAATGTCCAACGGCATGAGGTTTAACACGGTCAAATGCCGGGTCCTGCACTTGGGGCACAACAACCCTATGCAGAGCTACAGACTGGGAGAAGCCTGGCTGGAAAACTGCCAGGAGGAGAGGGACCTGGGGGTGTTTGGTCGACAGCCGACTGAACATGAGCCAGCAGTGTGCCCAGGTGACCAAGAAGGCCAATGGCATCCTGGCTTGTATCAGAAATGGTGTGACCAGCAGGTCCAGGGAGGTGATTCTCCCTGTGTACTCAGCACTGGTGAGGCCGCTCCTTGAATCCTGTGTCCAGTTCTGGGCCCCTCACCACAAGAAGGATGTTGAGGCTCTGGAGCAAGTCCAGAGAAGAGCAACGAGGCTGGTGAAGGGGCTGGAGAACAGACCCTATGAGGAACGGCTGAGAGAGCTGGGGTTGTTTAGCCTGGAGAAGAGGAGGCTGAGAGGAGACCTCATTACTCTCTACAAGTACCTGAAAGAAGATTATAGAGAGGAGGGAGCTGGCCTCTTCTCCCAAGTGACAGGGGACAGGACGAGAGGGAATGGCCTCAAGCTCCGCCAGGGGAGATTTAGGCTGGAGATTAGGAGGAGGTTTTTCACGCAGAGGGTCATTGGGCATTGGAATAGGCTGCCCAGGGAGGTGGTTGAGTCACCTTCCCTGGAGGTGTTTAAGACACGGGTGGATGAGGTATTGAGGGACTTGGTTTAGTGTTAGATAGGAATGGTTGGACTAGAAGATCCGATGGGTCCCTTCCAACCTGGTTGTTCTGTGATTCTGTGATTCTGTCCTGTCCCCTGTCACTTGGGAGAAGAGGCCAGCTCCCTCCTCTCCACAATCTCCTTTCAGGTAGCTGTAGAGAGCAATGAGGTCTCCTTTCAGCCTCCTCTTCTCCAGGCTAAACAACCCCAGCACTCTCAGCCGTTCCTCATAGGACCTGTTCTCCAGGCCCTTCACCAGCTTTTCTTTCCATCCAATTTAGACCCTCTTCCATCTAGTCCTGGGAAACTCATTCTTAACCACCCCACACACTAAGAAAAGCAGATCATTCCTGGCATTTCTGACATTTCCAAGGCACCAGCACAAGACACCTTCCAAAGCCTTTTCCCCTATTTTAGTATAGGACGGGAAGAGGGGGAGGAATTGAGCCTACTGCTTCACTCATTAAGAAGAAACAACATAAGATTGCTGCCATATGGCTGCTGACAGCTTTATGAGGGCCTCCTCCAGACACCCCAGCACACTAACCACCATGGTACGTCCCATTACAGCTACACTCAGCATGTCACATCCACAGCACCTACCTCCTCCCACCACTGTGCTCGTGGGCAGTGGTAGCTCACACATAAGAGCCAAAGCAGCAGTCAAGTAGCATTTTGTCTCAGCAGCCCAAATCCTTTCCGAAGACTTGCTATGCAGTGCCAGTACAAAAATAGAGGAAAATACGACAAAGGAACATTGCCGAGGACCACAAAAGACATATGTGCTTCTGATTTTGAGAAAGTGCTGCTGGGTTTCTGTGGTAGTTTCTAACAAATACTACTTTTGCATGCAACCCTCCTCATCAGGCTGACTTCATGCAGCAGTTAGCTAGTTCTCAAATCTGTCTTCTACCCTGAAAATCACAGAATGAATGTGTACCTAAAGAGGGAACTAATTAGCTGAGGATTTAATACAAATGTGAGTAAATTGCCAAATTTGCAGTTAGGCTGAAAAATAACCTCTACAGCTGCAAATGCACCTCTAAAATACATATTCAGTTTTCCTTAACCCTTAACAGGAAAGAATTTACCCTTAAAATTAGTGCTTACCTGAACATATTTTGTTGATTCTCTGATTCTAACTTCACAGATATTGAGTAAAGAAATACCCACTTTGAGTCTAGAGGGACAACAATAGCAAAGCCCACACAATCAAGTACCCAGAGGAGAATTTTACATTAAGTTCAGGTAGGGGGAAAAAAAAATCTAATCGTGAAGTGTCCAAAAGGGAATCTGTCAAAACTAGTACAAAGAAGCATTGGATTAAAACATACACATTTGCAATTCTTGTTACAGAGAAAGTAGATTTAGAGTTAATCAAACAGTAATTGATCGACTATATTATTTTTCAGCTCCGGTTTAATTTCATAATAAGCTTCTGGTCTCTGCTTTGTGTTTGAGTGTTGGTGTGATCTCCCTCTATACTCAGCACTGGTGAGACCGCTCCTTGAATCCTGTGTTCAGTTCTGGGCCCCTCACCACAAGAAGGATGTTGAGGCTCTGGAGCGAGTCCAGAGAAGAGCCTCAAAGCTGGTGAAGGGGCTGGAGAACAGGTCTTATGAGGAATGGCTGAGAGAGCTGGGAGTATTTAGCCTGGAGAAGAGGAGGCTGAGAGAAGACCTCATTGCTCTCTATAACTACTTGAAAGGAGGTTGTGGAGAGAAGGGAGCTGGCCTCTTCTCCCAAGTGACAGGGGACAGGACAAGAGGGAATGGCCTCAAGCTCTGCCAGGGGAGATTTAGGCTGAACATCAGGAGGAAGTTTTTCGCAGAAAGGGTCATTGGGCACTGGAAGAGGCTGCCCAGGGAGGTGGTTGATTCACCTTCCCTGGAGGTGTTTAAGGCACAGGTGGATGAGGTCCTGGGGGAGATGGTTTAGTGTTTGATAGGAATGGTTGGACTCGATGATCCGGTGGGTCTCTTTCAACCTGGTTGTTCTATGATTCTGTGATCTGCTGCAGAATGTCTCAGCCTCTCTTCACTGAAGTACCTGGTGAATCTACATATGTACACATATAACCACATAAATGGTCAATACTAGAGCACTTTGGGATCAGTAAATATGTTACGGTTTATGCATGACATGACTAGTAATTTGAGAGAAACCACAGAACAGAGATGGCAAGCAACAGCCAAGTATCAGAGGGTTTGTGTATCTATTGCTACCTCCAGGGTAAATACTATCACAGCCCTGTAAAACCACTGGCTGGAACCACAGCACCACCCAAACAGAGGTAAGCTGGTTAGGTGACTTGGTGCCTTTTCCTAAAGTGGTTTCTCTGCATAAGGATAGAGGCACACACAAGAAAAAAAAGGCACAACTGCTCCAGATCCTATTGTAGCAACTTTGATCTTAAAGAGAACATGGTAAGGCTTGCTTCCAAACATGGCTCAATTCCAACCAAACTAGTTAAATAAAACAATTTTACATGCAAATTTAGGAAGAAAAAGTATCTAAGTGTGAGGCAAAGCAGAGCCAAAAGATTTGGCTCCCAACCAGAAAACCACTCAGGAGAAGCCATTGCATCCCCTACACTGCACAGCTGAAGTAGCAACAAAGAATTTAAATGACACATACCCGGGGAGTTTTTTGACTGGGGAAGGCCGCATCATGTTCCCATGTGCTGGGAATCTCCTGGTGATATTTTTTGTTTAAAAACATGAATTTGACCCTGTTTATCAGCTTACCCTTCTCGAGCATACCCAAACCTGCATATGTGGGGCTGAGCTAGTAGCAGGAAATAATCCTCTTGGCACCTGCAAGCAATAGTTGCAGATTACAAGCAATGCCAGCACTTCACCACATCCTCTCTGAAGTCAATGACCAGCTGAAATGGAATTATTGCTGATTTCTACCAGTAAGAGAGAAGTGAATATGAAGCATTCATACACCCCAGGTTGGAAAGTGGGGTTTGGGGGTTTTTTTGGGTTTTTTTTTTTTAAAAGTTTATGTCACCATGAGTTTTCCTTACAGCAGTTTAAACTTGGATGAGTGCCAAAGATCCACCTTAAGAGGCACAATAGCTTTCTGGCTGGTACATTTTTCTGATGGCAGGATATGTTCCTCAATTATGTCTTATCACAACACTCACTTAAAATTTTACATCAAATTGTATCATGGGGCCCTTTATAAAATCCCCTCATTAATGATGATTATGTAACTATCATTATATGTGAGACATTCCCATATTGCTCGTAGGAGTCATGATTTAATTCTATTACAATCTACTCCACCATTTGTGTAATCACTCCTGACACTACCTTTTGTTTTGTGAAACATTATTGTCTGCCTTAGAAAAGAAAAGATATTTTGTTTGTCATTGCAATTTGATTGAAAAGATGTTATTAATTAAATGTTGTACACAGTTATACCTGAAAACTCACGAACAACTCTTGGGAGAAGATATATTACTGGAAGAGAGTTGATATTTAACTCTCTGAAGCAACACAGAGACAACAATAAATCTCCCACACATTCCTGTGAATTAGGCAGGTATTATTCAGCATTTATGAGGAATAGTTTCAGCCTTTAATATTGACTAGCGTGGCTCAGTGTGGTTCATGACTTGAGAAGCCGTATAAAGGAGGCAAAGACATTTTACCAGAGCTGGAATTTTCATTTTCTGTTTCTCACTCATTTATTTTTTGTCACCAGAAGTGTTACATGCAGTGAAAATCCTCCTTTACAGGATAAATAAGTAGAAACAGCTACAAAATTCCAACTGCCTACAGTGAGAGTTACAACCAAGTCCCTTAACTAGCAGGAAGTTTCCTTTTACAGAAATTATACTGGTAGTCCTCACATTAATACTATTGCTCCTGTATTCTGAGCAAAGTGAAGGTACATGTCACAAACAAAGAGAAGATTTTTCAGAAATTACTATAATAAACTTGATTTTTTTTCCCCAGTATTTTCACTGCAGTGTCCATATGTTTATAAGGAATAAGAAATTTAATCAAGAGGTGTTGAAAGTTCTTACCTTGGTCACAGAGGAACACAGTGACTTAATTTTTTCTCCTCCTCAATATGCTCTTTCAGCTGATGCTGTGGCTTCTGAGTACCCTGAAGGTAAACGTGATGTGACTAGTGATCAAACTGCTTCATAAGGAAAAGTTCATTACAGTCAGGGTAACTGCTTAAAATGCAACATAAACAAACAGGTCTGTGTCAATATTTTGACTAGGTGTAAACAATTCAAGCTCTATCAATCTGGAGATAATGACACATAATGCTGTATAAAATGCTCTGAGAGGGTTTTATTGAATTAATCCACATTTGAGTGCTGGAAGAAAATTAGCTTGTGCAGTGGAAAAATGCGAACTTCTGTGCTTCCATTGAATATGATCCTAACAAGGTCTGGAGCTTCCAGAATGCATTTTGGGAAAGGGCTTCACGACTACAAGGTAGATAGGAAAAGAATGATTTTCAAATCTTGCACTGTCTTTAATCCCATTCACAGGGCTTCCAAAATTGGTGTGCACGACAGACTGAACTATACAATTTTGTCCAACTAAGTATAAATGAAGTATTTCTTACAATTCTGATGCTACATCTCCAGGCACTCTTTCTCCTTTTAGTAACATCATGATTTCAAACCCAGAAAGGACAGCAATTAGTGTTTTAAAACTCTACTAATAAAAGTAAGGGAAAGCAATCTGTACATAGGAGTTTATTTAGATGCCCACAAGTTCCCCTTTATATCTCAGCCCACTGGATATCTCATCCAACTGAATTACCATTGGGTTTTACAATGTGATATACAAAATGAGCTGACAGTATGATTTACAAACATCCTTTGAGTATCATATAAAACACAACTGTTTCCCTTATTATACAATCATTAGGGCAATGCAAATATAGCCAATACATTAGTAACTGAAAATGACGGGGCATTTTAAGAAAATAAATTTAACTTTACCACACAAACCTATCAGATAAAACAAATCTTGTTTTAAAAATAAGAATAAAGTTGTCTATGACTGCAATTAATTTTTCTATTGTTTTGCCACTGTCCCTTTATAAGAAACATAAAAGTACTTCATTTAAAAGACGACTAACTTTTTCACTGTATAGTCACACTTCATTCTTATTAATCAGTTTCACATTTTTCTGCATGAAACTATGAAAAACTCACAAATGTAGACTTTCCAAACTGTAGCCACTAGACTTATTTCTGCACTCTTTTTCATACACTCAGTGCGTTTAGTTGAATAAACAGAAAGCAAAAAACACTACACAAATGAGCAGAACAAAACACAACAGCACATTAAAAAGGTGATATTTGAGCTGTAGACGCCATAATTGTAGAAATATATTTTAGTTATAATGCTACAAACTTTCTAGCCTCATGAACAACAACAAAAAAAAAGACATTAGCTGAAAAGAATCTAAACCCTAACCTTGAGGTTGGGCTGAGAGTTTTAATTTGTATTTCTGCCTAAACTTAGGTACTAAGAACACTGCGTGTATGGTAAACTTACAACTATTTTTGAATGTCAGAAAATAGCAAAAGAGAAAACCTGATTCTGAGCTCTTAATTGGGTAGTGAAAGTTCCCAAGTGGTAAGGTCTCCTGTCCCACATGTGGCTGGCACAGGTAGGTGCTTCTGGACTTTGCCATAATGGTGGCAGTAGCAGAGAATGGCAGACATAATTATTACTGCAAAAAGAAAAAAAAGGAAAAATTCGGAACTCACAGATGATGCTATAACTGAAAGCAAATTCTAAGCTAGTCAATTTAAATTATATCACCTTAAGGCTCTCCAAATGTTTTATCACTGCACAGCCCAGAGGGATTATACCCTTTCCAGCATTTGCAGTTTCTTTTGCAAAACAGAATACTGATAATGACCGGTAATTCTTTCCTGAATATGTGGTTGGCAGCTGAATGCCGGTTTAGTTCCATTTCTCACTATAGGAATCTCGCACGTGTTTGGAGAAGAAAGTGCTTTTTTTGCCATATCATTAAGTTCATGGCATTAAGTTTTATAAATTTTTAAGACAGACTTACTTTGATTACTTTCATTCTGTCCAATCAAATATACCTTTGAATGTTTTAAAATGTTGGACAGCTGTGAAATATAAGTACTATGTAATTTGACTGTACATACATACATATTTTCATAAATACATCTGACAGGGACCTTGGAACTAAGTATGTGATATCATGGGACAAAAATCACAACAGGTTGTCTTATTTGTAAAACCCAGATCCAAAGTAAGAAGAGCTGAATTCTATCATGTTGTCAGTACACAAATTAAAAGAAAAATACAGCATTAGTTTACCCATGAAATAATTTAAACATATTTGCAAATGTCTTGACAGGAGAAGTGTGTAATTTACAACACTGAAAACTTTTAACAACCATTGACTTATATGCGCTGTACTGTAAGTCACCCAGACAAGGCTAGCAAGGATGAGCATAGTGATAGGTCCCAAAGGCAACTCCCAAACATCTTCCTCATGTGGAGACTTTGGTCATTGTCTGTTGTATAAAATGCCAACGCATCCAACTTCATTTCAGGTGTTAACTTGATCAGTTTTCCTCCCCCGACACAGTCCAGTCTGACGAGGTCAGTTATTGTTGAGACACTCTAAATCCACCGAGCAGCAGACGTTCCCATTCTGCACAGACAAACAAGCAGGTGTCAATCACCTCTGCAGAACAAGTCACCAAGAGCAAAGGGTTTGGCGGCACAGGGACAGATGCATCTCTGACACATCTACTGCATACGAATGTCTGTTCAACCCCCAAGTGTCCTCACTGGTCCCAACCGTGGTGGCTTCTTGAGGGGGGTTGACTTTGCCAGCTAGCACTGAACTACACATGAACTACACATGAGCTAGAAACCCAGATGTGAAAGACTCAGTGGTCTCAATAACAAAATAGAGCACAGAAATGGCAGCAGAGATGATTGGATTTTCCCCCCATGCAAGAAAATTAATGGAGAGAATTTTGATGCGACCCATGCAGGGAAGCTTTTAGTTTGTCTGAAACAAGCAGACAGCTCAGATTCTTGACTCATGTGTATCTGGGAGGAGGGAAGGAGGAAAGTCATATGGATTTGGAGTTTAATCCATTGTTAAATATTTTTCTGCAGCATCCAGTATTTACAAAACTACCTTACGCGATAAAAAATGACAGCAATTTCCAAAACCCCAAATGAGCCATTCGCTCCCCTTTTTTTAAATTCAACACAAATCAACAGGAAAAACTCTAAAGAATGGCAGAAATGCTACCTTCAAAATTTTAAAGCCCTGGAGCAACAGCTTGGTTTCCCACAGTGAAGAGAAAAACATTTTATATAATCCAAAACAACATTTTCATAATTCTGGTATTAGCACAGTGGGGTCATCACTGCACGGAACAGGGGAGAGAGACCACACTTCTGCATTAGAGCCACTGGATTAAGTACATCTGGATGAGATCAGGGAATAGAAACTGTGACATTCCCTTCCCTCTTGTGCTATGGGAGTGCCTTCATCATGTTTCTATTTGTGTACTTTCTGGTGAAACTTTTATTAGTGTTTTTGCTTCTGCTTAAGAGCTCTGTAAAACTCATTTTCATGAACATTTACATTAGGCAATTATTAAAACATTAGCCTAGATTCATACTGAGAATGCCTGAAGGGCTCTCCAACAGAATGTCTGAAAGTTGCACTAGGATATTACATATCTGCTCTCAACATTTTCAACAAGCACAATACTGTTTTGTTTCCACCCTGCAAAACCCTAAAGGTAAGTGTTTTCCATAGGCTCCTGCCCTTGTGTCTCACTCCCCTGAGACCTGAACATGAACTTCCAAAGGCAGAAAGTGACCCTGATTTTATGCAGCAACATACATTTCTACTAACACCCTACCCTGCCCATCATACCTTGCATTTGCAGGTTGTACAAGGAGATCCCACCATTGTCCATACAGCGCCACTAAGTCTTGTGATACCATAGCCATCTAGACACGTTTTCCTTATGTCATAGGTGATGTTGTCAGCCAGACAGGGGTCAGTGACACAGTGGGGACAGCACTCTCCTTCTGAGATGGCCGTGTACTCGCAGTTTAGATTCGGGCACAGAAGAGGCCAACAATCCACCTCACCTTCCTGTAAAAATTGAAGCAAAGCTCATTTAATTTGTCACTATTTATTAGCGACCAAGCAACTCTCCATCCTGTTAAATGGAGAAGTTTTATTTTGCCAAAACTGATATAAATGTAACGGATCTGCCCTCACTTTGGTTGATCATATAAATGCCTGTTTGAATACCAAGCTGAGGTTTCCTATATGTAGCAGAATACACTTTGGTTGCTTCTTGACTAAACAACACCACTGTCATCATTGCTACAGCAGAAAGAATTAAATATTGGGTTCCAATATTTTCCATACACAATAATTTTGCAGTGATTGCCTTGTAGACTCTTGCCCTCTTCCTATGTCTGGTCACATAAACATCTCTGTGGGATCATAGCAACTGTTTAAATAGAAAATTAACACTGCGGATAGATGTAGGTTAGTATGTTCCAGAAGCACTGAACATCGATCTAACTAGCAAAAGCCAAGATTGATTTTACTGTCAACTGCTACAGGAATCGTTAGAGCAATACCAGTTATGTTCCACTGAGTAATTTTATTTCATTATTTAACTTTGTAAAAAAAGCCATTTCATAGATAGAAAAGCAGAAAAGGGGGAATCATCAGGTCACCGCTGTAGGATCCATCTGTCCAGACTTAACATGCAAAGAGCTCAAATAATCTGCCAATCTGTAAGCACTTCAGATGTTGATAACAGCACACGCTGCCCTATCATAAAATTAGGACTGCTGATCAAAAACTCAGTATTCCCTTGTAAAACATGTCATGTCCAACATTTGCTACTTCTGCAAGTTTCAAATGTTCCTTGCTATTCTTTTGCAAATGTTAAAAAAATCTTAGGAGAATATAAAATACAATACTTACCACTGTACTTTATGGATAATTATTTCTTAATAGTAACTTAGCTTTGAATGTAATTTGCTTCCTGATGCGCAGACACCTCTTGATTAATATCATATATAAAAACAATGTTGTACAGACAGCTATAAATGGAAAACTGATAATTTTAATGAAGTTCATTGCTGCATTAATTAGTATATCTGTGCAAAAATTAAAGCTTCAGGGAAATAATTTACAATGCCTAATGAGAAATGTTCTTTATTTTGCATCTTTGTCTAGTGATTTCAGTTTGCTTTATCCTTTTTATTTGGTTAATTTTTGCTAATTCACCATATGGCACTGGTATTCCATTTTCCCAGCATTTGCTGAATGAAAAAAATAAAAGAGAATTGCATTGACCATTTTGACAAGACAGATACACCAACTGATGTAATTAAGAGCTGAGACTCCTCCAACCAAATCCAGTACACGTGGAAAAAAAAATTAAGAAGTCATTTAAAGATCAGATGACCTTATAAAATTTCTCAAAATTAGACTAATGCTAAAGTTAATATAGTGTCAATGTTTCCAAGCTTTTGGCAACCTTTTCTTTTTGTTCATTAGACCTACTTATTCGGCAGTAAAAGGAAAGCCAATGGTGTAGCTTTCAGTTCTCTGGCACTCTCTAAGTGCTTTATCATCATTCCCAATCCAAAACACAAGTGAAGAGAGAGCCAAGAGCCTGCTTCCAGGTATCCTTTGCTAAAAAAATCGAGCTCATTATTTTTACAGCCTTCTGAAACACTTAACCCATACCAGACAGCGGCACTGCTGACAGCTGTAGGTCCAGTTGTCCCCACTGCGGTAGAGCTTGTGCCCAGTTTGGTCGAGGCACTGGCTGGTGACACGGGTGTCACACTCCGGGCAGCAGAAGAGATCGGCGCTGGGGTTTTCACAGTCGCAGGCTGTCCTCCGGCAGAAAATCCTCCCATCCTGCGATGACACAATGCCCTGATGTCAACCACAAACTGCCAGACTGCAATCCAGATAAGGTCACAGACTATATATATCAAAGGGCACGTCTGGTGTTTCAGGAAATATTAAGTTCTTTACGTGTTAATATATAACCACCAACATGGCATCCTGCCAACTGTAATACCTCAAATACAAGAATTGTTGCAGTTTCTACAACTGCATGGATCCAATGCTGTCTGAATCAAGAACACTGTACTCTTGTCTTCAGGAAACTGAATTTAAAATAAATCAGTATCTCAGAAGAAATATATTGAAGCAACGTCATAACCATTTGGTTACATCAATAAACTCTTCAAGTAGTTGCCACTCTACACTATTTTAACTGACTGTATAATTGTGAAGAAAATAACTTGAACAAATAACTTGAAGTTATGAAGGTGGTCCCTTTAGCTTCATTGGAGTATGATATAGCAAAATCACTAATATGCAGCACTAATCATTCTTCATTCTGAATTCACCACTGGTTCTGTTCCCCATCTGGACCTAAAGTACACAAGCTTAAAGCTAAATGGATTTATCATCCTCTGGTATAATTCAGTTAATGTATTAAAGAAGGCCTGTATTCCACAAGGCTCTCCAAAATAGGATTTTGCTAAATATTTGCTTACGGTATCGGACGGCCCTTTTTGTTAAAGACCATTAAACAGAACTGTTTTGAGACAAACAAAAGAATTGCTTCCGCATGTAAAGAAAAGAGGATATATTCTCTTTGCGTCACAGGAAAAAAAAAATTGATTCTATTCCTAGTTATGAAAATAACTAGACAGGTGACAGTGTTTGTAATTATACCCCTCAGTGTTGGTGAGCCAATATACTGATATGCCACATGCAGACTGGGAACTGAAATCACAGTTAACAATGAAGAGATTATTGAAAAGTTTTGACATGAACTTCTTTTACGTTCAATGCCAGTTATTGGATTAGACCTTACTCAAGCAAAGCATCCCCTGCGGCCAATTTGAAGGTAGATCTGTGAAAGGATTGAAGCTATATTTTGTTTTCAATCACAACTGCACAATTCCTAAAACAACGCCAGTCATTTCACTGCAGGTTTTCCATATTCTCATCAGAACTTTGTTCTGAGTCGATAAACCTGTATCTGATGTAAGAAGGAAAAGGTGTTTTTTCTCATTGCCAGTAAATAAAGAGATACTCATCAAGGCAAGCAAATTTATTTCCCCTCAATCCTTTTAGAAAGTGATTTCTAGAAAGAGTGACAGCAGCCCAGAATGTCTTTTCTGCAGACAAAACTGCTACAGTATGTAGCATGGGAGGTTGTTTTGTTTGTATTTTGATGTAGGAATCTGTGTTTGGCTCTGTTTTTTAAGCAAAGCCAGTCTTGGCCAAAATGCAACATGTACAAAATCAGCATCAGGGAATCCATGTCAGTCGGTGTCACTGATGAATTTCATCATAATTTTGAACTGACTAGAATGTCATTTTCTGTTGTAAAAATAATTTTAATTATTCTTACACCTAACAAAGGAAAACTGAAGAGAATGAAGAATTATGGAAACAACTTAGGTTATCATGGATCTGAACTGCTTTTGCCAAACACAGGGCATAGGACTAGACTGCCGTACAAGATTTATTCAGTTTTGTATTGAATAAGATAACTAAGGATTCTCTGCTTGTGACTAGTTTGCTGTTTTAACATGCTCGTGAAGGAAAAAACAAATTTTATTTCCACTCTCAGCAGTTTCATAAGGTAGGGAAGACTGGCAGCGGCCCACTTCCCTAGCCACAGATGTAGCCCAGTCCAGATGCGGTGTGGGGAATAAATCATTTCGAACAAAAAAACCCCAACCAAACAAACACAGAAGTCATCCTCCCCTTTCAGCACATGGTGAAAGGAGTTTAAAGCCTCCCTTGACATAGAATTATAACTACATTTCCATTCTTGCAACTGAGAAAGTACAAGCATCTTCCACCCCTTGCCGAGGGCAGACATCAAGGGGCAGCTCAGCATAGAAGCTCTGCCAGGCCATCGAGCTCCAAGCACGTGCGGTTGTGATTAGGCATCCAGGCAACTCAATGCCCTCGACAATGGCAGTCTCTCTCCATAAGGGAGTGCTCATTAATAACGGCTAACAATAACCTCTCTGCTTAGTTCCAATTCAGTTTCCAGGATTTCAAGATTAGTTTTCAAATTCCTCTTTCAGCTGGTGACAGAGCTGGAAGTTCTGGGCTTCTCTGAGCTCCCACGTTGTTACCTCTGGGGAGCAGCTAACCTTTCTTGTTCCCTTTACTCTCCATATTTCAGAACACTGACAAAGCCTGATGATTTTGCCAGAGACCTTTTGGTAATCATAATACACTGCTACCATCTTTATCTGTGGTTTATCTATAACATCACTAGTTCCGTGCCTTTCAAAAAACATTTTTATCTCTATACTGCACTGACACAAAGCCTCTTAAACTCCAACATCTAACTTGCATCTTTGGAGCTCTATAGTACCATTGAGAAATATATATAAAATTGAGAAATATATAGAAAGCAACTTATATTTTTCAGTGGATAATAACATATACCATCTTATTAGTACTTCTCCCTCTCAGCCTTCTTCAATGAATCAGTTCTACGTGCTTTGTAAGCATCAGTGGTACGAACACAGAATTGTTCTTACCAAAGGGAAAACTAACACACAAGGGAATCATCCTAAAGGGTAATTCAAGTTTCCACAGAGCCCTAAAGCCAATTTGGATGGAAATCAGACCCTGCAGATACCAAACCACCAAATCATTCTTACCATCAGGAACACGCTTCACCTTGGCATATCTCCCTGTTCTCAGTGCTGTGCTTATCCCCCAGGCTTTTTTCATACAGGGAGAGAAAGGTTGTGTTAATTAGAGGACAAACTCAAAAGCCCAGGTATAGCCAGACTGTACAGACAGGCTTACTTTTTTCACAGGAGAGAAAAACAGCTTCTCACCCTTCATAAAATTTCTACCAATCTTGGGTATTAAAATGACAAGATTTCAGGAAGATGACTATATGACACACATCAAATATACTCAAGGTACTGGATAAATTCACAATTTTGAAAAATTTGGTTTGTAAACTTCATATTACTTAGATGAACAGGGATGGTTGTAAGAGGCTAAGTCTGACGAAATACTGAAATAAACTCCTAGGTTTCAATAATGACACTTTGCTTCAATATAACTGAAGTTATATTTCTCATATGCATAGAATCACTAGGTTGGAAGAGACCCACCAGATCATCGAGTCCAACCATTCCTATCAAACACTAAACCATGTCCCTCAGGACTTTGTCCACCCATCCCTTAAACACCTCCAGGGAAGGTGAATCAACCACCTCCCTGGGAAACCTGTTCCAATGCCCAAGGACCCTTTCTGTGAAAAACTCACTCCTGATATCCAGCCTAAATCTTCCCTGGTGGAGCTTGAGGCCATTCCCTCTTGTCCTGTCCCCTGTCCCTTGGGAGAAGAGACCAGCTCCCTCCTCTCTACAACCTCCTTTCAGGTAGTTATAGAGAGCAATGAGGTCTCCCCTTCAGCCTCCTCTTCTCCAAGCTAAACAACCCCAGCTCTCTCAACCGTTCCTCATTCCATAGTATCTTACTCCACAAATAACTCTGAAGTTCATGAAGTAAGGTTAAGAAAGGTATTTCATTTCCTTTGCACCAGATTTTAAGTGAAATATTTTCAGGTTGGGATCTATGTGTTTCTATCACTGAACAAAACATATCCGTCTGACCTTTCCTAAATCAACCATAACTGAAGAAAAGCCCAAAGAAAACATACTATTTTATATCTGAAATGCTGCTTTGTCTCCTAGACAAAACAAATGACTAGGATCATTTCAAAGTTCAAATAAGGAGTATAAAGAATGGTTTAGTTGCACTCTGCCCTTTTCCTCATTGAAAAGTGAGAAGGATGCAAAAAGGTCAAGCAGGGCCAGCTCCCCGTGCAACTGCACGAAAGGGATAGAGTCCTGCAGTAGGTCTGAGTAGTCCACTCTACCAGAAGCTATCACAATTTATAAAATACATTTCAATTACATATTTCAAGAAACACTGAGAGAAGACTTTACATCCTGCCTGGGACAGGATAGAGGAGGAGCTCTCCCTGTTTTCCATATTCTATGGACAAGAATTCTGCTTTTGGAACGAGGGAGTGACTGGAGTGAAATTAAATGCAAATGTTAATTCACTGATGAAAAATAGGAAAGTGGGGAAGGTCTAAAGAAGAGCCATAGCAACAAACTGTGCCAGGCTTAGCTTAAAGTATCTATGCACTAGTTAATAATTTTGCATATTTTCATATACTAATAAGAATATTCAACATAAGAAAAGTGCAGTGAGAAATAGCAAATAAAACAAATAGCAAACAACCTAAAATGAGAATGCTAACAGTTATAATTCTACAAAGGCAGAGCAGACGTCTTCACATACATTAAGCCGTTCGTTCTGTTGAATAAAAATCCTTTCATAAGCTAGCCCAGTTCCCTAAGATTATACTAAAAGCTTGACGTACAGTTAGTGGAGTTGCACACTTCAGCTTCTAAAGGGAGGAGTTTTAGGGAGCTTGAGGCCACTTGAAATGACAAACATAGCAACAAGGATGTATTTATTCCCTTTTGTGCTCAGAACAGCAATGTACTTTGTGGGTTCTATTCACTCTGAAGTCTTGATTTTCCCTTCTGCTATACTACTGCAATAAAGAAACAATGAGGCGTTCAGCTTCTTACAACTTCAAAACAATTCTTCTCCCTTGTGCTTCCCAAACCCTTTAAAGTTTCTCTGGTTCATCAGCATTAAGCTAAGGAGACTGACAGGCCACTTCTTATGCTCAGCTTTTCACACTGGCCAAAATATCATTTTACGTAGAATTATGCAAGGGCGAATAGTGTTCTGCTGTGCCTAAGGACAGCTTTACCAGTGCTATGAAAGCATCAGGTTAAGGTGGCCATAAAAGATCAACCAGTTCTCAGATCATTGTGTTTCTAAAGCTCTTTGAACTTTAATGATGGCACTCCTCTTTTAACTAGTGAAAATGAAGAAAGCAAAGTGAAACATTCTTTTAACTTGGTTACCCTTCTTCACTTGAGGAAATTAAATGCCTGCTGCTAGGTCCTCTAAACTTTTGCTCATGCTTAGGGCCTTCCACCTCACAGTTGCTTCACATGTATTCCAAGTAATGGGAAGCATCGGCAACAGGAAAATGGTTAACTACAGTACTTCTCCCAAGAGGTACATATTCATGTGAAACAGAAATTGAAAACAGTTTTCAACATTTCCAGTAAGTGTGCTGATAATCTGCATGTTCTGTTAAAAACCAGACCTTCAATCACAGCATGCTACAGGTAGATCTGACCCATGGGGTGAGGTGGTAGAAGCTCAGCAGGATTAGCCATTATTGAGCTAATACGGCTACGCAAAGTAAGAAAAAGGGCTCCTTCCCAGAGCTTCCCCATCACAGCTTCAGAGCCCACAGCAGACTTTACCTTTTACCTCAGTACTTTAGGCTTAGGCTAGTACTTTTGCCAACACCCATGGCACTACAGTATTGGGTTTCTGACATGAGTTTAGAGACTTAAAAAACTCCTGAAACCCCGGACAGCTGGATCTCACCTTGCAGGAGCAAACGGAGCATCTGTCCTCCCTTAGGGTCCACACCTGCCCGTTCCGCTTGAAGCCGCCTTCATGGAGACAGTCTCCAGTGCAAGATGGTCCCGATGGACAGAGGCAATCAAACCCTCCTGCCAGGTTCACACAGGCTGAATCATTCCAACAGGTGTGGGTCTTTAAGGCACACTCATCAATATCTGCAAAACAGCAGATTTACAATGCTTTGGACATTTTTTGCACAGGGCAGCTTTTATTTCTGTATTAAGTACCTACTATTCATCTGCCTTGCTGGCAAAACAGGGTGCCTTCTTTCTGATATGTTCTATTTTTACTTGCTAGACATTAAACACTTTTTAAAAATATTATTTGTCAGTGTTTGGTTTGATTCCACCAAGAACTCTTAAATTGTCTCCAGCAGGCTTCATTGTAAATGCTGAGACTGATATGCTCAGTGGAACCATCTATCAATAATGAACCTGAACCTTCACGAAAGGTGTGTACAGTGATTTCCCAGTGACTGGAATCTAATGAACAATCAGAGTGACTTTCTGTCAACTAGACCAGTCTCTGTTCTGGATTTTAACTCAAAATAGAAGTGCACTATTCTTCTTAAGTTCCTAGGATGATCAACATTTCCCATACAAAAAGCAGTCAATCACATCCTTTTCCCATTGATGGAAGGTAATAAGCAAATAAGGGGAAAAAAAGATAAAAGGAAATAAAGAAATCAGAAGCACCTTATACTGGGAAAAAAAAAGTCTTAGAAAAAGATATGTAGAGAAGTATGATTTAGGCATGACACAAAGACGTAAGTAACAAAAGAAAACCATGACTCACTAGAGAAAAAATAATTAAAGTATCCCATTAGAATTACTTTTGGAGGGTAAAATATAATTATGCAACTCAAGTTTATATAAGGAGTTAATGCGGCATTCTTTTTCTTGCAGTGAAAGCCTTGAGATTTTTAATCAGAACCTGGTATTTCTTTCAGAAAATAACTTTGGACTGTTCTTAAACAATATATTGACAGACTGTCCAAACTGGTGAGCCTCTTTTGTTCAAACATGAACAATGAAAATTGTAAGCAACAGCAGGAGGAAGGGTGAAGAAGAAAATCCTTTAGAAGTGTGCGATGGTTTCTATCATGAAAATTCTGGAATACTATTATCTGAGTTCAGAAATTACAAGGAAGAATCCTTACACCTAAATTTTAAATGACCTTATTGCTAGCATGAAATTTGCAACTGTTCAATATTACCTGAGTACTTTGAGTTCCTCTCTAAAACAAGAGATTTAAAAATACAATGGATTTGAATAAGAAAAATTACCCAACGCCTAATTTAAGAGGGATGTGATGGCCAGTTGCCCTACTTTTCCAGTGAGTGCCATGGGCTCATGTGTCATCTCCTCAGAAAGCCAGACTTAAAATATGTTAACAATTCTCTCAAATTGCTCAAATAAATTCTCTGTAACAACCAAACCACTAAATCCCTTCTGACCTCGCTAGTAAAATCCTTTATTTCTATTCATAAATACAGTAGACTCATAGTAGAACAGCATGGGTTGGAAGGGACCCTAAAGAACATCCAGTTCCAAACCCCCTTCTGTTTCCAAGCCTGAAGAGGCCCAGCTCTCTCAGCCTGTCCTCATATTGGAGGTGCTTCAGCAGCAGCCAAGGGAGCAAGTGAAAATGTGGAGGTGCCCTGGTGTTCAACTAAATCTAAAAATCCACCTGCACAACCAAGTCAGGGGGCTGGACTGTCAGAGCACAACTATTCCTCTTTCTGCTCACAGAATGAAAAGGAAGCCAGAATCAATTCCACTGCCATTCTTGAGATAATCTGTGGTCCAGTCCTTTGTCAGAGATGTTCCCAGTGGCTTGACAGCACAATTCAGTTGCTCATCACTCCAACTTCCCTAACAATGATGTATTGTCCTGCCCTGACAGTCTTAATTGCCAAAAAAGAACAATCTAGCTCTAATACACAGTTTAATACTACTGAGTACTTGAAAAGTTCACTATCAGTGGTGTAACAGGCACCGCACCAAAAGGAATTAAAATTTGCAGTCCATTCTTTAACAAGTGCCAGAGTATCACAGAAAGTAAAAACCATGAGGTATGACATGAAGAGAGCTATGAATGAGTGGTACAAAATGAATTATACTCAAACACCTGCTGTAAGAATTAAAATAGTCTTTAAAATATCCTATTTTCCATTCAGGAGACTTTGACTTGTATTTTATGTTGAAGACAAAGGTATAAATGAAGCATTCACTTCGTCTTTGGCATTTTCACCAAGCACTGTCAATACTGTATTGCCCATCATATTAAGTGCTCCTTGAATAGCATATATATAAAATATAGCAGGATCATAGTGCAGATTAGAAGGGTAGCTTTCACAGTTCAAAACTGAAAGGATTTCACAGATGAATATAAAGCCATATTGCCTACAGAGTTCCATGTAATTTCTTTACTTACGACAGAAATCTAATTCGGTTTCCATGTAATTTAACAGATTTATGGAAAGCCAGATGTTAGCAATTATAGAAACTAACATTATTCATATTCTCAGTAGTACAGACCTGTTCACACTGCACAAAGCCAACTTAATCTGTTATACATATCCAAAAGGGAAGAACACTCTATTTACGTTCTGCTACTGCTCTTCTCCATTTAGCACACACAAAAAAGATGCTCCCATTAAGAGCAGTCCAAACTTGCAAATGGGACATCCTTGACAAAGAAACCAATCAACTAAAGCTGAATAACATAGAATGAACATAAATTCCTAATTGCTACTCAGCTTGCTCATTTTTTTCGTTCTTTATGCAAATAACGCTTTTTTATTATTTTATTGCATTTATTATTTAAAAGTTCTAGTCATTAAGCAAATATAAAAGGCTTGGACACTGTACTCATTTCTAGCTGAACTTTTAATAGAGCTAATTTTCTGAGAACATCCTTTTGGCAGTTTTTCCTTATCAGATTACACTTCTATAAGTCAGAACAAACACACAATGTTCCCAGTAACTTCAGGGAAAGAATAGAATCATAGAGCCATAGAACAACCAGGTTGGAAGAGACCCATCGGATCATCGAGTCCAACCATTCCTATCAAACACTAACCCATGTTCCTCAGGACCTCATCTACCCATCCCTTAAACACATGTAACAATTTTTTGTGCTCTTTCAGCCTCAAAACAGATCGGAGGGGCTGGGAGAAAAAATAAACAGACTAAATAAAATCCCATATTGTTAAGTTTAAGAAAATACTTCCATTTAATGGAGACCAGGTGAACTTGCCCACACTGACATAAGATCAGCATGTAGATGGCTATGCAAAACATGGAAGAAAGTACTCATATTTAATATGAATTTTCTTGTAACAACTGGAATCAATGTGTCTACCTAGGTCTTGAAAAATTAGCCTAGTTTAAAATTCTGAGCATGTCCAAACCAATCTTCTAATGAATATGAAAATCGTATAATAAGACTCTTGCATACAGATTATTTTTATATTATTCAAATCCTTGCTCAGCTCCAATTCCCCACACTCTCATCAGGTTTCATTTGCTTTTCCACACCTGCTCTCAGAAGATGCAGGCCCAAAACTGGAACATTTCAAGATGGGCAAAGTAAACTGTACACATCTTGTTTCCCATTATAAAAGTGCTAGGTAGGAAGAAGATGAAATATTCATTTATAAATCAAGCAACTTTGAAGAACAACAAATAATTAGATAGGAAGGAGTCTTCATGGTTTTTCCCCTTACGTAGCACAAGAACAAGATGTCAGTCTTTACTTTTGAGGGGGATTAGTTATTTCATAATTCCTGTCAGCCTGTGAAAACAATCTCATTTTCACACACGGAATAGGACTAGGCAATCTTATTCATTCTACTGAGATAATCTGTGGCAAAACCTACTAATTAACCTAAGTAAAAGTGGCAGAGCTTTACCTTCCCCCTCCACACAGTTCTTTTTCAAGGAAAAGTGAGGATATAGTGGAAATGACCATAATCAGAACCTTCCTTGTAATGTTAGTCGTACTCTCTTTTCTATCAACAACAAATAGTCAATAGCAAAGTGTTTGTTGTCAAAACCTGCTGCCTCAAATATCGCTTAGGATTATCATAAAACTGATCAAGTTCTTCACTTTTCAAACACTTCCCATCTGTTCTTCTTTAAACAAATGTACATCAACAAATATCTGATCTATGTATTTTAGCCACAATGCAACTAGTCACATTTTGTGGACTGGAAAAGAAAGAAAACAAACCACCCAAGATGCGCTCATTTCCCACCATGCTCTTCTCAAACTACACAAAGATAGCTTGGTAACAGGGCAGACAAGAAATCAGAATCAAAGCAGAATAATCTCCTGAGATGCAATTTCCTTCTCCATCCTTTTCGGCTGTAACGAGAAGTAATTTGCCTCAGATATTATGAGAGGTCCCATGGCCACTGTATTTGAATGGGGTAGAAGACAAGCATGACTGTACATATCAACACAAGTTCATTAACTTGGTTTCACTGTAATTTTGAACCAATCCCTAGCTACTTCATTTCTTAGTTTTCAAGGCTATTCAGGTTTTAATCGTATGACTTTTCTATAGCACCTTAATAAATGTGTGCACGCAAGTCATGCAGTGTGGTGCTCTGTAATATCATGATAAGCTGTTTCAGAAGAAAGAACCCTACTAATGTGCTAATTTTAACTGTTACGGTACATTAAACCATTACGGTATAATGTTAACGTGAAAAATGTATGCTGGGCTACCAAATCAGTGTGTGTACAAGTTAACTAAACACTGTTTTGACATTTCATTTTTCACAGGCAACTTGTCACTTAATGTATTTGCCTTCCTTCTAAATCAAAGTGATTTGGAATTGTCTTTGAAAGAAACCAAAACACTAAATAGAAGCATTTTCAGTTAGAAAATATTTTATGATAGTACTTTTATTCTATAGAGATATAATGGTCTATTAAAGAACATTGCATAGTAAATTTGATTCCAAACATAGGATTTACTAATGCTTTCTAGAAACACAGAAAATATCAAACACAATTACTTTCAAGACATGTAACACAACTTTCACTTAGAACAGAAAAAATCGTAAGTTACTAATTTTTGAAAGGATGGGTCTAGCTTTTTGTTTGATGCAGAAAGGAGGCACAAAACCCAAAGACTAAATTTGTTTTACTCTTACTTTCTAATCTAGGTAACAGGCAACACTGCAGTATATTATGGAGCATATGAAAGCTTCACAAATTGATTTAAAACCCATTCAGACTTGACCCTCAAGCATTGCTGTACCCAGGTTTCGTGGGAGCCTAACACATGTAGGAGTTTTCTCTTGCAACCTGCTGACTCCTACCTTTTCCAAGCTTTCACTCCCCACAGCTACTCTAACCCCACAGGTCTAGCTATGCAACCTTTCTGGATGAAATACATAATGAATTTTGCGGGTTTTTGGTAGGAGGAGAGTCTGTGTTAAGTTTCCCTGAAAAATTTGCCCTTTCTAAGGAAAATAAAACATTACCACAACTGACAAGGACTGCTGCCTTCGTTGTTTTTAAGCTTTCAAAGTCACAATGTAGAGAGACTCAAAAACACAAAAAAATCATAGCAAAAAAATGGAATGAGGAATTCTGCAATCCAGAGTTTATATAGGTCTCTACAGACCAGAAGGATCTCACTTAGAGAGATGGAGATGAAAAAGTATAATTTAATTTGCTTTGATTATTCTGATGTAGATAGGAGTGAGCTTTCTGGTACATTATTAACTTCCCAGAAGACAGTGTGTCTTTACCAGCTACTCTCTTCTTTGATAATTTTAAAGATTATCACTGAAAACTCAGTGGTGAGGTTTTATTCAATGATTATCTTATGAGGTACCAGTTTTTGGCAACAGGCACTTGGCACAGGGAAAAAACAGTGTATGCCAGTTGCTTCAATATTGCATTAGTAGACAATAGTTAATACTGGGATACATATCATAAGACAACACATCATCTCTTATAAAGAATTTTTGTTTATTTACTTTAAAGTGTAGCGAAGTTCCTATTACAAATAGGAAAAAAAAGAAAAAGCAAAAAACAACCTCCCCCCCAACCTGGCAACTACAGCCTACGTGTTTTAATTGCCAAGCAAACTTTAGTAGCAACTTCGCACAGTAATTGTCTTTTGTCTGCAAGCAGTATTCTTAATAACATATTGTCAAAGGCCAGCGCCTCATAAAAATGCTACTGCTGGAAATTAAATTACATCTTCTTAATTTGAGCCTGCTCACCATCACCTTATGAAGCTGACAACTTTTATAAAAACATGTCCATGGAAATATGTTCCCTTTTCAAAGCTGCCTTTGGTTGATATTTTAAGAAATAAAATAATTTTCCCAAGCTTGAAGTGGTCTGGCTAAGTCATACATCTTTATTATCTAAGCTCTGGTACAATATTATGACCTTCCCCACCACATCTGTTGATTTACACATTTGTCCCTTGCCAGATTACGAAGTTCACTGTTTCCTCCTAGTCAATGAGAATAAAGCTTTTAGAAGCTCTGAGATATCACAACAGTTCCCAATTAGATGTTATTTTTTTAAACGTTCTGCAAGCACTGCAGAGATGCCACAAGAAATGACTCAGCTCTAAGGCCACCTACATATAAACACAGGGAAAGGGGCTTAACTGATAGACACACAAACACGTCCAGCAAAAGCAACTGGCTGCCTGGGCTTTGGGCAATCTGTCAGAACTAAGTGCTCCCTCCCACTGCCTTATGATTTTCATATGTTGTTATTGTTATTTTGTGGGGGAGTGTTTAACCTTTTTTTACTTATGTTCTTAGCCCATTTATTCTCCAAGTTTCATCCTTCAATGAGGAAGAAGAGATGTTCTGAAACATGCTGAAGGGCAATGGCTCAAACCCACGCTGGGATTCCAGACTACAGGCTGTAAAATACACTAGGATAAAATGCCGTTGCTAAGCAAATCAATCCTCTTTTATCTGAAATAGAGTGAATGACACTGGCCCTGACTCTAAATACTCTACAAGGCAAAAAAACTCTGTAGTGTTAAGGGAGTCAGTGTTCAAGAAAACAAGCTTTAGCTACAATTTGCAGTGTTATTTATCTGTGATTTTAACCAATTCTTAGTTGCACTTTCTAATAAAGATCATTGTTTAAAATTTGTCAATACGAGTTAGCACAATATTTCAATCATTTTTAATTGGTTAACCAGTATAATGAAATAAATTGGTTTATTCCCTTCCTCACTGGTACCCTGCAGCAGATGGTTCAGAAGAGCTATTTCATTAAAATAACCCTGCTAATTTCACATTCCGTTTACAACTTGCATATGGTAAGATGAGCACCTCACCTTACAAACTTCCAGCATGCTGCGCAGGTCAAAACAAGGGCAGCTTGTTTTAATGAAAACTCATCCCTCCAGTCTCCCCAGAATACAGAATATTTTGGGCTCCTTCTTGCTGTGAGGTAGCCGAGCGCCCTTCTCTTTAACAGCGACGTGATGCAAGCAATAGTGACCTTTTCAGCAACTGAGCTTAGCTACAGGCCATTCAAAGCCACAGTCTTGACTGTGCTTCTGTCCTTTCCTGAGACCAGGCTGTGTGTATTATCTTCACCTTATACCAGCAGCATAAGGTCAGCCTGACAAGGGATGAGGTTCCCCATGCAAGTAACACAGGTAGGAAACCCGAGTGCTACAAATGCCCTTTACCCTCAATTGCCTCAGGGCGTTTTGAAGGTTGTGTCATGTTACTTTAACTTCTTATAAAGCCAGTTTTCAACACTGCTCTGTCCATCACTCCTTTTAAAGTATTTAAATGAACCAGAGAAGAACTCGTAACTTTTGAGAATCCATTTAAAGATATATGACTTTCATGTGGCATTTTATCTATTAAGTCAAAAAATGCAGTAAAATTTGCCATTTTTTACAAAGAACCCCAATGAAGTTTACTGTTGCAATTATATTGAACTCCCCATCAGGTTAGTAAAATGCAAAAAAAGCTAACATAGCTGGACAATCTACAAATTCTTTGGTTTCAAAGTAATCATTGTTCCTCTGCATTTTTAAACCATGAAGATATCTTATTCCAAGAACTTGTAATAACCAAAATTTGTAAAAGATGGGAATGTTTGCTACAATTGATGAGTAAATTTATATTTTTTTATTACAGATTGTTATTTAAACTTCTACTTTAATTGTATAGTTTAAATCTTATAAAGAGCCCTTTACACTTATAGACATGATACATGAGATTTAGCATTTAAGAAAAGTCTTTCACAGAAGGAGCTGAAAAGTTTCTGTAGAACATTTATAGAACTGAAGAGAGATAGAATTATGATAAACTGATCTATACCCATACAGAACTTAAAATGGGATTATTTCTAAGCTCATCTGATAAAATACTGTAACAAAATTATGTATAAGGCTTCTAAGAATAAGTAAAAAGCTGGAAAAATTTGAAGGCAGAGGTAAACCACAGTTACTATGTTCACTATGATTTTGTTATTGCTTACTTGCTATAGTGGCACACAAGTTCTTACGTTCAAAGGGATCCAGATTGCAAGAACCAGCACTAATTCCTCATGGAGCCTCATCCTTTGTCCTTCCATAGAAACAACTGACAAACTCCTCTGCGCTCTTTAAAAATTCCCCTCTGTTCATGCTTTTCAGGCCTTATTCTGCAAGTATGACGCACATAGTGATATGATATTTGCATAATTCTAAAAAAATAAAACAAAAAAGATGAAGATGCAAAACAAAGAATGCAACACAGACATACCCTAGATGTGTTCTGAAATTGCTCTGCTGAAATTTGAAAACAGAAACCAAATTCTTCCTCTTCTGTGGCCTATTACGCTCCCCAGAAAGCCTACTTTCTCTTCAGGTTTTACAGCAACTTATCATGATAAATGGTAAAGCGCAGTTCAGTCTCACCTTGGATCTCCACCTGCTTCCCTGCTATAATAATCCCTCAAAACTGTGACGCACCTTGAACTAACATCCACACTGCGTGGCTGGGGATGCTGACAAACAGACACGCTCGCTTGCATTCTCATTTTAGCCTTGAACACAGTAACTGTTCGGGACAGTGTCTCAATAGTCACTTTATAAGACCATGCAGAAGGAGGAAAAAAAGCGCTATGCTGATCATTGCTTACCAACACAGGACTCCCCGGAAAGAGAATAGCTTCCATTGTCATGGAAACCGCTTCTGCACTCACAGTGGTACCACCCTGGGAGGTTAACACAGCGTGAATGGTTGTGACACTCAATGATCCCCTCTGCACACTCATCAATATCTGCCTCAGAGAAAAACACAAGCCAGCCAGGAAATTAATTTCCTTTGACATCAATGCTTTAGGATTGTTTGCTTTTTTTATATTCTTGTTTTTTTCTTATACTTTTATTTTAAAAAAGAAATCATCCATTAATAAATGGATCAAGGTTTATTACGGTTCCAAATAACAGACACTTAAAACACAACTCACATAACAGCAATAAGAAAGAACAATAACACATCAAGGAATTTCATACATACAAGACATTCATTTACACCATGATTTGTTCAGAGTGCAAAGCAACATGATCGTTTTTTTTCTTTGTCTCTTTTTTAACGCCAAAGTTACTTTTTCTGTGTCATACAAAGTGTTGCAGAGCAGGTTCTCCACTGAAAAGGCAGTTTCAGCAACATTCCTGCTTTACAAACTGCATGCCCCAGGACACCTTAGAAAGAAAGAACGTTTTCTTCAGGATTTGTATTTCCAGTGTTCAGCTGTGATACTTGCAGTTATCTGGCACTTGAGGTGCCCAGAGTACTTTGCAAACAATAGTTAATCTCTTCTGTGTATATGAACAAAATAAATACCTAGTCCATGTATAACAGTGCGTGACAAACAGAGAAAGCACTCCACGTTTCAGCAGCAATAAAACATTTAGCTGGAAAAGTGTGAGGCAAATGACAGTAGGGCTGTAGCCATCGGAAAGTACAGGATGATGAAAACCCTGCTGAGTTGAAATAAATGTGCTGTTTTTATAAAGGAGTTTTTAAAATTTCTATAACAAGGTTAATAGAGACCTCATAATTGCTAGTAACCTTGGTTAATCACCGCTGGCACCTGGCTGCTTCTCCCCTTTGAGCATTTTTCAGCACATTTTGTAGAGTTGTAATTAAAATTAGCAAATTAATTATATGTTAACCTTGCGGTAATTTAAGAAGCTATTATATTTTCACTCCTCTGTTTAGCTGAAGCTACTATATTTTTTTAAATCTTGGACAGTTTTCAGCTGGGTAACTTACCAATTAAAATGAATCTCAAATTATTAACACATATTAGCCAGTTGACCCACAGAGATTTTTTTTCTTTGGCAATTGGCACATTTCAGATATGAATAAAATTGTTTACATCAAACACAAATTTGGGGAAAACAGTTTCTGAAATTGCATATGGTTCTGCAAGCAAAGTACAAATGTCTCATGACCCTAATGCGGGACTGAGTTAAGGTTATTAAATAACCCCAGAATGCAGCTTTTATCTCAATTTACAAAGCACATAGATCATTATGGTTTCATGGACCGCAGTGAAGTCATGCTGATGTAAGCTGAAATTGATTTGAATGAAGTATCCTTCAATATAATGCCATTTTCTTCCATCTTGCAGGTAATACCATAGAAAAGTTGGATTTTTTTCTTCATTTAAGTAACAATATTGATTCTTGTTGAAATAAGGCTGAGAAACCTAGACACATGCCTTTTCCCAGTTTGGTGTTCACTCTCACTCAAGGATGAAGCAAGTTATCTACATAACAGGGTTATGACCACTATTTATTTCTAGCATCATTCAGCTTCCATCTAACAATAAAGTCATTTTTTTTTATGCTTTAAAATCTGTCACTGCTGCTACATTTTCTGTACTTTTGGTTTTGCAGAGGCTAATTTTTGTGTTAAAATACTGCACAAATCTAACTGTCCATCAACAACGAGTGCTGCTTGCAAACTCCAACACTTTCAATTCATTACAGCAAATGGAATTTATAACCATGATCTTTTCACATGTCATGGCTGAAGGAACAAGTTTAATGCTATTTGGAAAGTGAATGACTTTGCTATTGCAGGTCAATTGCGAATGAATCCTCCCTCTTGCTTTCTTCCCTTTCTCAGTGTTGAATGAGAGAATGTTCCTGTTTAAAGATTCCTTCCTTGGGTCAGACCCGTACTGGACCTCTATCCATCCAATTTTACATTTTTAATTTACAAAATCAATAGAGATTTCCTAAAGTTCATTTCTGAACTTGAGCCCTTTTGAAAGTGTATTTGATGTAGGCTCATGGTGTAGGATACTAATTGACTTGTAGATTACATTTCAGAAAGCCTGCCTGCCAGGACACCGAAACCAAGCAGTAGTTTACTTAATGGAAGAAAAGCAGCATCAGCATATGAATCTCTGTAGATTAGATCAGAAAAGTAAAAGAATATCTGGATCTATTTCAAGACTAGACAGCTTTCTTATGATAGTACCATAAGTGTCTGTCTGTTTAGGAAGACACTAACCAACTTCTTAGAACCCCAGAGCTGGTGGGGGGTTGGGGGGGAAATTTCTTTTAGTTGTATAGGCTCATAGGATCATAGAATCGTAGAATAATTTGGAAAGATCATCCTGTTTCAACCCCCCCCTGCCATAAGCAAGGACATGTCCCACTACATCAGGCTGCTCAAGGCCCATCTAACCTGACCTTGAACACCTCCAGGGATGGAGCAGCCACAACTCTGCTGGGCAACCTTTTCCAGTGTCTCTCCACCCAAGTCACTGGCTGCTTTGGGAAAATCCTCCACAAAAGACACTACTGATGCAGAAGCAACAGAAAAAAAAAAATCTATATCTATATATATGTATCTCCTTCTATCTGTGCTACTAGCACTACCTCTCCCCTCCCAGAGCCACTTCCAGCTTAAGGGTGCTATCCTACTCCTCTCCTCTCCATCTTAAACTTGGCACTCCTCCTTGTTCCCCAGCCTTCTCGTACACATGCATGTGCATGCTGTAGGCAGGCCAGGCTGATGGTGTGGGGTGGACAATGCTTCATCAGCAATTTAATATTCCTTTGGCAACGTGTCATTAAAACCAGTATGCATGAATGGCCATACAAACAGTGAAAACCATTAGCTTCTCAGTTTGTTTAATCCATTGCACTTTCTTATTCCCATGTTTAAAATTATGTACATAAGGAGCAAAATAGGACAAAATATTACGATTAGGTCTGTAAACTTCTGTGGTCTTGTGCATTATTAGTAGCAGATGTAAAAACACATCTCTGCAGGTATAGGAAAATACTATGAATTTGTTTCAGAAATTCTGAATGATTTAAGATGCTCATAATGCCAAGACAGAATTGCAAATAACAGCTTTAATTAATGGTGTGTCATATACCATGACATTACTTGGTTCACCTAACAGATCATTTTCATCTAGACATACTATGGCTTTTGAAAACACATTTTTGAGGACATTTTCTGCATACGAGTTATTGTTATATGTAATAGTCAGTTCAGAGAACTGGAATCATTTAGATCCTCGATCTCTGCATTTTCATACCTGCCTCAAGATGAATATCTCCCTATCAAAGTATGAATTCGGGTCTTGCTATAGAATTTGACCCATATATGTATTCTATGTGTATGTGTTTCACATGTGCAGATGCTTATGAGAACACACCATATTCTTTCTTCATACAGTTTATGTTAAGCTGAAATAAATGAGTATACTGTGACCTGAGAGTGAAAATAATATAAAAGTTATAATAATTCTTCAAAGGAGGATAGAAAAATCTGTTCAGTAATTTGTAATGACACAGGCCAGAGGAAACAATGAGTGGGCATTTTTGGGTCCTGCCTGCCCCTGGTGCTCCTGGCGACAAAGTGGTTTTCAGGGCTCCCAGCTCTGTCTTCTCACAGCATCCTGCCAAGGCTAGAGGAGCCTAAGCCTTTACATGCACATCTTCACCTTGTCATTCCACATGGCTAAGCCACGCTCACAAAAGTCAGTGCAAACATATCCAGTAACTCACAAATTTGTATGGGCTTTCTGTATATCTGTGTAAAAGGTAGACAGTCCAAAATGGAGTGCTTGTAAGAAACAGTCAATTTAATATTTCCCTGGAAATTGAAAACTCAGCCTTAATTTGCATCTGTAGACTTTGGTCAAATATCTGCACTACCTTTGCATTAAGTGTGATATTTTTCATTTCTAGTTGTAATTCAACATAAAACATCGGCGAAATAATTTTTGAATTTTTTTTTACCCTGGTGAAGTAATTGCAGCAGTGCTTTCATTCAAGCCTTCTTAGAACATTCACGTAAAAGGAGATCCTGTATAGGCTGTTCCATTGCCTGTGTTTACCCTATTCAGTTATTTAACTGTCATTAGTACAGAATTGTTAATAGATCTGGCAACACTCCACTGTAACGGCTTTGCAAGAACTCAAAAATGGCAGATATTTGTATCGTAGAGTAAAGGCACCAGTTGGTTTTGAATAAGCTCTTGCAGGATGTTAATCCTCTCCTTTAGGACAGGTCTGTAATTTTTACTTTTACCATGCCAGCTTCTTGCATTATTCATAAAGGTATTTATGCAGACAAGATAAATAGGATAATTTACCTCAAAATAAAACACAATGGCTTCAGAACCCAGTGAAAATGGAAAATTAAAATAATTCAATCTTTTCTAATGCCTCATCACATTTAAGTCACTGTGTGATACTACTGAAAGGAAAACTGTTCAGTGTCATGTAATAGCTAGCAATCTACAGTTTCAATGAGTTTTATTATAAAAGTGTCTGTTCATCAAACTCTTACTGTGCTCTTTTTCATGCAAAAAAATATAAGATCCTTATCTTTAGCTCTCTGTTGATCAGGAGACCTAAAAGCAGGCAAAGCATGTACTAAAAAGATAGGATCATGCAGGTCTTGAGCTTCCTGAATTAAAATCACACCCTGACAGTTAACTCCATTAAATTCCAGAGCTTACAGCTTTGTTTTCTACCTTAGTGTATTTTTCTTCAACATAAAAACACCGGAAAAAGTCACCCAGCCAACCAAGGCACAAGTTCTATGTAAAATACAGCCTCTTCTCATCTCCTGCTCTGACATGAATCTCACTTCTACGAGACACAGGTAGCAAGAAAGGGGTGTCACTGACAGTGCTATGCAAACAGCTTCCCTGCTGCAAAGGAGTCATTCAACTACTTCAAATAAACCCTGAAAGCAAATACAACTACTTTAGATGAGCAGAGATGAAAAACTTTCTCTCTCTCGCTATTCTCTCTCTCTAAAGAAAATCTCCCACCTGTCTACTTTCATGCCACATTCAGTTGATGTAAGAAAATAATAATTCTACTGTTTTACATAAACTTAGATAAAGGCTAAATTTCATCCTTTATTATAACTCTTATACTGGCTGTGCTATTACACTTTTACATTACCTTTGACAGTTTGCTATAATTAACAAGAAGGGCATGCATTTATTCTAATTATATGCAATACAAAGAAGGAAAGTGTCTACAATGGTGATCCTTCAAGTCTGCTAGAGTTTCCACTGTAAAGCAGAAGGGGTTATACCACTCCAACCTTGTCACAGGTTTACAACCCAGTGTGTCTGGAATACCAACGATCCAGCAACAGTACAGCAATCTAGCTATTAAACAAATGGTAACACAGATAACTGTATAATTGAGCTACATTTGAATAATGGCTCATGGCTGTTGCTCAACCTCATGGGGCCAGTTCATTCTTAAGACTACTCACCAGAAAGGACAAGGAAGACATCTGTCTGAGCCCTATCCATCGACAGTTTTAATCATCAATTTATTGCTCCATAGTTTTAAGTGTGTCAAATGATTAAAGCCAGTAGCAGGCTTTGGATTAGCTGCTCAGGTCATTTGCCCTTGACACTTAGCCTCTTTTTTAAATTACTTCCATTTTAACTCATTAAGAGATTTCAGGCAAACAATCTGCACTAAATAACATATTCTTCTCTCCTCACAGACTGATTTTAATTGCATTTTATTTATATTGGCCTTTGCACATCCTTCTTTGGAAGGAATAGTTTTGCCTAAATAAATGGTACAGGCTTTGTTCCATTTTTCTATTTTGAGGACACAGCAGTAAACCATAAAACTTTAAATGTGCTGAGATAGTGAATACAACTCAAATTCATGAATAATCAAACTCATGCAACAGTTTAATGGCACTAAGTGGTTTTCAGGGATGAAAGGTGTGCCCACCACTCATTATAATTAAACAACATCTGTAATATACTTTATTGTGTAATTCTGGATTGATGTTATCAATGTTTTTAATCACCTGAAACACATGTGCAAATTTAGAATGATTAGTTTAACAAGAATAAATAGAATTAAATTGGTATCAGAATAATAACACAGACTAGTTGCACTGGCATTTTTTAAGATTAATTCTTTTAATATGTAACATCTAGTTTACTGAAATTCATTTTTAATACACATTCCAAGATTATGTCTTTGCCAGTGTAGTGCATGTCAAATTCATCTATTTATATGCTAAATATGCAGCATTCTTGGAGTATGCAATCTAAAGGTCCTGGATGCTCGAAATAAATGTCACTTCACAACACTGGAGCTGAAACAAGAGGGGTTTATTCTCATATTTAAAGATTGCGGGATGATGTAGGAAATAAGAATTGCAGCCAGGCTGCTCAGTGGAGAGCACAGCAGGAATATACTAGGGAGGGTGAAGAACTATTTCATATTTATTACTATATTTTGGTTTCCGTTGCAAACAGGATTTTAATTATCACTCCACAAGCCAGAATCAAACAGACTGACTTCACAATTAGTAGGTTAAGTTTCAAACTGAGACAGTCTTTCTTTCAAATTTGAGGCCTGCAGTCAATCTATCTCAGCTTACACCATCCTTAGAAGAGCAGGGCTAGTAGCCCATGTTTATTGTACTTAGGCTCTTGTCATGTCTTGGAAGACTAGTGCCATCATGCTTGATGTAGGTAGCTTGGAAGGAGGGTGCAGGAAACAGTTCAAAGGAACCAGTTCACCAACACCAACCATTGCTGGGCTGATGCCCTTCAGCTTCAAGAAGAGTGTAGCCTTCTAGCACCTTGTTCCCTTTGGCAGTATCGCACAGTTCACCAGGAATGCTCCACATACTCTCATGACATCATGTTCTTCCTACATATACTTTGTCAGGACCCTGAATTTATTCTTTTTCTGCCTTCTTAGGAAAAAATAATGTAGGATCTCCATGATAAGGCTTCCTCTGTAAGAAAGGTAGCATTGCTGCAGAAATTGAGCTGCAGACCACTAGTAAAGTAGTACTTAATTTGTGTAACATTTCCACTGCAGAACAGAGGAATTTACAGGTGAGATAACTAAGGCAGAAAGATACAGTCAATTGTCTAAATTCAACCAAAGCATGTGTGAGAAGCCCCTCAATTTTATAAGCTCAGTTCACTCCCAACCTTCACTCCCCTCATGACTTCTGAATATGGGTTTTATTTTTGAAGAATGTTCTGTGTCTTCACCCATGATTACTAATTGAATTAAATTGTCATATTGGAGTTATATCTGCTTATGTTATATGTAAGCAGCTATTCAGAATATTAGATACTCATGCTAGAATAAAATGAGAGAATATGACCAAGTCTAATGTATCAATAGTCTATAATCAATTAAACCCTCAGGACACAGAGGTGTACTTCTACACAGGATTATGTAGAAGTTAAAAATAATGTTCAAATCCATTCTTAACAACACAATATGTTTATGCAGAAAACTGCTTTGAGCCAGTTCAAAGCTTAACTGCTGTAAATTGAAACTCATTTAATTTGACTGGTGGGATCATGCTAAAAAACTATTACAGATTGCAGAATCACATTTCAGAAAATCTGCATAGCAAAACACATTAAATACCTGATATAAAGATTAATATATCAGTCAGATAAAAAAATATTGTTGACAACTGATCTCGAAATGCCGCAATTAGACAGTTGCACATTTTTTGCTGAGATCACAAGATCTGAGAAGAATTACCTAATGGGCATGCATGTTAAAACAAAATAGTTGATGGGGGCTAACCAGCTGGAATAGCAGCTTAGCAGAAAAGTGTCTGCGGCACAGGTGCAAACTGAAATACAGGAGGTTCCCTTGGAAGACCAAGAAAGACTTTTTTACTGTGAAGTAACTGAGCACTGGCACAGGTTGCTCAGAGAAGTTGAGGAATCTTCCAGGTGGAAAACTGATTGGATGGCCGGGCCCAGATAGTGATGGTAAATGGTGTTAAATCCAGCTGAAGGCCAGTCACAAGTGGGGTTCCCCAGGGCTCAGTGCTGGGTCCAGCCCTGTTCAATGGCATCCTGGCTTGTATCAGAAACAGCACGACCAGCAGGTCCAGGGAGATTATTCTCCCTCTGTACTTGGCACTGGTGAGACTGCTCCTTGAATCCTGTGTTCAGTGTTCAGTTCTGGGCCCCTCACCACAAGAAGGATGTTGAGGCTCTGGAGTGAGTCCAGAGAAGAGCAACAAAGCTGGGGAAGGGGCTGAAGAACAGGCCCTATGAGGAACAGCTGAGAGAGCTGGGGTTGTTTAGCTTGGAGAAGAGGAGACTGAGAGGAGACCTCATGGCTCTCTACAGCTACCTGAAAGCAGGAGGTTGTAGAGAGGAGGGAGTTGGCCTCTTTTCCCAAGTGCCAGGGGACAGGACAAGAGGGAATGGCCTCAAGCTCTGCCAGGGGAGGTTTAGCCTGGACATTAGGAAAAAATTTTTCACAGAAAAAGGTCATTGGGCACTGGAAGAGGCTACCCAGGGAGGTGGTTGATTCACCTTCCCTGGAGGTGTTTAAGGAACAGGTGGATGTGGTCCTGAGGGACATGGTTTAGTGTTTGATAGGAATGGTTGGACTTGATGATCCAGTGGGTCTCTTCCAACCTAGTTGTTCTATGATTCTATGATCTCTGTCCTTGGAGCTATTCAAAAGCCATCTGGACATGGTTCTGGGCAACCGGCTCTAGTTAGCCTTGCCTAAGCTGGGGAGTTGGACAAGAGAACCTCCAGAATTCTCCTTCTACCTCAACCATTCCACAATCCTGCCTCAGAAGGAATGCTCGCTCCAACAAATACTGCTTGAGTAAACTGGATGCAGACTGCAAATTGGTTCATCATAGCTACAGAAGATGAATGTAATGTCTTACAAAACAGGACATTGACAAATAGCACTCTCTATCCCACATACCAATTGTATGCAATCCAGTGCATTGCACAAAAAGAATCACTCAGACGACATCAGCTTGATGTAGAAAAGCTTCATTGATGAGCCTTAGCAATATTATCTAACACTAGCAGACTACTTCATGCTCAGTCTTTAGGTACAATGCATAACCAATATATCACTTTATCTAGCACTTGAAATGCTAAAGTTCAACGCCACAGAACCACAGAAATAGACTATTATCTTATCTAGCATATCCTATGACAGAAAATAAATGTTCCCTACTATACAGTCCTCGGTGATTTACCTCTACCAATTTTAAAATGACTCACATGACGAGTCCTCCTCCACTTCATTGGGAAAACTATATTGCAGCCCAATAGTCCACAATGTTAGAAAGTTCTTTTGATTAGTTTGAGCCCTTCGGTAATCAAATATGGTTCAGAAAAAATAACACTTTTCAAAACAATTTCACTGCTAATAGGAGAAAGTGGCCGATGAGAAAAGATAAAAAGGACATTTTCTTCACAGTGGCTGGAGTAGGGGGAGTGTCAGCCTGTCTCCTTGAAATTCCTGTGTATACCACTGTGCCAAAGGGCAAGAAGCAAAGCCAAATTGCAGGTTTAAACTATAATAGTGTACACGCCTTATAGCACCCCTGAGAGTTTAATAATAATGGGAAATCGCCTCAATTAGGTTTTTTTTAAAAATCTTGAAATTATTAACAGCTTCAGAAAAGCATTTTCATTCATACAATAATAGAATCTCCCAAGGAAGCAAATCCCCAAACAAGTAGGGTAAAAAGAGGTCTTGAGATTGTAAGCAGAATAATATAAAGCTCTCTGCATCCTTAATTAGGGGAGAAAATGGTTCCACAAGTGCTGACCCATACCGTGTAAATGATAAAATTGCATACTTTTGGAGAATGTGTGAACACAGTTTTATAAAAAATGACAAAATTTGTACAGGTCTTCCACACTGCACTGGATTGCAACTGCTCTCATGGAACATCCCTATCCACCTTGGTACATATATATATACTTATTTCTGATAGTAAGAAGAGTACACAAAAAGACATAAAATTAAAAAAAAAATGGAAGAGTTTATCTAAGAAGAGAAAACAATACTTCTGCATCAATTAGCCTGTTCTTCTTTTGTTACTAATGGAAGTAAAAACCATCGTCTACTTTGGTTTACTTGAACTTTCTTCAGCCCCAGTACATTGCATCCGTTGCCTCCACCAGTGCAGCTGAATTTACCCAGGTTCCAAACTCCATCACACCCCATGCACATTCATAAAAAGCAGTTTGCTGTTGCAATGCCCCACGCACAATTCAATAAGAAACATGGAAAAAAGTGCATTTTCCCAGCTGACTTCAACAGCACTACATTTCATTACACTAAACAATTAAGAGTTAGAATGTTGCAAAAAATCTAGCAAAATGCGCTAAACAAGCAAAACAGTCCAAACATCCCAAAGACACATCCAGAATGAAAGCTAGGATAGTTCCACCTGATCAGAAACACTCAACAACTGTCCTGTGCATCCTCAGTAGTCAATGAGCTCAGATACAGACTTTTGAAAGGTAATACTGACTGCTTAATATTGTCCATTTTTTTAATAAACTTGAATCAGTATTAATTTTAACATTAAAATTATTTGTTTATATAATACATTTAAAAATTGTAAACATTTATACATACTTTCAACCAAGCTAGAAAGATTTCCCTCAGAAGATTCACAATTCTTGGCTTCCAATATGAAAAAGAATCCCTCAGAAATCTCGAAACCGACCTTTAAATGAACTTCCTATTTTACACACAGTTCTAAATATAACTAAAGAGATTCAAGTAGGTAGGAAAGTACACTGTTGCATCTAGTAAAATCTTTCAGGTGAAAAACTCAACAAACATTCAGGATTAAAAACTTTTGCCATTATTATTACTGTACTTTTTAAATTCTGCAACGAACATTTCCAAATAAATAATAAGTGACTGTTTCCTTTAGCATAAAATGTACACTTTGAAAGCACACACTCTCTTTCATTTTTTAATTACTGAGTGAATTTTTAACTTCATTAAACCATTAGTTGCAGACTTTGATCAGACCCCAGTTTTCCCAGCCTGGGTGCTGCTTCAGACATCAATAATTCCAATTAAACCAACTCTGAGATATGACTACATCATTTCACTAAGCAATTAAAAATTGTGCAACTGAAATAAGTAGAAAATCCTGAAAGAAAAGCCAGGGGACTCATCAAATGTTAATAATAATAATAATAAAAACATTGTACTTCTATGCCATCTTTCATCCTGTGATCTCAAAACACTTCTTAAGTATCTCAAAACACTTCAGTATTATGTAATATTACAACACTTTGTAAAAAAAAGTTAAATACAACAAAACTTTGTTTATTTGATTATCTGAAAGCAGTTTGATTATTTTTGATGAAGATAGTCACCATTGCTTATTGCATGGCTATGATTTCCACTCATTAAAATAACACATTTATCCAAATTGGTTTTGTAGCCCCCATTTCATTGAATTAACTAAGTTTTATTATACATAAGCTGAATGCAATTCTTTTTCAACAGTATTCCCAAATTTAGGAGCTTCTCACAAGAGTTTATTTTATTACTTTACCACCAGACTGTAATTTCCCCTCTTAAAATGTGCTATCTCATACAAATGTTTTGAAAAAAACCATGTCTGCAAAAGCTGGTACATAAAACTAGATTTTAGTACACTAAAAGGATCATCTTGAAGTTTGCTGGATCTCCACATGATCTAAACATCAATGCTTGGGGTTTTGGGATGGTTCTAAAAGCTCCGTGAACCTTGCTAGATGAGGATTACAAGCAACAGCTACCTGTTGCTACTGTTGCCCCTGTGTTCAATACTACAGAAACCTTCAGTAGCTCTTCAATACAGACTTCAGACAGTCTGTAGACTAATGAATGAACATACAAAATGCTGTCATTTTACACAGAGTTTTTATATGCGTGTATGCAGACTCTGTCTCAGACCTTCATGATCTATGAAATGAATTTGATCTCTGGCACTATATAAGCTGTCCTATATGTATTTATGTATTTAGAGTGAAGACTAGTTTGGAGAGGGGGAACAAAAAAATATTACTACCAAACAAACTGAAGACAAAACACTTACTGTCCTTTAGATTTTTTTTTTCCCCTAATTGCACTGGATATCACAGAATCACAGAATGGGAGTGGGTTGGAAAGGACCTCTGGAGAACATCCAGTCCAGCCCTTCTGCTAAAGAAGGTTCAGCTACAGCAGGCTGCACAAGAATGGGTCCAGGTGGGTTTTGAATATCTTCAGAAGAGACTCCACAACATCCCTGGGCAGCCTGTCCCAGTCCTCCATCACCTTCTCAGAAAATAAGCTTTTCCTCATGTTCAGGTGGAACTTCCTGTGTTCCAGTCCGTAGCCATTGCCCCTGGTCCTGTCCGCAGGCACCTTCTCCCACAAGGACTTCTCTCACATGTTCCTTCTCACACAAGGACTGTATAATTTGTATACAAAGACTAGTCTTCATCATGCACACTAGATCCAGATTAAAGACTGGGTGAGGTGGGCTGCTCCAGAAAATACAACTCTGATTCATGTAATGAATGATGACAACAACAGTGGTGGCTTAACCATGAACACCAAAGGATACGTGCAAGAAAAGGTTTGTAGGGGAAGCTTTCCCATAGTAGGGAATATAATGTAAACCAACAAACGGTTACATGCAGTGAAAATTATTCTTAGAGCCACAAGAAAGCACCTACTATGTTGTAGCCTGCAAGATTTAAATCACCTGAGAGTCAGTAAAAACAGAGCTTGCTGCCTGGCAGTGACTTAGGCCACTGGTTGCTCTAAAACAGATGAACACTAAATATAAGTAAAGCATGCGGCATGCAGTTGTCAAGGAACTTGTGGTCACTAAAGCAGGATATAAAGATAGCTAGCTTTCCAAAACAAGGTTTTCAGAGATATACCAAGAAGTGAGAGAGGCAGTGCCTGTAGGAGATGCATTCAGAGTAAGGGCAGGATGACACTGTTGTCTCGAGTGGCACTACCACTTTTCCTGTGTTTACAAGAATTTCTGAACGTGCTCACAGGAGTCCAGTTAACCAAATTCACAACTCCTTTTTCTTTGGTTACTTTAATCTTCGTCATACAACGAAGCCCTTGCGCACACAGTCCACTGTTGCCTACCTTTTAATGACGTTTCCTTCACATGTAAAGGTGAACGTTTAACTGAGAGTTAGCTGATTTATTACAGAGCCACAGGCCAGCAGTCAGATAACAAATGGTATGCATGGCCCTTTTTGCCTTTAAAAAAGAAAAGAAAAAGGAAAAAACAAAGAATAAAACCAGAGTAAAATATCATTATCCTGCTGTCCTCTCTTTAGAGAAGAAGAAAATATATTCCTGATTTTTGAAATAATTTCTAAAGGTCTGTTTCTGCCATGTCCTGGTTCTGTCTGAGAAAGGGTTAATTCCCTGGTTTTCATGGGGAGAGAGAAAATTTTGAAGGAAGCTGAGAAAGGACACAGCTGGGGCATCTGACCAAATGGGCCAATGAGATATTCCATGCCACCGAGATCACATTCAGCACATGTAAGAGTGGTGGTGGGTAGGACAACATGGCTCTTGATGGTGTGGCTGTGCTGGGTTGGTGGTTCTGCATTTGGGTTTTATTCCTATGGTGCAGTCTCATGAGTGGTTTCCGTGGCACAGGTGCACAACTTAAGATTCAGGATAAGGAGTGGTCAGGTATCGGTCTCCAGCTGGTGTGTTACCCATTTCATATATTCTTTTACTGTTGTTATTGTTGCATTTTCTCTCCTTTGCTGCCCTGTTAAATTGTTCTGATCTCAGCCTGCGAGTTTTACTTTTTCTTTTTTATTCCCCTCCTCATTCCTCCAGGAGTGGAGAGAGGTGAGTGTGCAGCCAGATTGTTCTTTGCACCAGCTGCCAGGTTAAACCATAACACAATAGGTGACAATCACCTATTGCTCATCCTCTACAACTCATAAGCTGCAGAAGGCTAATTGCATTTCATAGTCCCACAAAGACATTGAAACCCCTTCAAGCAAAAATATTACAGGGAGATGTATCTCACCTAGCTTTAGATGTCTAGAATGTTTAAATGTATGTGTATCACAGACAGTAATCTAGTCCCCATTTATTACCAATGGAGAACTGAGTCCTTTTAGGCTACAATTCATCTAACACCTACTTCAGATGCCTCCTTAGGAGAATATGCATCATGCATTAGTAATACCTGTTTCTTTCCACTGCCTGCAACGAGAAATATAGCTGACTACCCCAAAGGCAGGCAGCCGTAATCTCTCCTATTAAAACAGGGTAAGACAAATTCCATTTTGCTTGGCAATGTATGCATCTACACAAAAATTAATCAGTGACAACTGTGCCAAAGGGGGTTTGTAAATCTAAATTATGCATCAGAATCTCGGACTAATTCAGACTGAACAAGGTGTTAGAACATCTCTGGTCCAAGCTACAGCATTCACCAGAGCTGACCACAAGATTAAACCAGTCTGCTCAGAGTCACATCCAGGCAGCTCTTGAAAAATTCCAAGGACAGAGACTGCACAGCCTACTGGGGCTTTCGCCCCATGGGAAAAAAGTTTCGAACCTCTTTTGTTCCAATTTGTCTGGGTCTTTCATCTCCCCTCCCAGCATTCCTCAAAAAGCCCAGTTCCATTATCTTAGTAACTTCCTCTGTGTCCTAGGGGGGTTGCTGTTAGGTCCTCATGAAACTGCCTTCTGTAGGCTGAAACCCCATTCCTCAGCCTCCCTGCACAAAGCACGTGCTTCAAGCACTGATCATCCAGATGGTTTTCTTCTGATCAAGCTGCAGGTTACTGCTGTTTTCCTTGCCTTGCAGTGGGGCAAAACAGGACATGCCTATCTAGATGTTGCCTCTCTGGGTACTGAGTAAAGTGGGATCACTGCCCTCAGTCTCCTAGCAGTGATCACATTCATAACAGCCCCAGCCTGAGAAATTCCTCCTTTCACATCTGCTGTGGTTGCCCACAGAGCAGGCTGTCTCCCTCTGACTGATTTTCTCCAGTCAGCTGTCTCTTCCCTGGTCACCACAGGGATTTTAAAGGGTTGTTTCATGCTACCTTTTCTTCCGACTTTTCTCTGTTTGCTCTCTGTGGACACTGGCCTCCTCTTTAGATGTGCGCCCTTGAGATACCATGTGGTCAGCGGGTGCACTTTTGCTCTAGCAGCAATAACAACTGCAACAGACAGCATCACCTATGAGGAAGAGATCTTTAGAACTACTGTGAAACCATTTGCTAAGCAAGCTGGAGATGAATTAGAAGAGATCATCTTCAGGGCAGTGTTGTTTTGCTGGCTTGTAGGCAAGTAAGCTACTGGGGTTGGTTTGGCGTCTTTAATGGTCTAGTGGGAGACACTGGATGGAGGAAACTGTTTGAAAGATATGAAAACAGCGTTTCTAACAATGCTTTAAGGGAGATATATTTTCCAATAAACCCTTGTCTGCTTTTTATTGTTCTTTTATCCATTTTTATACCTTCCTGTTTTCTTTCTCTTTATTTTTTTGTGGTATAGGATAAACAGTACAAAGAAAAGTTTAAAAGCTGCCAATCCAAGCGCAAGGAAGTATTTGAAATGCCGATCAACACAACAGCTTCCTTTTTGTTCAGGTTTTGTCCAAGGTTGGGTGTTTTTTTTGGTTGCTCTCACTGCTCCAAACCAGTATTTCTACATTTTCAAAGCCAAACAACCCCCACACACTCTACTGGAAAATGCATATACAGACTCTGTGCATCCTTGCAAGTATCGGTGGCCATTCATCCCTCATTTGAGTTCTTTTTAAAAGATCTCTGCAACAGAGAGATTTTGGCCCAAGCACTCAAAGAACATTTCTCCATTTCTGAGGTGGGACTAGAAGTTTCGGAACTGCTTTAATAACTTTCAATATTTTATAACCTTTCTCCTCAAAGTTCAATTTTTCATCTTTATTTATATTGCTTCTAGTCAAAAGCACCTCTTTTAAAAAATTGTTAGAATTATTCCAAAGGCATGAGGTAAGAATTCCTGGGATGAACTGAATATTTATGCACTTCAGGTTAAACGTGACTCAAACTCAAAAATGCTTCAAAAATTGTTTCCTCCATTAAAAACCATTAAAATAGTAGACAGTATACAAAGAAATCCCTTTACCAATCACTGCCAGCCCTGGAGCTATCTACAGCACCTATTTCGTGGCACATAGTTATGCAGGAAAGGACAAAGAGAAAGTGTCCTTGATCACAGACATGAGATTTACTTTGTGAAATGTAATTTTCCAGGCAGGAATTTTTCAGGATCCCAACCCTGTCTGTGTCAATACTATGAACCATACTGTGGTGAAAAAATTTCAGCTTTGCATCTCCAGTCTGCTGTGCTTTCACCTTAGCATAGCAACTGTAAAGGCACTGCATCTCCTAATGCAATTGCCATCCTGAGGGGGATAGACAGGACCATGCTTAAGCTTCATGGACTGCAATTTCAGGAAGGAGATGTGATCCCATAGATGGAGCTCTACCTTCCAATTATTTCATGTCATAAAAAAATATTATTTTTTAAGAAAAGCTATTATTCTTTTAAAAAAGCCAGGATAGAAGACTTAATTCAGAATGAAACTTCCACCTCTCTATTTTTTTTTTTGTTGTTTTTGTAAAGAACCTATTCATTGCAAAGAACCACTTTGGCACATAAAATCAAAGCATCTCCTGGTTGTGTTGTACTGAAACTGAAGTGTCAAACTGTTGCACTGCAACACTAATAAGAAATGCTTTGATGTACACATGTGTGTGTGTGCATGAAGCACTTTAGTCATTACTTAGTAGCTACCCATAATATTTTAGAAGCAGATTACTCGAACTGTAATTTCACATTATGATAAGTCACTGGAAGTAACTCATACCATTATATTACTGTTACTGGCATGTTATTAAGCAAAATGGAAATGAACGCTACAGAAACTTTTTGAAATGAAGACATTTCCTGTGGAAGGGTATTTGGTGCATCCATCAGAGAACGCTGGGCAAGAGAACAATGACAGGGCTTAAGAATATCACTCAGGTACCCTTGATTAAATTACAGTCAAGAGACATGCACACCCTGAGCCAAACATCAATTGGCCTGGAGTCTGTCCCCAGGTACATACATCAGAGCAACTCTACAGTACTATCTTCTACCCTCGGTAAATAGTGCCTTTACAGGTTAACACCAAATCATATGCGATCTCATTCCAAAGAATGTACTTAAAGGAACTTATCAACCAATATGAGTCCCCAGTTGGCTCACTGGATAGCAGAGACCTTCCTCTTGGCAGAGCCTCCTCCATCGCCAGAGCAGGCAGCAGCTCCTGCATCTGTAAAGGAAGGGAGCACGACCCTCTCAAAGCCATGTGCTTCTTCACAGCCCTTTCCAGTTCCAGTCAAGTAGCCTTCCCATCAGCACTCACGCACAGTGCAGGTATTCAACTACAGTGGGATGTAGAAGGGGAAACCAAAACATTCCCCTGAGCACAAATCACCCTTGCATCTCTGCGGAAAACATCAAATGTGTTCAGTCTGATAACTTTGCAAGCCTTTTATTTTGTGTGCAAAACATTAGAAAGTAAATTTCTGGCAGCAGTCTTGACAGTTAAATTAAAAATAAATTGAATGTTATAATAATTCTCCCAATGTTTTACTATTGCTTCATAGTTCTAATACAACCACTATAAGCAAGAGAGAGTAGAGCGCGATACTGTTTTAACTCCACTTAGGACCCCACTCTGAAATTGCTGAGAAACACAGGTCATGCTGCTAGTTGCTCCTTTTAGCAAATAATTTTTATCTTTTCCAAGAAAACTGAAAAGACACTCTTGTACAATTAACCAGTTGGATTGCTCAGATTCACATTTATTATTATTCTTACCATTTACCACCACCTTATTTGTCCTCACTAATCTTCTCAGCATAAAATCAGAAGAAAAATATATAGTGTTAAAAGTCCCCTTCAGCTCTATAGATCATAAAGTTCTGCCTCTTGAACAGCATAATGCTATCATTTTGTCTTTTTCTCTACCACTGCACAGCTTACCTCTAAAGCCTGTGGTTTTCATTGATTTATAATTGCCTACCAATTACTACACTGATAATTAGGGATGATTTATTGATCTGCATTAGCAAGGGGACACCAAACCAGTTGTCTGTTTCAATATCATATTGAAAATATACCTGAAGAGTATCAGAAAATGTCTGATCCATATTCTATAGTACTGATTGTCAAATGCTGTTTCCTCTTACATCAAAAAAAAAAAAAAAAGCTTTAATAAATTATATATTCCATCATTACCTTTGGAAAAGCCATTTGAAATTTTATTTATGAGTATTTTGAATTCCTATATTTTTCTTGCTTTATATTACTTCATAACAGTATGGAGTCCTAGTGTCAACATGCAGTACTTTAATTTCATTTATTTAGGAGAATTTTGGCAGTTGCTACTTGTTACTGTGTCTCTAATCTGAACTATGATTAAATAGCTTAATACTAATAAATGCATTAATATTACTGGTAAGCCATGAAAATCCAACAAGAAGAGTGAGATAATATACAAACAGCAATACCAAAAATCTAATCTTAATATTCCCATTCCTGAAGGGTTTCCAAATGTTTTTAGATTCAGAGGACAAAATACTTCAAATCATATCAAAACGTAGGTTTTGACACATTAACATTTACTCTAAAAGCAAGTTCCAATTTCTTAGTTGCATCAACAACTTGAGTTTAGTCATTTACCCAACATGTTATAGGTACTTGTCATGATATATGCTCCATAGACAGAGAAAAATGAACCTGGAGAAATGAGGGAAGCACCTCCAGTCACTTAAGTTAGTGGCCTAGTCAGGGCTAAAATCTATAGTCTAGGAATTTACTGCCTGACAGTAGGCATTAAATTACAGCCCTGCATGCAGCAACACTTCATAAATTTGACAGTTCGGATCCCTCTTAATATTTAATACAGAACTTTAAGCTGTATTAAGCAGTCTGAACAAAATTTGCAATCAGACTGGACCATTCCATAGATAGAAAATAGAGTCATTTTAATTCCTGTAATTTGGTACCAAATGATAGATAAAAATAATTTCCTATTTGCATTACAATTAAACTATATCACACTTTCTGTGAATAATGGAAGAATTTTAAGGTGCAGCATTTTGGCCCTTTAATCTTTTAAGAAGCCAAGAGGTGGAAAGCAACGTGTTCAGGGAAAGAAAACAGATGACAAGAACAACTGGTGAAGTTATAGAAAGTTTATGTGAAAGGATGAGAACAGTTCAGATCAGATTCAAATAGCCTATATTTATAAAGATGTATTTCTGTTTATTAATACTTCTATTAAAGAAGAAATTTCTGCTCTGAAATTAGTCTAATTGTAAACTTTGTTTGAAGACTGCTCCATGCCTCACACCTTTATTTCCAACAGCAGCAAGCTACAAAGAAAGGCAGATGCTTCAAAATAACAAGGAACATCCTTGCACTCTTTCCCCAGCCCACTGGTATTTTGCCAATTTAATAAAATAAGGGAAAATGGAAGTCCTTGCAGTGCTCAAGTCTTAGTGTTGGTTGTGTCACTGATTTGCTGGGAAATGATGGGCATATTAAGTTATTTGTATTTCATAAAATCACCAGGTGGAAGAGACCCACTGGACCATCAAGTCCAACCATTCTCACCAGTCTCTAAACCATGCCCCTCAGTACTTCATCCACCTGCAATTTATATCCCCAAAGACTACTTGGGAATGGGGAGAGGCAGAGCCAGAGCAAATAAGAGCATCGCTCTCAATCCTCAGAGCAGAATAGACAGGGAGAGATGTGAAGTGAGAGGAACATGTAAATACCCCTGGATTAAACAATTATTGCTGCTGGGGGCCAGCAGAGTCACCCAACTCTTCTCCTAGGATATTATGTCCATGTTTATTAACCTGGGCAAATCAATGAATCATGGTTTCTGCAGTGTGGAACACCAACATCAGTAGACCTTACCAAAGGGACTCTCCTGTAGACCCTTCCCTATGAGAAGAGAGAGATGTGCAATGCCTTAAGCACAGGGAGACATGCTACATCAAAAATTTGAGGTTAAAAGCGTCATTAGCCACTCTGCAAGCCAGGTACACCCACACAGAAATGCTCTGCCTAACATCTCCAACCAAAAGCAGCAGCTACTTGTGGGTCAAGAGGATATTTTGCCAAGAGCCCAACTGCAGGGCTTGGAGTTCTGTTTATATTTTCAACAGAGACACAAAAAAGGGCCACAATTTTGGTTGGCATGACTCATACAACTTCCAAAAGCACTTCCAATGCCAGGGAATTTCATTCTGAAAAAAGCGAAAGGCCATAAGAACTTGCCTAACAGAAATGGAATGAAACATAATGATAATAAAGTGATTCTGCTTGAGAGCCTAGTAATAAACATTTCTCCTAAAAGATGGAGAATTATCAGTGAGAAATGACTGGGAAGGATAAAGACCATATTAATCAATCAGAGGATCATAGGATAAGGAGGATTAGCTTTGTTGAAAAAGACAAAAGCTATCTAGAATTTATCAAGAGAAGTACTTGTAAGAAACACAAAAGTATTAATGCCATAAAATAAAGCACAGTGACACTTATCTCAATACAACTTTTTTCAACTCTGCTCAAATAAAAACAACAAAAAAAGAAGACAAAACAGAGCCTGTAGGACATACAAGTGAATCTATAATCTATTTTATGAAATGTAGTATTTCGCTTAGGATATTCAGAGCCAAGAGGAGATACTATTATTTCTTGTGTAAGCTCATTAGGAGCAAATAATGAAAAGAATTTTTTAAATTTAAGACAAAGAATGGCAAGCAGCAGAACATCAATGCAAGTGAGTGTAAACTGTCAGGAATAAGTCTATGGCAGAAATCAGTGGAAAGTTCTTAGCCACAGGACCAGCAATGTCTGGAATATTGTTGTGGGCTAAGTAGCAAGGTATTTACTACAAATATATTTATATAAAAGAAATAGTTAATTTCAGGACACATCTGACAAATTTACAAAGTGGATTACATGATACAGACACCCACAGTAAATGAGAAGTCAGATCATCTCAAAACCCCTCATGTGGTATAAAATGCTAGAGACTTTATTCTTTTATTAATAATAACTGTTAATATATGACAAAAAACTAAAGAAGATAGCACTGTTCTTTCTTCCTAATATCAGATACTACAGGGCAAACCCTGTGATCCACTTTACCTTCTCAATATAAACAGAACTTACCTGATTACCATTATAATTTGTTCTGTCAGCAATCAAGAATTAGCCATCAAGACTAAGAACACTTGTTTATTCCTACACCAGCCTAACAGCACTTTGAATACAAAATAATGGATTTCTTAGAGACGGGAAAGAGGACTGGGGCAAGGAAAGCTATTGAAGTTTCAATATGCACTTGCAATAGACACTTTCTACAAGTGTTTGTTGTATCTGCAAATTCTTCTACAATGTTTCTGGGAATCAGCCAGGTCTATCTATATATAAAAAACATAGTTTACAAGTAACTATCTTCTCCTTCACATAATACCCAATAGATCGTAAGAGCTAATTTAAAAACATTACTATTTCTTGTTCAAATGTGCAATTAAGAAGAGAAATGAAGATTGAGATTAGCAATGGCAGAAGATCTCTAAACTTTATATTACACAATTAACATTTTAAGTAGAGCAGGTCAAAATAACTAGGCTTTTTACTTGCTTGCAACACTGGAAAGTGAAACAATCATGCTTCAGGTCAAATAATGCTTCATTTATTTTTTAGCATTATTTTAATGTTTTCAAGGGTTTGTAAAAGCCATTTCACATTTTAAATTGGAAACATTCACAGGGGTTTTCAATGCTGCTCATGAGCTTACAAACAGATACAAATGCACATCAGACCTTTACACCTTGAACAGCCCTACATGAAATCTTGGTGTGTTGTTAATTAAACTCTACACGTGTGCACAGAGAATAAATATAATCCTGCTGGAAAATCTAAAGGGCTCATTTAATCAAGCATAGGTCCCTCTAACTACTGAAATAAATGGAAGTTAAAGACTCAGGGTTACAAATCCTCATGTTGCAATGCTCCTCAGGAGTACTGCTAAGCAACAATGTCATCCAGAAATGCTCTGATTTACTTAGCAAAAAATGGATAAATATGTAGAGCAATTTTCAGGAAATTAATAGCTATTGCAAAGAGGTGAGTCACTACGCTCAGGTTGTTCTACCTTGAACACTGCTGCTGGCCTAACTCCTCTTCCCTGACCACCGTCACGAGGGGGAATTATGCAGGAGAATAAGACCTGGAATGGATCATGACCTGAACATGATACTATAGCGAAATGAAATCAAAGCCATCATCACATCTTAAATACGTGCACGAAGAAAAGGGGCAGCTCATCCTGCAACAGATTTAAAAGACCTGTCTAGGGTCCCGTTCAAGCTTATTTTCTGAGTCTAACTCTATCTTTTGACCAGCACACATGGCTCTAATCCACTATTTTGTCTCAGGTTCTCCTTATTCAATCAGTAACTTCAGCAAACTCACTACCAAGGAGGGAGAAAATAGGCATTTCCTTACGCTTCTCTCGTTATTTCAGTGTTCTGCTAAAGGAAGCTAAGTGGCAAGGAAGAAGAGTCAACAGATTCCTGAATTTGGATCTCTGCATTGAAGTGAAAAAGGAGCCAAATGTCCCAGATAATTCTCTTTAGCTTATTAAGAGATATACTTACATATTCTACTATGAATAGAAGCACAGTTTGGTATTTGTAAAAGCTCTCCTAAGCCTCTTCCTCCTGGCAAAACCTCAATAGCTTGATTTTGTTACTAGCCCATCAGATCCTGCTTGGCAGGACTCTTCTATTTCAGCTTTTTACCTTGGTCTTCCCATAGCATCTCACAGATTGCAAAGTCTGCGATTTTGTTGAAGAAGATTCCCAAAACTCCTCAAGAATTTTACCTCAAAGAATCAGAGTTTTCCAGTTCCCTAGAACTACTATCTAGCAACCTCCTGAGCAAAGGATGACATTTCTGTTCTGACAGGTTCACAGATGAAGTATTACATATTGTGTCAAGGAGGAACATCCATAGAAGGATGAGAAAAATGAACTGAAAGATACCAAGAAAATAAGTTGCAGTAGTATAAAACCAGTTTAAGTCAGAATAAAATCAAATTATTTCCCTCAGAGACAGCAACATATTTGATCACATTTTAAAGTAGTCGTCTGCATTCTTTATTTGGTAAATATCAATTTTAAGATTGTTAGAAGCCAAATGCCACAAACCATACATACATAAAATGGAAAATATAAATTACAAGATATTGAAGGATATCACCGTGACATTTTCATGGAAGAAACTGACAGCTCTATTATTGCCTAGAATGTTGTCTATTAAATCTTAGACAACATCTGATTCTTAATTAAAATAACGCAAGGTTATTCCATTTAAATTTTTTATGACTTTCTAAAGACACTTTAGACTTCAGCTAGCAAGGCAATATTGTGGGTGGAAAGAAATATAAGCTCTTTTACATAAGTAGCAATGAGAGAGAAGAATCATCAGCACAGAAGGGAGGAAAGTTTAACCACACACCTAGCCAACACAATCTCTTTCCCCTATGTTGGAAAAAGATAAAGAACAAATCCACCTCCTAGTCCTCCATACACATTTCTCAATTGCTAGAAGGTAGTTTGGGTTTTGGAGTGGGGTTGATATAGTAAAGGTGCTGTTAAGCCTGAGTTTATGCCCTTTCTCATTTTATTTCTCAGTCTTAGCATTTAAGCTCTAACATACCTTGCCAAGTAGCATTAGGCTGTCTAAAGAGGATGGCTGCTTCCAAGAAAAGGTTTAGGAATGCCTCGTACCGCTTGTCTCTGCTACTATTTGTCTCTTTTGAGTTGTGCCGGAAGAGGAACACAGAAGTCTCCCTCCTGCCATTCTCAGAGAGGCAGCAGATCCCTGCATCAGCTGGTTGCAACAGGTCCCCAGGTTCTGCTCCAGGGAGAGGAATATAAGCAGTGTTCCCACTCCCCCTGGAGAAGCACCAAGGCCAGCAAACTCACAGCCTGGTCTTACAACAGCTGACAAAGATGAAATTCAGTGTAAACCTAGCCTGAAGTATAACCAGTCGTTTGGACCACTCCCATAAAAGAAGAAACACCACCTTGTTGTAACCATCAAAACTTCTGGTTAGAACTTAGCAGGGGTTGGTATATGAGAAGGTGATGTCTCAAAATACAATATATTTTCTTCTTTTATTATGGAGGTAAAATAGTGAAGTATATCTTTTGAACTTTTGCATTAGCAAAAGAAAAAGGGCTCTCAGGCAGAGACCTTGAATGTCAAGTGATTTTTATGTCTATGTAATGGACCCTGAAAAACAGAGGGTTTTAATAGAAGTGTCAGTCACAGTCTGTAACTACTTCCATGCAAAATTATGACACTAGTGCTTAGTGAGATTTTTAAAGCAACACATGCAACAATCGGCAGGTTACTAGGACCAAGAGAATCCATTCAGAAACATACTGCCAGCATTCAGGCTTCCTGCTGCTCAGGAGGTCAATTGAATGTATTGAAAACTAGGCTCCTTTGGACTTATTTTAATTACTTCTAAATTGGATACGACTCTCTCTTCACCTTGTACTTGTACAGTATTACCTAATCTCCTAAAAATCATGACAAATCACCTGTGAAGGTTAGTCATTACAGTTCCTTCAGAAATAAGACTAATAACTCATAACTTTGTCAAAATGAACAGGCTAGGGGGTACTATTTTGAATTAGAAAATAATAATTGCCTTTTCATTACAAGGCATTTTGTAAGACTTTTTTACATAAAAGAACAATGCTCTTGCATGAATTAATAGCTGGAGTTCTACCACATCTCTCCAAATTCATTTCGTTAACTAACTACATTTTTTTCCAGCCCACCCATAGCTCCAAATGCTACTAAAAAAAAAAAAAAATCTGATTTTCCCAGAGTTCTGGCAAGATCAAGGGACTGTGAAGGTTAGCTTTCATGAACTGTTTCCATGGGTAACTGGTCCTACTAGATTTTGCAAAAGCAAAATTTGATGTATGGTACACCTTGTGGATATACTTATTTTTAACAACAGTAATGATACTGCTGCTGCATTCTTACATACTTCTGATGTTGCTCATCTTCACATCTAAAATGCATTAACACATTGTTCATTCTAGTTCTGAAATACACAAATTCATAGCTGACCCAAATTCTCATAATTAAAGAAAGAAAAACATTGTCCAACACCATCCTGTTTCCAGGACTCAGAACACATCAGACTTGTGGAACCTGTAAAGCTTTGAACCCTGCCCAGAAAGCAGCTCTTCCCTTCCCCACCACTTGCTCTGGGACTTAATTTTTGTCAAACTCATCCAGAGACTGCCAGCTCACTCACACATGCAGCCTGAATGGCACCTGGAAGCACAAACAGGACAGTCTTGGAAACAAAACTTCAGTTAGTGGCTGCGTGTTCTGTACAAAGGGACATTTTCGTAGAATTTTCAAGTTAATATATTCAGATAACATACTAAACAGTGACAAAATGTACTTGTCAAGTCTCTACTATTATTAGTATACTCAATATCTTATCATTCAGCTAAACTTCCTATGTTGACCATGATTTTCTAAGGGAGCATTTGTGTCAGTTCTCTAGTACTGCAATAGATTAGGCTTCAACCCAAGATATTACCGATTTGCCCACTCCACACACAACATTCTTGTGTTATTTCTTCAGCAGCTCATCCTTACTGAGCTGCTATCAGTTAGCTTGCTTTCCAATTTGTGGGTCAGATGGAAAGATGATACAGAATGTAAAACTGCATACCTCACATAAGGCAGAACATTTTACACCAATTCTTTAGCTCTCCTTGTGCTGAAGTGGTTTGTTTAGACTTCATTAGACTAAAAGGTCTCCCACAAATAGAAAAATACAGTGCTTCAAAGAAAAGGTTAAATTGCTCTATGTGCTCTGGGTGAGAAAAATATGCAAAACCCACACCATTCATCCCTGCTATGAGCAAGTACAACAGTAATAATTGAATAATAACATTTTGGCGTGCAAAGTCTTCTAATTCAAAACACCAGGAGAAATGATCTGATATTCAGGAGATTACATATGACTCTTGATTAGCACAGCCAGTACTCTTGTTCGGTATGTTGACTAGAAAGACCAAACGAGCATAGCCTTACAGAATATACAAAAGCTTGTAGTTTACATATATAAATTTATGTTTCAGCCTTACATAATCCCAAGATTAGACTCCTGCCTAATATATATACACACATAATGTATATATATACACATACACATATAACAAAGTAATTTGGCATGGTAAAAAGCAGCTTTCTTTTCTTTGTAAAAAGGGAATTCATCTGGAATGCTTATCAACAAGGAGTAGAGTGATTTCAGAACCTTAACTTTTACAGATCTCCTTGATATGGCTATACTTTTTCATTGTCTCTGTTAGATGATCTGAGACCAGATCAGGAAAGATCAACTGGCAACCTGGGGCAGCCAGGGAACTAGACAATAATATTGTTTTCAGCAGAAGATCAAAATAAGCTTTGAGAAAACTAACTCTGGGTTTTATTTTCTTATGGAAGTAATGCATTTGCTTCCCAGTGTGCTTGAGCAGCAGGAGATCTATGAGCAACCAAAGTAACGTGTAGCTCAAGCCCAAAAGAGACATAATTTATTTTAGTCACGGAGCACAGGAAGCTGCCTTCACAAAGCAGCCTCTTTCCATCCTTCCACAGATGGACTACTTCCTGCATTTTATGAACAGACAAATACACATGAAGGATTATATCTAATTAGTATTTGTTGAAGTGGGTGTAGCATTCTCTGAGCATTATATGGATTTGAAACAATCCAAGCCTCTAGTTCAGCTATCAAAGTTAAAAATATTCAAGCTGAACATTCTCCAATGATGATTCTATAAGATATGACAAAGGTAAAGAAATCCCCTGTTTAGCTGCAAAGATTAACAACATTCAAGGGCATAAGAGATGGGTAATAGAATCAAAAAATAACTCAAATGCCCTGACTCACCAAGAATGAAGCACACTAAATATCAAGCAAAAAGATCTGTAAATGAGTCATCACTGCAACATTCTTAATCCAGACCCAAGCAGGCTCCACTGCTATTGAAAGCTGTCAATGGCAGAGCGCTTAGAGATGATGAGGTTGCCTCCTTCTATCAGTTACACACCAACACATTCAATTCTCTTTTCTAAACCTGGAGAAAGAATCTCTCTTCTTCATGCTCTGGGCAGAAGAGTGAGCCACAATGAAGATTATGCTATCATCAGTACCGTGAAGGGCCATGTCCAACTCAGCTAACAACCTCCTTTCAGTAAAAAGAACAATTTCAAACAACCGCAGCCACAAAATTCATAATTTTCAGTGGCACAAACACCACGTTCTCACAGAGAAGCTGACTGCCATAAGATATATTAGATGTTATTTCCACATATACCCTGCAAGACTTAACATAAAGTTTGCAGTAGGAAGGAAGAGGGATTGGAGTTAAGACACCTTTGTTGACAAAGCAAATTGCAGTTTCTTTTCAATTATGGGACCATTTTTCGGCGGCAAAGAAGAAAGAGCAATTATAGCTCATAGCTCGTATCAAAGGGATTTGTATAATCCACGTTTCAGCACTTTTTTGTTGATTGATAGAAAAGCAAAAAGAAAGAAAAAAGGAAAAAAGGGGGAAAAAATCAATAACGCAGCTATAAGTATGGAGTGGAGTGAATTTAATTGCAAGCTAGGAAAAGAAACATCACATGTGGAGTTCAACAGTTCTTCATTTTGCATTGCTTTTCTAGCAGACAAATGATTTTGGAGAAGTAGCTGCCACAATACTCATGGAGGTAAACAGTCTGGTTTCAAAGAATTGAAACCATGAGAGGAGTTTCAAATAATTCTTACTCAGACTTCCTGCAGTTAAACCATTGCTACATCTCCAATACTTTCTTCCTCAAGGCATCCTGTCGTAAGTTAAGAGCAGATACTCACATCTATCTTTCACACGATAAAATAGGGGTTAGAGAGAACACATTGTCGGAGAAATACATCCCACAGTTTCAATTTCAAGAAAGCTCTCTAGCACTCGGACTGAATTCTGTATGAGAAGGCTTCTTTGTTTTTATCTCCATTATACCTCCCTCACTCACACATACAAAACTCAGACCAGACAATAACAGGCCTCAATGAACACATCTGAACTTTACCACTCTTACCATGTTTCTACCTATTATATCAGACTTCGTAAAGAAGCTAAAAATCATTAAATTCATACACCAGTAGCTTTCTCCACCTTCTCTCTGTGGGCTGACTGTTTTAAATTCCTTCCCTTTTGAACAAATACATGCGTTTAAGCCTTGCTTCAAACAGCACACATTGAGCAATGTATGGGCAAGCCAAAGACAGTTTCTAACTCCAGTGGGCAAAACTAACCAATAGAAACTGTGTCACAGAAGAGCATCAAGGAAGTCTGATGGCTCAAGTAACAAGAATCACGTGCAGGATGTTTACCTGCCATTTGTGTTTATTATATTGCGTCCTAACCTTTTCTACAAGTATTCTGCTATCAGAAACTTTAAATCTTCCCAAAATGGTAAAATAAAAGTCTCCAGAATACTGAGGACTAAAGAAAATAAATCTAGGCAACTGCCTACATTTCTCTGAAATAAGAGAAATAATACAAAGTAGGTTTTTTCCCCTCATAAAAACTTTGGGCCACAAGACTACATTATTTTCTGTGCAAAGAAATGTATTCTTTTCATAAGTCTTGAAAGTCAGTTATACAATATAGTTTAATATTAGAAACAACATATAGCATTTGAAAGCATCATTTAATGCTAATATATGTCAAGAGCAAATTACATTGAGTAAGAAAGTCTGCCAAAACAGCTTGAAGCTAATGAAAAGGCTAATCAAACAAAATACACATATTTTAATTTTCAAACCTTGAACGCTCTTTGCAGAAATACCTTCAGCAAAACACTCCTCTCTAGTTTGTCAAGAAAACAAGTAATACTAGTAGTGTAATACAAGAGCCTAAGAAGCCACATAAAGATATAAATACATGAAATTAGTGGCTTTTGTTCTTAGATGATTTTCCATGATATTGAATTCTTGCCTGCTTCATTACTTGCATACATCTGATGTAAGCAGATTTCAGTAATAAAGACACAAAAAATGAAGGCATGTTGCAGGTTACTGCTCTATCTCTCTCTCAGATTAAGGGGCCTATGAGAATCATATTCAATAACATAAATTGCATTACAGGGTAAACAAAATTTAACCCTGGTGAAATGAATAAAGAAGAAAATGTTTGTATTAAATGAAGACGACAGGGTGGGAATGTCTTATATAAAGACATAGCTCTATAATACATTCACAGCCAACAGCATTAGGACAGCTCCACACCAGCAGACAATTTCTCATTTTTAAACCTCTTTGCTAAAAGAAATAATTACATCTACTCATTGATTTTAGAGAAAATACTCTCCTTTTAAATATTAATAAGCTGAGTTTTATACTGAATTCTAAATTACAGTAGAAAGTACAATATATGGGCTGTTTGGGATTTTTTAAATACAAAATCTTTTCACAATCTTATTCACTTGATAATTCTTACACATTTACAGGATGTTTATAGTCTGGAACTGAATCTGCAGTAGATCATTTAGAAATCTGCACACCTAAATGCTGTAATACTCTCAGTATCACTGCTCAGAGCAAACGAACAATGAAATCAAAAGCTTGATCTATGAAGCACCACAAGGATAGAATTATCTATGCTACATTATCTACCCACATGACCACATAATCCGTCTTAACCAAAGAGGAAAAAGTAAAACAAAAAAAATCACATTTCAAAAGCATCTTCATTCTTTTCACCACCCAGTTACTATTCTTCAAGCATTGCCAACACAATCCTCAGCCTTAAAGAAAAGTTCACATTTCTTTCTAATGTAAAACCACCCAACATGCATACTTAGCCATTCATACAATTATCTAAAGGGATTTTTAGACTCTTCTTGTCCTCATCTGGATAAAATCATGGAGAAAAGGTTAAACATACAAGCATATCGTTTTCTTGTGTAATTGGCTTTATGACTATGGTGGTGCTATTAGTGAAAAACTATTTTGCGGAAATGCCACAAGTCTGGGAAAAATCAAGACACCCATGTTGTGACTAACAGTGCTGTATCTGACACAAACACATACAGAACGACCAGGTGAAAAATACTACAAGTTCTCTTTTCCTCATTTATTGCCACTTGATGGTGCAGCACCTATTTTCTTCATCAGTCATCCACTCTCACTTACGTCATGCTAAATGCATATACATGCATAAAGCTAAACCACAGACAAACCCCACAACTCGAATAAATAATGAAAATATTATTTTCATCCACTTCTTCACTACTATATAAGACTTCCTCCCTATGAAGGCTACTCAAATTCACCTAATTCTACAGATCTAGTATATGTTTCAGCAAAGTAAAGTTTCTATTAGAAAACACAAGAAGAGGTTAACTATGTGGTATTTTGTTTGTATTGATCTCCACAGAGCAAACATATACAAAAATCACAAATATGGTTTAGCATTAGTAAAGTACAATGTAGACACAGAAATCCTTGTTTTCTGAAAACAAGCAATGACCTACACCCCACAGTACACATATAATCCTACTTTAGTCTGGAAAGCATATTTTAACAGTATTTATAATTACACTGAATTTAGATTAGACTATCTCACTTTCAAATTAATTTCTGAGAGTAACAGAATGCTCACAACAACACTGAGTATTTTGGAAAGGGAACTGGAAGAAAAACAAATGAGAATTCATGAACACCGTGATTTTCTGCCAACATTTTCAAGCAGTTTTTGCACTTCTTTCTCAGGAGGTCTTTAAAGACAGATCACTTCAGTCAAATACAAGCTGTATTATACATACTTAACATAACCACAAAATATATAAGAGCAACTAAACAGGTTGGTTGTGACTTTCTTTTTGAAAGCAGGAGGAACCACGTACAGCTAAGTCAGCCCTTAACAGCAGAGCAACCAACTCATCTTTCCAGCACAAACTTGTCTTTTAAGGAGCTTTTACCGTGTCTTTTAAAAATGTAAAGAGAAAGACAACTTTCTCTCTGGTTGTCTTAAGACAGCTGTGTCCTTGGAAGATGACCTTGCCAAATTCTCAGGATCTTTCCTCACAGAAGGAAACCCAAGATTTGTGATGACTTTATACCAGGTCTTTGTTTATCCCTTGCTTTGCAATGGGCATGCCTTCAGAGAACAGCTGCAGAGAATTTCATAAAACAGTTGATTGTTAACATTGATAAACAACTGTGATCTTCACCCTTTTTATACAGCAAATTCACTTCCAGTTGCTTCCAAAGAGGAAATCATCTTTATGTCCAAAAATTGCCGTGATCCCTAATGTCATGCTATTTTATACAGCGCAATAGAAAAGACGCTGTTTAAATTAACAGCATGACAATCAAGTTATTTTGGTATGGCTGACCTGCTTAAAATTGGCATCTACTAAAAGTCTGCCTGAAATACAAAACTTGTCAATAGCAGTTTTCTTATTTAAAGTTTTTAAATAGGATTATAAGCTGACTATATAGTCATACCTGATGGAATGCACTTTATAAAATACGTTCTCCACTAACTCCTCAACAAACTTTCAGGAACATCAAGGAGATTTTTTTCCCCTTTCTATGCTGTAAATATTAACTAGTAACACTCCAAATATATTGGAAGACAGTATGCTTTTCTACATAATATAGAGAAAAGATGGTCTGGGGTAAGTAAGCCTCTGTCACCTTATATTTAGCAGTCTTTCCAAGCAGTACAAATATTCACATAATGTGCCACTATATACAACATAAACAAGACAAAGAATGAAATTTAAATCATAGAATCATTTGGTTGGAAAAGACCTTTGATGTCAAGTCCAACCAGACCTGCCCACTGCTACACCATATCCACAAGCACCTCATCTTTTAAAGCCCCAAGGATGGTGACTCTACCACATCCCTGGGCAGCCTCTGATGGTGCCCAATAACATTTTCAGTGAATTTTTTTTCCTGCTATTTGATCTAAACTTCCCCTGGCACAACTTAAAGGCCATTTCCTACTGTCCTATCACTTGCTACTTTGGAGAAGAGACCAACGCTCATCTCGTTACAACTTCCTTTCAGGTAATTTTAGACAGTGATAAGGTCTACCCTCAGCCTCCTTTTCACTTAATAACCCCAGACCCTCCAGCCTTATGTTTTGTTTCCATGCTTATATTCTTCAATACGCACAACTCTGTGTGATCTAATAGATCAGAACACCAACATTACAGGGCATTCATTCTCTCTTTATATTTCCATCTTAAACACTTTACTGTATGCTAATACAAGTTTTAGCTTTAGGAAGATTAAAAATCATCCACTGTCTCCAGAACCATGGAAAAAAAAAAAAAAAAGACTGCTGTGGGTTTAAAAAAAAAAAAAAAATTGACCAACAACATTATACTATACCCCAATATTTTTAAAGCTTGAACTTTACAATGTCAAAATTTTATGAATGCATATTACCCCTTTACAGTTCTTCTATTAGTTGCGCTGTTTGGATTAATTTATCCTTGGCTAGTATTTTCAGCCACCCACTATAATGCTGAGCTGCACTTTACATCATTTCTAGACAACTGAAATCAATATGACTACTCATAGTGCAAGACAACTCGGTGGGATAAAGACAATGAAAGCCTTTTATGACTCTGTTAGATAAATTAAGTGCTTATGAAGTCCTTTTTCACCAAATTTAATAGGTCAAGATTCTCAGACTGTTTCAATACAACTGACAGAATAAACCAAAAGGTTATGAACAAGAAAACCTCTAAGGCTTTACAACTTCACAAAGTATTTTGGGTTCTACAATTCAGGTATGGTCAACTCTTCAGCTTAGGTTAGGTATCATGTTTTATTTATGCTCAGAAGTGATATATTCCAAGAGGAAAAAAAAAAAAAGAAAGAAAAAATTAAGGAGTTGCTTCCTGGTTTGGGTGGACCCTTTTCTTCACATCTTAAAAACACTGTAATTCCTTCAGTGGAAAACTGAAATTTGCTGTTGCTTATGCAGACAGTTTAAGGAATTTGTTATTTTTAGCTTTGACTGACAGAAAATTCTTCCCTGAACACATTCTTAATATTATTTCCCAATTTGGCTTAGAAAAACTGTTGATGACCTTTAAATCTGGCACTTAATATGCACTAATGTAAACAAGAGTGAAACATGAGATACAGAAATGTGAATATACTATACATGAGTTTCTTCAGCTAGATTGATTTTAGCATTCATGAAAATTATCACATTAAATGCAATGAATTGAGGTGGTCTTCCACTGTTCCACAAGACTCAATACAGTACCAGTCTCAAAGGTATTGTATGTCCTCTTTTGGATGTTCTCCCATCGTGGGAGAATTTCCTCCAAAAGGAGGTATTGCAATTTATTTTACAGTGAAGGAGTTCACTTTTGAAGCTGTTCAGCAAGTGGGCTAATAAGTGACCAATTTCATTTTGCTGACAGTCACAAGTAGGTATAACAGTGAGTGGATGCTCCATCCCTGGAGATGTTCAAGGCCAGGTTGGATCAGGTTTTGAGCATCCTGGGCTAACAGTAGTGTCCCTGGCCATGGTAGAGATGTTGGAATTGGATGATCTTTAAGGTCCCTTCCAACCCAAACCATTCTATTATTCTACGATTTTACACACCAGTTAATTTATTTAACACCCAGTAAGGGAAGTATTACTAGCACTAGGACAACCTACAACTTTAACAAAGATGCACATCATTTTGTAGTGGCTGGACAAGCGAGTACTGGACTACCTCCTTCTGTAACTTTGTATTTAATTATTTTTACATTTGTAAACTGTACATCACGGAGTGATCTGAAAGAATCCCCCACAGTCGAATCAGTCAGACAGACATTACATACCAGGAAATTCTGGTCATTATTGATTAGACTCTGTATCCTCAGTGATCTACCACCATCCATCTATACACATAACTTTCTTTCATCTTATTCAGTAATGAACACACCTAATAAAGCCTGCTGAGAAAAGATAGTGGGAGGGGAGATAGGAAAAAATATAATCAAAGCTCTCCTCAAGAGAATCATATGATTCAGTCATCTCAAAAGAGAGGCCTTAGGAATATCTAGGCATTAGCACACTGTAACTGACTCCCTAGCTTATAAATGATTAAAGGGACAGCTGAAGGAGTTGTTATTGCTATCAGCACAGACATCTCACAAACTGCATCATCTGTGAAGTCTATAAAAAGGTTGGAAAAAAACCCCAAGACTTCAGATGAGAAAATGGAAGAAAATTTCTAAGGTATGAATCAAATCTCTACTTTCTCCATGCAGTTAACATGAAGAATTGAAAAACTCTGTGTTGGGTGCTTCAAGGGCGAGGACAAAACAATTAAAGGTGAGGGACAGAAAGATAGGCTTTAGCAGGCAATGGAAGTCCCATCACAAAAGCAGCCTCCATTAACTGTAAGATATACAATCTGCCTGAATTGTAAAACACACAAACCAAAAATGCCTTGCGGTATGTAGAATGTATGGGACATTCTTCATTCAGTTTATGGCAGAGAGGGGGAAAAAACTGACAAAACCAAAACCCCATCAAAACAAACACAGAGGAAACACTCGGTCCCTTTCTAGGAAACATAACCACAAAGAATTGCCAGAGAGAACTTTTTCCTTCCATGAACCACTACAAATAACTATACATCTCTCGCATACCCACGCTCCAAAGCGTCAAACAGGAACCTAGGAGATCTTTATAAAATATCTTTTAATTGGAATTCAGTCTTCATAAGTGGCCATATAGGCAAGGAAAATATATGTACTGGCCACGCCTTTTGGTAACACTCAAGAGAATAATCAACCTTCTCCTCACAGCTACAAAGTTATTTCACTTCTGAGTCTGAAGATTTCCATGGGTTTTCTGGCTCAGTGGCTCCACTACAAAAGGAAAGACAGCCCCATCCTAGCTACTTGTTAAAATATTATCTTGGTAATGAGAATCATCTGTTTAATCTCTCTAAACTGAGTAATACCTACAGCCCAAGCTGTCATAAACCAGTAGGCTGTTATAAAGAAGCCATGTGGCTGCAGCCCACTTAAAGGTCATGCACGAGATCCTAATCAGATTTTGAGTGCCCCTCTACTCTTCACAGTTCAAAAAACCCCACTGCCTACTGGTTCACAACAAGAAGATGCAGCATGTACTTTAAGAATCCGTAGTTGGCCCTGGTGAACTATTCCATCCACACTGGAGATATCACTACTTCCAAGATGCTGCAATGAAAATGACAGTGGATGTGTTGAGCTCATCCTCGCATGCCTACATGCTTGTCCTCAGTCTAAGAGTCTTTCACATTAAAAGCTATGTAATTGTCATCACAAGCTCTAAGGATCTGTTACCAATCACAGAAATGTAGCTGCCTATGAAGTTAAGGAATGGCAGCCACTCCCTGCTAGCCAGGCAGCTATTTCAAATGAGTGATTTCTCAGACTGACATTCCTAAAGAAGGCAGAATGTAATTACCTGCGCTGAAATAGGATACAGGTTCAACTGGATCTTTAATGACCAGAAGTGTTTAGGGCTTTCATTTCATGTCTCATTCAAAAGATAAATGAGTACCATTCCACAGATTAGATTGCCAGCATACAGAAAATGCCTCTTCAGAAAAAATCAAATAAGAAAGGGGATTTCACTATTTCACATTAAAAAGCTCCACCATTTATGTTTGTCTCTGAAATGACTGATCTACTTAGTAGATATTACATGTTGAAAGAAATAATTCAGATGTTACACAGCTTAAGCAGTAGAAAACTCCAGCTATTCAGCTGCCTGAGTTGCTAAATCCAATGTTCTCTTCTTTAAAAGCCAAGAAAAAAAATGATTGATGTATATAAGAAGAATTCCATTTCTGTAAATGTGAAGGACTGAACAGATTTTTATTGTAACAGTGTAAAAAGTTTGAAAAGAACTTTGACACATTGCAGTTGACTATTACTGTTATTTTAAAGCTACTTCAATTATAAGGGACCTAGCAAACCAAACCAAATTTTCAACCAAAGCAAACAAAGTTACTTTCAAGCTTCCTATGTACCTTATGTTAAGCACAGTATTATTTAAAAATATCTTAAATATATATTAATATATATAATATAGATTATATATTTTTATATATTATATATATATCTTATTATTTTAAATTATCTTAAAATAAGATCCTGCATGTTCTTTCTCTGGGGACTATAGGCACAAACAAAAGTCTAAGAAAAGCAGTAGGAGTGTGTACAGTGAGTTAGAGAGGACTGAATGTGGAGTAGGCTTTAATGCTACACTTTGTAGTAGATGGATTCACAGGCCTTTTTCACATCCTACAGGTATTATTCTATTGATTTTTTTGGTATTTCACCAGGCATGATATGCTAAATTATCCAGAAAACAGTACACTGTGAAGGCGAGCCTTCAGGTACACCATGTACTTTCTGCAGCAGAAAAGACACTTTGCTATCAAACAGACTCTGGACAATAAAAATGTTCTGCTGCATACAGAAAAAAACTCGGAAAGGGATAAGAAAGTTAGTATGGTTCCATATCAGCAAAAGCTCCCATTTCAGTTATTCTCTATACACATACGAGTACAATCCTAAAGAAAAACTTATTGAGTCCACACACTGATTTTAATTCAGCAGATTTTGCAACGACCCATCTCTTTCTGCTATATGCTTTTCTTGACGCTAACACTATGTAACAACCACCCAGTTCTCCAGTATTCATGAAGCAGACTGTTAGAAAACACGGGTGTTACTCTCACAAAACCAGATAGTCAATAGTAGTGAAATTCAGCACAATTGTAGATGTTACAGAGGCTACCTCAGTTAATAAAGAAAGGATGACACTCATTTCAGCAAAGGTTTAACTCAAATTCTCACCTTGCTTCCTAAAGCAAAACTGGATTAGTTATCCCGTCATGGTACATAAACCACAATCTACATAAGTCATGTAAGAGAGTGATTTTTACCATATTATTTGCCTTCCATGGATTATATGACTGGGGTCTTGATCTCTTCCTCTGAATTTCAGTTCAACAAAAGCATGTAGAGATGGCAATTGCTTTTGTGGTGATCAATTTCTAAGAACATGGGAAAATATCTTGCATGCTACATCTATTCTACTTTTTCCCTGTTGTATTACTTCAATCAACTTAAAGTGTTCTTCTCATACCATAATTTTGCAAGCAAAAAAAATCTTAAATATAAAAAGAAGAAATGCAGGAAAATTGACTTTTTGTCAGAATTAAATACACAATAACATCTAAAACATCGACATGTTGTTTTGCTCTGTTCCTTTCACTTGTCACATTATTTCTCAAAAGAAATTATTTCCTGACACTGGTTCTGATGACCGAGGCACAGTTTCTCTCACTACACCTTGATTAACTTCAATGAGATCACTCAGAAAATACATTAGTACTCAACATATTAAACTTTGGAGGAAATACGGATCCGTATCTTAAACTTTTCAGAGCTACAGATTTTTTCTATAGACTGAATTCTCTACCCAGTTTGAACAGGATCTTACTTCTACATCAGCTAGTTAGATTTGTACCATAGATCAATGAACTTAAGATGGTATATTTATCATTAGCAGTTGTAACTAATACAGCTTGTTCCATATAAAACTCCCACTTTAAATGTTCTTTTATATCACTACAGCCATTTATTTTTCATTTCATCTAATTCAATTGCATCAATTCCTAAGGCTTCCACTAAGGTGAAATTCCCACTGAAGCCAAGAGGATTTCCATCTCAAAAAATGCAAGTACAGCTCAGCACCTTTTCTGCACGTCTCAAGTTATATTTCTAGGTTATTGGCAAATTCAAATAGTCATGGTTGATTCTCAAGTCTGGAGCAGGCTATTAATAAGAAAAGGTAAGGTGGCAAAGAGCTTATTAAATTCAGTAACGGCCCCTAAATACTGCCTGCAATTGGGCAGACTGAGGTATTTTTTATTTAATATTTAGTTACTCTACTACCTATTTCTCCTTAGAAGTATTTTGGTTTTCAGTAATGTAGGCATCTGCCTGGAAGAACCAAAATGGAGGGTCACAATGTCCTGGCAAATTAGATTATAAAATTAGTATTACTGCACTCGAAGCAATCTTGTTGGGTTGGTTTAATTTTTTAATTAACCACAGTAAAATGAGAGACGTGGTTTGTAGTTGGTTTCCTAAAGCAACTGTCTTTTCTGTACAACTCACATCACAAGAAACACTTCATATATGGAAAATTCATAAATATACAAATATGTCTACCATCCACTTGCTCAAATATAAATATTTGCTCAGATTTTTGAGTGCTCTGTTGTTCTCTGCTTCCTATAACATATTCAAGCGACGATCCTGCCACTTGAAACACTTAAATTCCACTGTCTGGGTCCTCAGAACCCAACAGGAAAAGTGATGCAGAAATGACTGCACAGAAGGTGTGGGAGATGTTCCTGGTGATAAACTGGATGAATGCTGAGCTAGGGACTGACCCTTTGAAGAAAAGGAAATAAGGCTTCTAGCAGGGAACAAACTCCAACACAGAAGTTTGAGCAAACCTTTTGCATGAAATGTGGCTATGTGGGCTGTAGTAAATTCAGAGGGAATATGGGGATTTTATATTTAGAGCTTAGGAGTTTGCTATGGCTTGGTTTACCTGTCTCTTTCTGAACATGATGTTCCTCTTGTAGTGCATAATTAGAACTTATGGATGAATAAACACTGAACAATCCCTGTGTTGCCGCAGCTGAAACAAACAAAGAAAATAGGAAGAAACAAACCTCCCATTCCCCCTGTGAATTCCAGGTGCTAAGTAGAGGGCAAAGACAAGTCCTAACATTTTTCACCTGTTTAGCTAAAATAGGCTATATTCCTTAAAGTGTGTTCTTCTCTCACATAGGAAAGAGTTGCTTCATTTTTGCCTGTGAATACTGCCTTCACCTCCTGCATTGTGCTCTGTATCTTCCAGGCAGATGATGGAAACAAACTACATGAGCATCCCCTCTGCCTATGTTCAGTCTGGGGATATGCATCATAGCCTACTGACACGCACTTCTAACACCAAAAGAGAAGCTCTCCTTCGCAGAGGTACATCTTCTGGCCAAGTAGGGTAAGGTGCAGCTTCAGGAGTGTTGTCTTTGCTGAAAGGCTTCCTAAGGAACAGACCATGCAGCATGCTCAGCCCCATGGATAGACAAGGACTCTAAGCCTACATCCTGCTCCTCTTCCACTTTGCTCTAGGAGTTGCTCCAAGCCAGACAACAGTCGTCTGGCTCTGATAGTTGCCACATGCAGCTAGTGACATGGGAATGGGGACATATGGGGGCTCACAGAACATGTTCAGGGGAAGAATGCTTGCAAAGATGTTCCATCTGGAATTGCTCATGTAAGCACTCATCTGAATGGTGGTCTTGTGTTTCCTTAAACTTCACATAGCTTATTCAGCCTTGTTCTGTGAAGGGCCTTTTGAAAGTTCAACTCAACTGTGGCAGAGAACATTTCTCATTTACTAGTCCCCGCCACACGGAAAAAAAGACAATTTTTAATATCATTTCAGTACAGCCTATGCTGCTAACATCTTTTTAAGAGAATGAACACTTTGGCAGAGTACCTGAGTCTAAGGGAGATAGAATAATTTTGTTAGGAGTGTCTCCTTCTGTTAATTGCTTCTCTATCTCCAGAGGTCTAGGTGAGCCATTAAGCTCCTTCTGAATTTCCCCACTCTTTTTCTTCCATTCCAGAGCACTTACTGTCGTTTTCTTTTTGAGATTTTTCATTGTCTGCTTTTCAGCAAGAAAGACACAGTAAAGGATTCAAATCTATTGCTCCATTACAAAAAGAAGATGCAAAGTCACTGACTTCAGGAAATCACCTTCATTCATTTCTTTAATCATCACATGTATTTTCATTTCACTGCTAAGGTAGCTAAGAAATAATGAAACATAGCAGCTATTTTTGTAAGCTCTACATTATGTTCTATAGTAGGTCTTCACAAGATATTAATCCAAGAGCAGCCAGAAAAGGAACTGGGACAGAAAGAAAGATAGCATGCCAAGACACTATCTAAAGCTATTTTTCTTAATGTTTAAGAAAAAAGAATAAAGAAAAGAGAATCTGGGGGTTGATCTTATGTGCACTATAAAGTTTGATCAACAGAAATTACCTCTTGATTACATTGCTTTGCAAGAATATAAACACAAATTAAATGACAACTAGTTAAATCTTGTCTTTCTCTTGCATAAATAAAACTGCTTCCTTCAGTAATACCTGACATGCCTAGCAGGGTTTTAGACATTGGTCTAGGTAGATAAAGTAGAATATGAGTGGAGAAATGCAAATTAAAGGAACCTTGAATAGGCAACAATCCCAGTCAGGATAAGCAATATAATACTACTCAATTTTCCAAGTACAACCTTTGAGGAAAGGGAAAAAAAAAAACAACCCCAAACAATTTTTTTGTGACTTACAAAGAAAATCAAACAACTAAGTCCCTCACGAAGTCAGAGGACTATGAAAGAGGTATTTTATGATCACAAGTCATACAAACAATAAAACATTAGAATATTACAACCATTTTTTAGCGGGAATGTCGAGATATCATCTCAGCTAACATAAAAGATTAATATAGCAGATATTCCTTCCATTATAAGCAAACAAAAATATATAGATACAGACACCTGAGCATAACAAATAAATTATACAGCAACATAAAAGTAGCCCCTACACACAAAAAAAGCAAACTCAAATCCCGTGCCTACTTAGTAGTTTTCCTGGCCTTTAAAACTAAACTTTTCCAGTATACAAAAGCAGCATAAGCACTACAAGAGTACAGTGTCCCCACACCATGGTCAGCTGTGGGTATGCGTGGTGTTCATGGTCAGGGAGATTTCATTGCTTTGGCTTAGTAGTGTGAGGCAGAACAAGTTCGGGTTTTTTAACACCAAGAGTTATTTGTTGATTTGCAGACAGATGTCCCCTTGATCCTCAGAGATGGGTTTAATCAGATTTTTCGAGTAGATGTTCTTTGATCTAATTCCTGATACCTTTACATTTGACAGCTTTGTTTCTTCTTTCACATTAAGACATCACCCCATGCCATTTTGTGATAAGCACCACTGGGGCAAATGCTGTAAGCAGCTTGGCAGTAAATGGAGCAGAGTAACCTCAGCCACCTGGAGCATCTGCCTTCTCTGGATCTCTCGCACCCTCCGGAGTGTCATATCAACCACAATAAGCCTAAGCATCATTCGCTTCACCCCCCTCATCTTGCACTACACTGGCTTTGCCTCACCTTGAAATGAGAGGCTTTAGAAAGAATCTCATGTAAAGCCTTGTGCCCAGAGCTACACAGCTGGTTTGTTTCCCAAAATAAATCTTGCTTTGTATTTTACAAAAGATTTTAGATAGAGAAAGGTAGGGAGTTTTGACATTTAGTTTTCCATACTCGCTGCAAAAGAAAAAAAAAATCTTTTTCTCTTTTGCTTTGGGTTTTGTTTGTTTATTTTTTCAACTAGGTTCCCCAACTGAAATGTCTTTGATAGCTGCACACCTAAAGACTGATCCTGTTCAGGAATCAAAGAAGTAGTGTATGGAAATACAATTCTCCCTTTCTTTTTTGCTGTTTCCAGGGTCCAAAGTACACAGACTGTAAGGATTTTTATCCAAAGGACTGCAGAAGACAATATATTCTAGAAGAGGCAATTTAAGAGATGAGTACACAAAGTAGTATGCAGCTTCTTAGACAACAACTCCAGATACTGCCAACTGGTATGAAACAAATCAGCTAAAGGCCTCCTTATTTTTATGGCATATGCGTGACACATCCACCTTTAAGATTTAAGCAGAGCAACAGTTCATTGCACACCTGTGATATCTATGACTGCACAGAGGAATCCATGTATTACTAATGCAATGCTGCGAGTGTTCATTTTTTTCCCCACTTCCAATATAATTATTGGGATTCAAAGCACATTTCTCAGCTGTGGCACATACTGAAATGTAACCTCTCACCCCAATATCAGACAACCTTTTGTACACAGTCCAAAACAACACAAAAGAATAATGCCAGTAATTATCACATCCTGATGCTTCACTGCCGTGTCTTACCCTTACTTCTGATTGTTTACAACCAGCATTCAGCATTCTCAAACAGCAGTCATTCTGTGAGAAAACTGTGCACTGGTACTTTACAAAGATTATAGATACAGATGCAGCTACCACAAGAATATTTACCTGAGTTCCAGTCTGTGCAACATCCTTCCAATCTGCCCAAATAACATTCTGCATTTATTGAGTACCACTTCAGACAATAACTTTCATAAACCAGAGGAGTAAAGATTTGGTGCAATTGCTTTGAATCCCTTTTGGAGGTGATGCCCCATCACAGCCAAAACCTTTCCTGCAGCTTTTGGAATAATACTGCACCTTTTTTTTCCTACTCGCCCCCCGCTGGGAGTTCACAGCTTTAACCCTTCTGCTGTTTCCTGCTCAATGCCCAAAGTTATAATTTGTGCAGCCAGACACTGTAATTTAGGCCCCTAGCTGAAATTTCTGCCACCCACCCCCCCGGTCACCATCCCAGAGCTGTACAGAAGTTGGTAGGTATTTCTTAGGCCCATGCAAAGGGCTCTACCATGTAGGAGAAGGTGTTCAAGGAATGCTTGCAATTTCTGGACCCTCAATCACATTAACTACTTCCTTTGATGTCATAGATAGTCCTGCCTATCTCATCCTTGCCACTTCACCAGCAGTAGGAGTGAAAACATTCCACAAATAGAGAATAATGGTGAATGCTGCCTACAAAACCAACATTAATGCTCTGCTGACCTATGGCTCATCCACAGAGAGAAGCCGCTCAGGGAATGATAGGATTTTTCTTTTTGTTGTTGCAAAAATATAAGATGGAGAAAACATCACTGGATAGAAAATTAGGGCATTCCAGGCCATGCTGCCAACAACTCTCACAGATTACTCTTTGCATTCCTCTCTGCACACCAAAATGTCTCTCGGAAGCCTTTAACAGAGATCCCTGCCAAGGATGCACCTGGGCTTAAGCCAACAGTGTTGCACACAGTTAAGGATGTGCATTTCTAATTCAGCCATCAGGTACTTACTTGCTGGAACCATATAGCGATGCCAGCAAGAATTCTAACATAAAATCTTTCTAGCACAGGTATCACAACTGTGTTAAATATGATTACAAATGGTAATGATCACAAAGATCATTGATTTCAGCCCTGGCCAGCTAAACACAAAACAAACAAAAACAATTGATCAGAAGATAAAATCAGATCCTAAATAAAAATTGACAAAAAAAATCTCTAAGAAGCATCAAGCACACAGCTAAAGAAACAGCATTACAAAGAACGGATGGAAGAAGGAATTACTTGACACTATCCCTGGATATCAATATGTGGTTCACCTTCAAACAGAAAAGGCAATACCACAACTGTTAAGATGATTCCTCATTTCAGCAGAGCAAGTGGCAAGAGATAATTCTTCTTAGCAGCATGTTGAATTATGTATTTGTACATAAGCATTAAATGTGTATTTTAATTTCACCTGAGTAAATTACCAACATAAATCCTACCCTTCTCAAATATCTCTGAATTTTTAATTAACCTAATATCATTTCAATCAGGCAGTCAGAAATGATGAGTAACATATGATTCATATTCAGAAGTAAAAGCACCTGCTTTTCAACAGTATTTCTAATTACTGGTTCCTTTTTACCCTTTGCATGATGTCGAAGCCAATTTGGGTCATACTGGTTTTAGCCAGTGACAAGTCCTTTCAGCTCACAAATAATGTATAAGGAATTGCTGTGTTGTCAGTTTGAAGGACATTTTTAAATGCACCGTGGTGAATAGAATACATTACCAAAACACTATTTTACTTCTGATATGCATCAGTTCACCACAAGCTTCCATCAGACAAAATTTTGCCAGGAACATTTAAGCTTTGATTTAAAGTGATGTCCTACCATTTCACCATCTTTGGTCTATGTCATAATGACTGAGGGAGTGCTACTGTATGTTAAGTATAAGAAAGTGCTTGTTTCTAACATCACAGACAACAGGAAAATGAAACAAAACAAAAATTGTTTTTGAATACGTTAGATGTCCTCTAAAAACACTGCAGCAAACTGCAGAGAGACTATGACGGAGGTCTTTACTGAAAGTCCTCCTTTTCCCAACAGCCCTAGATCTTCACGGAGTAAGCAGGTAAGCAAAGGAAAGCCTGCTTCTCAGATGATTGTTTATTTTTCCATTAAGAACATTTAGTTTTTCCAGGACATGCATCTTCAGATGGCTGAAACTGTTCTCACATAGATTTGAGATGTACTTCACCACTGAAATATGCATACGACATAAGGTGTATCTGCTAAAGTTTTCAAACCCTCAAGCACAACAATAACATGACAACTTCTCATATGCAAAGCCCTAGTCATTTTCGAACCAGTCTGCACCTCAGATTTATCAAAGTTACCATCATTCACTTGACTTGTAGCATACTGGCAAATCTTATACATCTCGAAAGAAAAAAAATTAACTTCCTTCTGGTTGTATAGATTTTATACACAGAAGCTAGCTCCTTCTGACATCTACCTCTAAATTTCTTGAAATAATGAGTACCATGCCTGCCATGTTGCCTTTACTTGGAGTGCTAACTCGTATTTTAGATCAAAACAATACAAAAGACATGAAAAACATTGGAGTCACCAGTAGTTATGTCATCCATTTATCAATTTTAAACCATCACTTCAACAATTTAAAGACTCCGTGTTCTAGTTATGAAAGTCCCTTTACAGCTATTGGGAAAAAGATAGTTTTAAGATTCATGGGTGAAAGAAACAGGCAGCCAAGCTAAAAGCTGGCTCCTCAGGTAGGCAGGGCACCTTCGGGCAATGCAGGTACTTGTTTTGCAGTACCATATTTTCACATACATACATCTCTAGCATCCTGCAACCATCTGAAAGTACTGTTTCCTCTGACTAATACACATTTCAGAAAGTGATGAGCAAACTATACATGGGAAAGGGGTAAGGAGCAGGATTAGAGGTTGGGGAGCTATAGGGATTTAGGGCAGGTCCTTTTTGTATTTCTTCCACGAGCATATTGCTGGTACTTCCTGCTGATTGTCAGGAGGCTTGGGAGCTTATTTGTATATGAAACAATTAACCTAAAGGCTACAGGCAAAAAAAACCAAAAAAAGTACTCAAATTTATTTAAGATGATAGAAAAACATGAAAGTTCTAGTTCATTCCCAGAAACAATACTCACAACTATGAAATATGGGACTTCGGTATGCAGTCTTTTAAAGACATTCATAAAAAATTTTAAGTTCTCAGAGGCCACTCGAAGCAAATTTGTTGACAATTAGGTTTAAATTACTTTGTATTATAGTAGAACAGGCATGTATTAAACAGATACTGCTACATACAAATTACTGAACAATCTCAGAGTAACAAGTGATTCCAGGGATTTAACTTCTCCTTTAGCAGTTATTTTTGGGGTTACTTTTTCTTCTTCCTTAAAATAAATTCAGTAATTACAATATCATCCATACTAGCACCATGCAACCTGCACTAACAATCCTCTACATTTCCACCAGTAAAGGCAAATCAAAAAGGTTTATTACCACACAGTGCAAAAAAACCCTCTCTATCATTGGGTTAAGTGAAATACAACCTCAATAAATACTAAGCAAAATAAAAACCCCAAATCTGCTGTATAAACAATCTAATAAGATCCCTTCCTTCTTATGTAAGATAAGCAAAAAACTGGTCCTTTGTAAAATGTACAGAAAGTTGAGCCTATGAGGCTGTCAGAAGTAAATCCTGAAATGCAAAAATTCTGGGAAAAGGTAGAATCAAATCATCACCCATAAGATGTATTTCAATAGTACGTGATTATATGAAAAGCGTTGGCATCAGTGACAAAAATAAATCAGATCTTAAGAATTCAATAACTGTAAGTGAGAAGCGAGCATTCAAATTGTGGTCTAATTTGCACAATAGATTCAGAAAAGCAGAGAGTAACATTGAGTTTGCACCACTATAAACAGTAGGAGTAAATGTCATTCATTTGCTATAACCTCTAACTAAAAGTGTCCACAAGAAGCAAAAGCAAATACATCTCTGATTGCCTAAAACTTTCCACGTGCAATTTACAGGTAACGTTCAGTTAGGAAAAGGCAGCTATGGAACAGTTACACCTTCAATAAAGAGAAAATATCAAGCAGAAGGAATGAATAGGAAGTAATTATTTCTTGATTCAGCATATCATGTTCCTTATTACTAAAGAAGAAAGTGTTCTTCAGTTAAGCTTTACCTTTCTCACAATGACTTCCAGTGAAACCAGAAGGGCAGACACATTTGTTAGGGGCTACACAAGTTCCACCATATCTGCACCCTTCTTCACAGAATGCTGAAAAATAAAGTGAATATGTGGGTGTTACATTTTTGAAATTTTTTTTATAAATTTGCAAGTTACTAACATCTAAATTCTAAGCAAGTAACACAATTCAACATATTAAAATTCAGTCCACCTGCAAGCACAAAGAAAACTCACTTAAACGACATGAGGAAAAAATATCAGATTACACCGTAGGCAAACCACCTCACCAATAAAACATTAATAACCATCTGGAAAAAGAAGAGAGGGGAAAATACAACGTACGATTTTAATGGGGCTAATTGTCTTTTAATTATACTAAATATCAGTAATACAATTACAACGCTCTGGCACAATAACTACGATTTGAAACAAATGATGACTTTCACATCTTCTAAGCATTGTGTGATGGTCCTGTCACCTATAGGTTGTTTAGCAGGAAGCCTACTAATTGTGCAAGAAAAATGCTTGCACTTAAACATTATTCTTTTCTCTTCCCTTTCTGTCATGTTTTTACAAGGAGGGTAAGTAAGGTAAGAGGAGAAAAGGAAACGGAAAGCATCAGGACATGATCTGTTTTGCACTGTTAACTCCAATAAGACTAAGAGTAGGCCCTACCCACAATGCGCTCCCTGCTCTTGCCTAGATATTTATTGAACTTCACAAGTTGCTCAGTGGGTTTGACTGCACTTATGAGGGAATTCACAATTAATATTTAAACAGCAGCTCTCCACATCTAAACTAATAACACAATTGCAAAGTGTTTCCTGCAAGCAAAAATCACAGATGGAGTGTTGGCAAAGAGATGTTACAAATGCTATGAAAAGAATTAAAGTGCTAGATAAAAGAAGAAACATTTTAGATTTATTTTCCAACATACTAAAAAGAAAACTAAAGTGAATAAAGTACTAAGCATTATAAAGAATACTTTGCAACTGTCAAACACTTAGAGGCAAAAACGCACATAATCAAATCTCTTGACTGAATCGATGGGTGGATGCACCTTACTCTAAATATATAATTTGTAGCACATCATACTGTTTTATAGAGGGTAACATGGGGAGAAAAATGCTCAAGGAGTTTAAAGAAGATGGTAGCAGAACATTTTAAGCACTCCTGCAACTGGCACAAGGCAGTGGTGTGGAGAAAGCATGGTTCTTGCCCAGTAACACCTCCTAATTATCTATGCACAAGCTCCATCAAAAGGATTACAATTGGTGGCTGAGTAGAAAAGGGCAAAAGCAGAAAAATAGTGGCAAAAAGCAAATAGTTTGTCAATAATATGTGTCACGTTGCACTGGGAAAGAACTACACAGGGGTCTTAAAAGAAGTCATAAAGGGCATTAAAAAATAAAAATGTTTATTGTCTATACCAATCAAGTGAGTCAATTCAAAGTTGTTAGGGGTCTGATGGGGATAGGTAGATAAAAGAGCATCAGTCAAGAGTTCTTAAATTCTGTAATCAATACTACTGACTTACTAATGTGAAATGTCTGCTGCTTAAAATAAATCCTATTCCTATGTTTGCACAGCAAAGTGTTTTCCTCTTTTCTCTTTTAAGATTACTAACAGAGAAAGGCTTATGAGACAAGGCTGGTCATGTAAAAAATTTTCCCATTGGTGCAAAAACTGTGTTTTGCCAGTGCAGCAGCAGCCAGGTCTTGACATCTACAGGCAGAGGCAAGCATGCTATTCGCATCTGGGAGAGAAAGACTGGGATGCCTGCCATGTGTCAAAACTCCCTATCTTTTTATTCCTTCCTATATATCCATATCTATATGTATGCAAGTGTGCTAGTACTTACCTGTTGAGCATTCTGGAATTCCCCTGTCCTTTAGGTGTCACATCTTAGCACCCTAAAAAACCCCCAATATCTGTACAGGGACACCCTGAGGAATTGCTGTGCTACAGGTTCCCGTAAGAAGGGACTCTACTTCCCAGTGCTGGAGGAGTCACCCAGCCACTAGCTTGTTATATACATGTCGGAAGGACAACGGACTCGGAGAAGAAGCTGGGCAATGGCTGCAGAAGGCAAAAACTGAGTACTCCTCTTCAATTTTTGCAGAAGCTGAAAAGCCCTCTGCCATACAGACTAGCAGTGCTTGTCTTTGTTGCTCAGGCTCTGTATGATTCAGGGAAGGTTGTTCACTTTGATATTTTTATGCAAGAAAAGAAAACCCCAATGAAGACTGCCGGTACTATCCTGCTGTTCCCTAGACAGTTCTTATTCAAGCCCTCTAGTCCCTGCATTGTAGGCTTGCAGGAAGTAGGAACATCAAAATTACAAGTGTAGTTACAAAATCAAACTGTTTGTCTAAAGGCTACTTTCCATAACTGCCAGAAAAAGCTCAAAGTACTATATGCAGTACTGGTAGCATTACTCTGAACCTTAAGAATGCTCAATACCTTTAATAATAGGAACTCAGCTTCAATTGCTAGCAATTTTACCAAATTTCACTCATTTGAACTGTTTCCTCCAACAGTGCTGCCTCTGGCTGAAACCTTTTGGAACATTTTATCAAAATTAATTAATTTCCAACAACAAGATTTTTCCTTTAAGCAGAAGAGATTAATTATGGAAAATTTTTACGTCAGTTCTGGACCTATGCCTTATGGACAAGAAGACCCAATAGGGAGCAGCTCAGTGGCTAAACAGTAAATCAATTGGAGTGCCCAAACTCTCATGAAACTACCCACTTCAGTGCTTAGGCTTTGTTATACATCTCCTAGGCTATCAGACCTAGGACATCCACTGTGGTCTAGACCCTTCAAAATCAAAACTCTATTTGGGGTGGGCCAGTAACACAGAACTAGCAGTTATAAACCTTGATTGCAGACTTCCTCTTACACAAAGAAAGTTAATACAAGAAAGCTAAATTGTGGCTGGAACATATTTTGTTAATACATTCCAATAAATAGATCCTGTCTCTGAAATTACTTGCAGGGTAGCAACAGTGTTAAACAGAAGAATGGTTACTGAATTTGTAATAAAAATTTTATCTGGAAAATTAAGTTAAGATGCCATTAAGGTTAAGACTATGTTGGAAACCTCCATCATTAAGAGTCCACGTTAAAAAAAAAAAAAATCAAATCTATTGATTTGAGGGCTTCTGCCAATGTGAACAGATCTCTCTAATGTAGAGTTGTTCCTCTGAAGTAAAAGCCTTTACCATAAAAAGATCTTTCCTGAACAGACTTAATTACTCTGCAGAGAAGTTGCTTTTTTTTCCCCGATATGTGTCTTCCTTGATGATAGATCTGTAGAGAACAGAAAGTCAAAATGATAAATCTGCTGGATTTGTCAGTTTTTGTGATCCTGTTGGAGGGACATGGGAGGCTCACTGCAGAGCTCCATGAAGAGCAGCAGGACAGCAGCCACAGACTTGGCTTCACACTGTGTTCCTAGACATGTGCAAGCCACATATCCACTGCCTGCGGGTTTATAGTTTATACAGTTTCTTTTTCCCCACACAGTTAGAATCATAGAATCATAGAATAACCAGGTTGGAAGAGACCCACTGGATCATCAAGTCCAACCATTCCTATCAATTAGAATTTAATTAGAGTTAAATTCCTATCAGTTACTGCTATCCCCTCTCCTAGTGAGGCTATTATGGACATACCCAGGAAGGAAAAGGACTTAGCAGAACTAGAGCCTATTAGAGTGGAAGGTGTGGAGTCTGTCTGACATTTTTCTAAGTTGCTTTTGTTCTTCTCTAGATACAGGCAGTAATGGGCAAAAGAGCCTGTGTGAGGGTGGTACACCACAAGTAGCTTCAGATATTCTGTGCTGTGCGTTACTGAAAATTCTAGTCTTTCTTTAGCCTATCCACTACAAGACTCAGGAAAAGCTGGACAGTTTTGGTTCCAGCCTCCTCTCCTACAGAGTGGAAGAAATTACCTTGATTATACTAATTTTTTGTAGCACACTACAATACTTCACTGTGCTAAAGGAAAGCAGGTTCTGCAGTGTGGAACCCTCATGGTTAGCAAATTCCTTTTACTTCCAAGTGTAATACAGTAATTATTATTTTATAAATATATATAAAAAATTAAATTAAAAACACCAAGAAAAATGAGTAATTATCATACAAATTTAAAGGAAAGTAATTTGACTATGAAGTGATACAAAAGTCACCTTCCCAAGTAAATCACATTCATATTAAATACTATTTTTTGACATATAAAAATTTAAATTTTCTATAAAGCAGTAATAAAAAAAATCACAATATTAATATATATCGCAGTATGTGATATTTTAGAAAATACTAATATAACAGTAATTTAGTGATTTTTTAAATTATTGCTTTATAGAAAAATCATAATTTTGCCTAATGAGACTATTAATATTACTGTTGCATTAGTATTTTAAAAGGTATATTTCTTGATGTAGAAATGGTCCAGCATATCCTGGTGCAGCATAATCCATGTTTTCCCACCACATACATGCAGTACAACCTACTGCAATACAATCATACTGTATTCCCTTCTTTTCCCCTTATCCTATCTTCCCATCAGAACCATAGACCCATCGAATCGAGTCCAATCATTCCTATCAAACAGTAAACCATGTCCCTCAGGACCGCATCCACCCATCCCTTAAACACCTCCAGGGAAGGTGACTCAACCACCTCCCTGGGTAGCTTGCTCCAGTGCCCAGTGACCCTTTCTGTGAAAAACTTCCTCCTAATGTCCAGACTAAATCTCCCCTGGCAGAGCTTGAGGCCATTCCCTCTTGTCCTGTCCCCTGTCACTTGGGAAAAGAGGCCAGCTCCCCTCCTCTCTATAATCTTCTTTCAGGTAGTTGTAGACAGCAATGAGGTCTCCTCTCAGCCTCCTCTTCTCCAGGCTAAACAACCCCAGCTCTCTCAGCCGCTCCTCATAGGGCCTGTTCTCCAGCCCCTTCACCAGCTTTGTTGTTCTTCTCTGGACTTGCTCCACAGCCTCAAGATCCTTCTTGTGATGAGGGGCCCAGAACTGAACACAGGATTCAAGGAGCAGTCTCACCAGTGCTGAGTCCAGAGGGAGAATAACCTCCCTGGACCTGCTGGTCACACCGTTTCTGATACAGGCCAAGATGTCATTGGCCTTTTTGGCCACCTGGGCACGCTGCTGGCTCATGTTCAGTCAGCTGTCAACCAACACCCACAGGTCCCTCTCCTCCAGGTAGCTTTCTAGACAGGCTTCTCCTAGTGTGTAGCTCTGCATAGCGTTGTTGTGCCCCAAGTGCAGGACCCGCCATTTGACCATGTTAAACCTCATGCCGTTGGACTCAGCCCAGCAGTCCAGCCTGTTTAGGTCCCTTTGCAGAGCCTCCCTACCCTCCAGCAGATCCACACTTTCACACAGCTTAGTGTCATCTGCAAACTTGCTAAGGGTACCCTCAATGCCTTCATCCAGGTCATTGTTAAAGACATTGAACAGGGCTGGACTCAACACTGAGCCCTGGGTAACCCCACTTGTCACTGGCTTCCAGCTGGATTTAACACCATTTACCACCACTTTCTGGGCCCGGTCAGCCAACCGGTTTTCCACCCAGGAGAGTGTGTGCCTGTCCAGGACAGAGGCTGACAGTTTCTGTAGCAGAACGCTGTGAGAAACTCTGTCAAAGGCTTTGCTGAAGTCCAGGAAGATACATCCACAGCCTTTCCCGCGTACAGCAGTCAAGTCATTTTGTCATAGAAGGCGACCAGGTTGGTTTGGCAAGACCTGCCTTTGGTAAACCCGTGTTGACTGGGCCTGATCACCCGGTTCTCTTGCATGTTCTTCATGATAGCACTCAAGATCACCTGTTCCATGACTTTCCCTGGCACTGAGGTCAGACTGACAGGCCTGTAGTTCCCCGGATCCTCCCTGCAACCCTTCTTGTAGATGGGCACAACACCAGCCAGCCTCCAGTTCAGTGGAACTTCCCCAGTCTTCCAGGACTGTTGGAAGATGATGGAAACAAAGGATTTCCAGGACTAATGGAAGATGATTTCAATAAAAGGAGACTCAATTCAAACAGAAACACCTCATTTAGAGTTCATCTTCCCATTTGAGATGAGCAAATTCTCAAATTCTGTGCATTTCAACTCAGAAGCAACTGAGTGCAATAATATCAAGTAGGTAATCCCTGTTCCTTCTTCATCTCAACACTACCAATAGGTAACAAAAACCAATGTTTTAAGAACACCCGTACAATTTGTTTACTGACCAGCTGACCTCTTCAACTTTATAGCATGAAAAGATGGAAGAGGTTCAAAACCAAGTGCCTTAGCAGTGGGTACTTTTGCCTTCTTCCACTGCTTTTCTCTCTTGTGATTTTCCCTGTTTCTCCTCTAGAGAAAAGAAAAATATTGGAAAAGAAAATCATTCCATTGGTACCAAAGGGAATACCACTGCAGAAAAAGAGATAATGTACCATAACTTGTATAAAAGGAAAGAATATAACAATACCAAAAATGCAAACACCTGTCCCCCCATATCACAGGTAAGAGAAGCTCTTAATTAAAGAATGAAAACACAGTTCTGTTCAATGGAACTTATATGCACTCAATGGAACTCAATGCACTTATATGGGCCAAAACTATATGTACTCCCATATTACATTAGGATTATCGCAGATAAAGCCCCCCACTAGCCTATTTCTGTGAGCATGGTAGTCCACACATTGTCAGGATAACAGAAATGCAGAGTAGCCTTCAGCCTGTTCTGCAGCAGCAATTAGAATGCAGCTCAAAGTGTCTTCAGAAAGCATACAAGACAGCAGTTTCTAGTGCATAGCTGTGATTTAGTAAATTTTCTGCATTTTGGCTCAAATTACTGGGTGCTCACATTCATCCCAAACTAGGCAGTAGCTGGTCTCACATGCAGGCATCGGCTTCAGTGGGTGTTAAATACTTACAAGCAAAAAACTTAAATTATACTTCATGATCAAATACAGCAGCAGGTATAGTGTCCATTGCTGCCTTGTAATTAAATCTACAGGACTGGAATTCAAAGGGACTTTAGCCTGACATCTCCATTTGCTCAAAAGTCATATTCTGCTACAGGAAGCTACGGAGAAAAAGGGGGTGGGCAAATTCACCCTTTAGTGATGCTCACTGCATGCCCTTTGCTCTGTTCTGTGTTCCCCATCCAAAATGTAAACTATAGCTCCTCCTGGTCACTGCCTAAGGAAGCACAGTCATCCTCCCTTGACGCAATCTTTGTTCACCTCGTAAATCAGCAGGTGTCTGAGACTGCTACACTGACAGAAAGTCATACTGGCTTCTCTTGTACTTTTCAAACGCCTTTTTACTGATTTACTTTCAACAAGGTGGTCAGTAAAATGACCGTGAAGTTCACTAATATTTAGACAGACATAAAGAGTATATACTTGTCAAGTGGAAAAAAAGGGTCATTCAGGAAAGGCAGGGAAGGGGCCAGGCACAGATTTTCCTGGGTAAACAAAAATGTGCAGCTTTGGAAAAGAGATGGGCTACCTGAATTATACAAACCATTTGATAATTAGTTGATGGAAAGACCACAATTTCATTAGCTGATTGAATTTACTCAGCCAAGTGTGCACAAGGTCGTGGTTGATAACAATCCAACTATGCAAGCCAAGCACCAGAATAAGCAGATACCAGTTGCTGAGGCGGGTTTAGAGAACAGCTGAAAAAAGTAAGGAGAAAGCACACAAACAAAATAAGTGAGCAGCAGAGGTTCTGTTCTTTTTCTCTGTACTCAGGTGTGACACTATCATCTATAAAAGTGGAAAACTCCTCTCGGTTCAGTGAACTATATCCATTGGATATAGGGTGTGACTTATTTAACACAAAGGCCGCCAAATGCCACTGGACTCCTGTTACAGCTGGCTGGAGTCAGAGAAGGACAAATCTGGCAGGAGTGAGCTTTGGGAAAAAGAACTGTCCTGGAAACTTTTCATTCCATGTGTTGGAGCAGGAAGAGGAATAGGGGCCAGCCTAGCAGTCAGGATGCAACCACTTCCGAGACTGGTAGACAAATCTTCTGCTGGGTAGTTCAGCACCTTTGTGAGTGGCTTCCAATCTAATCTATGCTTCAGATTTTCTGTGATATGTATAAAGGTTACTTCAGTTCAGGAAGATACTAAATCTCAGGTCTTCTAACAGCTGATTGTATTATTCCCGATTTATATTTCTAGAGATTTCCTACGTAAGACATACTTTACAAGCATAATTACCATCACAGCTGCCTAGCATAGTTGAAATTCCAAATCCTGCTAGTACCAAATTGCTACTTAGAGCTGAGGCTGAACAAAGATCCATGAACTTTGGAATTAAGGTTTATAGATGAGGTTTTTTCCAAAGCACTCAACAAAGCATGAACGAATCCTTTCAAATTTGGCAGGAAATGTACAGTGAGAGGAAAGAAAGGCAAAACTGAGAAGTATCTGGAGCCTTAAAAAGAATAGTGAATGTATCAGGAAGAAAGGATGTAAAAGATATACAGTCATACATATATACTGTGTGCAAGTTCGAATGTGTGTGTATGTATTTGCATACTATATCATATTTATCAAGTGGTGAACTAATATTGTAAAGTTTGTCACTAGGCTACTTTAACTGATGTTGCAGTGAATCTTTTCAAGTACCAAGTGCTCTGTCATACAGCACTTGCAAAATTAAGATTAAGGTGAACTTGGAAGGTGGAGCAGATCACTCAGAAGGCACTGAACTCTTAGCAGTGTGCTTGCTCTTCGCTGTTATATGATGGTAAATTCTCTTGGCGCTTGGTGCTTTGCTTGACTGATAAGCAATCAAGTTGTAGGCATTTGTACTCAAGAACCAGGCCATTCATCTGGATGCTTTCAGGGTGAACTCAAGTGCTGTTTGGCTAGAGATGCTAAATTTTTTTGAAAAATGAAACATCAGCTTCTTAAAATTAGTACAATGCATCACAGTGATAAATACTAACAATTTCGTTTGTATTACCCCAATAATGGAATTTATGTTTGAATGTTCAAGTTATCCACCTTGATTAATAAATTTTGACCTAAATGAACAAACAAGCTATATTTTATTAAATTAATCCAGAAAGCATACTGAATGGACAGAACCTGCCCATTCTACTTTACTGCTAAAAAGACATACATGAAACTGTTATTGATGTCAAGCTTATTTTATGGCTCTAAGGACAGATATGCAGCAATTTTAGAAAATGTATATGAAAAAGATCAATAGAAGCAGTAAGAGACAAAAGTAATAAAATAAAATTTGTCCTGTGATATATTACACTTCTGAAAGTATCTCCACATTCCCAGATGATTCTGTGCTAAATAAATATTCTTGTTGCCATTTTACTGCCCTGCTTCCTCAAGGCTAGATTCTTCAATATTTTTAGTGCACCATTTTAAGTCAACTGCAACTGTCTGTCTAGTAACCTAATACTAAGCATGACAAAATAGAGCAGAATACTTCTTCCACAAAACAACTGAACATCACCTACCAAAATTCAATTCAACAGTTCAAATTGTAAAATCAAGCCAAAATTTACTTTGAGGAATAACATGACGTATCATGTTATTGGAGTTTTTCTTTGCACATTACTGTGCTGCTTATACTCCCATTTTATTTTTATTTTTTTTTATAGTATCATAGATGGGTTGGGGTTGGACGTGACCTTAAAGATCAGTTCCAACCCCGCTGCCATGGGTGGAGACACCTCCCACCAGACTAGGCTGCTCATGGCTCCATCCAACCTGGCCTTGAACACTTCCATGGAAAGGGTATCTAAAACTTCCTTGGGTAACCTGTGCCAGTGTTTCACCACCCTCCTCGTGAAGAATTCCTTCCTTATGTCTAGTCTAAACTGTCCCCCTTCCAACTTAAAGCCATTCCCCCTCATCCCATCACTACGTGCCCTTGTAAAAAGTCCCTCTCCAGCTTTCTGGTAGCCCCTTTCAGGTACTAGAAGGCTGCTATAAGATCTCCTTGGAGCCTCCTCTTCTCCATGCTAATAGTTTAAATATAAATTGTAAAAATAAATCATTGTATACCTAACATAACACAAATTATATCTTGAAATTCAGAGGAGTTTTCAAAACAGATAAGATAGAAGGACACTTCACTAGAAACCATAAACATTACAAAGAAAGAAGAGGATGTGAAACTTTCACTTTGGTTGTGATACTGTGCCTCACTGCTTCTTCAGAAATCAGTTATGATTAATCAGTCTTAATTTAAGGATAAAGAAGCACGTTCTAGAAGTACAATAGATGCACTTTCTCTAGCCTGATCTGTTATCACAATTTTAGAAAGACCTTGGTTCAAATCCTATTAAACTCAGAAAAAAACCCTGAATTTACAACAGACAGTGGATGCAATCTCTTTAAGGTCTCTTTGACCTTACTACAGTATATGGACAATATAAAAATACTTTTCTAGCTGCCTGTGTTTTATGGTTCTCTGAATGACTTTCCAATGCATATAAATGCACTCCAGGCATATTCGGCACAAAATTAGCTGGATTCTATCCTAATATAACGCATATACAGTCTTGAAAATCACTCCAGCTTTACCCTCTAGCACTGACAGGTACCTTGACCAGTAAGACATAAGTCTATCTATCTGTAATAAACATTCCTAGTGTGAAAGACTTACTCTCTATTGCTTAATGGAAAGCTAACTAGCATCCTCAAATAATCATATGATAGTAAAACCACCACAATATTGAATAAGCTATAAAAAAATATGCCTGAAATGTTAAAAAAAAAGATACTATCGTAATTCTGTACATGAGGAACACTGTCTTTTGAAATTGTAAAGAAACTTTAAGAAAACATTTTTAGTTGTGTCTGGAAGCGAGCATGTCAATTGTGTCATCATATCTGTGCAGTGTTACATTCAGCAACTTTTTTTTTTGAAGGTTGCTGGTACTTTATTGTAAGCACAGCAATGGAAACTGAGAACAGATACTTGTTTTGATAGCTGCAGAAAACATGTCATAATAAATCAGGGAGCCATTGATAGCATTGAACTATCTTAAGATGACATTATCAGAGAGAAGAAAAAAAGAATGAAATAAAATGGCTTTTTTCTGGTCTGGATCAAGGATATGTAAAGACAAATAACTTATGAACACATTAAGAGATCTTAAACAGTGTATCTTTAAACAAGCATACTAAAATTCAGGTATTATCTATTATTATTTTAATATTATACTTCTGGTATGGTGCAAGTAACAGCTACCAAGGTATCTCTAAGACCATTTTCTAATGGACTTTTGCTTCACCTTTTAAATCTCACTTGTTCTGCCACATTTCACCCAAAATAAAATGCCACTTTTAAAGCATGATTGTATTCTACTGACCAACACCAGAAGGATGGGAATTGTCAGTTACACAGATCAGAGTCCTCTTACTATGCAATAGGAAGGACTTTAGCAAGGGAAGCTTTCAGAACTCATGCACAATATCCATCCAGCCTTCACTCTTTACCAAGAAAGATGCTGTGTTAGATGCAGATATTTTCCCCCCATTCAGGAACAGAATTAAGAGTTAATCTCAATTTACAAAATCTAGCTTACCTTGCAGTCACTAATAGATAAAGGTTTGAATTCATTGAAGACACTGCCAAGAAGTCAATCAAGAGATGAAAAGCCCTGTGCCCCATCAGCAATGCCCTAGGGCATTCAGACTCATTCAAATCAAGTTTATATAAGGGAAAGAAAGAGTAACAAAGAACAGTGAAGGGAGAGTTGGAGGAAGAGAGGTTAAAACACACTGCTAAAACATATCACATTAAATAATGGATTCTCTTGGGTCTGGTAACTCCTACACTTCTGCTGACCTTTGCATTTGTTGGATTAAAAAGAGAATGCAAGTAACTATTAATAGGACACAATTAATCTCAGTGCTTATCTGCATTTTAAATCAGAAAGTTTTTCAGCAGCTAAAATATTAGCACAAAAGCACAGTTTTCACAGAAAAAAAAGAACTGTATATTTTTAGCAGTTATTTCTCTTTTCCCTGTGGTGAAAGGAATGTTCATCTCAACATCTGGATATACCTAAAATAATCTCAACAAATAAGTTCTATTCTGAATTTTAAGCCTCATCTAGAAAAGCGAATAAATGCAAATATTTTGAGTTATCCAAGAATGCCACCAGATTTTTCAATAGAGAAAAAGAAGTGCTAAAAAGCTATTTTGTTCTCACTGTTACACAGAAATCTCCATCTAAAGGCAGAGACTGCTCAAGCTGGTGTGACAGCAGGTGTGATATGCATCACCATCAGTCTTATAATCATCATAATACGTTTCTTTTACATCAATCTTTTCATCTCAAGCTTTTACACATTATGAACAATTAAGCCTTACAACCCCCCAGCGAGGAAGATCCATTAAGATCCTGAACCTGCTAGGCACTTTTCAGAAGAGTTAACTACAGAAATATAATTTAATAAAGAACACGTTTAACAAGTAAGAGTAGAAAAGCAAATATAATCTTTGTGTGTATAATCTTTGACTGAGCCAAGAGCATTTTAGGAACCCAAGGGGCCATGCTCTGCTAGTATCAATTAGTAAATCTATATCAAATCTTAAGATACAAGACTCTAAGGACTGCATCTCTGTCACAGTTTATAAGACTGTACTTCTGACTTGTGTCCTTAGATATACACACATAATCACACAAATATTTTAGCTAATATCTAGAAAGTATGCACAATGCTAATTTAAGGTTCTGCTATGTTCCCTCTCTCTGCAATTTTCTTATAGAGAACTCACAGGGAGGAAACGGGTAGGGGAACTGTGAAGGGAAATGAAGATGAAATACAGATCAGTATGTTTCCTACAGAGCAAAGGCACTGTGGTCACAAATCTACCTTCAACGATTCTGCATCAGCATGCTATGTATTTTGTCACATGGGCCCCATCCCAATGTCATATGCTTCAAGAAATCAAAGTAATGAAAAACCTGTACAATTGGCTTGAGTGTGTCTTAAAGGCACTGGAACTTTTCAAAAGTGCAGTACTTATAGCTGAGTCTATCTGGCCAAAATTTTCTTCCCCTGTGCACACAAAACATTCCAGACAGTGTTTGTTTGCCTCACGACTTGTTAATAACGTTTCAGTGGCACTGTAGAGCATATGCCGTATAGACTTTTTTTTAGTACTTTGAATTCATTTAGAGTGATAAAGTTCAACATAATTGTGAAATATCCTTCTTATGCTTTAGTCTGCTAACAAGACACGGTATACTCTTAATATAGGAAAAAAACCCAACCCGTCATAAATGGTAGCTGTAATCCTTTCATCAAGTATGTTCCTAATGCAATATGTTTTCGCAACAGATTTCCAGTACCACCTTCTTATGATATCATTTTATAATGTTTAGTTTGCAAAAACTGACTACAGGAATACTTGCTATATGGCTTGGCGATGCAACATTTACTTTTATGGTGCATAGAATGCTTTTCTCTTAACAGATGTATCACTTCCCTGATATCATGACTAAACTGCTTCATACTCATTAAATGCTGTGTGGGGAACTAGCAGAACTACAGTGTTTATTTTTGTTGTTGAAGCACACACTTCTACTTGCTCATAACATCATGCTTCCTTGAATAACAACAAACAGCTTTGCCTGCTCTTAGCAGACTCAATCCTGTGCATACCATATATATTCTTACATATATTTGGTGATTACACATAAAAAAGTCCAAGCTACACACCCCAAAGCACATAAAAATTACAAGAATGTTTTACAGATAAAAACATTACTAATAAATAAATAAATCTTAATATTCAAAAAAATTCCACAAAATTAAATCCAGTCCTTGGCTTGGGAGAGGTAAAGCCTCCTTCCTGAATCTGGGTTAAATGTCCCACTAAATCACTTCTTGAAAAAAAATTAAATTTTGTTCTACATTGGAAAATTTTAGAACATAATTTAATTGCAATATTCCCTGACTAAATACCACAGAACCATAGAATGGTTTGGGTTGGAAAGGATCTTAAAGATCATCCAGTTCCAACCCCCTGCCATGGGCAGGGACACCTTCCACTGCATCAGGTTGCTCAAAGCCTCATCTAGCCTGGTCTTGAACCTCTCCAAGTATGGGGCAACTTCTCCGGGCAACCCGTTCCAGTGCCTCACCACTCTCGCAGGAAAAACCTTCTTCCTAGTATCTTATCTAATCCTTCCTACTTTCAGCTTAAAACCATTACCCCTTGTCCTGTCGCTGCAATCCCTAATAAAAAGCCCCTTCCCAGCACGTTTCACTGTTCTTTGAGATAAATGGTTTTGGCATCTACCACAGCTACATAGCAGTTATAGCCCCGTGCAGTTCCTGGCACACCTCATACTAACAATAAGGCTAAAGAACAGATCTGGAAGAAAAGTCACATTAATATGACTCAAATTCTGGAAATTCTTCCCTATATAAGTTGTGACGTGAAACAGGCTCATTTAATTGATACCTTTTCCAACTGTCTGTTGTGACTGGCTTCTATAAGTGATAGTGAGGCAGTTTTGAAAACAGTTACTCCTGCACCTGTGTGTTTCTGTTCTCAAAATCCTCCATACTGAGGGTTTCTGCTATCCAATAATAGAAGCCCCGGCAGATGATGAGCTCCTGACTTTATCAAACCAAGCAATCTTAAACCCCTCATGTCACACGCTTCAATGCAGTTTACTAGAGCTTCAATAGATTTCACCAAAATCTTTGTTGTAAAAATAGTTTCAGAACAAAGGTTCTTTGAATCTAGAAGTATCACCTTAAAAGAACAAGCAAACGAGCTCCACAAAGCATGTGTTCTTTGAAACAAGTCACAAATAGTATGAGTGATTTCTCCGAGAATTAACTTGCTTAAAATGCCATGGTTCAAGCATCAGCAGACACCTACAGAGGAAATATGTGAAGATGAAAAGAAAATTATTAGATCTATGCATGCATGTAAAGGAATCTTCAAATATTCCAGCATTGTGAGCAATCTGAATATGGACTAAAAAGGAGACTACTTTAGGTGATGTTTATTCTATCTATCCTGTGCAAATGACAATAAGGAAGAGTGAACTTTGCAATGCAATGGTATGATAGTTTAGTATCTGTGTCTGTGTTAAAAAGTCACTCATCAGGTATGAGAAACATCGCAATGCTACACCATGATTCCTAAAATCACCATAAACATAATACACTGTGGTATAGACTACCACGTAGTATCTAGTCTGCATACATTGATTTCCAGTGTGATGTATCCAAAGCATAATTCTAAATGACAGTTGGCACAACACCAAAGCATATCACTCCAGCCAAGAATGAGGTAGAGGTGAATAGCATGGAGATGTATATCAATCTCAACAGTTTTGTTTATTTTGAAGAAGTTCATGTTTCCAATTACATATCTGCTAAGCTGAAAACATACCTAATAATGCCAGACAAAAACTCCAATCAAAACAGCAGCACCACAAAGTACTTAAATATTCTATTGCCTCACTAAATTCAGAGCAAAGAATTTTTTTTAAAATTGCTTCATCTCCATTCAAGCAAAAATAAAAGCCCTGAAATTTTATACTTGGAATGTTCTCACACAACTGGCTGAGTACAGAAGTAATTTCTTCTTAAAGACACTTTTTGAGTCAAATAAGGTTTGACCTTTAAAAAAAAAACCCAAACTCTGGTTCCACTGAGCAGCAATTGAGCAGTCATCTATAACCTACACTGACAAAACAAGCCTAATTGTGGGGAAAAGATGCTCTCTGAACAGCTCTGCGATGCTTTTTATTGTTAAGTTGTTGCTATTTGCTTTTGTACCCAAAAAAATTCAGTGAAATTACTAGGTTTGTTCTACGCTCTGAATAACACTGCACAGCCAAAGGAAATAAAACTCTAACACTGTATATAATCAGTCATTAATAGCAAATACTACTGCTGCTGGATAACACCAGAATAATGGTATCCGGTCGTTAAGTAAACAGAAAACTTTAAACAGAAACACACACTGGGCAGAAAGCAAGCTTCTAGTTAAAATAAGTATCATTCCTGTGTGCGCTACAGCTGACAAGTCAAGATTTCAGGGGCTGACACATCATTATGAAGCCAGAGTTCTGATGATTGTACAGACGCCAAACAGGCATAAGGAAAGCATGGACAATGGCATCAATCCTCTACAGAAAGAAATCCACTGCACAGGAGGGTGCAGCCTGACAGGTTTGTGGTTTCCCTCTTCCAAAAGGCAACCCAGACTCCGAAGTTATCTATTTATCTGCAGAATAGTTGGTGTCAGCAACAGGGTAACATTACTCAGACAAAAGGGGCAAGATTTCTCAGACTGCCATGCCTGCAGTGTACAGCCAAAGATTATTACATCTACCTAAAATAAACCTTTTAAATTGCGGTTTATATGGCACATTAGCCAGCAATGACATCCTCAAGCTCTAAGGGGTTGGCAGAACATTTAAAAACCATAGGGTAAGATAAAACAATGCATTTCTTATTGGATATAAATAATACTGGGATTTTGTTATTCCCATTAAAAAGCTCTGCTTTCTTAGGATCCACAACCACATTTACTTAATTGACTAGTATCAGGTCATTTAAATACACAGTGAAGACATTAAGAAGATTAAAGATTCTTTAGGAAGAATTGATCCACAAAAAGCACAAAGGAACAAGATACTACTGTATCAGTTAGATTCCCAAGAGAATTCAGCATAGGCCATTCACCTATTGCTCTGTATTTTATTATTGTTAAATAAAAAGACTAATCCAGCATCACAATACAATTTTTACAGTGATTTATATCTACTTTTATCAGTATTGTGCCGCTGAGGGGGTATGTCAGTGGAATGGGAACGTTTCTCAGAGCCGCATATGAAGTTTGGTGAAGCAAATGAGATTACATGATTCTCCATGTGCAAACTTGCAAGTAATCTGCATCAAACTAAAAATGTTGTGACAGACCAGAACCAAGACAAATAAACACAATCTCTCATGGGAACAATAAATACTCAAAACATCCAAGCAAAATGTGATACTATTCACTCACAAAAAAGCGAAAGATCACAGTACAATAACACAATATAACAATATCTAAAATAATTTTGCAGCAAAGATAAATATAGGTGGTTTCTCCAAGTTGAATCTTCTTAATGGTATTCTCTCACATTTAAGATACATCTACTGCACTTTGGCACTTCAGAAATGCATATGTCCCAAATAAAATTGTAGCAAGTGTTACTTTACATTAATAACTACAATTCAATGCTGACAATATTCTTGAGTAGAGGGCAGGAACAGCTGGTATTAGGTCCTGGAACAATAGTAAATAGATGCTACTGTATTTGAAGTGCTGTAATAAAATTCATACAAATTAACATTTGGTCTTCATAGCAAGCTATTTGCTAAACCAAAAATTAAACATAAAAAATGTAGAACGGCTTAGACCCCCTTTGTGACATCCAGCAGGTCACAGGGATCCAGTGAAGCAGAAATCTAACATATTAGCATTTTGATTATGCACCAAGTAAGATCACGCTGCTCAGGTTTGGAGAGGTTGCCTTCTCTGCTGTCCTAATCCCAGGGTCCTTTAGTCTCCAAGAAGAAAACAAAGATGCCTACTGACAAAAGGAAAGCTGAATGTGATCTCAACTGGTCTATAACAGCATTGCTATCACATCAAGAAGTCTTTCTATATCCTTGCAGTTTTGAAGCAGATTCTTCTTTTTTTTCCTTTTCTCTTTTCTGCTGAACATTCTGGGGCTCTATCTCTGTTATTATCAACTTGTGTGTAGTCCTCTTAAGTAGTCTTCACGAGAATGTGTGTACTGGGGGGGCAAAACCTTGAACACAAGATGTCACTGGAAGAATTGGTTTGAGAAGTCATTGGAGTGAGAAAATACGATTCACTGGACAGTTACCCAACACAGAATTTTTGTTTCCACTTGGCCAGCCTCTAAGATTTGCCATTTGGACTAATCAGAGTCCTTGGAGGAACTCCAAATTCTTTAATACACTGAAAATCCACCCTGTTGTTTCTCTTGTTTTAAATAGGCAGAGGCAAATACTGCATTATCATCAAGTGCACTAATTGATCCAAATGCAGTGTAAAGTAAATTAATGGGGCTAGAAATGCTGGAAATATTAAACACAGCATTCTTAATAAAGCTCAAAATAGCTTAATAAAGCTGAAAATAGGATCCAAGCATCCTAAGGCATGTTTATTTCTGTTTAAATAGATGTCTTCCTGTAGACTGTTATCAGCTCAGCAGGAGCTCTACAAGAGAGGCACTTTTCTCATTCTGTGCATTTTAAGTTAGGTTTCTATGAAGTTCAGCCTGCCTGTAAAAGCTGCTGCCAATCCATATAAAAACCATAACTGTGGCAAAGTAATGATAATATCCTGAGAGCAAGTGAGCTGCAATACTGAGCTGCAAATTCAATCTAAACCTTTATCTCAAAAAATGGCAGTCTGCTGACCCATCTTCCAGATAGCGAGTTACTACACACAAAAGGCAGAATGCACCTGAAGGAACACGAAGGAATCAATCATCATTAGAAAAATTTTTCCTTCATACAAATGGATTGTGGAAGTACTCAGCTGGCAGCAAGGCGTTGATTCCTCATTTCTTTTCTGTTGTTGATGGGGGCTCATCAGCATCAGCAGGTGTCACAATGTATAAGGCTGTGGTAAGCACAGGCTAAACGTGATGCAAGAGGACAAAGCACCCCAGATCCAAGTGAGAATTAGTCAAGGGGTTCTTTCAATACATTTTTGGGTACAACCTCTTGAGCTTTTTCTAAAGAGAAGGAATGCCAGCTGAGCTTCAAGAGGAGTAAGAATCTTCAGAGGGAAACTTGGCGCTTTTCTCAAACTCTGTGCAAGACAAGGGGCAGATGCATTGTACTTCCCTTCTCCAAAAGTTTCAGGAAGTAACACAAAGCAGAAAGGAGCAGCAGAAGAAATCAAATTAAATAAAACATTCTGGGATGCGTGAAAGTGTGGAAAAAGTGAAAAACTGAAAATACACATGGGAAAACAAGGACCACTTCTAGATGCTTTAAACCTGATGGACAACCAATCACCAGATGAATGGAATACTATTCACTACATTTGAGTTCAGGCCACACTTCGTATTTACAGGGAGAAGAATCCCAGACAGTTAAGAACTAACCTGCAATACCTAGAACTGTATAAAAATTAAAAGAAAAAATCAATTGCCTCTGGATAAGATACCAAGGACAAAATCACTGCATCATTATGCACAGGATGTGTGTAATAATAACACAGGTCTGAAAGTAGATTCTGTATTATGACTAAAAGATGACCAGAATAGACATAAAACAATGGTCCTGCCTCACTTTAGAATTGCAATTCTAAACTGTGCAGATTATGAAATAATTTCATCTCCAAAATTAAGGGTAAAGATACTGTCGCACTACTCCTAGCACTTGCAATTTGATCATTCACTCTAGCGATTATGACTTTCCAAGACATTTTGCACCAAAGACATTATACGCACGTGAACTTCATAAGCTGTCAGTGCAGCTGCCACTACAAGTAACTGGAAAGTAACATTCTGTAGGTCTGTTGAGAGTAACAAATACCAGCTCCAATGACTGACACTACAATGACTTCTGTCCCAAATAAGCATCTGAGCTGGCAGCTCAGTTTAAATCATAACGCTTTTGAGTCCAGAAGCCTATTGCACGCTGCCGTCTTCCCCATTTATGCCACTGGCACGTCCCCAACACAGATACAGTACTGTTTAGTTACAGCTTGGCCTTTTGCACAGTTAATGATGGCCGCAGATGTAAGGGGTGGCAATTTGAGTGGTACAGTCCTGTAATAAAGCTAACATCATATATTTGTAATGTGCATCATAGCTTTTCCCCAAAGCCTACTGTAGCTTTGATGGTACATGTACCAGCAATGGACAAAATTTAACCTCTATTAAGTTTCAAGTGAGACGTGCACAACAAAATATTTAAGTTGAAAGGAGAAAGCCTAAATGTTACATATAGGAACCTAAACTCCAGCTTATTTTCCTCTGGATAGGTGAAGAGGGCACAGAGTATGATACCTTTGACTGTTGGTAGCCTGTCTTCTCAGTGTCGACATACATAAGCCTTGGAAGAATTAAACTAAGGAATTATACAGAAGCAAATTCTGTTAGTACTGCATAAAACGAAATGCCCCCCAAATGCACTGAAACAAACAACAACAAAAAAAAGCCAAAAAACCCACAACAAGATGAACCTTAATGCAGATAAACAAAAGGCTCAGTGAGAGTAAAGCAGAGTACAAACTGGTATGCCTCTAGGCTGGTATTCTGGTATAACCTTTTAAAAGTAGGAAAGCAGTCACAAATCTCAGCTCAATGAGTTCTAACTAGTCTGGTCCATGTGTACTCAGAACCTTTTTGCTACTTCCACTCTGACCTTACTTCAGTAGGCAAGTCTTTCTAGTAGGGGCTATCCTCATTTAAAGCAGGATTTCCGTTCTGCCACAAGTCAATTGGACACTGTGAGGAGAAGCATGAACTAAAAGCCTGGCTGCAGCAGCAATTTCAAACCTGGAAGATGTAGAAGTTGAAAAGAGGCTGAAAGGGAATCTCTGGGGCATTAATTAACTAAAGAAGTTTCAATAGATTTAGAGTACATCTTGTTGATGTCTCCATCAAGGTTAGCAGTTGCTATGAAAATAAGAGACAGTGGCAAATAGCCAGAACACTGGCGAAATGCCTCAGTTCCTCTCCAAGATCAAAATACCAAGCAATACTTATGGACAGACATCACGTCTGTGGGAGAAGTTTTCAATTTTGGTATTAACCAATATGATCAATAAGCATATTAAAAGGGGGTTATAAAAACAGAATATTTTTTTTCCAGAAGTCCTACTCATTTGTTGCTCTGATGTCTTTTAGGCAGCTATATTTTCTTTACCAAAGTAGTACGGGAAGTACACAGACGCCTTCAGAAACAGTCAGATGGACATATATAGCTTCATCTTGCTGCCATGGAATGGAAGAAGTGGAATAAGATAATTACCAAGTCTCTAAATTTTTTGCAGTGTCCTTACTGTACAGGTATCTGAAAAACTTCTACATTTCACTTCTATGGATTGTCTAGACTTGACTCTGCTTGAATCATTTGAGAAAATGACATCCTGAAAGATAAGAAGATGACAATGTATAGGCACGTCCCCAGATTTGCTGTTTCCCATACGTGATCCCTCACGCAGAAGTACACTCATGCCAAGATCCACACTGTCTTGTTCATTTGGTCTCACAATAACAGACATGAACACTTTGATCAGGAGAAAATAAATGGTAGGATATCATTGTAACAGACTCACTAGAAAGCGCACTGCCGGATTCCTGAGAATTTCAGTGCCTCTAACAGTGGAAGTACTTAAACTCTGACAAGGCAATTCACAATGGATAAACAAGATAGTGCAACTTAGTTTTCACACACTATCTTTTGCTGCTCATTTTACTGAAGCCAAATGTTTATTTTTAACCATAATTAACAACTTGTTAGCTGAGACCAAGGCCCTATTTCTCCTTAGCAACCATGATGACAAGTACTGTGCTTGTAAAGGACCATCAAGCTCCCATTGAGAAGATACAAAAAATGGGGAGAAAGAAGAAACCCTCAATCACCATGCACAACAGGATGTTTGACAGTGGAAACAATCCTTCCTTTGGAATTGTTACATTTGATTAGGGTAGACAGCCAAAGAAGCAAGAGGGAGGAAACCCATTATAATGCCATATAATGAAGGTGCAAATTACAGGACTTGGGGAACTTCCAGTAGGTCCATTGCCCAGACACAAGAGAAAGATTCCAACGGCTACTGTTACAAACTCTTACACTCGTAAGTAGTGCAACAACAACAAAATACAACTAACTCTCAGAAATTATTTCTGTCATAAACATTCCTAGTAATATTGTAAAAGAAATGCTTGTCATCTCCTGAAGTACAGTTCTGAGGCTCAAGCCTTTTCTCACAGTCCAAAGAAATTGCAGAGAAGTAATATGATTGCATGAGTTCCAAACTTGTGACCTCTTTGTAGGGTTGGAAGAGGAGGAAGGAAAGGACAGGAGGAATTTCTACAGTTTTTACAGGGACTAGACAACTCCCTTTTTCTTCCTGGCTCAGCCCTGCCTTTTCTTCTGCTTGCCTGCCCATCTGCTTGACAGTACCATGCACTCAAGTTCATATCCCTTCTGCCCAGATCCATGTTAGAGATGACGTGACATTGTGTAACACAGAAAAGAAAATCCTTCTCTAAGATATATACTGAGTTAGCTTGCTTTTAGCTCTGGAAGAGAAATTGTGTATTTAGAATGCTGACTGGAATTAAGACAAAATACAATAGATGTGGTTTAGCCAGTCTCTTAATAGCAAAAATATATTTTCCAGAAACATTGACTGTATTTCTTTCAAAGAGATGCTGGAATCCTGTTTGTTAACCTAACTGCAGCTGCAGAAAATGCTGTTGGCTTTGGGGATTTCTGTACAATAATTCTGAAATCTCTTTTCTTGTCACTCTGCTGCAGTAACATTCCATTTAGTAGATATTCACTTTTTAGTCTCTTTTGCAACAGACATTCATTTACATCTATTTTACATGAACTAAATTTGGCATTAACTGTAGTAGACCAGATGCTTAAACGATACAAGAGCTGACTGCAGTGCTCATCTTTATTTACTGCTCTGGCTTGAGCTGTTTTGATTTCTAAACATTTGCATATGTGCTGGTGAGATCTGATTTTTTTTTTCTAATACCTTTTATCCCTGAATTTCATTTTTCCTCATACAGATCAGGTCAGTGACTTTGATTTCTGGTTTTAGCATCTCTTTATAGAGTTCAGAATAAATGTAGGCATGAACAAGCTTCAATTTAATCTATACAGTCAGTATTTCTTTCAGCTATGAACAGGATGGGTGTGGGGACATCTTTTGTTTAGCTAGTTTTTTAAACTCCATCTCAGTTAGGCTCCTTTTCCTCATTTCTGTCTTTAAAGACTGTTGCATATGATATTCCACATAACAGCTGCACTTCAACAGATGAAGCGAGGCTTTTTTCATTGAGGGTTCTGTTTGAATGAAAGAAGAGGGTAAGCATTGTCTTGTATTTTTTTCTTGCTTTTTGATGTATCTACTTAGATACAGAGATACATATACATATCACAGATACACAAGTGATAACAGCCATGTAAAACAGCAAGATAAACTAGCATCTTAAGCCACAACTAAAATCATATCGATCGCATCTAAGTTAAGACATTGAACATATTCCGAGGACAGAGTCAGATTTCTATTACATGCATATCCTTACACTACCTCATCCACACACAGTTATTTGCACCACAAAACCAAACCTGTTTCTTTAAACTTCTAGTTTCTGCCTGAAATGAGATATAAATATCCTCACCTCTTCAATTCACTGCTTTCCCCAAATACTTTCATCTACATTTTTGGTTCACTGCATTTAACTGTTAGATTTCTTATTCAATAATCCTATTATTAAACATACATAGAGATTTTCTCCTTTTGATCCTTTTCATTGAAACACAAACCATATCTTTATCATCTCTTCCTAACACCTTAAAATAGCAACACTCATCTAAAAAGTACTTGTCATTTTGCACCTCTTCATTAACAAAAGACCTTGACCTAGTAAACATATCATAATTCATCACTGTCAGAAAACTGTTTCTTCCCTGTGTTTTGGAATCATCTTCATTGTCTGATAGACACCAGGTATTACCTTAGTCTGGCAGATCAATCACCCACCATCCTATTTGTCATCAGGTAGAAAATACTATGTACCAGTCATGAAGAATCATAGAGTCCATAGGATGGAAAAGACCTTTGAGATCATCAACTCCAACCACACCTGTCCACTACTAAATCATATTCCCTAAGCGCTTCATCTACCCATCTTTTAAATACCTCCAGGTATGGTGACTCAATCACCTACCTGGGCAGCCATTCCAGTGCTTGAAAACCCTTTCAAGTGAAAAAGTTTTTCCTTACATCCAACAGCACAGCTTGAGGCCATTCTCTCTTGTCCTATCACCTACCACTTGGACTGAGAGACCAATACCCACCTCTCTACAACCTCTTTTCAGGTAGTCGTAGACAGTGATAAAGTCTCTTTTTGGTCTCCTTTTCTCTAGGCTGATCCTCATAAGACTTGGGATAAGACTAAGGGAACCTCACTGGTTCCCTTAGCTGATTCTCATAAGACTTGTTTTCCACTCCCTTCACCAGCCTCACTGCTCTTCTCTGGACACACTCCAGGACTTCAATGTCCTTCTTGCAGTGAGGGACCCAGAACTGAACACAGTATTCAAGGCACAGCCTCACCAGTGCCGAGTACAGGGGCAGAATCACTTCCCTGGTTCTGCTGGTCATTGTGTTTCTGACACCACTGGCCTTCTTGGGCACACTGCTGGCTCCTGTTCAGTCAGTTGTCGCTTAACACCCCCAGGTCCTTCTCCATCAGGCAGCTTTCCAGTCACTCTTCCCTAGGTCTGTAGCACTGCACAGGGTTGTTGTATCCCAAGCACAGGGTTGTTGTATCCCAAGTGCAGAACTCTGCACTTGGCCTCGTTAAACTGCTGGTCTCAGCCTATGAATCCAGCCTGTTCAGAACCTTTGTAGAACCTACCTACCCTCAAGCAGATTGATACTTCCTCTCAGCTTAGAGTCATCCCCAAACTTACTAAAGGTAGATTCAATCTCTCCATCCAGATCATTGATAAAGACATTGAACAGAACTGGACCCAGCACTGACCTCTGGGGAACACCACTTGTGAGCAGCCTCCAGCTGGATTTAATTCCATTTACCACAACTCTTTGGGCCCAGCTATCCAGCCAGTTCTAGTTCTAGCTGGGCTTTAGCGCTTCTGATTTTCTCTCTACATGATCTCACTTTATCCCTGCAGTCCTCGCTAGATGCCTTCCCCTTCTTCCAAAGCTCACATGCTTTCCCTTTTTTCATGATATCCATCCAGTTCTCTCTGCTCAGCCAAGCTAGTTTTCTCCACCTCCAGCTCATTTTCTGGCATGCAGGGACAGCCTGTTCTTGCACCGCCAGGATTTCCTTCTTAAAGTGTATTGAGCCCTCTTGGGCTTCTTTGCTCTTCAAGGACTGTCTCCTGTGAACTTTGACGTGCAGGGCTGGATCCAGTCATGGTGCACATGAACAGAAGTAGAGATTCTTCTCATGCCCAATTCACCCCAAATCATTGCCTCCAAGCAAGGATAAGAACAAGTAAGGCAGCACTACAGCCAGTTTTGTTCCTCCTGTTGTGCCAGGGAATGCGGCTGGGCCTTGGACAGAAGGAGCTGCTTGGTATAACATGTGAGCAAATTCTCTCTTATTTATACACAGACAACTAACAGCAAAGTAAAGCATATAAAGTTTCGCTCAGTACTGCTCCAGCTGCAACTGTGACAGTCTAATAAATTACCAAATCCTTGAAGCCCATCTCTGCCCTTTCCTGTCCCAAGTCTATTTGCCCTCAGATCTGTCAATGAAACAGCTGTATATGGAACCAGTCATCAATAAAAATCTGTTATCTTTACTCCCTGAATGGTCAGATGTTTTCTTCTAATTGCCAAGCTAAACTTCACTCTGGAAAATTTTCTCTTGTAACATCAGTACCCTTCAAAACTTTTTACGCCTTCCTTGATGTTTATCTCTCACTGAATTTGTACATGGTACAAATAACTCTTCACAAGCTTCGTTCTACTACACTAAAAAAAAAGCAACTCTCTAATCCATTTTTATCAGATGGATACTGCATTCCTGCACACGTCCTTGCAGCTATCACTGAACACGTTCCCAGTTTAGAACTGTCTTTTTGGAGCAGACATGATAGAACTATACACAATCTCTCCAAACAAGTCTTACATTTCTTGTACAATATTAAAGGCTTGCTTCTAGTAAAAATACCTCATATTTCTCTCAGCTGCATCACAGCAGCAGCTCACATTCACCTCCCAATGAACCAACAAACTGATACCACCTTGCTCTCTATGTTAGTTCAAAATGAAACATCCCCACTGCACAGAAAAATTCCCTGTAATCAGCTTTTAAGAGTTCTTAGCCTATTATAGTATTACAGTGGATGATTACACTAATCCACAAGGTCATATAATTCTTCCCAGAGGAGAATTTGAGGTGAAAGTCTTCACAAAACCCCCATAAGTCATTATTAATATATTATGATTAATGAGGCATATTTGTGTTTTGAATGGCAACCTACTACACCATCTAGTAGCTTTCACACCATGCTCTCAGAACTACCCCAGTCAAGTAACATCCTTCAACAGATTGAGATGCACCTTCACTAATTCAGTGCAAAGGCTCCTCCTGAATTTCAGACACTTAAATGAGGCCCATGGCAGCTGTGGCACAGTTAACATTGCTGAAAGGAGTGTTCTGCATTTTGGTGTATAGAGATATCCACATTCCCAGGAAGCATTTTGCATTTAGAGACTACTTAGATCTGCAAGGATCACTAATTTCATAGACCTCAGCAGACTTTGCTCAGCAGTCATTCCAACAACCACAATAAAGAATTTTACCCAAAGATAAATGTTCACAGGGTAACAACCACGAGAAATCAAGATGCCTGTAAAACCTTCTAGGAACCAGACTGCTGAAATATAAGCAGCAGACACTGAGAATACATGTTTTTCCAATGCCAATGCAAAGAGTTTTTATTCAGGGCAGCCATAAACATATCTCTGAAGCAAGGCAACATACTTTTATGTTACAAGTTCTTGCCTCAAAGTTCAGGAGCACACTTTTGTAACAAAGCTCTCTGTACTTGTTTATTTTATGCAGAAATTGCAGTAATGAGGAAGCTTACTGAGTGCAAAATTTTCTTTCTACAGCATCATTTCATGGCAGAGATTGCTTTTTAAGATTACTGTCATGCCACCAATAGACAACAGAAGTCTACTATTCTTTTTCAATTCCACATGCAATTTACCACCAACAAAAAAATGCTGCAGTCTTTCAAAAATCAATCCTTCCAATTTATGTGTATCAGCATGCAGTACAATCAAAGTAAATTTCAAGGCCAAAATCTGCTCATATAAAAATTCAGTAAGTATTCAATTCTTTGGATTTTATAATCTCCAATAAACAAGGCTACTAATATATAAAACCGCCATGATGAATGACTAAGCCAAACAAGTACTGCAAAAGCAGGAAAGAAAAGTCATAGTTCAATTAAAAAGTTCGAATATTAGTTCTAATCAAGGAGTGTAAAAAAACCACAAATCTAACAGTTATAATAAGGTAATATAGAACTGACACATTCCTGCACTACAGTTCTGGCTACTAGATCTATCAGTTAATTGTACTAATTAACACACCAACAAGATCTTCAGATGAGATATTGCTTTCTCTGCCTCTGACTTTCTGATAATAAAAAGACAGAGGAGATCTGTAAACATGAACAAGACTCAAATACTACAAAAGGGAATAATTTCTCTAGTGATATGATACTATTACAAGAAAGCTGTGAATTATGGACATTACAGAGGACAAAGATTTCACCTTGCTGCAACACATTTAAGTCACTGTAGGATACGCTGATTGAGTTTTCAAAAAAAGAAACATCTCTTATACTACAGCTAGTGATGCTGTCAAACACTAGTAAGATCTCCTACCAATTTTTGTGCTTGAGACATAATTTTCCCATGTAATCATAGAACAACCAGGTTGGAAGGGACCCATCGGATCTTCTAGTCCAACCATTCCTATCAAACACTAAACCATGTCCCTCAGCACCTCATCTACCCATCTCTTAAACACCTCCAGGGAAGATGAATCAACCACCTCCCTGGGCAGCCTATTCCAGTGCCCAGTGACCCTTTCTGTGAAAAACCTCCTCCTAATCTCTAGCCTAAATCTCCCCTGGTGGAGCTTGAGGCCATTCCCTCTTGTCCTGTCCCCTGTCACTTGGGAGAAGAGGCCAGCTCCCTCCTCTCTACAACCTCCTTTCAGGTACTTGTAGAGAGTAATGAGGTCTCCTCTCAGCCTCCTCTTCTCCAGGCTAAACAACCCCAGCTCTCTCAGCCACTCCTCATAGGGCCTGTTCTCCAGTCCCTTCCCCAGCTTCGTGGCTCTTCTCTGGACTCGCTCCAGAGCCTCAACGTCCTTCTTGTGGTGAGGGGCCCACAACTGAACACAGGATTCAAGGAGCGGTCTCACCAAGCAATAATAAATTATTCTACATTTACAACTGCTAGAAATGTACAACATGAAGACATTCTGCACTAGCAGAGATGATAAGAAAGCACCTAAAACAAAGCCCAGATCCATGTAGATATTTTCAACAGCTGTATCCACTTGTTAAAAAACCTTTTCTAGCTCAAATTTCTGTGATTCCCAAGACCTTCCTTGGTGGGTGACTGGTGCAACAGGAGGATACAGAAACCATCTTACACTTTAAACATGTCACTGTCATGAAGTCAGATGAGTTTATATCCTTTCCCCCACAAGTTTCTGGGCTTCTATCCACTATACTGTGATGTTCAACTATAAACAAGACAACATAGGAAGCAGTCAAGTCTTAAACTTACAGTTCTGTCATCATCACTAAACCCCAGAATTACAAATCTTGGCTCTGTTTATTTTTCCAGTCATCTACAAATGTAATACCTGTACTTCCAAACAATAAGTATTTGTTTCCATATGCCTACCCTTACATGTACAAGTAGACTGCCCAGGCCTACGCCAAACCCAAAGAGATATTCTGAGCTTAACAAAACTACCAATTCACAGCCACATATGTGAACCCTACTTTTGTTCTTCTGCATTTATTCACTTCTTATTCTTCAGTAACAGCACAGAGAACCTTGGAGTACACCAGTGCATTAGGGCTTACCAGTTTCCCCCAGTAGGGCATGGGTCTCTTCCTACTGCTTCTCACCAATGCAGATATACTATCTCAAACAACCGTCTGAGCACATCAGCCCGCTTACAAGTTGTATTTGCTTGCCTCCTCCATGCTTCACAGTTTACTGTTCAAATCCACAAAGCATATTAACGCAGCTAAACTGCTTACACCCCACCTCACACCCTGTTCTTAGATCCACTGGATGCACTAAAGATGTATTGGCACCTACACTCAACTTAAAATATTGACCTGTACTAAATACAGACCTTCCCTCACTTGGTCAGAAAAAGAGAAAAGAGCAAGCAGAACTTAGCTTACGTTAAGAGTTACTACATTTGTGCCATTTCCATCCAGGCTCCAAGGAGGAATAAACATAGTCTCTCACAACATAAAACAAAAGCGCCACTTGAGAGAGAAAATCTGCTGAGATGCAAAACCAACCCCAGGGAGATATATCCCAGCGGTCTAAGCACCACAGATGAGTGAGTAGAACTGTCAAGACAGAGAGAATTGCTGAAATAGTCTGCATCCATCACCAGAGTCAGCTGTGCCTTAGTGGTGGATCACTCCTTTTCAGGAAAGATTAAAATGTAACAAGTAACTCAGATGCCGATGGTCTAAATTCATATTATAGTGGGTATAATTTTTATTACTATATATTGCTATATCAGGAGTAACTAGAGTAACCTTAGTAGTGCTTTCACAAATGCTTTTCATTTTTAATTTGTTTACTTTAAATTGTATACTCTATTTCATGCAGCATCTTACTCGGTAACACTCCTAAACCTGAAGCCATGGTATAAAAATGTAGCAGAGGAATTGCTTCATCTGCTGTTGAGATAAGATGTCTGGATCTCATCAGCACTGAACAGCAAGTGGAACACAGGACACTCAGGGATCACATTTGCATGATTCTAAGTCCTCTCCATTCTGGATCTTTGATGTTTATGTTTCATGTCAAAGATGGGACAAGCAACAGCATAGTGTGACCACATGACAACACAGAATAGGACGAACATATCTGACCATACAGGTATGGGCTGGAGTTCTGCCAAGAAGCTTGGCTTTGTACACTATTACAGTTAATTTTATTTTTTTACAGGTCAGATATTTAAGTAATTCTTTTTCCCATCTTCATCAGCTTCTACCACTGTTTTGGAGTTTTTTTAACATGGCATAATGTAGTTCCTTCTTGCTCTTGGCCTACCCAGATTTAAGAAGTTTCACTTCTTAAATTCATACATTTTAATTAAAAGAAAAAAAAAGTAAAATACTAGACTTCCAGACATAATTAAAACCTAAGACACTGTTGCAGATCAGAAACTCTAATTAAGTTTCCGTATCTCCTATCGCTAATAATCACCCAGTCAGCAAACACCACTGTCTAATTCCACCCCCTCTCGCCTTTCTGCCCCCAAGGCATTGCTGCCCCAATACTTAATTGGAAATTAAACATCTTCTCGCTGTACAAGCTGGCCATACTTGCACTCCTATTTAAAGTTCACAATTAGAGATGCTTCTAATGTTGGAAAAAAAATAATCAGCCTGAGCAAGAAGTATCTTTCACGAAAAGTGTAAAATTGACATTCTGTGAACGAGTTTCTGTGGCAAAGCCCTCTGAAATGCAAGTTTCTAATCAGAGTATTTACAAATTTCTTGCTTAGGAAGAGGAAATGGAAGGTGATGAACCAAAGATGAAGAAAGAGACAGACAGACATTTATACAGGTAGGGAGATAAAGATTCTAACACTAAAACAGACCGTAAAATAATTCTTTTAGCAGTGGCCCAGAAACATAGCTTAATAAAAATAATTGACCACATTTTACAAGTTTGCTGTCAGTCATTGAAGACCAGGCTTCCTGGAGTTCATGGCTCATCCCTTCCCAAGGGAATGCAAGTTTTCCTTCCTGCTGTCAGTGTTACACTATGTATAAACTGAGCTGAGTGCTCACACTTTAGGACTGTCAATCTACATTTCATTCACACTAAATCAACTAGCAACGAAAAAAACCATTTTAAAATAATTGTATATCAGATCTGTGGTAGTGTGCTGAATTTAAAATAAGAAGCATTTGTCTTGATAAAATCTAACCTAAAAAGACACTAAAGGGGCATTTCTTCCCAAGAGTTTAGCATTTAACTATTCATTTAATTTCACAGCATGTATTTTTCAAAAATCAATAACCCAATACACAAAAGTATCCTTCTGCACAATCAGCGACAAAACAAGGCTAACCCCCAACATCACATGACAGGAAAAGAAATGCTGTCCTGGTAGTGAAGCAACATTTTACATTGCCAGCTGGGAGACTCAGGAGAAAAACTGACCTTAATATACTCTTTTACTGGAGCCAGTGGAAAATAAATGCACTGAAACAGTTAATATGCTGAACTCTGTGGAAAAGCAAAACAGAAACCTTTGCTCTACCACTCAGTCAGCTGGTTGTTCAATGAACCAATACAAAGGACACCCTCAGGACAGACCACAGGTTCTGCTCTTTCAGCAGGGGCTCTTGGGCAAAGATGCCAGCAATTTGGAAGTCAGTAAGAAATGAAAGAAAAAAAAGAAAGAAAAAAAAAAAGACAATGTGAAATCATTCCAAGAGCTGGAGTCAGTCCACCAGCTGTGCCATTCTAATCAGAAAGGAAGACATGAGACAAGAAGGGAAACAGACAATTGCTTCTTTGGATTATCCTGTCTTCTGTTTTTCACCAGTCCACAAGCTGCAGCGATGGTCACAGGCAGTTATAGGTTTTAGTAACAGACTTGTTTCTTTGCCCTTATTAACTGGTGTGCTAAGACACAGACAATAATGTGTACAAAATACAGTCTCCATTTGTTCAGTGTGCAGAAGCATTGAACAATCAGATAAGCTTGGGCTCCTGCAGGAGAGAGGTAATAATTATGACCTGACCAATCTGATTGGCTTGATGAATACTAAGCAGAGCATGGATGAGTTTTCTGTATGTGTCTCAAGGAGCTACTGAACTCATTTGATTCTCCCTCCCCCTATCTATTTATCAAGTCAATATTGATCACATAACACAAAAGCATACAGGGACCAAGCAACTCAGCAGTACACCATGACAGCACAGAACTGATACAACCGGTGTTTGAGGCAATCCGATGAATCATAGAATCACCAGATTGGAAAAGACCCATCAGATCATCAAGTCCAACCATTCCTATCAATCACTTACCCGTGACCCTCAGCACCTCGTCCACCCGTGCCTTAAACACCTCCAGGGAAGGTGAATCAACCACCTCCCTGGGCAGCCTGTTCCAGTGCCCAATGACTCCTTCCCTGAAAAATTTTTTTCCTGATGTCCAGCCTAAACTCCTCCCCTGGAGGAGTTTGAAGCCATGAAGAAGGCTGATGAAAGCAGAGACCATCCATATAGCTTGCACTCAACAAGCCAGGTTTAGCATCACCACAACCTGATCACTGCAACCACTTTTGGTTGGACTCAATGAACTCAAGGGTGTTTTCAAACCTAAATGATTCTATGAACACCCTGGATCTGTTAAAACGAATTCAGACAAGAGTCATGAAGAGGATCAGGTAGCTGGAGCACCTCCCATACAAGGACAGGCTGAGAGAGTTGGGCTTGCTTAGCCTAGAGAACAGAAGGCTCCAGGAAGACCTTATAGAAGCCTTCCAGAACTTAAAGGGCATCTACAGGGAAGTGGGGGGTAGGCAAGAATAGTTTTAAGCTGAAAGAGGGGAGATTTAGATGAGATATTAGGAAGAAATATTTACTGTGGAGGTAGTGAGGCACTGGCATAGGTTGCCAGGGAAGCTGTGGATGCCCCATCCCTAGAGGTAATCAAGGCAAGGTGGGACAGGGCTTTGAGCAACCTGATCCAGTGGAAAATGTCCACGGAAGGGGGTTGGAGCAGGGTGATATTTAAGGTTCCTTCCAACCCAAACCATTCTATGATTCTATGAAACATCAGTTTCAGAAAATTTGTTTCAACACAGAAACTCCACAGAATATGTTATCAATACATTAAATCAATACAGCAGAGCAAATGCCTCCGTCAAAAAAGAAAACAACAATCTCACTTTTCATTTGTCCCAAAAACCAAGAGTAAGTGCTGTCACAATCACACAAAACTCAGGGTAACAACACACTAGTACTGGGCCTTACAGGCTTCCTAAGAGATGATTTTGTGATTTATTCTTATAGTATATACAAAGTGGAAGCTATTCAAGTGATAAAAGCCATGAAAGCTGCTCCACATCTTTAGAATTGATTGCGGTATGTATTTAACAATACAATGAAAACAGTTCATGTCAAAAGAAGCTAAAGTCAACTCTCTACTTGATTTTCAGGTTATGGCATTCTCATTTCTTTTAAAGCAATTTACCAGCTCAACAAATTATTACTTTTTTTGCACTGAAATGCACTTGAAATTCATACATTTCATTTAACAATACAAATTCTGGCTTCTAACACATTTTTGAGGAAGCAGACTGGCAATAAAGCTATATTTTTGCAATGCAGCAGTAGCAAGCCAAACATAACAAGAATATTGCAGTTGTGATGCACAAACACTTCTTTCGGCATTGTTTAAATGTGTGACTACATAGTGCAATTAATAAATATGATCTGTGACTGCTGAGGATCAGAATTGAACTTTCCAAATGTCTGCATCAATTTGGGGGTTGGAAAACAAAAATCATTTTAAGCTTTGTGTTGCTCCAAACTTACAAGATCTATCTGCCTTTGCAACATTTTATACCCAGTACTCAATTCCCTGCACCCTTGAAATAATGCAATAAAAAGAACTTTTATGTCATCTAGTTGACATTGCAAGTGAAATGCAAATAAACCTGCTAGCAGAAGATATTTTTATATGATCTATCACCAATAGAATTATCATACATTCATGAGAAAGTCTCACCTGACTTACTGAAAGACTTTTCAAATCATTACAGTTTAATGGAAAATACTTAATGTGACTGAATAAGGTTGATTTTCTAGCTGGGGACTTCCATGAAAAGGTGGGTAGAGTAGGTTCAGCAATAACTGTAGTAATTATATAAGCATCTTAATTACCTAAAAATAATAGTGGAAACATGACAGAAAATACTAAATTGACTTCAGGTTACTAAATACAAAGAAATGGACCTCACAGTCAGAGCTACCTGAGGTAGGACTGAGCAAGCAATAAGATCTCACACTGGAGGCAGTAAAGGAGCAATGCTGGGTAACTTGGCACTGCCTGGGACAAGCAGGAATCAGACAGTCCCTGGCTTTCTGCACCCTGTGCCCTTTGCATGCTCCAGCCATCAAAGTGCAATCAGAGCTGCCCACAATTCTGGGCTACACTCCACTACACAGCATGGAGATGCTTTCAGTCTTCTCCCTTTGTCAAGCTTAAGTGGAATTTAAATACCACTGTGTGAAAGTTTCTACTTTCTTCCTTTTCCAGTAAGATCGCTTACTTTTCTGACACTTCCACATCTACAGCCATTCATCACCGCACACACCAAAAAGGCCATGTTAAAGCCTCTGAATACATTTTCAACAGTCTCCATGAAGAAATGTCACCATCCACATAAATGTGAATAACTGCCTGCAAAGGCACCAACTTCAGCATCCTCCATCTAGTGCACATTATATTTAAAAACTAGTGTGTTACCAGCTGTAGGGTTAAAATAATCTCCTTTAAATTAGAGGTATTTTCTTCCTTGTGCATCAGAGTCAGCCTGCGGATGAAAGAAGTGCTTAAATGGCTCAGCTAAGTGCAGATAAACATTGCTTTTGCAGTATGTTGAAGTCACCAATACGAGTCACATGAATGCAACCTATGACATTTCAGAGCAATCAGTCCTGCAGAGCATTTCAGCATTGTGGCATCCTACAAATAAACAGCGATGAGTGTCAGAAGAGTGCAAGTATTCTTTAAATGGCATAAACAAATTCTTAATGAAGATGTTTTTTCACACAATTACATGAGAGGTAACAGCTTAAGCTCTTACAGCAGTTTGAAATAGTATCTGTTAAATGTGATTTTTTTTCAGGGCAAGAACAGACTATTTGTCCTCATATAGAGCCTCACTAACATGCCTACCTAGAACAGCTGCACTCCTAGCATGCCTACCTAGAGCAGATGGGACTCTGGATCTCTCTGGTATGACCTAGGAGAGAGTCTACAAGTTTTATCAGGGTCATAGTGTCAGAATGAACATTATGGTTTCAGTAACAATTAAATGATCATATTCAAATGCAAATGCACTATGCCAAGTTTGCTAACATTAAGCTCAGTCACATCTTACAGCACAGTTGATTTGTACTGAAGGCCAGCATATTTCTCACTGACTGCTGGAACACAGCAACTTAAAAGATTTTGAAGCCTATAGAAAAAACACAGTTCAGAGCTTGGAAACAGATAATAAAAGTACCTGAAAATATATTTCAAGATACATATCCTGCTTCTGTTTCATGTGCAGTCTTCAGTTTTAAGTACTCAGCACAAAGAAACACAAATTTCTAATATCTACCTTTATCAACGACAGTTAATTACACTTGTTCTCATGCTACTGATTCGATGCGTTAGGTATAATTTACTATATCAATAGATATAACTCTCTCAGTAGACATCCACACCAACAGGTACAGTAACATAAGTAATGTGTAAAGGAAAAAAAACATAGTGAAAGATCAAAATAAGCACTTGCATGCCTCATGCAATGCAGACAGAATTTAGATAACTACATCTATAAATACCATTCAGCACACTTGGTCTCTTTGCCCCAGCCTACTCACTGAGCCCATTAGAAATGTCAAGGACCTGTGCTTCGCACAGAAACCCTGAGACAGTGCATAAATCTTTGGCATGGAATGAGAATGAATGAAATGAATGCTGTCAGCTGGAATAAGAAGAAAACAAGCTGCCTTGGTCTGTGTGGGACTCCCAAAGCCATGTCCTCATGCCCAAGTACCATAAGAGCTTGCCAGGGAGTCTCACAGAAAGCACCGACTTCCACAAAGAGCCTCCAGTCACACAGGTCCATGTGAATCAAGGCAAAGAAATGTGTCATCACCAATGTCCTGCATAATTGTCTCCTGCTGAAGCACTTGTCCAGAAGTTGGGGAAGTATGAAAGTTAAATGCCCCCTCACTTTAAAACAAACAAAACCCAAAGCTCCATTTCTTTCTGAAAAATATGCACTGTGGCAAGCAAAGCAAGAGAGGTTTCCCATCTTTATCTCTCATCCCACAACTGAACACATGGGAAACACAAGAGCAGGAAAGCAAGGATACCTAACTCCCCATGCTAATGGTACAGCAAGCAGTCCTAAGATGGGAAGCATACAGCCTGTCCTCTACTCTAGCTATGTGCTGGTCCTTTTGTTACCCTTTCTCTCACCTGATGAACATTTAATGCAACAGCTGTTTCTTCATTCCAGTGCTTTTACAGCAGTAAAAGAATAAACAAATAATGCAGCACTCAAAATCACTTGGCAATAACCATTAGCAACTCAGAATCCCACTCATTTTTATTTTGGCTCTGACTGCTTCTCTGTGATGTCACTGAAAATTAGTTTCCAAATATTCTGAGCCCACTCTATTTGCCAAATTTTCAAAGATAAGCAATAGGTGGACTTGGTTATTCAGTTATCCTTTCTTCAGATACAAATTCAACCTCCTCTTGACACCCACAGCAAAAGATGAATGATTGCTTTCTGTGTTTATTCTAACCTGTGTGATATAAACATAGCAAAGCATATTCAGCATGAAACTAGAAAACTAATTATGTAAGTAGTCTCATTGGAGTCAATCACTTACTTTTAGTTAGACACACACCTCGCTCAGTCAGGTCTAAAATTACCACATTAAGAATTTTCTCACTTGTGTCTCTCTGAAGGCTAAGGGAATACTGCACTGTGCATGCAGGACTGATTTGATTACTTCAATCTTTTATTGGGAAATAACGTATGTCATGGCAATGTCAGACGACTATTGTTTCCTTTGTTCTGTTCAAAGGGAAGTAATAATAGGTGTCAGGAAAGCTGTACAACCATGTGTCTCAGTAATAAAAGTGGCATATTAATGAGCATCTGTAAACCATTATAATTAATGCAGGGGAATTGATATTGCCTACTAAAACTCTGCAAGTGTTCCAGTACTTCCACACCCAACTGCCACTTTATTCCATCTCAGGGCTTGCCACTCACAGCAGTGCCTCCGCAAAGCCATCAGACACTGTGAAATCATATGCTCAAGGGAGCGGGCAGACAAATTTTAATAGTACAAGTGACAGTTGAGAACAGTTATCCAGTCTATTCATCAGTGGCAGCAAATACATCCCATAATCTATAGAAGGCATACATATCTACCCTTGAGGCTACAACATAATTAACAGGCTATAGAGAAAGATGGGTAAGATGGAAGTGTAGATAGATACAGATGTGTATTGCTTTTACTTTTTTAAACAACAGAAGTACATTTGTGAATTTTATATCATTCTAAAACTTGGGGCTCTCTTGGATGTGCCCATGTAGCACGTAGCCTTCAAATAAATAGGTAGTTTGAAGTTTAGCTTCAAAACTCCACCCCAACAACTCCCATCTTTAGGTGCATAACCAAAGGGGGGGAAAAAAAAGAAAAAGGTGAGAAAACTGCAAGCAACATCAAGGTGACACACTAAAATGCTTGAGTATATATCTGCAGAATAACAACATAGGTCATGCAGCTCTGGCCCTTTAGGAATACCTAAATAAAAACTCTTAGTTTTTAATGAAACAGAAATTGTTATTTTTTACTCTTGGATGACTGAATTTTAAATCACATTGAAAAGTGGGACCCCTGCATTTCCCACGTCTACCGGGTTTACTTTAACTTCTAATTCCCTCTGCATGTAATGCGTTCCAAGCTATGTTAATTCACGTTCTTCTTGTAGTCTGTGTGCTGAATTCACGTAATAATTCATTTTGATTACACAATCTTCAAAGCACCATTTGGTTTTTTTAGTAGGTTCTGGAATAGATCCTCTTTCACAGCAACATTTCTTTCAGGTACCATTCGCAGTACACTGTTTAAGCTTGCCGTTAGTCTTTTACTTAGCATATGCTTGCTTAGCATCGCCACATTTATTATTTTTATTGTTTCACACTTTAGATAAGAACTCTATACACACACAGGGGTGCCTCAACTTTTCAGCACATTGCAGAGTCTAAAACACCAGCACCACTGTGAAACAGTTAAATTGGAGAAGCTTTCCAGATAAAAATATGCAAATTGTTGCTTCAAACATCCTGCATGGCTTCCAGATTTGCCATTCCCAGTGCTCAACAAATATATGCAACCTTCAAAACTAGTAAGCCAAATAACACAACTCATGAACACAAAGTAAGGAATGCCTACACGCAGGGCAACCCACATTTTCCTTACTACAAAGGTCAATTAACCCATTTGTAATTACATTTTTCCTGTGCTGGATATCTACCAGAAGCTGCATTGTGTCAAAACAACCCCATGTATTTGTCAAAATCATTAACAGGTAGATATTTCAGATTTATTTCAGACTGCCCCCTCTCCCTGGGCTCCAGCTTTGACATACAGATTTGAAGGATATGCCTTTTGCCGTGTCTCTGAATCATCTCGCTTTGTAAATTTTTAATCACACTCTCTTAATATTCTTCCAGCATTCATCATGTTTCACATTGGTGCACGAGTCAAACCAAGGAAGAGAGGACAAAGCTACAGAGGAAATATACAACTGGGGAACAGAGGGAACAGGAAGACAATGAGGACTGCAATAAGGAGCTGCAGAGATGAAAGTCAACCATAACACACTCGCATATAAGGTTGGAGCTGAACCCCTTTTCCCACATCCTCCTCCAATGGAAAGACCACAAAGAGTAACATCATCTTCCTCAAGTCATGGAAAAAAATAAGAGAGGGAGAACTAGAGGCCCTTCCTGAAAACCTAACCCACCGCTTGAATGCTAAATCACTTACACTACACTGATACTGGAGGAGTAATATGAAGTCAGCTAGAATACATTGTCACTCCTTCAAAATCATTTGATATGAACAATAACAATTGTTCTTTGAAGGACCTGGTAAAATCCTAAAAACAGTACAGATACTAGGACAGTAGCTAACAGTATTAGGGTCACATAATGAATGACAAAAATAACGAACACTAAACACCTGCTTTCAGAACTTCACCTCTTCAACTGATTCATGAGTCTATACTGTGCACTGAAGAAGAGATCAGCCTTCATCCCCCTGCCCAATACCTGGGATTTTATCAGGAAGGACTGTATTTCCATAGCAGATGCTAGTGACTGAAGATTAAACAGGTGACCTACATTTTAAATATCCATGAATGCTTCATTTTGGAGTCTTAATATTTCTTCTGGTTTGATTCCTTACGTATTTTAAAACAACTTTTGATAGTTTCTGTGGAGAAATCATAGCCCAATGGTTTAGGAAGAGACCTGTCAGTCTGGGAAGAGTGCATGAATCAGTTACTGACTCTGTGAGTCATGTTTCACAGATAACTTAATGTTTATACCTTGGTTTACTGTAGTGTGGGTAATTCATAGGAACAGGAGGCTGAAAGAAGTTTTCTGGCTGTAGTCCATTCCACTGCTATGATAAAAAAAACACCCACAAACCACCTTTGAAGGAATAAAAATTAAATAAATAAATTACTAGTACTATCCCTAAAACAAAAGAGATTGTTCTAATAATAATCTCAGCCTGAAGAACATAAAAATAAATCTACTAGGTAATTCCAGAGGTTCTACTAGCCCAGGAACCTCTTTCTGACTACAGCCCGTAATTAAAGTGAGCGAACGCAGCAAGGATCTGGCAATGCTTCCTATGGGTTCCCCACGACCTTCCTCAAACAAAGCATTGCACAACCACTGGTTGCAATTTCCTTCTGACATGGAGCACCTTCTTCAGTCTGTCCAGCCTCCTCACCACTCTGGGATCAAGAGTTCTTCAGATTAATCATGTGCTTTGTGGAAAGGTACTTCCTTCTGCATTAGGGTGACAGCGCAGTAGTACTAGTGAAGCCAAAACCACTAACTGCAATGCCCTTATTTTACATTTGAGCAAAACATTTATATTCAGTTTTCTATATTGTTTGGTTATGTTCTACAGGGAAAAGAAAGAATTTCATGGTTTTGGCATCTTCCTGTCTTTTAATATGCCTGTTTTGTAGACATTAATCCTGAAACGGTTGCACAATCTAACTGATTTCACAAGAGAGAGCGCTCTGTGCTGCTATTATTATTGTGCTCCAAATGCAGCACAGAGTCAAGCCCACGCTGCAACAGTGTTTGTGCAGCGTGATATTTCAAGATGCTCTTACTGAACTGATTTTTCCCACCCACCATGACAAAATAAGTACTTTGTTCCAAATAATTGCACGACAAGTTGCCAGGATAGGTCAGGAGAGTCACAGATCTAAATAGACTGGGTTTCATGAATCACAAGGATTACAAAGTTTTAAAAAAGACAGTATTGCAGACAAAATAACTGACCATGATGCCTACTGCTCTACTGTCAAAAAAGCAGTAGGGCATAGCAAATTAGTTCCCTGAATGAAAGGCATGTTTGAAGACTTAGTAATTGGCATGGGTTTTTTTCACATTTTATATATTAATATTAAAGGAGGAAAGAAAAAAAGTACTAATTTGGATAACATAAATGAACCATTCCAATAGCATTAGAAAGCTGTTTCTTGACTTTAGGAGACTCTGGACTGGGACAGTCAAGGGGTTCTGCGACAGACCTGAGAGGGCAATATACCTGCTGCAGACAGGAGGAGTTAGGAACTGAGGAGGCCTCAGAGCATAGAAAATGGATACAACATATGGTGCAGATATTAAATATAAAAGTAAAACCTTTGCATTTTTGCTTTTATTAACTACTGTTTTAAAAAAGAAAGTAATGAATACTGAAATAATCCCATGTTCCTACGCAACCCGGTTTTACTGCCCAGGAGATCACAGGGAACATAACTGTTAACTTGTCAACACTTTGTAATCCTTTTGTATATGGCACACATGCCTGTGATTCTAGAGAGCGAACTGCTGATTCTAAATGAATCAATGTAAACCACAGCAATAGGAGACAATAAGCAACTGAGTCAGTGAGAGAATCACCAGTCTAGAATCTGAACGTAGGAAACCTCATAGATATTCACAAGAAGGACTGCTGAGCCCTTTAGACCTGCTCATACAAGCAGAGAGAACTGTCAGATCAAATTTTAAATATTTCACCAGCAGATAATGACAGCATTTCCTTCCTTTTATACAGCTACAACAGTTGCTCTGGACCAGACCACGTCCTGAGCAAGCACAACTCAGTGCTATGAGCTTTTTAAACTGGCTAGAAATCTAGAGCTGCGAGATGATCTGTGACAGCAAAGAGATCAGGATCTGGATTCTGATGAGTTACATTAATCATGGATTTTAAATGATCTATTTTCATAACTGATGTGCTTTTTAAATCATCTTGAACAACCTCATACATAGAACAGGAGCCAATGAGCAGGGAACACTGTGCCCTTGGAGAGGCTGTAAAATTGGACTGCATAGTGGTGGATATGCCTAGCTTAGCTCTTAATGCAAAAATAATTATGCCTTAATTTCAACATCTCACATGACTTAATCTAGGTGATGATGTTTTAAGTGCAAGAAAAATTTTCATAAATCATCTTAATTTCATCAAAATTATTTTAAATCGTTACAGTCCTAAACCAACCAAGAACATTAGGGTAGCAGGAGCTTAAAAAGCATGGAACAAATAATTTACAAAGGGAGCTTATATAACTCAAAAACAATACAGAAACACAGCAATTATAATGTAGGTACCACTCTTGATAACTACCTAATCAGGAAAAAAAAAACCGACCAAGGATTGAGGCTCTGGAGCGAGTCCAGAGAAGAGCAATAAAGCTGGTGAAGGGGTTGGAGAACAGGCCCTATAAGGAACGGCTATGACTCTATGATTCTTACATTAAAACTTCAACTTTTCAGTTTTATTAATACAGTGGATTTAGGACTACAGAAAATTTTGTTGCTTCAATCGTATTGCCTTGATTCTGAGTCCAACCATGCTAGTATTAGAAACAAAAATGTATAAGAATTCTAACTGCACTGTTGTATACCTGCATACTGCTTTAAAATTATTAAATCGATTACATTTATAACATTTCACCCAAAATGTATAAACTTGTTATAGCATTTTCCATATGTGCCAAGTGACACCAAAAAACACGTGAATGCACCTATCTGCCTTTGTAGTGATTTATTTGCTACGAAGTAGTTATAAAAAAAAAACTACACAAAGCTAAATATGGTTAAGAATGAGGATGATAACCTCAGCATGAGTCAAAACGCCCATATTCTTTCGTAAGACTTTGGAGTATTACACCAAAACAGCAATTAAATCCATGATAAGGCATATCAACCGTTCAAAGCCTTACAGCTACGAAAATAAAAGGCTATAGGGAAAGTTGTGTTTGTTCCTTTCCATTTTAGTCCTGGCCTACATATTATTCACAGCATGCTCCATAAAGGCTTTCATCTCCACCTCCAATAGACATACATACATGCAAAGAACATAAACCTAAGTGCCAGTTAGTCACCTTGCAGTGATCTGATGTGCTTTAATATCAAGATATCAGCATGTCTGACTGTCTCACATTGCCGGCATTTAGAGTTAATCTACCTCAGCACTGCTGGTGTCAATGTAAAAGGGACACACAAAAAAAGCAGACAACATAGTACAGAAAAAAAACCAGAAAGACTGATTATTTTCTTCTTCTTTAGTTCTTACCACAAATACTCTTGCGTATTTTTCACAGCTGGCAAAATTTCATTATCAGATGAAAATTTGTTTGTCTTTAGTTATCTGTTTACCACACTATCACTATACCGACTACATATCAGAAAAGATATAATTTCTTTCAATGGCATTATTAAATATATTTTGGATCAAGTATTTTTTTGCCTGCTTGGAAACAAAGATGAAAACTACAATGAAGGAGAGGTCTCCAGTTGCCATTTGTTAAAACAACATGTCCATCTAATTACAATTTGTGATTAAGACACAGTAAAATGGGAAGACTTACTGAGTTGCACCTAAACCCAAGTAATTTTCAAGCTTGTAATATACTCTAGTTGTCTGTAATCTTTCCAAGTGTACTATGAATAAAGACTCCATATAATTATACCCATTATCTTATAAAAGATAAGATTGTCTGCTCGAAATCTGGTTGCTTTTTATAAGAGTTTCCCAACAGGTTATTCATTAAGTGACCAGTAACTTCATCAATAACAACACCACTCCGAAACACACCCTCCAAGGCAGATATATACAGAGAACAACAGTGCAATTAAGAAACTAATTTGAATTTCCAGATTATACCAGAAGAACTGAGGCACTTAAAAAAAAACGGCTTTCATCTTTAAGACACCACCATACACCAAGTTGTAATCCCTTAAGTGTCTCCTGTGAAATGCTACAGAAGAATAACAGGGGGAAGGAAATCATATTCTATCCTCTGGCAGAAATAAACCATTCTACAGCCTGAATACTAATTAGAATAAACATTGTTTTGATTTTTATTTCACAATATCCGATGTTTCTCTGCCCAGGCATCAGTTATATTGCACACGTTTGCTTTCAGCTTTATGACTATAACTAAATGCACTTCATTTAATCATTCTAATAAATCTGCAACTCTGTAGAAACCACTAAATGAGATATTAATAGCACACTAAATATACCTGCTAGACAGACTGTACAAGTAAAATATGGAAGTACAATGAAAAATATTTGCACTTGTTTAAGTGTTAGATTTCTGTTCATTCCCCAATACAGGGATGTACAAAACAAAGATTAGCAAACACGCCTTGTCCACATTTCAGAAGACTTGGCCCTGTTTACCATCCAAGTATATTAAAGGTCACTTTCACTTCTATAATGCATAAGGACTTCTATAGGGAGAATTTATACTTTAAGACAAAAATTTGGAAGAAAATGCCAAAACCTAGGAAAAGGCTTTTACATTACATCTAGATCTCCTTGTACAAAAGATAACTGATTGCAACAAATCCTCGATGGTGACTTGTACCTTGTTCATGCTAAAAAGCCAGTCTTGACCCCTATAAAATCTGGTGGGTGGGCCTTGTTTGTTTTAAGGCATTTAATCCCAAATATCATCAATTATTGCAGGAAACCTGCTGATGTTTCAACATACCTTTGCTCCTTTCTTTGGCTTTAGTCAGCAGTACAAAGCACAAGCTCTATAACGGGCTTCTCCTAAACTGCAGAACTGTACATCACGCAGTAAATACTCTCTAGCTCTCATCTCGCTACAGTAAAGTAGATGGTGGAGCACAAGGTCCTTCATGTTTTAATAAATGGCACATCCAACCTCAACATGTCACTTCCACAGTATGCGGTGCAAGGTTACCAAGAGGAACAGGAGCTAGAATTTATCAGGACAAAAAAGCAGAGCAAGATGTTTTCCCTCTATGCTTTTTCCAATCTCACAGATTCAAGACCTGCCAAGATGTCACACAGAAACACTGCAGTAGCGCACAAGCCAAGAGCCTCTATAGTCTAAAACGGTACTTAACTCTGTAATCGACGTCCCTGGCTCTTCAACTAGTCATGACTGTGGATTTTACTCATTCTGTATATGACAGAATTTTACTCGTGCACACACAAAGTTGTTGTGAGGTGACACGTTCATAAACCTGGTTGTCCCAGTTTTAGATTCCTTTCATCTAACTACTGCCACCAAACATTGATTTCCCACATAGCCCATCCTGACAGACACTGCACAAAGTGCAACACCGCAACACCGTACCAGGTAGTTGTTCGCCCACCATACCTAAACTAGTAAATTCAGTTGCTATATCAGTTTCTATCATCTCTCTGTTCTAGCCTAAGTTAATTACCATTATCATAGAATCACAGAATCACCAGGTTGGAGGAGACCCACCAGATCATTGAGTCCAACCAATCCCACCAATCTCTAAACCATGCCCCTCAGTATCTCATCCACCCACACCTTAAACACCTCCAGGGAAGGCAAGTCAACCACCTCCCTGGGCAGGCCGTTCCATTGCCTAATGACCCTTTCTGTGAAGAATTTTTAATTCCCATTCTTTCTTCATTATGCTGCACTATTAAATCCTATCCTGAAGTTTAGTGAAATAATTGCTCCTTATTTCGCACCCTCAGCTATGAACACTATAATTCATTTATAGTATTCATATGGCATGAGTTTCCTTTCACCTACTGAAAACTAATTTGATTTCCTGGATCACTCTTAGTCCTTTTGAATTTATTCCATTTCCTTCATTGGAAAAAGTAACTGAACAAAAGTGCAGATTCAGAATCTCCCTCTCTCAATTCAACAAGTTACACCTTTGCCCTCTGCCTTTAATGCTGTAATTTCTTCCAGCAAAGATCTCCCTATTTCACTTCTCATTTTCTGAAGAAATCCTAAGATATAATCCATCTGATTGTAGGTCCAGAACTCTATCAAATTTACTAATGGTGATAGCACAGCATTGTCCTAACTTGTCATTTCAGCTCACCTCAGCCTCATTCTGTTCTGATCTACTGCCAAAACATCCATGTCTTTCTGAGATGTTAAAGCCCACGTCATAGAGTGAAACTGAGAGCATTCATAGAAAATCAGTCTTATTTGTCTCTATTATACAGTCTCATGGTCTATCTCTTGCTAACTATGTATTTATAAATAATTCTGTGTGCTTGTCTTCAGTTCGCTTTCCATTTTTATGTGACTTCAACTATGGCAGTATCTATTTTAATGCAGGAGTACATTTCATCTTGATTTGCACCCTTTTCCACCACTTTCTTTCATGACAGTTTCCACATCCAGTTTGACACAATCCAGTCTGTTATTACATAGCTTAGTCTATGACATATACAGTAAAGCAATTCCTTGTACATGAAATTTATGTTTCTACCCAAGAAATGCAACAGCCCAATTATACACATTTTTTTAAAAAAAAATATTTGCTTTTATCTTCAATATTTGGGTCTTGTTCCTTTTTCTAAATCCTCAGTAATCAAAACATTCCTATCCAGATTATTTCCGTCCTCTTTATTTCTCTGTATTTTTCACAAAAATAATGCAGACACCGCAAATTTCTGCCAGAATAATTTCATTAGGTTTAGCATGCAATTTAATAGAACTACAAACACATTTTCTTTTCTAAAATACAAATAACATTACTCCATATTTTTTAATAACAGCATTTGGGGGTTTTATACAGACTATCACAATATTATGCAGCAGAGTCAAAGAGGAACATTATTTTGACTTTATTTTCTTTTATATTGATAAATAGGTTGTTGAAATAGATTGTACAATTGGGCACAAAGCCAATGCTTTTCTCTCGTCATAAAATTATTGTTTCTCTACTTATGGTTTTGCTGGACAATATTAATAAGGTTTCTTATCGAACTGCAGAGATGTTTTTCAGTAGTAGCTGGAAAAACTGTTTGGTGTATGCACACATCCATAACGTAACTATTTATGGGATGTTTTACAGATGAGAAAAGAAATGTTATCACATCTTCAGACAGGATTACATTAAGCTTATCTTTTTTATATCTATTTTTTTCCCAATCTATATCACTTGAAGATAAGGCTTCCAAACTACTACAAGACAACATAAGTAGTTTATAGTTGTCTTAAAGTGTGCACACCTCTTTCCTTGCACCAATTCTAGCATTTGTGTAACAGGTGACTGCTAATTTGCCTGTTGTCTGCTTTTAGCTAGACTGCACTCGCAACATGTCACTGTTAAACTTTGTTAAATGAAAAAACAAGTAGTATTTCTGGTGCTACCATAGGTAGGATGGAATAATTCACTAAATTAGCCGTCCAGACTTCTAAAAATCTCAAGTGAACAAGCAACCACAGGCTGAGAAACCCGGACCACTACTTTACACTGTTTTACTATTTACTAAAACTCATACCAACATTAGCTGGTTTGAAGCAGTAACCACTCCATGTTGCAACGGGCTATTCTTATCCCTACTGACTTTATTAGACTGCAAACAACTCTTCCATAACCTCCAGTTTTCTTTTCAATTCGTGTTTCCAAGTCAGAATATAAGAACATACTTTGCTTATTTCTTTCTTACTGCTTCTTTCTGCTTTCTTTCTTACCTATCCGAAAAACACAAATATAGCTACATTCACATGTGCAATTCAAGACCTGCTAAAAAAAATACATGCAATATTTATTTTATCCATATCTCATATGGATAAATCATATTCATAACTCATA